>CM073772.1:16152754-16768632 GCA_037158775.1 Hetaerina titia | reverse complement strand
GTCTCATTAACATCCATGTCCTTATGCTTAGGACTGGTTTCCTCAGGACCAGATGCCAAGCTGTGGTACAGGAATTTTGAGACCAAACTTCTCTGCTGCACCGCACCCCTCGTCCTGTTCCGTTGGCATAAACCCTTCTCCTAAAATGGTAAAAATTGAGCTCACAACGATGGACTATATCCATAACATTCACATGGCATGAGCATTTGGCTTAGCACAGAGTAGAAACAAAGATCTCATTTTCCATTATCATGAAAAACAACTATTTTCAGTCAAATACAGTGAAGACAGTTTGGCTAAAAATCTTAATGCAGGGTTCAAAATTGGCATACTAAGATATATATACTGAAGAACTGATACAGGAAAACTCTTGCACCACATACGAGACAATGTCTCCTCTCCCCTTTTGAAACACATTATGAATTCGCAAATAAAATCTCTGAATGATGCAATAAAATAAAGCCAACTATTTAACAGATTCAAGGAAATATACAAATTTAGGTTCAATAAATTAGATAAATTCAGCACTGACACAGCCCTCATATTCTACGCACTCCATGCCTCACCAGCACAAATTAAAAAACTTATCCTGAGCAACCCTCCACGACCCTGAATGGGGGCACCTTCGTCAGCAAATGGTTAAAATTTGGATAGTGGCTACAAAATTCTTCCTCCTCACCACAGTGCAAGTAGCATGCCCTGAATGAATCAAGACCTTTCCTCCTCCCTCTGCTTTCACTCCCCTTGACTTCAACCTCACCTTCCCTCACCCACGACTTTCAATATCACTCCTTCACTCAACAACCACGGCCACCAGGCAATGGTCTTCAATGCTCAAGTCTTTTCTTCCCTTCACTCACACCTGCCCAAGGTACTTCAAAACTCTTTCACTCATTACTGTCAGCCAATGGCTTTTGACTGCAGCACCTGAAGCAACAACAGTTGGGCATTACCAGCTATGGAGTTTCAGACTTCCATCACATATTCAGAAAAATGGTTTACATTCATATCCAGGCCCCCTCTTCCATTCATCCTTGCACCCTTCTATTGTCCATGATGCCACCTTTCTTCCTCCTTGTCCCACTCTTCACCTTCTTCCTCCATTCACCCATCACTCCCACACTCATTGGGGGAGTCTCCTCTCCCACAATGACCTGCCAATTTAGGAAACATCCTGGGACCCACAAACCCTCTTTACCCAGCTTGCAACTGCCCCCACTGCTATAAAACCTGTCCACTCATCAGATCTGCTCCCCTCTCCCACATCCCCTGGCAGCTACCTTGCTCCCACGCCAAATGGCTCTCCCAATGCATAGTCTCCCCCTCTTCTCTTCCTCAAACGCAAAACCCTACAACCTTCCCTTCAATCAGGGCTTCTCCCTAACTGCCCTCAAATCTCTCTCCGAATCCACCACCATCACACAGGTGAGAACTCACATATGGGAATTGAGATAAATTCAATTTCCCAGTCTGAACATTCACCATTAGCTCCTTACATTGTTTCCTTCTCCTCCCCTTCCCAGCATGCCCCGCGCTCCCCTCCTCGACAGCCTTTTCATTCCCTCCGCCTGAAACCTTCCAGTCTGACCTGAAGAAGGATGAAACTATCTGCAATATGATTATCCTTTTACATGTTTCCTATGAACACTTTTTGAGGCAAGCAAGATGGATTCAGAGCATTTTGATTGGAAGCAGGATGTTGAAGACTGCGAAATATGGGAGAAAATTAAGAAAACAAGGAAGGGAAGCAGGAATAGGATAGACATTCTTTAGATGGAATGAGAAAGTATGCAGAATTGAAGAGGGGCCTTTAGCAGTGCCAAATGTGTGGTTATTTTGTTAGGAGAGACAAGGTAATGTATCATTTTACCTTTGCATAGCCTGTGTCCATGCAAAAACTACCTTATCTGGTAGAATACTAATAGTAATATCTATATCAATGGTCTTTGTCAAAGATGTTTCAAAGTTGCCTTAAAACAAAAATAACTATCAGGGAATTTATCTCAGGAAAATTGTTACTCAGGCCTGGGATGATGTCTCTGTGAGACCACTAATATCAGCCTGAAACAAGTTTTGGGTCGAGTGCATGCAAAGAAATCTATTTAGAACTTGAAAGTGGATTTGATATCATAAAAATGATTGTTTCGCAGGGCCATGCCTTAGGAAGCATGGAAGTGGACAGAGCTACACAATGCTGTACCTACCACCAAAAAAATCTCGCTATCGCATTCTTTTGAGGCAAAGATCTTATTCTAACAATATTTTTTTCCTTCCCAAGAGCTCACGATTGCACTCATATTGATGAGAGCTGAATGGAGTCATACATGTTCGAGAAAAGTCAACTTTATAAAATTGCTACCTAGAGGAACACTTATACCCTTTCCTTGACAATTGTTAGATCATCATACTTTTATTATTCACCTTATCATCAAGTGATGTGAGAACATGGTTGAAGAAAAAGTTTTTCAGCCACTCCCATTCTTTTTTGGCAGTTAATAACAGGTGTTTGTGGATGTCAAAGTCATCAATAAGGAGGGTATTCTCAATTCTATGAACCATCATGCTGACCTGCAAGTAAAAGTGTGTATCACAGAGTAGAACCAGACATAATAACACACATAACATCACATTAATACTATCAATCTCATTTTATTGATTTCAATTATTAATAATACCACTTCATTTACAATAACACCAGATACTTACTGGTCCTCGGCTGTATGGAATTTTCAGCAGTTTTTTAATATTTTCTGCATCAGATACGACATCCACTTCACCCACACAATCTGGAAACATGTGGGCCATTTTGAAGCTAAGAAAAGAAATAAAATGAACAAGAAGTTCTTACACAACCATGTACCTGTATATTAAAAATTCAAGATTTTTAAAGAACCCAGTAACTAAGCATTGCTAAAATTCTTAGCCCTCCCCAAAGATGACTCTAAATAACTTGACTAAATCCTGCCTTATAATAAATCATTCTTCAAAATCACATCATCATCATCATTGGTCGTTCAATCCTAAGATTGGTTGACACTGCAGCCCTCCATCCTACCCTATCCGATGCTAATTGGCTTACTTCCTGGTACTTTTTGCAATGTACTCTCTTCTCTCTTTGTCCCATGTATTTATCCCTTGGCCTTCCCCTTGGGACTTTTCCCACTATTTTTCCTTCTATTATATTCTTCTCGAAACCGTTGTGCCTCAGAGTGTACCGAATCCATCTGGTTCTCATTTTCTCTATGGTGTTCCATAAGGTCAATTCTTCATCTACTCTTCTCTATACTTCTTCATTTCTTATTTTATCCATCCATTTGATCTTAAGCATCCTCCTCCAGCATCAGGATTCGAAGGCTTCTAGTCTTTCCTGGTCTACTTTTCCGATGGTTCATGCTTCTGATCCATAACGAGACGTGGGGTAACGTCCTCGTCTGCCAATCCAAGGGTCGCAGGTTCGATTCCCGCCAAGGTGGGATTTTTTCCACCTAGGGCTTGAGTGTTTGAATTGTAGTTACTGTTGCGTTGTCATTGTTGTCCGATGTAAAGGCCAAAAAGTGCTGTTTTCAGACCAAGACGAAAAAATAAATGTATCCATCAAGTTTTCATGTATTGTCTGTAGTTCTATCTTCTTTGAACACAGCCATTATCTTTTTATTGGGAATGCTCTCTTAGCTTGGGCTATTCTTAGCTGGAGTGTTGTGTTGTATGCATGGCTCTGAAACATGGACTGCATTAAAAAGGGACCGGGAAATGAGGGAGGAACATGATACGAGGGCGGAATGCTGAGTGTGTGAATTGGACAGATCAGAAATGTTGAGGAGAAAGGGAGGGGGGGGAGAGAATATTGGTGGAAACAGTCAGAAAAAATAAGAGAAATTGGCTTGGACACGTGCTAATACGAAGGGAGTGCCTCTTGAAAGTGATGCTGGAAGGGCCAAGCAAAAGGAGAGTCAAAGAGATGGATGATGTGGAAGAGGGTTGAGAGGGAGAAGGGTATGAGGGGATAAGAGGGCACAGGAAAGTAACACATGGTGGATAAGAGGCCTCCATGGACCTGCAAAACACAGTAGATGACCTATGATGATGATGATGGCAATTGCCTTCAACCTGTAGGCAGCTATGCTTTATATTTACTTAATGTTTCATAATGTTAACAATTTGGTCATTCATGATGACAACACCAATAGGTCTTTGTATTGCATTTATATTCTTTTATACTGCAAACAACAATAACTAGGCATTGTTAAAAAGGGAAGTTGATCTGGAATGTTAGGCGCATTAAAAAAAACCATAAACATAGTAATCAACCCGAAGGTCGGTTGGGTAGGTGATGATAGAGTTCACCCAGTACTAAGCCCAACAGCAAGTGAATATTCACACATCAGAGTCAGTTCCTTTCCCTTTGCTCTTGAAACCATAACTGGCCCCTAGGGTAGGAGGACCAGTTATGGTTATGGTGAAAAAAAAATGGCCTCCCTTGCCCGGGAATCTAACCCGGAACCCTCCGGTCAGTGGTCCAACGCTCTACCTCCTGGACTACCGCGACTGGTTAGGTGCATTATTGAACTAATAAAAAAATTCGTTTTCTATATTTATTTTAAGTCGACACTAAATCGGAAAGGTGACCAATTTGATGTAATTCGAGGAAGGCCCTCTATTAATTGAACTCTTTATAGGGTTACGTTGATAACGTGACGGTTAGGGAGGTACGTATAGTATTGATTGCGGATTTTTGCTGAAGTGGGTAATGTGAATACGGTAGAGCTTTCAAAAGAAATTAAGTCATTACGTGGATGTTCATTGAGACTAAAAAACTGATAGCATTGTGCATTATAACTCAAAATACGACAGGATTAATTCTAACCATTTTGAATAATACATTTCGAGGGATACTGGGCTATTGTTAATGAAAGAAACTGGGAGCAGACACAATTTCAAAGAGTACATATCCTTCAGAAAAAGGATTTAGTCATGCACAGCACTAACCTTGAAAACCCCGTTGAATGTGATGGAAAATAGTGGAGACCATAAGGTTCTGCTGAACTGCTGAGCCAATTTGATGGAGGCATGTTCAGGTCAGTATTACACTGCAATTTTGCAAAATGAGCCGGTGACTGAGATGCAGAATATTTTACCACTGCAGTGGATTTAATTGGGTACAGATGCATCCCGATAGAAGGGGATTTACTTCCAGCAAGCTCATTTTCTTCTTTCTAGAAATATGTAACACTCGGTCACCGTCAGTGTTAAGACTTATCTTCAATTGTCATAATTCCCGACAGTGAGATTA
Organism: Hetaerina titia; assembly: GCA_037158775.1. NCBI lineage: Eukaryota > Metazoa > Arthropoda > Insecta > Odonata > Calopterygidae > Hetaerina > Hetaerina titia. The sequence continues at coordinate 16,763,342 of CM073772.1, read as the reverse complement.
TATACCTTTCCATTGTTATCTTCTGAATTATCCCTTTGGTTTACGTATTTTCTTGATTCTTGGAGAACCTTCTGCTCCATTACAGCAGCGTGTTCTACACTTGCAAAGGCCCCTGATCTCCGTCATCTAACTGCCAAGCATTAGGAATTACGAAAATATTCCAATGAATTTTTTCGCAAAATATTTGTGCTGTAGCAGCTTTTATTTCAAATGCAAATGATTTTAGCGCACCAAAACTTTTACAATGTTTACCCTCGGACGGAAGTGTTACGAGCTCAATTGTTCAGGGTTCGGACACTCAATGTTCAATAATGTAAATAGCCTAGCAGACGACGGTCAAAGGAATGGCGTGAACGATCGCCGCGACCAAGTGTAGTTCACTAAGAACTAACGGCTATTTTCCAGATCACCACCTCTTGGGCAAGCAGGTAGTTGGAATTTTCATGCATCCGTTGGCAATATACATTTTAAGAAAGAGGCACAGTACAGAAACTAGGACTATTAGAGTAAAAATGAAATGAAAAAAATCCTTTTACTTAATATTTGAATAAAGGAAAAAGATCGTCTTATCAGCGTTAAGAATAAATTTATTTTACCATTGCAATTGGTTACTATTAATTCTGAGCTGTGATAGTTCACGGCTCTTCCCTCTCACTGTAAGGTTTGTGTCATTTGTAAATTAACAGGTTCAATTTGTAGGAGACATTCAGGTAGATTATTTATAAATGCTGGAAGTTTGTTGCCCTACTCAGTTAACTGCATCACCCAGCTCCCAGAGAATGGGTAAAAACAAGAACATATTGGGACTGGTTAGATATTACTTTATCTTTAAAGGAACCGGAACAGAACCTGCTTGTATCTTCTCAACTAATTGCGGTCACACTTGCTTCCCGCAGGAATACTCAGTAGACACCTACTCTTCGACTTTATCACTCGTGACTTCGAATCACTGAAGAGAGAATATATCCCTTGTAGTTTCGATTCCGTAAAATAATTTTTCAGCTGAAAATTTTTAGCGGCGAGCTACAGCATTGCGTTTACTTATACATACATTAATATTCTTCGTCACAGGTAACCAGAAACCTACTGAATTATTAGTAAGTGGCACGAGATTTTTTAGTTCATAAACGGCATAACAACGCGAAAATATGATCAAAGAACGTTCGCCTAACTACTTGGCACCAATATTCAGAAAAAAATTAAAAAACATTACGAAAGTATGCACCTATACAACAAGAAGATAATTGGTTGTTCACGGCATCTGCTCAAAATGTGGATTCGAACACTCATTGGTCCATTTCAACTCGGCCCTTATTGGTCAATCAAAAAAAAGAGAGAGAATTCAGTAATTACAATTATTACCTATAATTACGCAAATAAGTAACTTTTTACTATATTATATATTACATAAGTCACTAAACATACTAGTTATTTCTTAATTATTGCTTATGAAAACTAACAAAAGTATATTTTAATGTTGACGCTAGTTACTTGACCCTTCTACGTTTTGCTCCCTAAGTGCCGTAAGGCTGTGGTTACCGTCGATTTCAGAGTCATCTAGACAAGACGTTGGAAACGATAGCAAAACAATCCCCCTGCAAGTAGGCAACCATGACAGACAAGAAATGTTTGTTTCTAATTCTAACCGCAGTTAATTCTCTATTTGCCTTAACGTGCAAATGAGGTTGTAATAAGAAATTTTTTTCCAATTACTTAGTAGCCTCCTTCGTGATGAAGCCTTTTTTTATCATCGTACAAAAACATATATTTTTTTATAGTATGTCAGACAAGGAGTGTAATTTAAGAAATAATTTCTTGCTTGATGTGAAAGAATCCTTTGATTATCCTTGTCACTTCCTACGAGCATCAATTATGTAATCAGGAAAGGAAGCAATACACTAACAGCATGTAAGAACTAGAGGATTTTAAAACTTGAAATGGTTGGCTTGTTTTCAAATATTATATGTATTTGTTCTGTGGAGAAATATTCTCTTTAACATTATTTTATTTTTAAGGTCATAATGCTTCATATTTCACAGACTGAGCATCAGAACTCTCATTTTAAGAAAAAGTCTTTTATGTTCTTCAATAAAATATTTAAAAGAAAATCTGATCCTGAAGTTTCAAGTGCTGGAAATAGAGTGAATTTTGAGGACAGTGCCTTCAGAGAAATGGACCATAATTTTACTTATGAAGGTATTAACTAAAAATGTATTTTTTGTTATGTTTTTAAATTAACTTTAAATTGCTTCTCAAATGAATTCATAATTATTTTATTTCATACTCTTCAGACGTTTACTAAATATATACAACATATTCATTACAGCCCAGTCAAGTCTAACATCCTCCAATTTAAGAGGATTTTGTAGTTTAAGGGGGGCGAAGGCTAGGAGCATGAGTGGTGTTGGGCCTGTTAGTGGAAGGGTCCCCTCAACTCTGTCTGTCCAAGCTGTTGACGTGGATATCTTAGTCCAACCTTGCTTGTTAAGTATTGGAGGGTCATCAGCTCCATCTGCATTAACTCTAACTCCTGGAAGAACAAGGGATATTGATCAAGATATGGAAGCATTGCGTTTATCTCGTCAAGACAATCCTTTCTTACAGGTAATACATTTAAATGCCTATTGATAAGTTACAAATTAGTCTTCAACTCCACAGTAGAACCCAAATGGATTCCACCCAGAAAATGATTATAATCAATTGAATAATAATGGAAATCAGGGGTGATAAATGCCTACTTTTGGTCATGACTTCCATTTAACTTTGTTTACTCTCAATCAATAACACAGTAAAATTTAATATTGAGATGATGTGACAGTATTATTTGTCATACAAAAAAATCATAATTATTTTACTGGCTGTATGGCTGATTATGAAAATTCTTTAATATTAATTGCATGCTACTAAAAGAACTATTACATCAGGTTTAAGGTCAATCTGAGGTCTTGACTATCCTTATGTCACTTATAGAAGTGTTGGGCAAAAGATGTTTTTGTTCTCACAATACAAAAACAGGGTATTTATTTCAATGCATCAGCAACAAATCAAATATTGGTCTACTGGCCATTATATTACCATCCAATGTTCACGATTATAATTGCAGCAAAAGGATATTCGAAAGTGAGACCCCAAGATCACGTGGAGAGCTGCTTAGAAACCACTGGCACTTTTTCTTTAGAGGAAACTGATACAGGATTCCTCTCCATTATTCACTTTATAAGAATTTAATTGCCACCAGATTAACACTAATCTCTAATGAAGCAAATTATCTGAACTATCAGTAACTGCTGTCAATATTCCTTCTACTATAACCAGGGCTTACTAATCTTCCAGTTGAAACATTGGGCAAATCTTGATGTGAAGCATTTTTAAGCAGTGCAACTGGTTCATTTTTATTTTTGTTCATTACCACTTTCATTAGAGTGTTCTCATTACATGTTCAAATTTAATCTTCAGGTGTTGGCGAGTAGGGAGAGCCTCGCTGACTGTGCTGATGAATCGGAGTCGGATGCTACAACTCTGATGTCACAGGTTGGGGTTCAATAATTCTTTTATTTGTCTTTAGTAAGTGTTACAACAATCCCAAATGAAACCTACACATTAAATTCCGTTGAAAAGATTGTCTTTGAGTATGTAAAATGCTTTGCTTTGTGATTAAAATGCATGCAAACACAGGCAGAAAGGCTGTTAATAGTAGGTGAAATATTCCAAAAAATGTTTGTTTACGGTGGCAAAAATGGCAGTTTGTAAAATAGTACTCCTCCTTAAATTATTGTATGGAATCAAGACTTTGGAGGTGCCAGGACATAAGCCTAAATTCCAATAAATATAATTGGCATTACTATATAATATAGTGCCAAATAATATTTGTGGTAAAAATAGGAGATAGTGATAGATGGTCGTGTTGAGAGAGCAGAAATGGATGTGAGTGAAATCACTCTGAAACAGATGGGAGAGAGTGAATGGTGTTTGAGTGAGAGAGAGGGGTGGAGGAATAAAGTTACTGGTGAATGTGGTCGGAGAAATTCTCAAGGCACGTGGATTTTCATAAATCTCATAGTATAGCAAAAAATTGAACAGGGAAGCCACCAGACAAATATATGGCAGTTTATAAGGGTCAACAGGTAAAATGGAGAAAATTACCATACCTGGGTGACATTTCCCTAAAGTTGAGAAGTTCTTGCAATTTAGGATTTCATTTCACGATAAACACATATTACAGAACATCTTATGCCTTTCCAAAGATAAAGTTGAAAATCCAGACAAAAGTGGATTCTGCAAATTGCTGTGGAGGGACTGCCTGGCCATGTATATCAGACAAATTGGGAGAAATTTCAAAGAAAGGATCATGGGAATGTAATTATCGCTTCAAGAGGAATGACTCACCTTCTCTGTTTGCCAAATAGCCTCTGGAAAACCAACACACGAGTGATTTTACCCCTCAGATTCTTCAATTTGAAAGCAAAGAGGCCAGGCCAGATAGCCATCCTTGAACAGTGGGAGATCCTTAAAAACTGTGGTGGGAAAGACAATCCATTAGTGAATGACGCTGTGTTTCCCTCTGATCCCCCCCTCCTTGGGGTGGCGGGATGCATGGATCTCAGTTTGCAGGAGTCCACCCCCCACAATGCACCACTACTGTTCCCTCTCCCTGCCCCTTACTTTGTCCCACACAGCACATTCAGCAATGCTGTCAAAGATGGTTTTATACCCCTCCCTTTACACCCAACCTATCCCAATCACTCACCCACCCTCACAGCCAATACATATATAGAGCACCTGTATGAATGCAACTTTCTTTGCCTGATGATGCTGCACCACAGTGAAACCTTTATCGCATTAAAGTTTATTTTTCATGTGGATTTACAAATATGATATTATTTATTTTGATATTATTCATCATGAAACAAATCCAAAAAGTTTTGCCTGAAACGATTACTTATTTCTAAATTTTATTTGGGTTTTATAAAATGTTCCAATTTTATTTTCTGTATTTCTTTATGACTATGTTCTATGTCACATGCAGAACCAACAGAACGATAAAATAAAAACAAATGCATATGAAAGAGATATCAAAGGGAGAGGATATTGAAAGGGGAAGTCCCCAAAATAACTGAAGTGGAGCAATTTAGACTTTCCCTCTCAGGAGGGGGGATGTGAGTGACCAAATGCATTGGATATGTGCTTGTGTGTGATGGTTGCTTTTGTCCTCCAGGATGGCCTCTCTAGCAGCGGTGGTGGCCTGGATGAGGAAGACCCACTAACACTCCCTGAAATACACGAGCACCTCATACGCAGCCCACCACCAACCTCTTGGCCAAAATCACCAAATTTCAAGGTTTTCCGATTTCCATCACCGGTTCTTGATGAAGATGACTTCAGCCCTGTGAGTATGCTCTGCCATCCACTTTTACAAAGAATTTTTTTGAGGTATTGACGTGGTCATTAAATTGTCAGCGCCATGCCATTCCAAATGTCACATGGCCTGCATTTTCAACCTTGACCTTTGCTTTAGAATTTTTGAGATCTAACTAGGAATATTTGCGTCATAGTATTCTTTTAATTCTGGATTCCTGATAAAGCTAAGATGTGACATGTTCTGTACATGTCTTTTAGGAACCAATAAAAATCAATTAAAAGAAAAGGAAGGCCATAAATACAATCAATTTGCATTTCACTGTTCTTGTAATGGTGCTTGACACCAGGTAGTGTGATTTGTACATCAGACCTCTGAAAATAAGGGGGTGAAGTAGAATGCATTGCCTTTGAATCAGGATTTTCATATGCTCAGCTTAATCTTCTCAAAAGAATGAGGTTCTTGGCATATTACAATTAGCTTCAATCAGGTACTCTGTCCTGCAATAGCCACACTTAAGATTAGTCAAGAGTGCAGTGCTGCCTTTAACTTCACTCTTGCATAATTTTCTGTTTGTACATATGCTGTATGTTTGGCTATTGTTAAAAATAATCATCAGATTCCATGAAATCATTCAGTACCCAAGAAATTGATCAAATATTTTGTTTACTGTTTCAACAGGACCGAAACCCAATGTTTGGTGGTCGTTCTCCATCCAGACAGATATCACCACGGCATTCAAAGAGCCCTTCTAATGATAAAGGTCAGTGCTTCCATAGTGTGTGATTGAAGGCAATAAAGAATATTCGCTTGAATTCCTACTTATGATAAATTTAACCATGCAAGAGTTGACAAAGAAAGAGAATATGACATAGATGAAGATAGAGTAGGTCCAGGAATACTTGATGGTGAGAAAGAAAGGCATTGAGATAATTGGAGTCAAGGAAGAAGAGGGGCTATATAAGATTCCCTCAGAAGTACTTTATGGGTTTAGGAAAAGATGTTATGGTAACTTTACAAAGAAAATGGGAAATTCATGCACTGTAGAGGAAGGTTAAAACACTTTCAGGAAGTAAGAAGGGAAAATCCATGCAATCAGTCAAAGATAAGTCAGGAAAAATATTAATTGAACAATGGAAGATTCAAAAGAGATAGAAGGAATGTATTGAGGAACTATATGGTAAAGACATCAGGCCGACAAGCTAAGACAGAAAGAGAATATGATGTACAGGTCCTATAGATGAGGATAGCTTAGGTCCAAGTTAACTATAGGGGAGATAGAAGGAGGATTAATGGAATAGAAATTGAAATAAGGTCATGGGATAGACAAACTTCGCACAAAACTACTTGAAGGTTTTTGAGAAAGTGAGAAGAAGTTTTATGGACTGATTTAAAGTTTTGTCGGATCAGTGTTAGTTCCTATTTTAAAAAAAGGGAAACACCATGAGTGAAGACCATAGGACATTAAGTTTAATTTCACATATAGCTAAAGTGGTTCTCAGGATCATCAACAAGAGAATGGAGTGGAGGGCAAATGATTACTTATGGGATGATCATTTTGGCTTCAGGAAGGGGAGAGAGACATGCAATGCCATTTCAGTAATGAGATCACTAATCAAGAGGAATGTAGAATGCAATCAGGACATATTTGCCTGTTTATAGACTTCAAAAAGGCATTTGATAGAGTGAATTGGGTGGAACTAATTAATATATTTCCGAAGAGAGGAGTAGATTGGAGGAATAGGTGACTTATCTGCAACCTGTACATGTCACAGACTGCTCAGGTACAAGTGGCAGATGGGGAGAGGGCTGAAGAAGGGTTTTCATCATCACCTGTGCTTTCCAGCATACCTCTCATGTATATGGAGGGCATGGTTAAAGTGGCATGGCAGGGTCGAGATAGGAATGAAAGTCTCTGGACAATTCATAAAATCAGTTAGCTTTGTGGATGATCAAGCATTAGTTTGTCAGGCACCCAAGGGGTTGCATGCCCTTGAAAGTTAGTACTGTACGTATGGGATGTTAACAACACAAAGATTATTTAGTTTTCCAGAAAGATGAAAACTAAATTAAATATTATAGTAGGAGTTTGTAAACTATAGCAGGTGGAACAGCTAACCTGTCTCAGAAGTGTTTTGCTTCAAAATGGTCAAAGTATTTCATTGCAACGATTTCAGAGCTTAAAAATCATTTGCCTTGACTGGTTTACGCTCTAAAATTGTTGCAATGAAATGCATGTTAGCGGATGACTCCGTTAAAAGTTACTCTTACAGCATCTCCCGCAGTTTCTTGAAAATTGGTCAAAGTATGTTGTGGCGGTTCATTTGTTGATGTAGCAGTTTATTTGTTTGTGCGATTCAGGGGTGTGCCGCGAGGTGTCACCCTAGGCACGACCCACGAGGAGGCATTTTGACCCACGAGGGACCAGTCACGCCTCAACTCCCGCCGAGCGTTCATCCCTCTTGTGCACGTTGCGCCCATGGCAATATATCTTTCCGTGTGGACCTTGGTCTGTTATCCACAGCACTCCGAATAAATCTGCTGTTCATTCAAACGCTTTATATGTGCTTTATTAGTATTTCCTAGCACCGCCTGCGCTAATATAATTTCCAGCACACCCACATATGTAGTAGGGACATGAGGAGAAGAATTGCATTAGGCAAAGAAGCTTTCACCAGGAGGAGAGAGTTGATGACAGCGATTTTGAGTAAGGATGTTACGAAAAGGCTCATAAAAACTTTGATGTAGAGGGCAGTTATGTACAGCGCAGAAATGTGGTCATTGAAGCAAGAGGATAGACGTAGATTGGAGGCTTTTGAAATGTGGGTGTGGAGAAGGATGACAGAAAGGAAAATAAATGAGAAAGTACTTGGTATGGTGGGGGAGGGAGAATGTAGGGCAAATGAGGAAGGGGCAGGAATAGGAGGATAGTGATGGTGGACAGAAAGAAGGAAGTATGTGAAATTTAAGAAAGGTTTATCATAATCTTCAATGTCAAGTTGTGTTTTGTTATAAAAGGCAAAGAAATGCATTATTGTTCAGCCTGCATCCATTCAACACTTACCTTAGATGTTAGAATGTCAATATTACTTGTATATCCATATGTATGTCCATATCCATATGTATATCCATAAACACATTAGGCTGTATGATAAATACACATACTAGAAAATACAAAGGTGAATGCAAACATATGACTATATGGCTGTTATGCAATAAGCATCATACTTTATCATTGATTGATAATTATTATACAAGGGTAATTAGAAAAGTTCTCGGAGTAGAATAGAAATAAATCACTTACCTTAGTGAAACTTTTTTATTTTTCAATGTATTCTTCCTGTATACTAATGGCATTGGTCCAGTGATATTCCAATGTCTTCATCACATCTCAAAAAGTTGATTCCTTCAGGCCTACAAAATACCTGTCTACTTTGGCTGTTAGTTCTTTGTTTGAAGAGAATTTTCATCCACCAAGGAATTGTTTGAGCTAAGGAAAGAGATGGAAATCAGATGGAGCCAAATCAAGCGGGTGTGACAACAATTCATATCTTATTCCATGTATTTTTGCCATGGCAACGACACATGTGTTTGGGCGTGCATTGTTTTGATGAAAGATGAATTTTTTACTTGCCAAACCTGAACTTTTTTCATGTATCTTTTGCTCTAGTTAGTCATTGAGGTTAGCATAGCATTGTCCAGTAATTGCTCGATCAGGAGAGAGATAATTTATCAGCACAATCTCTTCTGCATCCCTGAAAACTGAAGCTATCACCTTTCTAGCCGACTGTATTGCCTTTGGTGGGGATGAATCAACATGTTTTCACTGCTTTGACTGCAGTTTTGTCTCTGGGGTATAGTAGTGAACCCAAGTTTCATCAGTGCTCACAAACCAGCACAGGAACTCTTGTTGGTTGCTCTTAAAATGGATAAAACATTGTTCAGAAATTTCCATTCCGATGCATCTTTTATCCTGTGTCAAGAGTTATGGCACCCATCTAGCAGATGATTTTCTCATATCCCATGCCACTGTTAAAATGTCATATGACCATTCAGATGACATCACTATTGCTTCAGTGAATCTTTATAATTTCATTTGACGATCCTTCATGATCATTCTTTGCACTTTTGCAATAATGTCTGGGTTAGTGGTACATTTTGGCCGACCACTACGAGGATCATCATCTAAGCTGCCCCGACCAAACGTAAACCTGTTTATCCACTTGGCAACAGTTGAATGTGAAGGAGCAGAGACCTGCAGAGTGGTTTGAAAGTTGACGTGAATTTCCTTTGCTTTCATACCTTTTCTACAAAGTATTTAATCACTGCTTAAATCTCAATTATTTCCATCTTCACAAATCACCTGACAGGAACAACAATAGAGAGGCATCTGCACCACACATCTCTTCTAAGAGTACTGAAGTGTTTGTTCATTACCTATTGCTACGTGGGAAACCTGTTGTCTTAGCACTGACATCTGGTGGTGATTCTGAGAACCTTTTTAACTACCCTCATACTAATTCAACATCAAAGGCACATTTGTAGTGCCTTTGCTTAGTGTTTGAGAGGCACAAATCTGAACCAGAATATTTATTTTATTCACATTGCTCATTCTGTCTTTGTTTGAAAACTCTAAATTTTTCATAAACATGCCTTATTTGCAAAAAAGCTTTATCCAAACATATTTCCACATAAACTGGAAACTGGCTTCCTATTATTGACAAGTGTATTTGTGCATCAACCTATGTCCTCACTCATGGAGGTCTGTCATTTCCAATGGATACAAATGAGAAGTAAGATCTGGTGCTTTCCTGGCATATTTCCTCGACTAAGTTTTCTCGGGTCTTTCACTGGGTCAGGGGTTTCATTTTGGCCGACATTTCGATGCAAGTTGGAATCCCTCACCCGATGGAAAACCCAAGAAAACTTCATGAAGAGACAAATGAAATTTGGAAAATTTTAATGGTAGAAGAGATATTTTATCACTACATATTTTACTCATATAGATTACAGAGTACCTGATAAATTCATAACTCATGCATACTCAGAGTCAATGCACCTTTGTTTTTTTCAATTTAATTCAATAAAAGTTTCTATGAATCTGGGAATCATTAAAATGTGATTAAGCAGCTGATTTATGTAGCTTCATCCTTTATCACCCAAAGCTGTTGACACAAAACCTCATCCAAAACCAGAATTATAAACTCAAGTTATGAGTACTCTTGGCTATAGTCTTCTCCAAGTTCAGTTGCATGTCAGACATGCCATTCTTTCATAAAGTTATGCCTGGCTGTTTATATTATATAACCCTCTCATCAATTTATGAAGCTTTGTTGCTAAATCCCTAAAATAGGCCTATAAATAGTATTGATCATACAGCCTATGGATTTGGATAAAAGGTAACTCTAATTTCATACATTAGTACTCTTTTTATGCAGTTTGTTTCCAAAATTATATTGGATTGCCCCTACCATTTTTAACAATAAATGTTAATTCATTTAAACATTTCAAATTCATGACAAAAATTTTCATCACCTTTGGAAGCAATCCTAGTCCTTCTACTAATTTCTGTAATTCCTACCTGGAATTTAATGTAAGCAGGTTGCCCTCCTAATGTTATTCAAAATCATTCCAATTAAAATGGATGTTGAATTCTGCTTCTGGAGGAGTCATCATTCTTGGAAGATTGCCGAGCCTTAAATCCAGCAGTTACTTTAAAAAAAAAATGTAGGTTCAAATTGGGAATTATCAAATATTGCAAGAAACAAAGGCAGTGACAACCTCAGTATTAGTTACTATGAAGTTCTATTGTCCTAGGTATATCTCAGAATCAATACCAACCCTGATGACGTTTATAAAGTCCACATCCATAAATACAAATGTGCACTCTACAGCAGAAGTGACACTCCAGAAGGGCCCTGGCCTCACGAGGGAGAACAACGCAATGAGCTCCTTTTGCTCAAGAAGAACATTATCTACAAGATTCAATCATTACATTAACTCTGACCATCAAAATAAGATTCATTCCATGAACACAATTGACAAAGTGGTTTTTTTCTCTCTGTACATTCATTCCAATTAAATAATATTTTAAACAGCTGTTTTCTAAAATTTAAAATGAGAAACTGAGGTCTATTACATATAGGGTCTGTCCAAAAATAAGTATAATATCATCATTTTCCACACAAAAAGGCATTATTCTGAACTAGATTGTGCCTCAGGAACATACAGTTAAGAGTAAGCCCTATGTTGAAGTCTTCGAAAAGGTGTGGAAAAGAGTACAACTCGTCATCAGGAAGGATACCTTTGGCAACAGGATTTTGGCCCATTCCACACCACCTTCCTTGTGACCTGGTCAAGCAAGGTGGGCAACGCTGCCCCAGCCTCAATGTGGCACCACCAGACTTTTTTTTGGTTCCAAGAATAAAAAGGAGCTTGAAAGGAAACTATTTTGGAACACTGGATTAGGTCAGAGGGGATGTTATGTGGTGCCTAAACACGAGGTTCCTATCATCAGCTCCCAGGAAGTGCACCGCGACTGGCAGAGGTGCTCATATCAGTGTGTTGATGCACAAGGATAATATTTTGAAGAATTTTAGTAATTTGTACTTTAAGTTCCAATAAATTTTTTATCTGATTCAGACATAGTCCATTTATTTTTGGAATGGACCACGGAAAACTATTTTTTATTTTAAAAATTGAATACGATCAAATCAATTTGTATAATTTCTGGAGCAAAAAATTTACTACGTGTAATACATATGTGGTATAAGTTTCATCAATTTTCCACCACCACTGCATCGGTGGCAAGCCTTACAAATTAAAACATGCTTCTGCCTAGACAAACCTTCAGCCTAGGCCAATGGAATGTTGAAGAAGTTTATGGAGTGCCTGTTCTTCATTTTGACCCAGCTGGAAGATTGCTTAAAGAGGGGAACTGATCAACTTCTATTCAAAGTGAACCCAGAGCTCCAGTCACTACTCAAACATAAGTCAACACGAGCACTGCTGCTGCCCATGCACAACAAATAACATCAAGAGCAATATCAACAATATTGGAAATTTCATTAGTTGCCACAAAAATGCTTGAGAAATTGTGCATGGGACATGTTTGGTTGTCGTGGGTTATGAGACTGTTCATGCCCATAAAGCCAAACTTTAAAATGAAGGTTTGTTTGCAGTTGAAGTCACAGGAAGGTGAGGAGTTTTATGTCAAGGTTATCACCGCAGATGAAAATTGACTCCTAGATTTTGATCTCGAGACCAAACAGCAAAGCATGGTGGAAATCGTCAACACCAAAGTGGTGGCTTCTGCTGGGATAGCTTCTGTCGCATAATTGTGTGGTATTCAGGGAATGTTGTGTCAGAATGTCATAACAACATGCACAACAATAAACGGATCACACTATAGGGATGTTCTGAAAATTCTCAAATGTCATAGCAATCGCAAAAACCCATATTTCATCGCAACATGAATATGAAGTTATGTTATTCTATACTGCCATCACAAATGCCTTGTGAATGTATTAAATTTTCATTTCTCATTTAAAATTAAGGTTCATTAAGGAGGTGGTTAGTAATTCTTTAAAAGAAATAATTTTAACTTTTCAGAAAACTCCTTGGAAAGGAATCTGATTTAATCATTTTCCAAAACTAGCTCAAAAAGTAATGACAATTTAATGCTATTACCTGAGCCCTCCATATACTCATCTCTTAACAATAAAATTTATGATGTGCATACAATATCCATCGTTTCACTTTAGACAACACTCAAGTCTCTGCTCCTTTCCTTCCCACAGAATTCTCGAATACAGCTACCTTTTCGGAGCCAACTTCAAACAGTCACTTACACCAAACGTCTTCTACTTCCTCGGTCTGCACCCGCTTGAACGCTGTGTCGGCACGACTTAACATAACGCCCAGACCACACAGGAGGCCTGTGAGTGACAGCGGGAAAGGTACGTCATCCTTTTATGCACCCGCCCCATACTTGCTGTGGCCCCTCCCATCATAGTAAAAGGCCTTCTTCCTCTCTTTCAGACCGAAGCAGTAGTAACCCCTTTGCACTCCTCAGTCCCCCACTCCTGGGTGGTCGGTGCAACCTGCACCACAATCACCACAGCCTGCACCACCACCGACGCAGCTCTGAAGACAGTGTGTTGCTGGTGGGCAGTGATGGGGAGGACCAGGGGGGTGTGATGGAAAGGGGTGGCACTGGAACCGTGTGCGACTATGGGAGTCATAGTGATGCAATAGAGGTCGAAATTGAGGCAGAGGAAACTCGGCGCCTGCGGGGTGGGCCCAACCCTGCTGCCATTCAATTTTTCCAGCGACCGTCTGCCAAGCGCCTCTCATAGCCTAAAGGACCTTGTATTCTACGTGAATGAGTATTTCTCTTTCAACTATTTCCAAATTTCTGTGTGAAATGGAAGTTCTTTATGGCAACTGCCTACAACATTATCAGCACCAAATTCACACTCAAAGAGCATTTTTTAGTACTTGGCCACATAAAACATGGACCAAACCATTATAGCATTTTGGTCAGCTTATGTTTAACACAACTGATGACAGTTTTGACTCCTATTACCAATCTGCATGAGCTCATGAGACCTATTTTCAAGAACCAAAGATAATGGACTATAAGGCCATAATTGGTAGTGCTTTTACTTTTGATCTTCTTTCTTCTAAATCTATAAATGTGCATTAGGGTGCCCTACTCATGTGCTAGGATTTTTTTGACATACCTCCCCTAATACCTGCCCCACTTGGACGTATTTAAGAGAAAATACAATATAGCCCGTAGTCTTGAGGGATGTGATCAAACAGATTTTTTTTTAAATAGGTACTCATGGTCATCCATGTACAATGTATTTCTATAGAGAACTGTATATATACTATTTAAGTTATTCCTTTTTATATTACAAATGCATTGCACAGTTGATGTCTACTTGGGTCCAGTAGTTCAATATTATTTTTTGTACACACATATATACACACACACACACACACACACACACAGACTCCATGAAGTAGACTATCAGATTAACTCACCTGTTGTGTAATGCAAATCTCTTATGATGTATTAATGACACGTGAAATTAGTTTCTCTTGTTGAGTTGAGCAAGGTTTCTGGGAAATGTTACATTTGTTATCAGTTTAAAACTACTGTTTCACTTAGCTCATAATGTTGTTCAAGTTTTAGGAGAATGTGTCCTTTTTGTAAGTAGGTATCGTAATATATGATGCCTTATATGTTTATGAAAGACATGTCTAGTCATAGTGATATTAATGAGGTGAGGCAAGTTACTTGTTCATCAATTTTGTTTTTCCAGAGAATGCAAATGGCTGCTGGTATAGCCAACCCAAATTGAATTTCACCAATTGTAAGGCAACCATAGATACACTTAATCAAAATATGGTGGAGCAAAATCTACTCTCGTAAATATCTTGAATCTAAACAGATTTGTTAGTGAGAAAATATTATTTTAATCAATGGAACCTATGATATGGGTCAGTTTTGAATGTGTACCACTTTTAAGAAATGTTGACATTTATTGAATAAGGTACATGCTTCTATGACTGTACTGTGTTATAATATTGCCCTAAAGCCCATTAAATAAAAATATTTACAACTATATTCATTTGGCAAGTACATAAAGCTATTATAGCAATAAATAAATCTTTTGTTACAATAACAAAATTCCAATCACAAGAGAATACAGCCATTAAATTTTAACACAAAACTGAAACCTCTACAAAAAGTATTATCATTGTAAATATTCTTACAAAATACATTTAGCACTACAGAAAGCTAAGCAGATTAAATGACAAGACTATTCCACACATAGAAGATGAATGAAGCAAAGGTACTTCTGTTTCATTTTGGAAAAATTGGCTTTGCTTCATAACGTCCATCCTCCCACAGTACATTTCTAATTCTCAATCACTAATGAGCCTGCAGGAAGTAAACTAAAGTTTTCTTTACTGACTTCAACAAATTTCAGTTTAACAACAACTGTGCACATCCTTGTTGTTGATTTTCACCACACCCAAAACATTGCACCTCTTACCAATATCAACTATATGGCAACAATCACCAAAGTACTACTGAGTACGCAAGAATATGCAGTAAATAAATGCACCGTGTTTAGAGCCATAAAAAGGTCCAACGACTCTCCTCATTTGTTTCAATAACTATTAATGTTATTCTACATAAGTCTCAGTACCTTTATGTGCAGAAGGAACAAATAACACATCCAAAAAAAAGGAAGGGCAAAGCAGTTCATTAAAAAATTTATAGTTTAACATTAAACTCAGAGCTGTAAAGAAAATACTAGTTAACCATTGGGAGATGTGTTTCTTAAAGATGTTTATATGATAAACCGGGATAGTCAAAACATGAACCCCTTTTTGTATTGGGAAACAACGTCACACCAGTGACCAAAATATATAGGGTGCAGCGCTTATCACCGGACAAATTTCAATTTGAATTTCCAACCACATTGTAGTTCCACTGGAGGTCGTGATTGGTGTTCTTGAAAGCTATAAGCATCCAGTAAACAGTCATGATGTTACGTACAAATGCAGAGTACAATCAAAGAGCCACTATTATCAAAAGTGTTTGCCCTGGACGTTCGTCCAGTGGTATAGTTCGATTCTTCGGGTACCCCAGATCAACTGTTTACAACATTGTGGCTAAGTATAATGCTTTAAAGAAGTCTAGGGAATGTTTCGCTAGCCCGGTGAGGACACTTCATTCAAGGAAACGTTCAGGTGCTGATTTCAGAAGAATTTTGCAATTTGTTTTGCAAATTTTGAAGATTGTCACGAACTGTGGATGGTAACTGTGGCCTCGGGGAGACAATATGTCTTTCAACAGGCTGGTGCACCAACTCATACGAGTCATTCAGTCCAAAACTGGCTCTCAGATAACATTGACATGTTCTGGTCAAAGGAGTTCTGGCCCCCGAATAGCCCGGACTTGGACCCCCTCGACTATTGTGCTTGCAGTGTAGTCGAAAAAGTTAACAATAAGACGAACCACCCCAATGTTGCACCCCTATGAACCGCTATCATAGCAGCATTCGCAAATATGGACAGTGTTGTTTTAAAGAGGGTGTGCAATCAATTCAGGACAAGATTGGAGGCGGTCATTGCAGCTGAAGGGGGTAATTACATTAAGTAATGTTACTCTTGACAGATACCACTACTTGTGTGTGAAAGGATTTTCATTTTTATTTTTTAAAATATATTTACTTTTAAACAAAAGTTTCATTTGTCCGGATTTAACTGCCATACCCTGTACAGTGAGGCTGCTGCTATTCCTGATCAAGTGGCAACAATAACGTTACCCAAATAAGCAGTAGTTCAAATGCAAATATGAACTCATTTATGAGGGAGGGATACAAAGATATGAGTTGTTACTGTCATACTCAAAAGTTACCTAAGAATCCATTATATGAATATTACAATATTATTTCATCTAATAAACATTCATGTTTGCGACAGAACACATCCTTTGACCTTTGAAAACTGGAAAATCCAATAAATTAGACTTTTCTGCTTTGGGAAAAATACAATATATGGGTCTAAACAGTAGTTTGGTATTCAGATGAAAGCAACCAAAATTCAGAGTTCAACACTCAGGCTGCTAAATCATTGTCAACTTTCAAAAGTCAAAAGCTTAAGGGTATAATGATAAGACATATAATCTACACAAACACATATGCTATCATGCTGACTAGATTTCCTGGGACCAATATTGACCTAACATGCGTATGACATTAGCACACACACCTCAACAACTTCAAATCACATGATGCTAATTACATAGGAATTACTTGCAACCTACTTCCCACACAGTTAGTTGACTGTGAGAAAATATGCACATATGCACTCTACACAGCAGAAATTGATGTGTGAGGACACTAATGAATCCACCAAATGCATGACCAAAAACAAGCCAGGCATCATAACCGGTGCTAAGTACCAGGGCAGGCATTGGACCAGTTCTATAACAAAATCACTCTATCACATTTTTAGCAGAATAAAAGTTAGCTCAACGGCATGCCAAAATATTAGGCATGTTTATCAAGGTGATTTCTGAAAATAATAGATGCCATCAAATATGGTAGAGATAGCAAAAATGTGATTGACCTATTCATAAGGCTCCCTATTGGAACAATAAATCACAGAGAAGATTTAAGATTAGTTGAAAATAGAAGACACATTAGTGAAGGACAGAAGATAACATAAATAAAAATTGTAAAACATAACTTGGTGACTGTTTTTGATGGCATTCCCACTGATTACCACTGTTAACGTGGAGATTTAGGTCAACAGGAGCTCTGTTTGATTTTTGTGGTCCACTGTACTGCCCTGGAACTAATGCGGAACCTGGCCCTTGTCATCAGGGGGGAGATAACTGTGATCTGGTTCTGTATTGATCTGTGAGCTCATTCCCATCTCAGGGCTTTCAGTTGCATGAGAATGCATTTCCACAGATGGTGAAATATAGGAAACAGAGGGGTAGCAATGAGTTTTTTCAGTGTTAGTGATGAGAGCACAGCCTCTGTTTAGGTTTCCAAGCTCTGCTTCGAATAGAATGTCATTGACAAGTTTCTCAGCAAAAATTCGCTGATCCCTCGGCAAGGATCTTAATTTAGCCGACACATTTTTCCCCACAAAATCGAATTCATCCTCTTCCTTAATGCTTTGTATTCTGTCACTGTACATAGGACTAATATTCTGCTCCTGGCTCTTCCGCATGAAAAACTTCTTCAACCCAGCAGGTTTAATGGACTGAGGTGTCTGCATAGATACCTGATGCTGCCCTGAAGCAGGCTGGTCCATTGACATTTGTGATTGACCAATTGTTCCATCATCCTGAAAAAGTTAAAATGATTAATTGATGGTTTGGTAGAAATGGTTCAAGAAAACACCATGTTCATCGATACATGTGAGAAATAAGCCACAGGGAAGATATTATAAATATACTTTAAAAAATACAATTGACAACAATAGAAAAGTTTCCAACCTCAAAAATTTCAGAAAAAATGTCTTGATTCTTTGTTAGGTCGGAAACTTTTCAGACCACCCATGCATATGCGCACATTTGTTGAAGGATGAAAAATGTGCAGTCAGTCTTTCATTTCAGGTTATCAAAGCTGGATTCACGTCTATGATTAGCAAATGCACCAGAAACAGGATGGTGGGAAGGGAATTCGAATGGGGGGAGGTGGCAAAATGGCTTTCAAAAGAACTCCGTATAAGCAAATAAGTATTTATTCAGACCAAACCACATCAACACATACCTCAATGAAAAAGTCAATATTAGATGTTTAAGTCTAAGAGTCAAAAAATCATATACACTCACACACACACAAGTCATATTGGTATTTTTTTAACCGAGGATACAATAATTCTGATGACTTTTTGACAAAATTGTTTTCAATTATACACAAAATTTTAGATTCAATGGTATCCAGTGAAATAAGATTTAATTATTTCGTGATTTTTCTCAAATAAGGAAATGCAATTACAAGGTTCCACAGATATTTTCAAACTCTACTCTCTACTTACTTCCAAGAGGGTTGTGGTTAAGAACATATTCAGCTGGTACAAATGCATAGATGATGCTTTCTGCGAGTGTACTGGCTCTTTAAGATAATTGGATATTTTTACATCACTCCTTAACGCAATACCACACTGGATTCACTTGCAAATTGGAAGCTGACAGCAGCTCAAATTATTTAGGTTTAACCATCCAAAATGTAGGCCATAAATTTGATTTTTTCATTTGTATGGAAAAGTGTTATGTTGGTAGCATAATTCCACTCTCCCATTCAAGACACCAACCTCCCACAACAGGGAAAAGGAGATGGACACCATTAAACAAATCACCAAGAACGAGTACCCAGGGGATTCAATGAGGTGATGTACTGGAGAAAAGGCAAAATGGTGTAGGATCCCATTCATTGGGAATTATTCATTAGAAGAAACAAAACTATCACTAAAAGAAGAAGCAGCACTCTAAAGCTGCAGGACTATAGGAAAATTTGGAATTCAAAAACGAAATATGTGAAACGAAACACAGCAGAGGGCACAAACTTGAGTGGAGTGATTGCAGTGCAATTTACAATGAAACACCACTTAACAAGCACCTCAAACGAGTAACTCGCATTACAATTTTGAGCAAAAATGACTTGCTTAGCAAGCATCTTTTTGGAGAGGAGAATTCTTAGAATGATTGCATGCCTGCTACCTAAGTTTGTGTTTAGTGCTTGTTCCACTAGCATCTAACTGTCGCTACTGATCACACATTTTTCCAAATTTGTGTTCAGACATATCATTTGCGATTTTTTTGGGGAAGTTTAACCTCATACATAGCTTTAAAAATATCCCCAAAGAAAAAGCCACAAGAAGACAACCATTAGAGAAATAAAATAACCGAAGAATTTAAAAGTAAAAAAATTGAAAAGCAAGGACAATATGTGATCATGGTTGATCTAGCATGCTCACATGATAGTGATTTACAATAGCTTCAAGAATAGGGGCAAAATTAAGGAGATAGATGCTTCAAAGGGAGTGACAAGAATATCTATGTACCAGTTAAGTATTCTCAGTGATGTTAAAAGATTGCTGTATCTATCATAAATGAGAAGCAACTGCAATGTGACACTGTTGACAAATATATCATTTGTAAGATGGCAAATGTGATTTTACATTCCTCATTAAGAAGATGCCAGGATCATCAATGGAGAAAAGAAAGCATTTCAGGAGTCCATGCATGTTGAAGTTTAAGAGAAGAACCGGCATGCAGGGCATGGTGAAGAAGCAAGCTGAGTCAAAGGAAACAGAGACCTTAATCGGTGACTTCAAGAAGCTCGTGAATTGTGAGTATTACCTGTCCCAAAAGGTTTTTGATCAAGATGAGACAGGTTTTGTCTGGAAGAAAATGCTGAAGTGAACAAAAATATAGTAACAGAGGGGTATGTATTGCAGAGTCAAAAGTCAATGAAAGACCTGCAGCTAATTCAAGCAGTAATTTAAAAATGAAACCGCTCCTTGCTGATCATTCAGAAACTCCATGAAGAGTGAAGTCCAGAAGACTGGGCTAAATGTGATGAGGAGCTCATGAGAAGGCATAGTAAACTTTTTCATCATACCATGCATAAGAAGCATCACCCCAATAAGACAGTGGTTATGCTTGCTAGAAATTTATTTAATGATAACGTTGACTCACAATTTCGCAAATTTTCTTAGTAGCGGCAAAAACAAATGTTAAACAGCTTTCTAGTAAAAAATAATCAGAAACGTCACACATATAATAAACTAATTACTTTGATTATTTGTTTTCTAAAAATTGTATTCGCATTCCAAATTCATTCATCCTACAATGGAAGAAAAGATTAATACAATCCGTGATTCGAAACAATGTAACGTATTTCCCGACCCATAACATGCACTTCTTTACTCCAAAATGTGCCCTAAAATCATCCTGTCTTATGGGGATACACGGGTATGATAACTTCTAACTTCGAGGGGCAGTCAAATGAAAACCGAACTCCCGCTCCAACATGACTGTGAACCGCCATCCTGTCCCTCCGTTAGTCGATGCGGAATTCACTGCACGCAAGCCTTGTGGAAATGCAAGTGATCTTGGATAAAGGCATGCACGGAGCCATGGCTAACGCTGACCTGAACGCGAATTTCTTCTTCCGTGATTCGTCGTTTCTCCCGGGTAAGGCCATCAATCCGCCCTATCACATCGGGGGCATTGGCTCGATGGGCCTGTCCTGGGGCCGCATCGTCTTGTGGTGATGTGCGCCCTTCTCGGAATCTCCCGTGCCACTCGTTCACACTCGTAAAGGGCACGCAGTGCTCACCATACACAGCAGACATGCGACGATGAATTTCGTGTACTCCACTACCCTCGGCTACTAGAAAGCAAACCACATCTCTCTGCTCTTCTTTGCTTGCCTCCATTTCTACTGCTGGACAAACGTAGACACCAGTCCGCGCATCAACTAGGGCATAGTAACCCATCAACTGCAGGCGCCTGCGAGTAGGTACTATGCTGCTCTCCTTCCATAGCGATGGCAGTGTCGACACTTAACAACCGTGTTGCCACTTTTCGCGTGGACTGTGTGTAATGGCGGGTGTTCGGTTTTCATTTTGACTGTCCCTCGTAAAAGCGCAAGCCCATTCGCTGGAAAACACTCACTACTAAGTATTCCTGCCTCAGGCATAGAAACTCGCACACTGGCATGCCATCATGAGTTTCTCACTGGTAGAATGAAATGGTCGTCAATTTCTAGTGCTTGTGATTACAAAAAGTCCTCGGGAAAAGTTAAAAGACTGTCATTATGTGTTTGTTCAACGGTGAAATTAGTAATTAGCTATATGAAGTGAAGAAGACATTGTGTGCAAGTAAAGTGACAACTCCAGAGAAAACGAACGTGGAAATGATTTAGCAACAGTCATTACGAATTTCCGAGATTCTACAATGAATAAACGTTGATATATGCTTAGCTGCTAATTTTTAAACGTGACTTTTCAATGTTGTATTACATGTTAACATGAAAATACTTTGATCCTTTTCAATCAGATCCAAGTACTTTTCGTAAATTCTACCCTGAAAAAATCAGGGTTTGTCTCCCGGGATTGGAAATACGGTATGCATAATTTTCTAGGAATAAAACTGACAGAAAATTTAATTTTTTCAGCATAAAATGCAGTGTCGTTCGTTACATTAATTTAAACGGGAAAAACTGTTTCACCAGACGAGTGTTTTGCTTTGCGAGAGATCCGGAATGGATGATACTCGTTGCACTTGGTTCCACTGTATATAATGGAAAAACAGGGAGCAATTTCCACATCCGGATGAAAGAGCACTGTTCCTGTTTTATAAATCATAATAACTGCCCAAATTTCACCAAACATCTTCTGGATTGCAGACATGAAAGTGACTTTGAACAAAAAATCCTCCACGTAAGGGTAAGCAACGGCCCCAGGCCTGGAACAGATGGAAATTTGCACTTCAAGGACAAACTTCCCAGTCTTCGACAGTTGTTAATTAGCAATTGTATCTGTGGAATCCCCCAATCCTCAGTGTGCTTCCCCTACCCTCTGGAAAAGACCGTCTCCTCACTCACCCACCTCCCCTATCACCGCACATCGTGCTGCCTCCCCCATGGCCACCTCCCGCTGTCTCCCATGATTCAAACATCAATTAACCTCCAAAACCTCCCTTCCTAATCAAGACTCCACTTCTCTGTAATGTCTGAAAACTCTTGCCAAAGTGCCTTATGGCAATACCTTGCATCAAAACCAGCCAAGGAACACAAAAAACCTTGCTACTGCATTTCCGTTTTTGTAAAAATTTTAATTTTAGATGATAAGCATCAGCTAGAGGGAAAAGCAACTAAAAAATGCAACCATTCATTAGAGAAGAAAAAGGAAATATACATAATACAGCAAACTCTCGATTATCCACGCTACCGGATGCACACACGGACAAACAAAATATGTGGAAAATATGGTTAGCTTCTAGACGGATATATACACAGAGACTTTTTTCACGCCGTCTGATTTTGTCAAGTTTATAAGCAAGAGAAAGTACTTTTTCCTTTTTTTGGCTATTTATATAAAAGGGTGGAATTATAGCATTACAAAGAACACAGAACCATCCAATCAAGGGAATAGCAGAACACACTTTCCTCAGAAAGCTAAACTAATGAAGCGGCCAGGAAATAAACCTGACAAATGATGAATTCTAAAGGAGCTTATAGGAACTCATTAGCACCATGTGATTGCAATTAAAATAATGCGGTGCAGTTGATAACTTATTTGTTGCATGCTAAAGCTTTTTCCTTTAAGGACAGTGTGGATTTATCAGGGCTGATGAATGCAAGGAAACAATAATGGGAAAGTAAGGATAGTAAACAAAAATGTTTAAATCAAAACAAATACTATTGACAACTTTTGATTCGGTGAAATGAATAACTTTTAAGAAAGCCGAGGTATTTAAAAACTTGTACTTCATAAAAAGTATATCAAATTGTCAAAGCATTTATTATCCTTACTATTGCTTATTAACTTTATTAGAATTTCCAGAAGGGGATGAGAGAATTGCATGGATACTCCGCAAAACGGATAATTTGCTCACTCATAATTGAGAGTTGACTGCATATATTTCTATATTTAGATGATAATGCCAACTTGGTAGGATGAAGCAAAATGAAGTTGAGCTCAGGATAGCGGGGGTTGATTTAGGATGAGGACTGTCACAGGAAGAGGTGAGGGGAGAGAGCTGGATGCTGGCGTGATTGGTTTATCTCGGGTGATTTGAAGGGTCATGCCAGATTTGTGCACCACAACTCTGATTCTGCCAGGGCTTAAAATAGTGAAGGTGAAGCTGAGAACAAAGGCCTGACTGTGGAAAGCAGACTCTTCAGCAATGTACGGGTTGAGGCCTACAGGAGATTTTGTTGAGTGACAATGGTTGTTGATATGGATGGGAAGGGAGGTGGTGCTTTTGATAATGTACGAGGGTTGCTATTTATATTTTCAGCCTAATAATGAAAAGGGAGTAATTTATTGTTGAAAATGGCTTTATTGTTTTTCGAAATATTCTCCACGATAATCACCACATTGTTGCATGCCCTCGAACCAATTTTCGTAACACATTTTCCACTCCGATTGAGGTATCTCCAAAACATGGTTTTTGAATGCATCAATGCCTTCTTCAGGTGCCGAAAAACGTTGGCCACTCATTTTTTCTTGATAAATGGGAATAAAAACATGTTATTTGGTGCTAAATCAGGGCTGTACAGAGGATGACCCATCAATTCGACATGTTTGCCAGTCAAATAGGTAGCTGCTTCAGCCGATCTGCGAGAGCTTGCATTTTCATGATGAAGAATGATCCTTTGTGGCCGCTTCTTTTTCCGTATTTCACCAAGCACTTCTGGCAAAAAATACCCATGTACCATTCAGTATTCAAGGTTCTACGTTTGCTCTAATGGTACGGTTGCCACATGTCCAGTTATTCCGAAGAAACAGGCGATCACTTACTTCGATGCGCTTCGTGCACGAATCACTTTTGTTGGATTGTCTTGGAAGACCCATACAGTGGATTGCTGTTTTGTTTCGGGCTCATACGCACAGATCCAAGATTCATCACCTGTGAAGATGTTATGCATGGCTTTTGATACCCCGAAATTGTATTTGTTGAGCATTTATTTGCACCAATTGACACCAGCATCTTTTAGAGCTTTTTTCAAATTATGCGGGATCCAACGTAAAGTATTTTTTTTCGCAGCTAAATGTCATGCAATGTGTTATTGATGCTCGTAATACTAATCCCCAAGGATGCCTCAATCTCATGATAAGTCACATGACAGTCCTTTACTAGTTCTTGCACAGCATCTATGTTTTCTGGAACAGCAACTGATTTTGGACGACCTTCACGACTTTCGTCGCTGAGCGAATGGTGGCCATGATGGAATTCATTGTACCAGCGTTTCACAGTGGCATAAGATCGATGCACTACTGTCTTGATAATCCACGTCGAAAGTCATAAAAAATCATCGCACGAAGGTGCTCACGAGTTAACTCAAGTTTTTTGCTGAGACAAAATTTTTGAGTCACTGTAAACAACACAAATTATGATCAAACGACAAAATGTTCCGAAGAACGTTATCGTTAAAAGGGTCAAACTTTCAGATGGAAGTGCCTAAAGCACTCAGTGTTGCCAAGGCTCAAAATATAAATAGCAATCCTCGTAAAAACAGGGGCACGGGAACAAGAGAGACAGTATATTCTATTTTTCAAAGTGCAAGTGGCTTTGAGATTTGCTCAAAAGAAGGAACTGTGGAGTGGGGAACACAGCAGCATTTACACCCAAGGTGCTTCCACAGCAAGGAATGCTGAGGAATACAGACAGAGGGGGGAAGTGGGGGTATTGTGGACTTTGATGTCACACATATTTATGAGATGTTTGAAAGAAATGGAGGGAAATGTTGGCTGGAGGAGGGATGTGGACTAATTCTTACTTATAATTGGGTTAAGTTCCTTTAGGATCTAATGGATTTGGATGGAAGTAGGTCCAAGGAATGAATTTGGCAGTGGTGGAGGCTATCTGCACATTGCGGTAGCGGTCCATGTAGTGACGGTACACAATGAAGGAAAATAGTGTGGAGTACTTAGTGTGGCCATGGCCAAAATGGAGGTATTGCTCACAGTTTGTTGGTTTTTGAGGATGGAAATGCTGAATGTATTATTTTGAATGAGGATGTTGATGTTTTGCCGGCCCCGGTGGCCGAGGGGTAACATCCTCGTCTGCCAATCCGAGGGTCGAGGTTTTGATTCCCGCCGAGGTGCGATTTTTTTCCACCTAGGATGGGGAGGCGACCAACAGCTGAGGCCGTGTGTACCATTAAGGATGGATGAAATGGAAAGTAGGAAGGGTGGAGAGAAACCTGGCGTCAGCTACTCTTAACAAAAGGCACCAAGGGGTCCACAGTTTAACGTCCCATCCATCGGACAGTGTACTGACCAAAGTGCCCACCAGAGAGCACCTCAAGTATAGATTGGGATACCACTGAAAAATATCTGTCCCTTCCAGGATTTGAACATTGGCCCTCAGGGTGGGAAGTCAGTATGTTAGCCACTGCACCATCCCGATCCTCCAGAGGAACCCAAGATGGAAGATGTGAAATATATTGCTAAAGAAGAATTGAGATTAGCAGTTAAAGTGTGTGATTTTCATGTCCATGGTGGCAAAGAAAAAAGATGCCATCAACGTACTGGGCCCATGAAGAAGTTTTCACAAGAAGAGGTCATGTTGGTGTGACCCATGTTGGTGTGTTCTAAGAGAAGCATAATTGAAGATGAAGGCATTTTTTCCCAAAATCAAAATCTCAAACCTGTCTCCTCAACTAAAAACTCCAATAGATTTGGGATGAATTAGTGAGAATGATGTCAAACATGAGGCGTCTTTGTGAAGCAATAAAAAGGAACTAAGCCACAGTTAAGGCACTAATAATTAGTTTCATAGCTGAGAGAAGAGTGCAACTCATGCTAAGCCCAAATGTACACAAAATTGGTATTAAAACATTTAGGGGCATAGGACCACTTCATCATGTCGACACTTTTATTTCCTAAGCCACTTTCTACTCCCTAGAAAATCAGCATAGAATTTTCAGAAATTCATTAAGAACATATATTCTATTGTTTCAGGCTTCACTTCGTGGAAGTATTTGATATCCATACTAAAAAGAAAGAATTGTACTTTTCCACAGATTTTTATTATATCCCCTCCCCAATCCTCTCCAAGATCCTAACCTGGAAATGGTCTAAACAACCCTTCAACGCACCTGATGGCCCCACCCCACTCTGTCCTGAGGGTATATATTCTGGCACTGTCGGTTTAGCAAATTTGTACCTGATGATGCCACAAGTTGGTGAAAGGCATTGTACCATATAAAAAAATCTGTGGAAAAGTACAAGTTCTTCTTTTTAGTATGATCATTAAGAACATGCTCAACGTGACTGTTCTTTTAACTCCTGCTGTCTCAAAAACTGTATTCGTTATGTAAAAGATAGCAACCCATGGTTATTTTGATGAGTTGCAATGATGTTATACTCGTTACCATACTAAGTAAATTCACATATGCCATGCAAAGTACTAACCCAGTAACTTGAGCAAACAACCACCAATGAGCACACAACAGTAAACATTTAAGGGCATTGAAATCTTAAGAAACTGCGGGAGATGCCACAACAGTAACTTTTAACGGAGTCATCTGCTAACATGCATTTCAGAGTCGGGTCAAGGCGAATGATTTTTACACTCTGAAATGGTTGCATTGAAATCATCCGTCATCCCATTCAAGGTGAATAGTAGTTACAGCATGGAAATTGAAAAAAAGTACATCTTAAACATTACAATTGTAAACCCTCTTTGATTCTTATGAACCTCATATTTTGGTGGCCAGAACAGGATAAAATCAGAAATGACTAAATTACTTTTACTAAATTGCCCCTCAAAATTCCATAAACACAATTTGAATATCGTGGCACTTTTTTGGAAAATTTTCCCAAATCTTGTTTTAAACTCACTTTCAACGCATTTTTAAAATCCTATTTCCTCTGATTGTCCAAAACCTCTTCTCATAATTAAGACGTCAATTATGTTTTCACTTCACTGGCAACTAATTTTATCAACATGAGAAAAGAGAATGAAACAAATAATACCACACAATACGCATGCCCATTTGAAGGTGGCAGAAAATGATTACCTATTGCTTAAACTTCATGGCTGTTCAAAGACAATTACCTTAAATAAGGTGTAGCTGTAAGGAGGTCATATGAATATTTCATGGATGAGGAGACAAAATATTATCCTACAGTAGTTTAGTTTTTTAGTAGTTTTATATTGAGTACAATATTATCAGTTTTATATACTTTAATTGATAAAACAAAAAACATTTCTTTTTCATGAGCATGAAATGAAATAAATTTTTGCAACACGACTTTTTCATTATTGTTCACAACTTTCAAAGCCGTATACAAGGGGGCCGCTTCCTATGAATTTTTCAGGAGAAAGTAAAATACCCTATTTTCACCTTTAGATTTCTCTTGGTGGAATGTTTAAACATTGCCATCCCCACCACACAACTAAAATTGGTGAAACAGTATAAAATACGCTACGAACGAATTTTCGTACAAGAGAGACCAATCCATTGGTAGATCATATTCCTACTTCTATGGATGTCGTATTTTTGTAACGGATGATCTTTTCAACTTTTAATTCCACCGTGAAAATTAATTGCAATTTTGCATATTAAAAAGCTGACTTAGATTTCAAGATTTTAACTAATTGTCCGTAATTAATTGCCAAGTTTTCGATGTTTTTGAGAAAATGTTAAAATCTGATGACAATATTAACTGAAATTTTTTTCTAAATAAAAACCACTTCGCTTCTCCTCTTTTCTTTTACTTTTTAAACAAACGTCAATATGAAGATTTTCCACCAAGTTACGCCAGAAACTGTTTTATTTGACAATATTAACTTTTAAGTCATCCATCCATGCAAAGAACTACTCTTTACTGATTACAAAGTTTAAAAATATCATACCTTTGCAATAGCAGTTTGCGCTCTTTTGCTGGGAGGTATAGGAAACTGAGCGACAAATTCCGCTAAATCAGGGTTATCACGATGTTTCCTAATTAAATGAAGTCTCAGATTGGTGGTGTTGCCACAAGTTTTAATTTCTTTCTGGCAGAATTCACACACTGAGACCTCACTATTAAGCTTGATAAAATACTGCTGAACGACGGAACGTACAGGCCCCATACTGACTGCAGGAGAAATAACTTATGCAAACTACGAAATTACTATTACTTCTTATTTAACTTAAACAAGAAAACTACCGGCCAGGGGAATACCCTCACAGCGCAGAGAATTGGTTGAAGGCGAAGCTCCTTGCTGATGTCATAAAATGTATTTTCGTGGAAATAGATGAAAACTATAAGTTAAATCCGAGTTATTACCCGATTTTTTGGATGAGAATACATAAAACCAATATTACAATAAGGAGAACCAAAGCGTCATCGAATCGCAGAGGCTAGATGACGTATCGATACATAGTATATATCACTGGTCGTCAATACTTGGATATTGGAAAATTTAAAAAATGTGGTCTCTTAAAGGGAATTCTTGGACTTGGTTTAAATAGTCGAATTATTTCAGCAAGGTTGAATAATATGATAAATCAAATATGTATTCATTTAAGGCCTTGCGGAAATATCATCACTTTGGTTTGATATATATAGAATGCTGTGCTCCCGTACGTTTATGCCCAGAATTGAAAGCATTAATTAGCAATGCATAAACAATTGAAAGATGCGTTTTGCTCTTATTACTAGGAGCACAGTTTTCACTTTTATAAAAAGCTTTAAAATCTTGATTTTAGAACAATTTAATCGCATTCAAAGACAAAGTTTATCTGATTTGCTCGAACAGTTGCGATAGTATCGTCACAGTTCCGCACCATCTACACGAATCGCAAAACCCGATATTTTGGAGGTTTGAATCGTGATTGTTTTTGTTATTAACGTGGGTGATAAGGTGGCCCCGGAGTTAAAGGTATTAGAACACAGGCCAACAGTGGTTTTGGTGCCGGAGCTTTTAATGCTGATTTAAAGAACAATTGGGGTGCTGAATCCAATTACGACACTAGTTTTTTCCTATCAGCTATAGTTTTCAAGATATAGATATGTTGTTACTTACGTAAAAAAATCTTCTACATGATGATATGGGAATATTATATTAATAATTATCTCATTGGCCTACAATATAGAAATATACATAAAACTTATTGACAGTTAATTGAAAATAAAAGGAACACCGCAGAATGGTTATAAATCAGTATACTTATAGATTTATTTAACTTTGAAAATTATTTTCCGGAATATATCAAATATTAAAACAACTAATCGTAAGATTTGCCATATCTAAAAAAGTAGAGCTGTTAAATAAAAACGGATTTCATATTTGGATTCAGCTCTACAAATATAGTTAAAATCAACACAAAGATTCCAGGCACAAAAAAATTTTTTTGTAGGCCTGTGTAATTGTTTAAGACAAATTTTGTGTAAACTGTATGCACTTAGTGATTGATTTGCATATATAACTTGGCTAAAGAAAAAAGGGTTGTTGAACGTCAACGATAAAGACTTAAGTCAATAGAAGTTAGATTTTTTCGAAAGCTGTAATACTCAGTCATACAGGTTACATTGTCTGTTGAACGAATTCTGCAATTTGCTACTCGGTTAATTAGCAATCTAATGCGAGTGGCACCCAGGGAGGAAAATCATTTGTAACATCGATGCTAAATTTTGAAGGAACTGAATAAATAACTTGGCAACAGGAATGCTTTCAGAAAATTTATAATTGTGCAGTTAGCTGTCAAGCCAAGTATATTACTGAGCAAAGGTTTTGCTTACGCCGTTGATGCTAAAACAATAATACAATGAAATGGTCAATTGGTACATGTGATTTTTAAATTAAGCCTTTTGATGATCTATTCAATACACGTTAAAGTCTTGTTTCTTTTTAAATTTCTATGGTTTTGAACAATCTTTATTAAATCACCAATGACACCAATGTATGGTAGCTGAAAACCAAACATCTATCATACTTATATCTTTTATGTTGATGTTGTATGAATGAGCAGCTGCACGTTTTATATGTACGTACAAAAAATGCAGGTGCTGGCCCAAATTTTATGGGCCTCCAACTTTACAATAAACTCCCAACTGAGATTAAGTCCCAAAAAAGTGTGGCATCATTTAAGGTCAACCTACTCAGGTTCTTAAAATTAAAAATATTTTATTCAATTGCCGAATTTCTTGTTAATGCCTGATGTGTATCATGTATCCATGTATGTATTCTGTTACTCTGACGTGTCTTATATCAAGTATACAGTTGTAACAACTTGATCACTGGACAAATAAATTGTATTGTATTGTACATGACTTGGGCAAATAAAAATTATTGTCAGCATGCTGCTACCGCATAGGTGTCTGCCTCCAAGATGGTACTGCTAATGTATTGTGCCAGTATGCCGTTTTCTAACTTGAGCAATCGCCCAAATTTTATATTAGTAATGTGTCACTATGAGAAAAATTGGATATTATTATTTAATTGTTCTTTTATTTCCATGCAATCACTTTTGAACAACCTTCAGTTCAATCCTCAAATCATGGTACTTCTACCTTGGATCCATTACCCACGTGCTGTAACTAGGGTTATGAGCACACCAGAATATTGCCTTAAGTGCTGACATGCAACTAGTAATCTACATGCCAATTACTGCTTTCATCACAGATTCTTATTTTGTGTGGATTATGGGCCCAACTCGTCTTTGCACCGCATTCAAGGCTCTATACCTTCATGATAAGGTCTAATATGATACCCCTCTTTTGATTCACTGAGCACTCTCAGCATGCCAGTCATCAATTGCATATTACCATTTCTTATTACTGCAACATATTTATAAATTCTATAAATTAACCTTTGTATTAATTACATTTGGTTAGGTTTAGATTTACTTTTCAAGTCGATACTTGTTCCAATGATGCTGGAATGTCTGCTTACTTGCATCTCCAGAATCCCTTTCTCCTAAAAGATCTATGAATGTTATAATGCAACAATTTCAGAGAGTAAAAATCATTCGCCTTGACCGGGATTAGAACCCGGATCCCTCGATATCCGGTCGAGTGCTTTAACCAATTAAGCTACCGAGACGTCCTCTTACACTCTGAAATTTTGGGGGCTTTAAAGGAACAAGATGTTGTGACGAAATACCGTACATACAATGTCACAGGCATTCGTAGTCGTGCGCGAGGCACCACAGTCCACGAGGTTAAAGCCAATTTCAAACACTTAGGCTGTTCATTTCAAGAAACGGCGGGAGATGCCGCAACAGTAACTATTAACGGAGTCATCCGCTATGTGTGTATTATAATGCAACGTTGACAAAATTTTCTTTACAAAATGATGACTTGCTTTTACAACCCTTAACATTTAGCCTCCTGTACTACTACAGAATTTAAAATTTGTAATAATTTTTTTGTCACTTTTCAGCTTTCCAGGCAGCTTTACACTTAAGGATGAATATCGATGCTGTCCATGTTTGGCATTCTGTACATTTAAAGGTCCTTCTATCTATTTATTAAAGGTTAATTTTATTCTTGCATTACTTTTAGTATCCTCTTCTGGGGTTCCCCTCCCCATGTGGGCATAATCTTCAAAAGACTCTTTATTACCAGCACCTTGCATATGTATATATATATATACATTTAATGTCATCTTGCATGCAAAGGGTAATATTTCTCAATGCAAGTCCAACAGTGATTGCACCATACAAGGGCCTGCAATGACCTATACCAACAATTTATCAGAATGCATAATACTGCTGATGGGCTCAAAGCAATGGGCTTAAGAATGTTCAGTAAACTTCCCCATGAAATCATATATGTAACAAAAGTACCTGTTTTCAAGAAAAAACTGTTCAACCTATTAAAAAAATAATATGTTCTATTCAGTGAATGAATTTCTGCAATTGTCTTTAGAACCAAATGATATGTAAATACAGTAGTGTATTGGTATGTATATACATGGGTGGTCTGAAAAGTTTCCGACTTGGAAAATTTCAGAAAAAAATGTCTTGCATCTTTATTAGGTCGGAAACTTTTCAGACCACCTTAGAAAATATATTGTATTTTCTCAGAAATAATCAAGTTTATATCTGATGTTTCCTATATTTGTGAATATGCATCAAATCTCCAGACAAATGAATGCATTATTATTATAAGATTACACTGTAATTTGTTCTTAGAAACCAGGAACTTCCATCCAGTGCTCTATCCACTGACCACCAGCAGTGACTATTGCAAAAGGGACTTGGATAGGTCCCTAATAATGATTTTTAATGCCACCATGTGATTTTCAGACTTGCTTGTGATTGATGAAACAGCTAAATACTTAAGGAGAATCCACTTACCTTCACCACCACTGCTTGTATCTTCTTCAGATACATTATCTTAGCAAAACCTATGAAATGTCCTTTGAAAATGAAAAATTCTGCTGGCAAGGGTTTCCTTGGCGGCCAGAGATAGTGGACACCTTGTCCTTGACGTAGGGTTTATAAAGACCACGAAAAATAAACAACAAGTTAAAATAATACACAAATTTTAATTTTGTAGAATCAAGAAAATTAAGAACAAAACAATGCAATAATAGTTACAAGTATTATATACGCGTTTTCATTTTCATAAAACTGGGTTTCAAATGGCAGGGCACCTAAGACTACTCAATGAACCTTGGTCTCACCGAATGGTAGGTTAAGTAGGGTGGGTGGAGGAGGGATGGGCACACGTGGCTTGGCATGGGCTTTGGTGTTTCTTATTGAGGAGGGGTGGGAGAGGAAACCGTTGCTCTCCTCACTTTGCATTTCGCTCTCAGGGCACCAAGGGAGAGCCCTCTCTCATGAATGGGTGCATGCGAGTTGAAGAGATGCAAACCTGAATCTTTTGCTTTGACTTGTCATAACTGGAGACAAGGCTTTGGGGTGGTGTTGGCAATGGCATGGAGAGGAAGGAGGTGTTCATCCAAATACCCTTTCACACTATTTTTTAAAATAATAATATGCCCACTCATCTCTGCACGCAGTGTGTGTGTGTGTGTATATATATATATATATAAAAAACCTCAAAAACTATAAACACTTTCTCTGTTGGAGCCTCATGGGGTTGGGAGGGTTAGACACCTTTGCTGCTGTGAACAAATGGCTGGGAGGGGGAAACCAGGGCTACAAAGAACTCTCTCTAATAACTGCTTCTAGAACACCTCAGAGGAGAAAAATCTTTTTTTATTTTCGTTTCAATTACATCCTGGCTACACGCACACCACTGGTGCAATTACTCAAACATACACCATGCACACACTCACTCCGACAAGTGTAAAATTCTGGATAACTAACTTTAATTTTAAAAGTAATTGTGAAGAATTTCATTTTTAAATTTCGAGATTGAGTAAATGAATAATTCTCTCTTTTAGTTCATATGACTCATACTACCTGACTGAATTTTTACAATAAAAACTATTCAAGTAATGCTTGGACAGTAAGCAGGCAGGGAGGCATGGGAAAACTGTAATATTCAAACAAGTCACTATTTTGTTCACTCACAAGGCAGCTAAAAAACAAATTTTCAGAAAATATATGCACAATGGCTTTGGAAAAATTTCCTTGGCCTTTCTTTATACCACAGCAAAAATCAAATATTAGACCAACAATTACTGATGCTTCCAACACAAGGTGCTAGTTTTAATTTTCCTCAACTTTGGAAAGTATTTTTTCAAATACCAAACGTTCTAGGAAGCAGCACGACTTGTTCAATTGCAGGACTTATTGACATTTAACTAATGGATTAATTCATTCAACAACCATTTTGTGAATAAGAGATGAGAAGAGATAGGGTAATAACAAAGGGATAAACAGTTTTTTGAATAAAGCTTACAGCCCATGCATCCAGGACAACAGACTCCTTCTTCAGCCAATTCAATTGGCAATCTATTCCCACCAGTACTTATATCTCTTCATTGCAATATGTCAACGGCCTAATCACTGCCTTCAATCTTTTCTAAAATACATTTATTCACTCATGAACTATTCCCTCCAGTTATTTCACATATGCTTGTATAACCACAACTGCATGCACTGTAAATGGATAAACAAAAGTGCATAATGTACTTTTTATCTACAACAAAAGCCAGGGAACATTTTTTTTACATTCTCTTGTGGTTGGCAGTTTTGATTTCTATCCTTCAGAGTTTTCTGGGTATATAACTTGAATGACTAATACCGTATCCTCTCGAATCCCCTCCTCCTTAACTTTAATCAGCTCTCAATCACAAAAATCAAACAATATAATGTAGCAACAGGAAGGTCTTATTGCACATTATTTATATATATATATGTATGTGTGTGTGTGTATATATATGTATATATATATATATACAGTCCCTTACAAGTGAAGGAAACCTTTTAAACTTGGTAAAAGGATTACCAAGGCATTAAGTGCTTTAAAAAAATTTCTAAGAGCTTTGAAGGCTGTGATGGGAACAAGGAACAATGTGAGTTGGTGAAATTAGAAATGGTTTTGGAAGGATTGACAAGGAAGATTGGACGTGATTTTGGCACCCAAAGACAATTTAGTTCTCTCAGTTACCCAGCCCAAATGACATTTAGTGAAAGGTGCACCTCTTGAAAGGAAAAGTTACCCAATTGTGTGATACCCTCCTCTCTTACAGCAATGATGCCAAGCTTTGAGAAGCCAATCATCCAACGTGCGTGCCCCTTGCAAACACTGAACTTGGGCATCAGTACTGTGCAGAAGGATGACTGACACCACTTTTGAAGCATTTTATCCATTCCTACTCCTAATTCCCTACCCATTCATCTATGCCTCCATCCACTGGATGCCAAAACCAAAATAAAGAGTTAAACTAATAGACAATCAAAGAAACATATACATTTTCCCAAATAGAAATTTGGGCTTATACAGAATTTGTACTCTGAATTCTTAACAATCACTAAAAACCTTACCTATCGCTTGCTTCTAGTCTCCCAGGTTTTCAGGCAGAGAGAATTTAGGGAGGACAGATCAAGTGTTGTTTTAATCACTTGATGTGTGCAAAATGCTCATTAATTCCTTTCAGCACTAATGTCCGCAGATGAGCTCAATCTTTTCTGCCTCCCCTACCCCCTCCAAGTCCAGTCTAAAAGAGACTGAGTTGCCATCAATTCCTCCCCACTCATTTTAACCAAAGAAAACCACTCGCCGCCAACCCTGTCACATTCCAGTGCATCCCAACCGTGCAAATCACCCCTGGTCACTCACATGCACACACATGCACTTGCGCAGCAAGTGTCTCCCCTCACCACCCATTGACCTCTTCGTCTCAAGGCACAAGAGAGTGCTGCGTGCCCCACTGTCACACCAACTGCTCAAAGAATCACACCTGCTCTCATTCACACCAAATCAGTCTCATTACATTTATATATTTTACCGTTTTCTTCAAATTCTGCATTCGAATGAAACCACACTAAGAGGGCAGAGATTTTCGAACTGGTGTATGGGCTTTACAAAAAAAAGACACAGAAAATAAGAATTCCATTACCCCATAAACCTTTAGGACGATATCAACAGGAAGTCTTTCCACTCAACTCAGTCTGCAAAACCTTCTGCAAGCCATTCACGCATCCATATTTATAACATCACATCACACAACAGCCTCAGAAAGTCTTTGACACTTTGGAAAAAATCCAACGTCTTAAAGATTCAGCGCACGCACACACACACGCATACTAGTTCTCCCATTCTCTTTTCTTTTTCTTTGTAACATGATTTTTGGTCAGGTGCACTCTCTCCAACAGTTATTATTTTTAATTATTTTAATTTTTCAATTATTTTAAATCTTGTGGTTAAGACTGTAAAACTGCTTCAGCTTTCACTATCCACTCAATAAAAAGAAGTTGCATTTTAAGTTTGCACTTTTTGATGCTTGCCACAACACATAAACCCATTTACTCAGCAAAAATCTCGCAATCCGAACCCTCTTATTATTTTTTACATTTTTAAGAAGTTTCCAAAAATTTCTTGCTTCCCACTTGGCACATGCCGATGAATACTTGGCCAGCATTTAGTGCATAACTCTGAACTCCCCTCCACTCATTTAATATAACAACTGGGGATATTAAACAAATCAGGCAACTAGCGAAAAAAGAGAACTTAATCCTCTTTTTTTTTCAATTTTGGCTGGCTGGGTGAGACTCCACTCCTGAAGAACTCATCTCTCTCCCCTCCCTTTCCCGCACTAGTCTACTAGACTTAAATCCACAAACCTTTGCCCCTATTTCCTATTCTGAGCAAAAACATCCCAAAACCCTAACTTCTAATAGACACACATACATCCTACACTCTGGTAATTTCAAAGAAATTTTTTTATTTTCTCTTCTGGTGAAGAATTGATAACAAATCCACCATGTACCTATTAAATAATACCGCTGTCTTATTTGAATATAATTATTTTTTCGACATGATTCTCTCACTACCCCAGTCACTCTCTTCCATTCACTCCCTCACATGCACAGAGTAAAACATGCACTCTTCAGAGACAAATTTAAGACTTGTGTGTGGACTCTTCTTCTTGGTTCAATATTCTCATACTTATTCTGATAAATTCACAAAGACTTTTAAAACAAAATCCAACAAAGGACAGAATATTTTGACCCATGCCAAAGCAATGACTTGCAGGTAAAATATATGGGCCTCACATCTTTAAAATTATGTACAATTTACATAAATAATTTACAGAATGCATCAAATTCCCCAAATATATATATAATATATATGTATATAGTATAATACATTTTTCTCTTTTTTTCTTCATTTTACTGGATTATTCTTGACTAGAGAAACTGCTCTGTGTTGAATAACGAAAGTGTACTTTTTTTGGAGTTCTCATTTCCAGCAGTTTATAGTTCCGTTCTCCACTTACCATTCTTTATTTGAGAAACTGGGTATTCTATGACTGTACATGGTGGGCTAAAAACAACTTCTTCTCCCTCTTGATCTCATCAATAATGCTTCTCATCCCATGTGCATGTGTGTTTAGTGTGTGTGGTGTAGTGTGTGTGTGGGTGACCTTATCCACCATCTCACTCCCTCTTCATTGCCCTTCGTTAATCCTCGAGATGACCTCCTGGTACCTTCCATCCCACTTCCCGCACTCCAGCACTTCCTTTGCCTTCTTTCCTTTGTCATCACTCTCCTGCAGCGGCCCAGTGCACATCATAGCAGGGCACACTAATGCCTCACGTAAGCCATCTGCCACTGGCCATTGGTGGGCGGTGGTCACTTCATAATTGGTTTTGGTGGTGGGAAGAAGGGAGAGGGGGCGGAGAAGTCAAGAGGTTGCATGACGGCACTTAAGCGGCAAGGAAGGGTGGACGAGGTGTGGTACCATGGTTTCCATGGCAACCATTGTCTCCTCCCCCTCAGCACCCACAATTGAAGAAAAGACAATCAATGGAAATTGACGAAGCGTGATGAAAAGAGAGAGAGAGAGAGAGTGTACACAAAGGGGTGGGACAGGGGCATGCATGCACTCTCTCTCTCTCCCCCCCCCCTCCATGGGCAGCAGCTCATATTCTCCATGATGAGCAGATGCCCCTGGTCCACCCTTGTGGCTGACTGCAACAGTACGGCTGTTGGTGGGCACGGCAACATGCGTGTTAAAGGGGTGGAGGAAGATGAAGAGCACCCACCTCCCCCCTTGGTGTGTGCCTCCACCCACTCCTACTCTCCCTGATTTCCATCCCTCCCAAGAAGCACACACATACAAATACGCACACACACCCCCTGCACCATGCCGTCTACAATCCCATCTTCTTCCACCACCTTGCACCTCTGTCTTTCGTTTTCTTGTACAATATCTGTTGGCCATCTTTTCTCGTAGTGTTCTCACTATTTGTCCACTTGAAATGCCTGAAAGAAAAGATATAGAAAGTCAGCCTCCATTTCATGCATTTCACATCATTAACACACATTAGGTTGCATCCAGTTTCAAGGAAGAGCCAGTGGAAACCTGTGCAGGATATCCAAATGATAGAACCACTAGTGGCAATGCCACTCTAGTCTTGGAGCCTAATTATATTCTTAAAGCTTCGAGTCTGTGGACTAAATACACAACACAAAGGAATACAAATTTTTTAAGCACTCATTTAAAAATCCTGAACAAAAATCATCGGAAACACTTTTCCACAATTTCAATAATTCTGATACATTGAAATTTCAAAGAGATAAGAATGCTCTTTCCAGGAGCAGACACTCTAATGCCAGCAGAACATAAAACACACCAGCACCATGGACAACCAAGTCAATTAAAAAATACTTTTGCTCATTATGCAAATTATTCACTATGCAAGGAGCTTCTAAGGTGAGGCTCAATGCAACAATATCAGAATGTAAAAATCATTCGCCTTGACCGGGAT
Source organism: Hetaerina titia (assembly GCA_037158775.1). NCBI lineage: Eukaryota > Metazoa > Arthropoda > Insecta > Odonata > Calopterygidae > Hetaerina > Hetaerina titia. The sequence goes on along the minus strand of CM073772.1, from coordinate 16,724,357 downwards.
ACACACACTGAACACAAACACTTTTTACACTCTGAAGTTGTTGCATTGTAATGCTACACGTAGTGGATGACTCCGTTAAAAGTTACTGTTGCGGCATCTCCCGCAGTTTCTTGAAAATTTGTGAGGCTCAACTCTATAATTATTTGGTAACTTACCATTTAGGATAGCTCCTGGATGGGCACAGACTGAGCTGGATTTCAAGCCTCATTGAAAAAGACAACCTGATTCCCCAGACCACATTTAACTGTTTTCTAATTCCGCATGCATTTTAACTCCCATCATCTCATCCAATATGTCTATCCCCTACTGCTAACCCTTCAAATTTAAAACCAGCAAAAATAAAAAGTGCAAAAACTTATTTTTTGATAAAAAGTTAACTATTCTAAACTAAATTTGAAAAAAAATTATGAAACATTATTGCATAAAAGTAAACCTAGGTTTAAGAAAATACGTGCAACAAAAAGCCTATCATAAAACAAGAGATGCCAAGGCTTAAATTATTTAGATGGAATACTATCTGAACCAATGAATCAAAGCAAAATCTAAAAACCGGATATTTTATTATGAGTAAGTGTGGTTTGAAAAAAAAAGAAAATTAATGCAAAACTAGTCCCAAAAATTGCCAAAGTGATTCAATTATAGACAGAAATGGAAAAATTAAAGTCAAACTATCAATTGAATAAAAAAGTGAACTCCAAATTTCACGAAAACAAAGAGATATATATCAGATCACAAACGCAAAAATATTTCCTTGACTGGGAATTGAACATTGGATCTTTTAACTTGCCAGGCCGATGCTCTAACCACTTCAGCTATTGAGGAAACAATTTACACTGGGATCTGTGATCTTTTAAGCAACCAAGTGCCTTGACTCTTTTGGCCAAGAGATGGCATTAAGAGAGCTGTTTCACTCACCAAAGGAGAAATAAACAACACACAAGAGGAAAGGACAGCAGGTTAACAATCATACAACATCATAAAGGATAGGAACAGTGCGTTCCGTGGGATGCATAGCCAGAAGAAATAGACGAGCCACATTGACATCACTTGACTTGGTTGCTTAAAAGACTCATAGATCTCAGTGAAAATTACGTTTCCTCAATAGCTCAAGTGGTGAGAGCATTGGCCAGGCAAGTCAAAAGATCTGGTGTTCAAGTCCTGGTCAAGAAAATATTGTTATTCTGCTCGATTGCACCTTCCCCACCTCTCCTGTGTTTGTCCTTTATGTGTATATATTAATTCCTTAAAAAATATAAATATTTTTAAAAGTAATCAATCGGTTAAGGTAGGTATTGGATGGACACAGCTACCAAATAAATATTTTGTTTCACCCTACAAACACAACTCAATATCCTACTCTACATTAGGTCCCTCTTCATCTCAGTGTACTTCCATTCCCCCTTCATTGTGTCAAACATCCTTATCCTATTCCTGCCCTTCCCTCATTTGTGTAACATTCTCCCATCTATTAGTGTTCAACATTCCACTGCCGCTCAATATGCCTTTCATTCATTTTTCCTGCCTCCATAGGATATCTCCCAACAAAACCCTCTCCTCGCCCACCATGCCTAGTAACTCCTCATTTGTTTTCCTTTTGGTCCATTTCGCCTTCTCCATTTTTCTCCACAACCACATTTCAAAAGCCTCCGATCTACGTCTATCCTCCTGCTTCAGTGACCACGTTTCCGTGCCGTACATAGCTACCAGTCTTTTCTTAACCTCCGTACTGAACATCCCCATCATCAACTCCCTTCTCCTTGAGAAAGCCTCCTTGCCTAGTGCAATTCTTCTCCTTACGTCCCTATTACTTTGACCGTGTTGGTCCAAAACAATTCCGAGATACGCAAACTGTTTTACCAGCTCTATTTTTTCCCTTCCTATTTTAATGTTTATCTTAGCCTTTTTCTTTCTGGAAAATCGCAAGTTTTTGTTTTATTAATATTAATTCTCATCCCATATCTATCGCACTGAACCTTCAATTCACTCAGCAATGCTTGCAACCCCTTGGCTGACTGAGCAACTAATGCTTGGTCATCAGCAAACCTAACCGATTTTGCTAATTCCCTTCCGACTTTCATTCCTACCTCCAGCTCTTCCCATGCCCCTTAATCATTTCCTCCACATATACATTGAACAGCACCGGTAATAATGGGCAACCCTGCCTTACACATCTTCCTAACACTGCCCATCCGGACTCTCTGTTCCCCACTTGCACCTGAGCAGTCTGAGACATGAACAGGTTGTGGATTAGCCTCCTATCCCTCCAATCTATTCCTATTTTCTGAAAAATATATCAATAATTCCACTTGATTATCTCCATCAAAGGCTTTCTCAAATGATGAAAGAAAACACTTTGCTTTTCCATGTATGCACAAAAGTTGCTTTCTCGAAATTGACAAATACATTCGGATTGCAATCTATGCTGCTTTCTCTTATTGACCTCATTACTGCATTGGCATCACGCATGCCTCTCCCCTTCCTTAACCTAAACTGATTATCTCCTTAGTAATCATTTGCCCTATTCTCCATCCTCTTGTTGATGATCCGGAGAACCTCTGAAGCTGCATGGGATATCACACTTATTGATCTGCAGTCCTCGCATATGGCTTTTTTAGTCCATAATTTCATAGTCCTTGAATAAGTCCGTTCCTATTCTGGAAAAGGCCTTCCCTTTCCTGGAACCAAAACTGAAAATACAAAAAAATCTTCTGGCCACATGCCTTCCTCATAAATACTACAAATTAGTCCAATAAAACTATTTTGGATGCATTTTCCTAAACCTTTAAGTAGTTCTCCAGGAATCCTATCTAACCCCATGAACTTTCATGAGCACAATTATCGTTAACTATCTAATTCAACTATCTATCTGACAATCAAGTATGTCAGGACCTATGCCATCTTCATCTATGTCATATTCTCTTTCCATGGTTAACCGTGCTGTTGTTTACCACACAGTTCCTCTTTTCATTCCTTCTATCTCTCTTTGATCTTCCCTAGTTCAATCAATAACTTTCCAGCCATCTCCAGAAAAGATAAACTGAGCTTTTTATGACCTCTTTTTATATTGACTATATTAAATAATATTTCCTTAAGCTGTAAAGGGTTTTTTAAACAAGATTGAAGTGAATCGGAATGAGGAAACCAGGGATACATGTATGTGATGGGAGAGGGTGGGGGAGGGGGGGAAGAAGAAACAAATGGTCGTTTGAGGGTCATGAGGGGGTCGAGGCAACTACATGACTGTTATGGCAATATAGGATATGTTTCAAAGTTAGGTTTAGATGATGCTAAAGAGACGGGAGAAAGGGATGGGTGCTGAATTGCCATCTATGAGATGGTGTTAATTTATTAGAGCACTTTCGTATGCGTCCAATAGTGATTAAAGGCTCTGCGATACTGGATTTCTCAGGTCTATTGTATTTGTAGTGAGCGATGTGTTCTTTGTACTGTTTTAAATGTTTCTTAGAGTCTTTCAAAGATAAAACTTATCGCATGGACCACCGTTAATTTGGTAAATGCTCGATTTCTCAGTTTTAGGTACTTTATCTTTAGTGCTCCCTAAAAATTATTTCAATTTATGGTTCCTAGGAAAACAGACCTTAGTGTTTATTTTCTAATACATTTTGTCAAGTCCTCTAGTTAACTGTGAACCCTTTACAGCTTAAGCAACTATTATTTAACAGAGTCAGTCTAGCCATATCTCTGATAATACCTCACACTCCTTACTCACAGGGATCGGAATGGTGCAGCGGCTAACATACTGGCTTCCCACCAAGAGGACCCAGGTTTGAATCCCGGAGGCGGCAGATATTTTTCACTGGTATTCCAATCCCTACTTGTAGTGCTTTGTGGAAGGCACTTTGAGTGAGAACGCCATCCGTTGGATGGGATGTTAAGCTGCGGACCCCTTGGCACCTTTTGTTAACAGTAGGCTGATGCCGGGTTTTGCTCTACCCTTCATCCTTTCCAGTCCATCCCTAATGGTGCGAATGACCTTGGCTGTCGCTTGCCTCCCATAGAAACTCCTACTCCTTACTCTCTGACAGCACTTTTGCCTTCCTTGACAGCGCACCAATTTCACTTGCCCTCTGCAAACTTTGGACTGCGTCTTCCACCATGCCTCTTTTGTTAGCTGCCTCAGTTTATTATTGAATTATTTTTACTTCCTTCTACTTAATTCCACATTTATATTCTTCCATTTTCTTTTCACATTTATCTTTCTAATATTCTCATCCATGATCCATGGTTTTATCATATTTTCCTATTTAGCGTTCGTATAGTTTTTTTTGCAGCTTTTGATATCCCCTTTTTTTATTTGTTCCCATTTTCATTCTATTGCACCCAGCTCCCCATCCTCTCCCGTAATTTCCTCTACAGCCTCCTGTTACTCCTTCCTTGTCGTTGCTGTGAATGCATCCACATTCCATTTCTTTAACCTTCTCCCCTATTTTACACTCCTGAAACTGAACCTACATATCATTAGAACCAAAATGATCTGAATTCACATGCACTCCCAGGAATCTGTGCAAATATTCACCCTGTTTCTAAACCTGTGCCTAACCATTATAGAGTCTGAGATCTTCCTCTGAGACTGGGCATTTTCTATTTGAATTCACACATCAGCGTGATAATGGGGGCCAGTTCCTTATTCCCTGTGTGTAATCTGTGGTTTCTCAGGTAGATCTGGTACTCAAAAAAACCACATAGCTTGGGTTAAGCTGAGGAGGTCCCCAGGAATCAAACCCAAGCCCTTCAGTCGTTAGCCCACACTGTACCCCTTGGATTATCATTCCCTTCAAGATACTGATATAAGGACAGATTAAGTTTGTACATCAACTGCTTTCCAAGCAACTTGTTGCCATATAATTTAGTATTAGTGCTGCATTCACTTTTAAATTGATACCTTGGTGACCTAATGTTTTAAACAATTTACTTAATCTATCTCCACAGGCAAAATATTTCCCGTTGGTACTTGGGCTGTGGGGGTTAGTAGTCTGAATTTTGCATTTGTAGAAAGATAGTATGATTTACAGTGCGCCAGCAGTATAAACTCATGTCACTTGTCATATTCATTCATATTATTTGGGAATTGTGAAGTACATTCTACTCTTGGTCTTGTGCAGAAAATATTACCTTTCATTTTAGACTTCAATCCCTCATTCACAACGACGTGAGACTGAGGCAAAAGCAAGCTTGGGAATTCTATTGCCCTGCACACCTAATAATTTACCACTTAGAACCAATGATCAATTCTTGCTACATCGTATTCAACAATAATTATACTATTTGCATGCATGTCAAAAACATAAAAATAAGTGTTGTCATCAACTCCATTATAAAATTAGTCAAAACTGGACATCATTATCATGGCTGCAAATGACAAATAGGTAAAGTTAGGAACAAGGGAAGGCAAGTGAGAATGCACACACACCTAGATGACCTCCATTTCAGAGAGGGTCAACCGACTGGTGGACATTGCTACTCCACTGTCACTGGAAGTAGAGCGGACACTGCTGTGGTCGTCCGTGTCACTCTGGTTGCTTCCGTACCCAATCACGTCCACCTCATCTGCAAAAGGAAAAGGGAGTTCACATGAAAACTAGTTCCTGGCACATGCAAGCATAAGAGGCAAAAGCAATCCAACTCAGTAGAATCATTACATACATTCTGACGTGTGCAGAAATGCCAGGATCTGTATGATGGGTCAACAAGTTAAAGAGATTCAAGAAGGAAGCGGATCGTATCTCACTGACAAACTTTTGATATACATCACTACTCAGGGTACACATGGAGGTACATACTTCTGCATGAGCAAAGGCAGATCAATGTTTTAGAACTCAGTCTCTCATTCCTCCATCTACCACGTAAACTAATGCCATGGTACATTTCATCTTAAACACTTTTGAGGATACATTTTATATTATAACCAACTCAGAGGAAACACAGAATGAAAATAATATGTGTGTGTATGTGTGTATATCATGCATGTCACTCGTACACAATTTTATCAGTTATATGCACACCATTTCCATGCAATCTTAATTAATACACGAGAAATAAGAGTGTAATTAAAAAGTTATATTTAGCATTATGGATATCCATTATCTCCAAATTTATAATATTATTCCCATATTCTGATATATTCTGGGACTGGAGGTAGGAATGAAAGTCAGAGGGGAATTCGTAAAAGCGGTTAGGTTTGCTGATGACCAAGCATTAATTGCTCAGTCAGCCAAGGGGTTGCAAGCATTGCTGAGTGAATTGAAGGTTCAGTGCGATAGATATGGGATGAGAATTAATATTAATAAAACAAAAGTTATGCGATTTTCCAGAAAGAAAAAGGCTAAGATAAACATTAAAATATGAAGGGAAAAAATAGAGCTGGTAAAACAGTTTGCGTATCTTGGAATTGTTTTGGACCAACACGGTCAAAGTAATAGGGACGTAAGGAGAAGAATTGCACTAGGCAAGGAGGCTTTCTCAAGGAGAAGGGAGTTGATGATGGGGATGTTGAGTACGGAGGTTAAGAAAAGACTGGTAGCTATGTACGGCATGGAAACGTGGTCACTGAAGCAGGAGGATAGACGTAGATTGGAGGCTTTTGAAATGTGGGTGTGGAGAAGAATGGAGAAGGTGAAATGGACTGAAAGGAAAACAAATGAGGAAGTACTGGAGATGGTGGGTGAGGAGAGGGGTTTGTTGAGAGAAATCCTATGGAGGCAGGAAAATTGGATGAAAGGCGTATTGGGCGGTAGTGGAATGTTGACGAAGGTAATAGAGGGGAGAATGTTGGGCAAACGAGAACGGGATGAAGGGAGGAAAGAAGTACACAGAGATGAAGAGGGACCTGATGTAGATTAGGTTGCTGGATTGGGTTTGGTTTGGAGGTACAAAATGTTTATTTGATAGTTGTGTCCATCCAAAAACCTATCTTAACCGGTAGATTACCAAATAATAATTCTGATATACCAAAATTTAACAATGTTCATTCCTTTGATAATGGTTTTGCTGTTTGTGTAAGCAGAAGTTAAAATTATCAGGGCAAAATGCACATTTAACGGTTGAATGACAACATCTACCTACCTACCAAAAATAAAAAGGCAAGCTACAAAACTGAACACAAATGGGAAAAAATTGAGGTGAAATTAGTCTCTAGGGCATCGGTTACATACATTCAAAGGACCTTAAGTGTTGGCCAAATGGGAACAAGATTAGATGGTTGGCCAAAGAGAGAAATGGGCCAATCTATCAACGCATACACTACATAATCATATGGGTACATCTACATTCATATATGACGTAATAATATAATTTTCAATTAATAGTATTCAATCATTGAGGAAAAATAATCTGGCATGAATAAAATGCTCAAATAAGCATAAATATTGGAGGAATGTAGTTGGATGGGATACTTGTGTTACAAATGTGAGATAAATGACAGGGTGGGGAGGACTGAGCAGGACAGGTCGTGGAGGAATGAGTAATTGGGTTGGGCCCACTGCAGTGAGAGCCAAAGGGGATGAGGCCAAATGTGAAGGGGATGTGCTTTGCCCTGGCTGATAAGGTCACCTTGCTGAAACAGACCAGAGTCCAATCCTAAAAGCAGAGGGGAGTGAATGTAAGACGTCGAGAGAGGCGAGTCCCTCAAAAATGGCAGAGTGGTCAAGGAGATGCTCTCGGGACGAGATGACAAGTCTTGGGAACTGAACAACAGAGCACAAGGGACACATTCAATAGGTGAGGGAGCCAAATAAATACGCAAGGACAGAAAGAATGGAGAAAATTAGTACAAGGGAGTGAGTTCCCAGTTTAATATAAACTTAAAGTTCTTTTGATGTAGCCTTTCCAAGAAATAGAGTGAAATGTATGCGCAGGATAAATGTTATTATACTTAACAAGCAAATTTCAAAATTCATGGGTCCAGCACATCTGAACATGTGCCAAAAGGATTTACACTGCTTGCAGACAATATAGACAATATATATCCCGATCAAGGAATTATTTGTATTCTAGTGATCTGCTCGATTCTGCCTTCCTAACCTCTCGTGTGTTCTTTTATGTTTTCTTACCCCTTTTCCTTTTATCTATTTTCACATGTAAGAATATATATAATTATTAATGATAGTCAATTCACATCACATTTATTCCCACATTGTCACTCCGTTTCATTTAAATGCCCATCAAACTTGGGATACATTTTCAAGTCAACAAAACCACCTACGAGCACCCCTTTCTCTTCCCCACCCCTGTCCGCACCATGCAACCACCCACGCTGTAAATGCTGCCATCTCCTAAGACCTTCCACGTCCCTTATTACCAACTCCCAACCCATAGCCACCTTCACCTCTAAAAACATTATATATCGCATCTCCTGTAACTTCTGCCCTGCCTTTTACGTGGGTGAATGCACGACCACCCTTTCCCTCCGAATGAATAACCACCGCTATTCCACCAAATCTCCCACCTTCCTTAATTATCCCATCCCTACTCACACTGCTTCCCACAACCAGTCTTTTGATGACTGCTTCTCCGTTTCAGTGATTGAAACCCTTCCCAATTCCACTAGTAGCATAGAGGATGAGAACTTGCGAGATGGCACATATCTGGGTGCTCCAGTCTTTTAAACCCCCCGGGCTGAACCAAGCCCACTGATTTCATCCAATGCTGCCTACATTTCCCCTCCCCCACTTTGTCCGCTTCCTATTGGTCCCTTACCTCTCCTCCCCTCACCCTTCTCCTGCACATGTCCTTTCCGCTCTTCCCGCCATTAGAGAGCTGTTTTACCCACCAAAGGAGAAAATAAACGACACACAAGAAGGGGAAAGGATAGTAGAAAAGCATTCATACGATATTATAAAGGATAGGTTTTATGGCACGCACAGTCAGAAGAAGAGACGAGCCATATTGGCCAAATACACATTCAAACAATCGGAGCATTTGGGCCCTTTATAAGATTGCAGATCTCATTGTTAATCAGGTTTCCTTATTAGCTTAAGTGGTAGAGCATCCGCCCAGCAAGTGGAAGGTCCGGCGTTCAAATCCCGGATAAGGAAATATTTTTACATTTGTGATCTGCTCAAATCCGCCTTCCCCACCTTTCCTGTGTTCATCTTTTATGTGTTTTCCTATCCCCTTTCCTTATGTCTATTTCTTTGTGAGAAATAATATTTGTTCACTGTATAGCGGGATTTTGGGTTGGAATGTAAATATATAAAAACATATATATTCCCCTTTCCTTATATCCATTTCTGTGGGTGAAGTAATATTTGCTCGCCGTATGGTGGGATTTCGTGTTTGAATGAATATGTATATATATATATATATGTGCCCATCACATGTGAGTAACATCTACGAAGTTGTTATCCTTTCCACAAAAATCCTTCCCTTGGACTATGACCTTGACATGATAGAAGGGCTTGCAGTTTTTTCCTAGAGCTAATTTGACTTCCCAATGAAAGAACTGATGCAAACCAACCTATTGGCAATCCAAAATTCCAGCTGGATCCCAAATTTAGACCCCTCCCAAAACTCTCTTTAAAATTCCTCCATGGGAGCTCACGTGAATTGATTCTTTAAACCTCTGATTTCTCCTTGAATTTTGGAGGCACTTATTCACATGGAATCAATGTAATGTATTTTAAGGCATGTCCCAATATTTCTCAGAAGAAACAATTTCCTTCAAGTGATTTATTTTGGCAACATGGACTCTGCTGGTTGGTGAACAGTCAAATGATGTTTGGATGGCTTGAAAATAGTGAAAAACATAGGGAAAACATGAATTTGGTCTAATAAATGAAATTGATTACAATGAAAATGAATTACAACGATTATCTTGCAAAGGTTTAGAGTGAAGATGTATTTGGATCACAAAACCTCTTTAATTTAAGGCTCAACTTGTAAAGTTGCAAATATTGCAATAATTATATCTCCATGGGCATTAACAGTGTGAGAGGAGATTTTCAAATGGATATGGAATATAGCAGATAGTTTTGTAACAGCAAATAACTTCATAAATCTGTTACTTGCCTTGATACCTTTCTCATTCCAAGTCAATGTGAAAAGGTTTTTGATTGATTTCAAATCAAAATCAATTCAAATTGAATTGATCTCAAAAAAACTACTGCAACTTACTCGTTGAACACCCACCCCTCAATGTGATCATTTATTTAATATATTCTGACTATACACTATCCCACAAGTGACGACCATTCACGTTGACATCTATTCAAGAACAGCAGACCCCTAATTACACAAACATCCGTTTTCATATTTATAATTCTAATTTTCAACACTAAACAGCTGACTTTGAAATTTGTTGTCTCCAGCTTAACTTTATGGTATTTGTGCAGCATATTTAAATGAAAGAAGTCTTTTTCAATGGTATCAGGCTCAATCTTGTGAATATTCATCTTGAGAAATAAGGCAAACTGTGTTGCCTCAAGCATAACTTTATGGAATTTAATTAATACATTAAAATGAAATGATAGACTTTGTAATTCCACAAACTTTATAGAAAGTGTGTGGAATTAAAAAGCCAATAATTTCATTTCAAGATAAACTTTGCACAATTCAACAAACATATTTATTAAAACGATACTTAATAAAATGCCGTACTAATAAACATTTTTGGTGAATTTTACAGTTTGTCTTATTCCCCAAAGAGAGGTAACTTGGAAATTCAACACGAACTTTATTAAAATATGAAATACTATGGTTTCGACATTGGCAGACATCATCAGGTATGATGCTCAGCTGACTTTGAGTTCTTAAAGGAACGAGTTAGTAAAAATAATTCAATAAATTACTCTTAAAACTACCTCCTTTGATAACAGTGGGCATATATGCATTGTACATGTGACAATTAACAATAATTTGCATCCTGAAACGTTTTAAATCACATTTAGAGTAATTTTTCCCCTTTAGGATGTATGAGAAATAATCAAATAGGGGGAAGAAGGGTGGGTGGGGGGTTTGTGGCTTGGGTAGCTAAGGAGTTGGTAACAGGTACTTTGGTAAAAGTGTCCGCCACACACATGCTACTGTCACCTAGGGGTGTGGTCGTGCACATTCGCCGTGCTCGAGAGTAATAATCTCGGCGCACACGATCGCACAAATGGTGGGAGGGAGGGAGAGGCATGTCTCACTCACCGGACTCGGAGATGGATGGCGAGGAGGCGGCGGAGGAGACGGCTGAGGAGGAGGCGGCCGACGACGTCGACACGTTTGTACTGCTGGAGGCGGAGGAGCACTCGGACACGGAGCGGCGCTTGGAGAGCAGCGAAAGAGCACTCTCCGAAGGTGGCGGCGGGGACGAGGCGCGCGGGGCGGCCGGCGCCGAGGACGAGAGCGCGGCGGCCGAGGCGTGGTGGTGGTGATGCGAGTGATGGTGCGAGTTGGCCCCGCTGCTGCTGCTGCCGTGGTGGTGCGAGTGGTGGTGGTGGTGATGGTGATGCGAGTGGTGGTGGTGGTGCCCGGACGCCACCGCCACCGCCGCAGAGGGAGCCCCGCCACCCGACGACGAGGCGGCGCCGCTGGCGGCAGCCCTGCTGCTGCTGCTGTGGTGGTGGTGGTGGTGCTCGCCGCCTGTGGTCGTCGTGGTCAGCTGCTCGAGACGCCGCCGGAGGAAACGGTGCTCCCGGCTCAGCTGCTCCTTGTGCACCGAATGCTTCCGCTCCCGCTCCTCCAGGCTCTAGGAGGGCAAGAGGAGGGATTAGTGCGTCGTCAGGCGAGGGCCAGGACCCCATCCGTCCCTTCCCATGTGCCCCAAAACTATAAAGACTCGACGAAGGGCTGCGTGTCATGCAAACATCACTACGAGGGTTGTTGATCGGCGAGGGCGAACGAGCTCTTAGGGCGAGGAGCGACATGGGGCGAGTGAGGTTGATTAGTGAGGAGGGCGGATCATTGTTCCTGGAGCCGCCGATGGATGCGGTTCCAGGGCGGCCTGGTGGAAGCCAAATGATCGATCGTGCCTCCACTCGGGCCAAGCCGCGTGAATCAACCGAGTACGACCCCGGCCAGTGGCCGAGCCATCTACCAGCTGGAGTACCCCGCCCCCCTCAAGAGCACAGACATGCATGCATTATACAGGGAAAATGGCAACGGAATGCATCACCCCGGATCACACGTAGAATGGAGTGCAGCCAAAGGGTTCCGCTCAGAACAGAACGCTTTTTACTCGGCATTGGGCTCAGCGGCCCTACGGTTCGAGAAGCGTGGCTTCGATATGTCGGATTCAGTGAAGTCACGAATTGTCGATTTCACCGAAGAAATCACAAGATATGTGGAAAAGGCTACTCGGGTCTACCATCTGGTCGGTCTTTCTCCATTGATGACGCCAACGTGTCGGAAAAGGAAATATATAGTATTCCATCATCAGGGCTGACGATGTAGATACTATGTAATGGCCAGTTTACATACAGATGGGCATGCCCTCAAGTTGATCGGTGGCATCAATCAGAGGGTCACTTGATGCCTCTAACCAATCAAAGGGCACCTGAGGGCATGTCCATCTGTATGTCAGCGTAGGACAACAATAAGACTGCCTAAACAAATCACTCGTTTATCAGTCTTTCCTATCTTCTTTCTAGATGTCTCTTCTAGTGCTACTAAATTATAAAAACTTTATTTTTTAATAAAACTTTAACAAAATACATATATAGTAATATATTTATGTATGCATATATATATATATTATATATATACATATATATACACATACATACACACACATATATATAAACTCCTCTTGAGAAAGGTGGTTGCACCACCGAAAATTCGAGACCCAGTGAGTCCCTCTTTTATGTATTTCTGTGTTTGGGTCTACTAGTCCATTTACATTATATTATATAAAAATATGTAAATAAATTTTGGATGGCACATTGAAACACAGAATAAAACAAATAACACGTAAAAGAACACATTGACTTCAGACTGCTGTCTGACCTGATGAAGGCCTCGGAGTAGGCCGAAAGCTCAAGTAATCTACAATGTGTTCTTTTACGTTCTATCTGTTTTATTCAGTGTTATTTTGTGCCGTCCAAAAGTTATATCGCTCTCGTGAGTACTTCCGCATCAGCTATATATATAAACCATAAACACAGTAATCAACCCGAAGGTCGGTTTCGTAGGTGATGGTAGAGCTCACCCGTGTACCAAGCCCAACGGCGTGTGAATATTCAATACAGGGTAGGGGGGCCAGTTCCTTTCCCTGTGCCGGTTATGGTTTCCCAGGAAAACCTGGTACCCGAAAAATCAACTAGCTTGGGTGGAGCTGCAGGTGCCCAAAGTGCCTTGCCCGGGAATCGAACCCGGGACCCTTCGTTCAGTAGTCCAACGCTCTACCCGCTAGACCACCGCGACCCGCGCTATATATATATATATATATATATATATATATATATATATATCCCTCCCATGGACTACAACCTTGTCGTGGTGGAAGGGCTTGTGAGCTGTGCTGGCGGGAGTAATAATAATTACTCCTGGAAGGGTCACCCATGCCAGATAGGTCGAAGGTTAGGAGTCAGACGAAAGGTAGTCCACGCAGCGTCTGTTCCTCAGTGAGGCGGCTGCAATGGCGTCTGACCCCAGTGGGGCGGCCATTAAGTGATGGTGTCACGTTAAAAACACTATTGAGGAAGGCAACGGGAAACCACCTCAATTATGATTCCCAAGAATATTATGATGGGCACTATAGATAATATGAGTCCTGGCAACTACGGGACACGGCCCAAGAGGCCGTGTGTCGTGCCCGGCAGCGGGAGAGGCAAGGCTTCCGCGGTCGTCATCCCACGAAACCCTTGCAGGGAAGAAATAACTTCAGCAGGACAGAAGACTCAGAAGAAGGCGAAAGTAGTTAGAATAGGAACCTGGAACGTCAGGACAATGTTGAGGAGAGGCAAATTAGAAAATATTAAGCGAGAGATGGAAAGAGGTAACATAGATGTTTTAGGCCTCTGCGAGGTGAGATGGAAGGATAGCGGGGATTACTGGAGTGACAATTATAGAGTGATATACAGCGGCGGGGACGAGAGCCAACGAGGGGTTGCCGTAATTTTAAATAAAGGGGTAGGAAGAAGCGTAGTCAACATAGAGCAAGCAACTGATAGAATTTTACTCGTAGAGATTAAAGCAGAGCCGACGAACTTGGTCATTATTCAGGTATACATGCCACCGAGCAACCACAAGGAGGAAGAAGTCGATAGGATGTATGATGAGTTAGAGGATATCATCGCGAGTGTTCCTGCAGGGAAACATTTGATAGTGATGGGGGATTGGAATGCGACGGTAGGCGAAGGAAGAGATGGTGGTGAGGTGGGGGACTATGGGTTAGGCACGAGGAATGAACGCGGGGAGAAAGCAATTGAATTCTGCAGAAGACAGGGGTTAGTCATCACTAACACATGGTTTAGACACCACAAAAGGCGTAGGTATACATGGAAAATGCCAGGTGACTCAGAAAGGTATCAGTTAGATTATATTATGGTTAGGCACAGGTTTAGGAACAGTGTGATAAATTCGCACAGTTTCCCAGGAGCGGATGCGGACTCTGACCACAATTTAGTTGTTATGAAATGTAATGTTCGTTTCAAGAAGATAAGGCAAGGGCGGCGGGTTAAAAAATGGAATTTAGAAGCAGTAAATGAATTAACGAGGAAGGAGTATCAGGAGGCTGTAGAGAAAATGATGGATGACGGTAAAGAACTGAGTGCTATCGAAGAAAAATGGGAATGTATCAAGAAAGGGATATTGGAAGCCGCTAAAGACACTATAGGAACCGTTAACGGGAAAAGGATAAGGAAACCATGGGTAACGGATGAGATGATTGCGAAGATGGATGAGAGAAGAAGATGGAAAAATGTAAACACAGAGTTAGGCAAAATGAAGTACAAAGAGTTAAACAATAAATTGAGAAGGGCCACAAATAAAGCAAAAGAAGAATGGTGGAAAACGCAATGCGAGGATATGGAAAGTTTACAGAAGAAGGGTGAAATTGGTGCTCTATACAGCAAGGTTAAGTTATTATCGGGAAGTAAGAAGGCAAGAGCTGTGCTAACAGTTAAAGATAAATGGGGTAAGATAATAGTTGAACCAGGAAAAATCCAAGAGAGATGGAAGGAATATATAGAAACACTGTATGGTAAAGAACTTAGGCCGACAAGGTTAGACATAGAAAAGGAACATGACGTAGAAGAAGATAGCTTAGGTCCAGGCATACTCGACGATGAAATAGAAAGGGCATTAAAGGAGATGAAAGCAAATAAGGCTGTGGGGGTGGACAATATTCCTGTAGAAATGTTGAAATGGTTAGGGAAAGGTGGGAAAAAGGCCATATATGGACTGATTCGTAGTATCTATGAGGAAGGAATCTGGCCGGAAGATTTTGTGAGATCGGTGTTAGTTCCTATCCCAAAAAAGGCAAAGGCTTCGTCATGTGAGGATTACAGAACAATAAGTTTGATATCCCACGCAGCTAAAGTTATTCTCAGGATCATCAACAAAAGGATAGAGAGTAAGGCAAATGATTACTTAGGGGATGATCAGTTTGGGTTCAGGAAAGGAAGAGGTACGCGTGATGCCATTGCAGTAATGAGATCACTAGTCGAGAGGAATATAGAATACAATCAGGACGTTTTTGCCTGTTTTGTAGATTTCGAAAAAGCGTTTGATAGAGTGAATTGGGAAAAATTAATGCGTGTATTGCAGAAAATAGGAATGGATTGGAGGGACAGGAGACGGATCCGCAACCTGTACATGTCTCAGACTGCTCAGGTGCGAGTGGGGAACGGAGAGTCCGGATGGGCAGTGTTAGGAAGAGGTGTAAGGCAGGGTTGCCCATTGTCACCGGTACTGTTCAATGTATATGTAGAGGAAATGATTAAAGAGGCATGGGAAGAACTGGAGGTAGGAATGAAAGTCGGAGGGGAATTCGTAAAATCGGTTAGGTTTGCTGATGACCAAGCATTAGTTGCTCAGTCAGCCAAGGGGTTGCAAGCATTGTTGAGTGAATTGGAGGTTCAGTGCGATAAATATGGGATGAGAATCAATATTAATAAAACAAAGGTTATGCGATTTTCCAGAAAGAAAAAGGCTAAGCTAAATATTAAAATAGGCGGGGAAAGAATAGAGCAGGTAGAGCAGTTTACATATCTCGGAAGTGTTTTGGACCAATACGGTCAAAGTGGTAGGGACGTAAGGAGAAGAATTGCGCTAGGCAAGGAGGCTTTCTCAAGGAGGAGGGAGTTGATGACGGGGACGTTGAGTAGGGATGTTAAGACAAGACTCGTAAAAACTCTGATATGGAGCGTAGCTATGTACGGCGCGGAAACGTGGTCGCTGAAGCAGGAGGATAGACGTAGATTGGAGGCTTTTGAAATGTGGGTGTGGAGAAGAATGGAGAAAGTGAAATGGACCGAAAGGAAAACAAATGAGGAAGTACTGGAAATGGTGGGTGAGGAGAGGGGTTTGTTGAGAGAAATCCTATGGAGGCAGGAAAAATGGATGAAAGGCGTATTGAGCGGTAGTGGAATGTTGAAGAGGGTAATAGAGGGGAGAATGTTGGGCAAGCGAGGTAAGGGTAGGAACAGGATAGGGATGTTGGACGGGAAGAAGGGAGGAAGGAAGTACACCGAGATGAAGAGGGACCTGATATAGATTAGTTTGCTAGGTGGGGAGTCACAAAATGTTTATTTGATAGTTGTGTCCATCCAAAAACCTACATTAACCGGTAGATTACCTAATAATATATATATATATATATATATATATATATTTATATATATATATGTAGATTACCTAATTATATATATATATATATATATATATATATATATATATATATATATATATATATATATATAGATGATGCGGAAGTACTCACGATGCACCTCATTCTACATAGGCGAATGCATTACTCCCTTATCCATCCGAATGAACAATGAACAATCACCGCTACTCATGTAATTCTGCTTCACTCTCTTCTCTTCCTATCCCTTTACACGCAAGTTCACACAACCTATCATTTGACGAATGCTTTTCCCTAACAGTTCTAGAATCCCTACCCGATTCAGCCACCAATATAGAGGTGAGAACTCGCGAATCCGCATACATCCTATATTTCCGATCCTTTAAAATTCCCACCCTTAACCGCCATCTTTAATTTCCTTCCCAACAGTCCCTAAACCTTCCGCCCCCCCCCTCCCCTCCCCAGGCACTCTTCCCTCAAAACCTCTCAGTCTGACCTGAAGAAGGCCTCGGAGTAGGCCGAAAGCTTAAATCATCTACAGTGTGAGTGTCCTTTTACGTGTTATCTGTTTTATTCTGTGTTCTATTGTGTCGTCCAAAAGTTATATATATATATATATATATATATATATATATATATATATATATATATATATATATATATATAACTTTTGGGCGGCACAATAGAACACAGAATAAAACAGATAACACGTAAAAGGACACTCACACTGTAGATGATTTAAGCTTTCGGCCTACTCCGAGGCCTTCTTCAGGTCAGACTGACAGCAGTCTGACCTGAAGGCCTATATATATATATATATATATATATATATATATATATATAGGGGAGAATGTTGGGCAAGCGAGGAAAGGGTAGGAACAGGATAGAGATGTTGGACGGGATGAAGGGAGGAAAGAAATACACAGAGATGAAGATGGACCTGATGTAGATTAGGTTACTAAATTGAGTTTTGTTTGGAGTTACAAAATGTTTATTTGATAGTTGTGTCCATCCAAAAACCTACCATAACCGGTAGGATTTTGTATATATATATATATGTGCATACATAGTGACCGGAGGGCCTCTCTGGGTACCTGCAGCTCCACCCGAGCTATTTGATTTTTCGGGTACCAGATCTTAAAGCACAAGATCATGCTTCACAATTCACAAGATATGCTTAACTTCCTATCGACTTCGAAACTTTAAACTTTGAATTTGTAGTGCTAGGATCCACCTCGGTGGACATGCCGAAGATATTACCACAAAAAAGGTCTTAACAATGAACAGCTACGTTACCATCTTACTGATGTCAGACTCGACTATCAAGACAACGAAAGTCTTCATTAGCTCGACAATGAAAGATTTAGCTGTCCCCAAGGTAGATGTATCACCAAAAGCAACGACGGACCACAATGCAAATGTAACAATCACGGTTTCAAATGTCCGGACAAACCAGGAATTGTACGGGGTTTCAAAATATCTTCTTGTCTGAACAATAGGTACTTAGCCGTGCATTTACAAGCCTCGAATGGGCAAAATATGTAGTATGTCAAATGAACGTGATGTGCATCACGGTTATTGAGGTGCGCTAGGACAACGCTCAAAAATGCACCCTCCAGGATTGACGTGGACGACGATTAGGTGGCGGGGGTAGGAGCCATGTGCCAGTTATCACGATTTGATGTCTCTTTGCTGGGTCCGTTGAAGGCAAGCACGAGAGACCAGATGGCGTGGCGGCCATGTGCAGTCGGGACCCAAGCACTAACCAACTGTGGCGAGGAAGGCGAACACGTATATGGGGTGCGAGATTACGCAAAATGGCAAAACGAGAAAATAAATGGGGGTTGGAATGATAGAAAAGTCCAAGAAAAAAGGAAGGAACGATCGTATCCAAAAAAATAAAATACAGACCTCCGCAAGGAAGAGAATGAAATAATCCTTCAGAAATCGCGGAATGACTTTATATTAATTAACTAATAGTTATTTTTGAAATTTTCTTTCTCGACCAATAAATTTTTAAGGAGAAGTGCATTGTTTTTTTCTAATAACTCAGTCAATGAATACCATTCAAATTATAACAATTGGTGTAATTCCGACCATTTTTTAAATTGATGTTTGTTTTTTTAATACGCCGTGTAATAAACGAGTCTCGTTATTATATTTAGTAGCTGCGCGATTGTGAGCGCTGGTACAAAGTTTATCCCATTGCTTGATATATTATTTTACACAAGGTTAGATTTTTTTGTATGTAATAAATGGAAAGTTTCAAAAACAGTTCCGGAATATGTATGGAATTGATGATCACATGCAATCTCAACAATGATTTAATTGCAAGTTTATTGGAGAGATATACATGGAGAGATATACGTACATGGTTGGAAAGGCACCATTAATGACCAATTGATATTTTGCATAATGAAGAATATTTGAAAATAAATGGCCACTTTCTTATAATTAAACAACGGCGGGTCATAACAATGTTGTACTCATGCAGGACCATCTATCGATTGCTTTCGTAACCCATTGATGTAATTCTTCGGATTCAGTAGCCGAATTGTAAAGAAGACAAACACAGACTTTCCACTTGCACGCCTTACCGCTGTCATTGATTGTCCTGCCATCGCCACCAGCAGTCTCTACCATGACGTGCGTCTTCCTACTCTGCGTTGGTCGTCTTGGCCACGACTGGGATAAAATAATTACTGCAAAATTTTGATTCTTCCGACAAACAAATGTGATCCCATGCCACAACAGCATCTCATAAAACCAAGAAGAATGTGCTAATGCAGTGTTCTGTCACGCGTAGAGGGAGCGGAGAATTTGGGAGAGGGCGGCATCCCGGAAGTCGTCAAGTGTTATGCATCGCGTGAAATCGCTCAGGCTCGATTCCTCCGCGAGCATTGACTTGCCCCCAGCAGCAATGGGCGAACGTCGTCTACCAACTGCGACATCCAAGGACGCATTCGAAGCACTTCCCCTATTTCCCCCTCTCCGGTGGCCTGCGCACATCTTCGGAATGCTCATTGCGGGCAATTCGCATTACTTATGCGTCCTCTCGGCGACAAAGCGACCAATGCAAACGCTAACGTCCCCCCGCCAATGCCGGACAAACTGCTCCCCATTCGAGAAATATGACGAGACCTCGACAGCCAAACGTTACTTTGAACCAGCGTCAATGGAAGATATGTTTTCTGGTCGCTATCGAGAAATCGCACCAATTACTACATTCCAACAGTGAAGGTGGTTTCCAGGGGGTCGAGTCGAGGGCGGACCCCGCTCTCCCGCCCCCGGTGGTGGCCTGTCCCCCTCCATGAGTCGCGCTCCGCACTCCGTCGCACTCCTTGGCGCCCTGGGGTGACGGAAGGGGGCAGAGAGTGCTGATTTGCTCCCCACAGCGAATTTAAATGACTTTCCCCGGGGACAACAAAATAAAATTAATTACTGTTTATCCCGCTAATATAAACCCCTCCTCCCCCACCATTCGGGGTGCTACGCCCAGGGTTCGCACTCGCGTAAAACCAACATACATTGGTCGCTTGGATCATGTACATGAAATTCGGGAAATATAGATGCCAGAACTAGCAGACTCGAGGACTCCTTCTTCCCACGGACAATAGCAACTGTAGGCTTATAGAGAGCAACAATTCCACTTGCCACCCTCAGCGTCTGTCAAATAATTAGTTATACTCAATTACAGGTATATATACTTTTCCTAATCTCGTATGTTTTTTTGTCAAAACCCTTTCTTCCCGCATGGTAGCATTAGAATACCATTAAATAATGTAGTGCTCGAAACAGTATTGCTTGCTCTGCTTTGTCTGTTTTTAAGGTTCCCCTTCCATCCCTCGTCTCTTTCTGTGGGAGGGTCCCCACTACCTGCAGCGTTGGGTCACATTCCGTACCAGTGTCCTTGGGGAGGAGACCGTTGTATGTTGCATGTCCATGTGGTATTGGAAGTTCACCTTCTTACTTTTCAAATTCTATAAGAGACTGTTTTAGCCGTTACTTTGTGGAATTTTTCCATCGTATAGAAAGAAAGAAAACAGCAATTCCACATTTACACTTTATTTAGACGACCATGGTTTCACCAAAGCGGCGGTTCATCTCGGTGGTGAAACCATGGTCGCCTAAATAAAGTGTAAATGTGGAATTGCTGTGTTTTCTTTCTTTCTATACGTTTCAAATTCTAGCTTGCACGTTATTGGATAAATTTTTACTGCGTCCCAAAGCGCAATTGTTTGTTACTTGATAGTATATATGTTTGCATGCGTGTAGATTGAAAGGATTTCTGCATGAATGAGTACGCCACTGTGGGTATAGGTTTGCATGTATGTGTTTGTATTTCATGTGGTTTTGTTCTCTTTTACGGGTGGTGACCTAACAATGCACCCACACACTCCCTTGTGGCGGTTTGCGGGGTATTGCGTAGATGTAGACATGTGCCGGCACCAAAAGCGTTAGTACTGACCTGATCGAGAGTTCCGAAAGGTGGGCTTACAAATAAGTGCTCACATTTTCCTGACGAGCTTTTAAAATCAATAACGGTGATGGCCCAGTGCAACCGCGGAAGAAAATATTTTTGCGTGATGTATTTTGGATCCCCAATAAATATTGGCATCAGTGGAGGGGAGGTGAACTCTCGAGGTTTCGTCTGCTAATCCAGAGGTCACGGGTTCGATCCCCTTCTATGTGAGTTTCTTTCGCCAAGGATTTATTTTTTGTGATTTACCTTGTTATAAATTGTTAGATAGCCCCATGTAATAAAGAACAAGTTGTCCACATAAAATTACTAACTCAATAGTATAATAATCATTGATCAATGAAGTTTATCACCCAGTGGCTGCTTTACACTTACTCTTAAAACTCCTAAAATAGGAAGGAAAGGGTTCAAACAAACCTCCAGGCAGCTGGTTCCTCTCAACAATAGTTCTGTTCAAAAAAGAGTATTTTTCCTTATTTGTTTTTTGTTCTCTTTTTTATTTTAACACTGTGGTCATTTTTTTCCAAGTTTCGTTTGTCTATCTCTTTCCATAAATCTTCCCACGCTTCGTCTTTTTAACAATTCTATACATCGCGCCTAACCTACTTCTTTTTCTTCCATTTTTCAAACTCTCCCATTTTAGTATATCACACATTTCCGCGACACTATCTGTTCTTTTGTGCCTTCCGAGCACATATCTCGCTGCCTTTCTTTGAACTTTTTCTGCATTTTTAATTTAGCCTTTAAAAATGTGTATCTCTTAATTTTAAAATCGTTTAGCACAGTTCCGTATAGTGCATCAATTCGCGACCAGTCAACGGGGAGAGGGGGCGACTCAACACACCACTCTCTTGCAACATCCGTGGCACACATTACAATCATAGTGTACTGATAGTAATGCCTCCATTGATTACACAATTAAGGAACCCCTTCAAAAGAGACGCGCTCGCATGCAACTCAGTCACCGATTACCAGGCAGTATTCTACTTGTGCAGGGCGGACAGTGCACTCATGTATCAGTGCTATAACTTTATTTACACGCCCCCTCCCTCCCCCCTCGTCAGCCAAAGGACGTGTGGTGGTGGGGGGGGGGGAAGAAAGGCGTCAGGACGACAGCCATTGAGTGAGTTGAAGGGGGAGGGTGCACTGTTCCCACTAACTAGGTCCTCCATTGCTCACCCATTCCCGCCGTAAGTGTTTCAACCCTTGAGTTGTCGCTGCGATTAATGCATGCGGAAAATTAATACTGGATTGTATCCACTTCATCTCTCTTATTTAGAGACAACCGTCTGTCCCCCTAACTTAATCGGGAGGCCAGGCAAATAATTTCTTCTCTGTCGGATGCAAAACCACACTATCTGTACGTATCTCGCCCTCCGGCACTCAAGTTTTCTCATCTCTAAGGGTTCCCGCCACAGATATCGTAGCAAACATGGGCCGCCAAAACGATACGCTCTTGTAGCTACTTGGCGGCATTTGAAAGAGGCGCATGACGGCGACATTATTACCGATTGACGGGATCATCCCCGCGCATTCCCCCCCAACCTCCACACACCCTCCCCCGCCGCTTTCAGAGACACGCATCTTCAGAAGCGGGGTCGATCACGAACAGCCGGCACAAATACTAACGTCCCCCCGCTCACGCCGAGGCCCAACTGGCCCAGGTGCTACGACCGAGGACCGTTGGTCGAAGGGGGGGGGTCCGGGGATGGACCCTCTCCGCTCCACCACCACCCGCCCCTTTCCCGCGAAACGAATTTCACAGTTGGGGTGGAGGGGAAGAGGGCGAAGCGAAGCCACTGGTGCACGCGACCTCGCGCTACGACAACGGTACGAGTCAAAGACTGCGCTCGGCGGTTCGCGGCGGCGGGAAGCCCTTACAATCACAGATATTCTTTCGCAGACATAACATTATATTTGAAATGCTACATATTATGCTTCGTATTTCTACTGTTTAACGTATTTTTATCAATTGCAATTACTCACTCTGGATCGTCTACGCCTTGAAAAGAGCGACGATCAATTCAGTCATTAGATTCCAAGAAACTGTGGGAGATGCCGCAACAGTAACTTTTAACTAAGTCATCCACTAATATGCATTTCAAATTCATTTCACTCCTAATATGCATTTCAAATTCAATTTCATCCCGGTCAAGATGAATGATTTTTATACTCGGAAATTGTTGCACAGTTATACGATATTTGTTAGATGTTAGTATTTACTCAGCAACTCCCTTTTATTCATTCACGTCACGACACATGGCCAGCGGAGGTAAAGATGACTGCGGCGGTGCGAGAAGCAAACATTAACAGAGTGTCTTGAACACGGAGATCTGTCAATTGAAACTCGATTCGGATATAACGATCTGCAAATGTGCCAAGTGGCCTTCTTCACGTCCAAAGAAGAGGATCGCTCGAATTTATGCCCGTCGCTTTCAATTGATCACGATCAAATTTAGCGATGGCGATGACGACAGGAATTCAGTGATTTGAGCGGTCCTCCTCCGACGACAACGGTTTCATTTCAAGGGTGTTCGAGCCGGTTAATGGGAAAAATGCTCACTTTCCGACCTTGGGGTCGCCTACAAAAATATTAGCTGGAAGATATTGTCCGAGCCATACTAAGAGAGTTACGGCGAGTGGAAAATGGTTGAACGGGAATGTGGAATAGGAGAAGGTTGGTTTAATCGAAATTTTTTCAGGCGAAGAGAAAAGATGATCCATGGGAGGTTAAATTCTTCGTATTGTTCAAGGGTATTAATTTCAGAGCTCTGAAAAGTTAGGTTCCCTGGTTGCGGGAAGGGTTTTGGCCAAATTTCGGATCAATGCGGCAAGACGGTTGGAAAATGTAGGGAAACGTATTCATGTCTTAGAATGCATGCATGGCGGATAATCTAACTAGCCAGGAAGCTTCCACTTTACGGAAGGAACCATTGCAGATGGAAGCAAGTTATTAGATGTTCCTCTTGCTCTTGTCGCACACCCAGGCAGGTGCTGCTTAAGGGATCGGGCTAATGACGATGCGTCGTGCTAATGCTGATCTCGTACACGCGATTCGGAGTGACCAGGAGAGCTTGAGTTAGAGGGGCGGGAGAATAACTTCTCATACCGCTAGAACAAACCGCTAATTTGTTATGTGGTTTTTCCATGTTAACTTCTCGCCAAGCGCAAACCCAGCAAATTGGTTGTTTTTGCCTTCGGAATTATTTCTTCCGTTCGAAATGTATTAAAGCAGCTTAACACAAATTCGATGAGTTATCGTATTTTTTACCATGCCGCGCTTTTGGAAACGGTCGCATACGAAGCGGACCGGGCGGGTTGCATCTGATTGCCATGCTTGGATCGCTGGCGCTGTGTCGTCGCCATACGATATCTTTTTGAGCTTTGGTCAAATTATGCACGATCCATAGGGAACAAATTTTTTCACAGCTAAACGATCATGCAAAATGTTATTGATGCTCGCCATAATAATCCCCAAGGATGCCTCAAGCCCAAGTGGCTCGGGGTGGAATTTTGAAGAGATTATACCACAAAGCATTCTTTGCGGGACGCCGGAAGGGATAAAACACACGTGAGAGGAAGCGGAATCGACGGAGACGAAAATGGTTCTATTTTTGATCAAGGAAAGAAGGATATTTGGATGGGATGGGAAGATATATTGAAAGGGGGCAGGCCTTCGCGACAGACTCGTTCGAAAGCTTTTTCTGCGTCAAGGCATATTTCCATTATACCCTTGCTCTCCGTTAATGTGAATATTCACCGAGTGGCAGTGAATTCCTACAAGTTCGGGTGGTTTTCGGCGGCGATTACCTTCTTAATGCTCATAATGTGCCGTTCCATTCCATATTCACGTAAGATAACAACACTCTGCGATGAATGTTTAAAGTGTTAAGTTTCATGCATATGGAAGCAGTCAGCCAGTGGTTGGTACGAAGGACAAGAAGATTAAGGACCGGTTCCTCATCAACCGGAGCTCACGGTACGACCTCCCGACGCCTGCCAACACCGGATTCCGGGACCATCCACAGCACACTAATTCACGCATCTAAATCATATCGCCGATAATGGTGGATGAAAACATTCTGATAATGAATTCAAGGAGATAACGGGTTGCTCTCAAATAGGATATAGTATGATGCACTACTAGGCTGGAATTAAACCCGGGTTTGATACGACGGACGGTGATATTAGGTATTTTTCAGTGCCTTCTAAGGAGTAAGTACCGACCCAATGATTTTCAAAATTGCTAAAGAAAGGAAACTAGTATAATCTCTATATATCTTATCGTCAGTACTCTAAAGATTAATGCATGTCGATTACTCCAAGAGATATCTCTCCGTTCGCAAAATTGTATCACTGCCCTCAGCTTGTTTGTCGTGACACTTAACATTCTCGTCGAAAACATATCAAAATTTTTCATGGAATAAATCGAATCGCGTCCCAAGTATGAGCTTGATTTCGGAGCATTGTTCTTGGGCATCGGCGCGCCGAAGCAACGGAGGTGGCGGCGCCAACGGGAGATTCCCACCGACTGAGTCGTCGATGACCTTTGTCGAGAAGGATCGAATGGCGCCGCGGGGGTATCCAAGTCAGTCTCGGGTCAGGGAATGAATGAAGTGGTGAGCGGGGCATGGCGTGCGTCCGGCACCCTCCTTCCGTGAGGAGGGCGCCCCATTTATAATCGCTCGACTCGTCCCTCGCGAGCCACATAAATTACGAGTCGATCCATTGGCTCCATCATCTCATGTAGGATTCAACCCGATTCATTCAAGAAATGGCTTTAAGAGAGGATAATTCTTTGACCTAACGCCGAGGACGACATGCTGACGGAAACATGTATCGTGATACTCTAGTGAATGTATTGGGTGATGAAAGGACGACCATGCTCATCTTGCGTCCCGAGAAATGCCTGGAGGAGAAATGCCTATGATATTTGGGACGACATGAGTTTGTCAGTCTGTGTCGCCTTCCGCCGGCATCCCTCCCTCCCCGCCACAACTGGTGAGTTCAACGCGCGCACCTCACAATGAGCTCCTTCACTCTTGCCTATACTTTTACAATTTAAAACTAGAAAACAACTATGGTTTGCCCACCGTTTAGCATTTAATCGGCGACTAAAGATGGAAGCTAAATTTTCCGCGAGGGGAGGACCGACGATAAGATGAATGCGAAGCATTAATTGCCACATTTCATCTTTACACTCACCATTTTACCTCAAATTTTATCACGACATATCCCATAAGAACAAGCTCGAAAGATAAATAGGATACCAAATTTTCATGGGACTGTGTGCGCGAGAAAAAGCGAAAAGACAGAAACTCGGGAATACAATGGAAAAAATCCAGTTTACCTAAATATACAGAATTCAACCACCCAACCCTTTGAAGAGCGAATGAATCTCGTCCAAGGATATAACGAGGGTGGATAACATTGAAAATCCATTTCCACCCAACCGCTATATTTTCTGTGGCTATCCGGGGTCGGATAAGAGAGATTTGACGGGCGTTTCCGTTCAGATTCGTTGCCAACAATAGCGGAAATCACAAAGTAGATACTACCTGGCGAATTAACACAGTTCGGATTTCTCGAGCTTGCCCGGAGAATTTAAAATCAATCATAGTGGATTTGGTACTCACCAATGTCCTCAGTTTCGTAAGCACAAAATTGCGCAGAAGTAGCAAGTAGAAAAATAATAGGAAGTCGATGGTTGGAGGATAGTACATCAGGCAACGGGTACTTTTACTTGAATTGCAGACTTATCACATATTAGACACAAATATGGCTTTAATGGAAGAGTTCATAAAATTCGAGGGTTGTTTTAAAATCACATGTAAAAATGAATAGCACTCGATTTTTTTAAGGATAAATAGCCCAACTAAAATATTTTTTCTAAAACCGGGACGAATTGTAGAGTTTTCTCAAAACAGAAAATGATTGAGTCTTGTTGATTGATTGATTATCTATTGTGGATAGAGATAAATATGTCCAGCAAAGTACTTTCGTATGATAGGAAGACGAATAGTAATGGAGTCGTTAGGAAAAATCAATTATCACTATTTACAACAATCACTATTTAGTCATACATTTAAATTATTCTTAACTGAACATTGCTTAATATCAAAACGTTCATTGTATTTATCACTAGTATGAACTTTCTCTGATGTTATATTGTATTTTTAATCTTGTCGAAAACATCACTATATAGTTAGCAATGATCTTTGCACAGTAAACCTTTTACTGTGACATCAACACTTCTTCGAGCAATTGATCTTTCACAATGCATTCGGCCATTTAACCTTCCTTCAGACCACGTGGCATTCATTACAGAAAATATCCGTAGAAAACAGACGCAGATGTGTCCGAAAGGCTGAAAATGTATTTTATGATCTGGACGAGATTGAACAATGAAATGCTCTTTTTTGTAATGACTGGATTCATTTCTCTCCACAACTTGTACTTTTCAAATTAAATATTTTTCAGACAAAAAAATTATGCAATGACCATTTCATCAAAGTGTTCGTCCAAGTCTATTGGACGTCTCGCAACAGCTTCATTATATTCTTCACCACCACGTGACATGATGTCACACCATTTTAATCCACTGCCATTATCCAAATTTTAAAAATCCACTCCACCAAAAACTGTTTTCCATAGGTCAATCTAAAAAAAATTCTTCTTTATAAACTATTAAAAATTCTTTGTCACGCCATAGATCGGCAGTTTAAAGAAACGAAATTATTTTTGATGCCCGAAAACCTTACGTGAGCCCCCGAAAATTCTAATAAACACTAACTGGTCAAATTTCTCGTCGTCGATATGACCACAAACGCTTTTCTAAATTGGATGTTGCCACGACGCCGAGACATCAACACGCCAGCAGGGAATCGACTCACGATTCTCGGACACGCATCGCCGCGGCGGCGGTGGCCAGAGAAGGAGCGGTGCGCGCAGAGGGGGTTCAACTGCGGGGAAGAGGGCGCGAAGGGCAAGGCCGCGCGCCGGAATCGATATTTCCCGCCCTGACTGCTGGCCCAATGACATGGCACGAGTCACTTGTGGATACGTACGAAGTGCCGGAGGGAGAATTAGGGGGGGGGAGAAAATTGGAGGGGGGATTAGGGTGGGGGAAGGGCTGACCGTCGGAACATACAAGACGGCAATTATGAATTCATGCCCTCTGGCCTCACGAAACTCTGCTCGCAACTCTCCCGCTCCTTGTGCTCAGCTAAGCGGCTCAGTCACCAGCCAGGAGTGCTCGTGCTGAACGACAATCGCCGAGCTCAAAAAAGGATGGAGAATGTGCAATGAGGAAAACAAACGAGGAAGTGCCAGGCATGGTGAAAGGGGAGTAGAGAGGATTGATGGGAGGAATCCTTAGGGGACGAGAAAGACGGCTGCAGAGCTTGTAGGTAGGTTTTAAATGTACATAATCTAGAAAAGGGAACAGCGACAATTCCCTTGCCTCTCCTAACAAAACACAACCCGACATCAAACACTACAATGAGCTCTTCAATTCCGCATACTCCCTCCCTTCACTCCGTCCAACATGCCTTATCCTATTCCGTAAGGGGAAATCCGCGCAAGCAGTGTAAAGATAAGTCAGGAAAATTATCGATTGAACATGGGAACATGCACCGGGGATGGAAAGAATAAATACGTAGAGGAGCTTTACGGTGAAGACGATAGGCCATCACGCTTTGACAGAAAAAGCTGACGTAGATGAGGATAACTTGGGTTCAGCCATACTTAACGACGAGATAGATAGGCATTAAGATACTAGGGTGGCCTGAAAAGTAACAGTAATAACAAGATCGGCCAAAGAGTACATCAAAGTACGATTCTTAAGTTTCAAAATCATGTATTCATTTTTCAACATAGTCAGCGTTAAGGCTAACACATTTCTCCCAACGAGTAACAAGTATTTTCATTCCATCACTGAAAAACTCCCGACTTTTCTCGAATTCAAGACTCTACAGCTGCCTTCACCTCATCGTCCGAGGTGCAATTATGTGTATGTACCCTTGAGGTGGGTAAACGGTTCAAATTTCAGGTTGCGCAGAGCCTCTACAGGTGAGGTGTGTGGACGAGCGTTGTCAATTATTCAATAAAGAAGTCGACACGTTCCTTGGATACTCCAATATGGTTTGCGATACGCTTGTGAGTGATTCACCGATCAGAATCAAATCTTCGAGGAATTTCCGACGCTTACCGTCTGTGGCAGGGATCGTCCGCTGCGTGTTTCATCAACAATTATGACTTTTCCAGGCTCGCAACCACGAAATTTTACTACCCATCGATTTACAGTAGACCTATCAACAGCATCGTCGCCATAAACAACCTTTACACGACAATGAATCTCAGTAGGAGTCACTTTTTCACAGTTAAATATTTGATAACAACACGCTGTTTACCTCGCGTTGACATAGCACTAGAACACGTCTCCATACTTCCGCTTCTCAAAATACACTGGATGAATGTAACGACACCAAACTTGCGCATGCGTGTTGATGGGAAATGTTACTTCCACATGCCACCAGGAGTGCTTCCAAAGGTCATTTTGTTTGTGGTCTACTAGCATGTGTCCATTAAATTTCAGCCTACCCTCATAATTGCAATCAAGAAAGGCCGTGGGGTTACATAACATTTATGAGGGAAGGATTTGGCCAGATCAGTGTGTTAGTTTCTATTACAAAGTAGGGAAATTCTGCAATACTTGTATGCGAGGACTGCAGAACAATGCGTTTCATTTCGCACGCAGTTAAGGAGGTTCTCAGGATCATCAACAAGGAGATGGAGAGCAGGGCAAATGATTACTTGGGGGATGATCAGTTCGGGTTCAGAAAAGGCAGAGGCACGCATGATGCCATTGCAGTAATTAGGTCATACTAGAAGGGGGCATAAAACACAATCTCAATGTATCACAATCTCTTTGCTAGATTTTTTGTTGTCTCAAGCGTAACTTAATGGAATGTACATAACATATTGAAGTGAAATTATTGATTTGTAATTCCACCTACTATCTTTAAAAATACGACCCAGGTTTCGAGTCCTCCCTCATCAAGTAACCTGATGATGACGTTTAACGTCGAAACCTGGGTCGTGTTTTTAAATAAACTGTGTGGAATTACAAAGCCAATACTTTCAATATCTTCATAGCAAGAAATCAAGAGCTCTACGACCTTAGGTTAAAATAAGAAGGGGGAAAAACGACGAATATCCTCGTCTGCGCTCTACTTGTTTTCAGATTCTCCCAGAAGTTGTGCCCTTTGAGTGTGTGTGTACGTGCGTTTATGGAGTGCTAGTGTGTGTGATTGGCCTGTGCTCGTCCTTCGTGGATAGTCACGGAGTGTGTACTTGTAGAACATCCTGGTACCTTTAACGGGGTCTTCTCTACAGCCTCGTGAAGGACTACATTTCCACCTAGAATCTTTAACGGGGTCTCACAGCCTCGTGAAAGATTCCAGACAGGATAGTGTGTGTGTGTGGCTGTGTGTGGTCCCTGGCGTGGATTAATTTCCCGTAAACCACCACAGAGGGCATTCTTGGTCGAGAGGTTGTGGTTGGTCCCTGACGTGGTTCCCATGAAAGCCAACACTGTAATTTGGTCTGACGAGAGTTGCGACTGTTTATTTCGGCCATTGGAGTTTCCCCCCCCCTCTTATTTCAATATCTTCATTAGATTTTAAGCAAGCGTTTGATAGACACTCCAGTGGTGGCTTGCAGGGCACCAAAAATATAAATAAATATAATATAAATTGGGTAAAATTAATGAATTTACCACTGAGAACAGGAGTAGATTGGAGGGAAATGGAGACTCATCCGCAATCTGTACATGTTAGACGAGGGGCTGAGCCAAGTGACTTGGGCGGAGAAGGTGGGAAAGTGAACGCGTGACCTTGCAGTGAGTGACCATCTAGGGTGCTGCAGTGAGTGATACCGGGCTGGAAGTCCTTCCCCCCCTTCTCGGCGATTAGAGAGATTTTTAAAGATCATAAATCCGACTAAGACTGCTTTACGAGAGTTGAAACTCGATCACTTTTGGAAAGAAGAATATTATGAAATATTGAGAGGTATGCTGAATTGTTTACAACCTGCAAGATTAGCAGTTGAAGCCTTATGCGATAGAGAAGCTAATACTCTCACAAATGAAGGAATTTTTAAGTTCCCGTTCAGTAATTTAAAATGAGCCAAAGGCTTTTGAAGGAAATAAAATTTTAATTGGTTAAACGTAAAATAGAGATCTTGTGTCTCTCACAAAGTACTTGAGCTACGTCAGTTGCCAATGTGAGATTGAATTGAATGAATTTTTTGACCCGTCAAGTAATAATGAAATTGCAAAATTGGCGAACTCATTAATGGAAAACTTTTTAAAGGAATATTTACAGCACAAGTTCAAAAAAAATAATTTAGGATGTCCTTACAGAGAGTTCCGACATTAAATCAAAATCTGATCTGAATTGACCAAATGTGTAAACTGAAATCTGTGAATTGACTAAAGCATTTTCAATTCTGATGTCAAAGCCTAGCTCTATGCATGCAGACAAAATATTTGCTTCTCTGAGGATGGAAATGTGCTTTCATGAAGCAATGCATTCTCTCACTCCCAAATTGAACATGCTTTTAGACGAAGTCATAACAATTCGACCAACGCCCATAGAAAATGAAAGATATTTTCCAACATTAGTATATTTGATACAAAGCAAAGATCACAATTGTCGTATCGGGCAATTAATGCTCTATGTTTCTTAAAGTTTCATTTTAAAAATGACAAATAGAAGCTATTTGAAGTATTTTTTAAATTTTCAAACGAATAATGCTTGAATTCGTTTTCTACTAATACTTCAGTTAATAACTAAAATATTATTTGAATTAAATTGGTAATATTAATACATTGCGTGATACATGTAAAAGCTCAATGTATACTATAAAAAAACCATAAACACAGTAATCAACCCGAAGGTCGGTTTAGTAGGTGATGGTAGAGCTCACCCATGTACCAAGCGTGTGAATATTCACACATCAGGGTAGGGGGGCCAGTTCCTTTCCCTGTGCCGGTTATGGTTTCCCAGGAAGATCTGGTACCCGAAAAATCAACTAGCTTGGGTGGAGCTGCAGGTGCCCAAAGTGCCTTGCCCGGGAATCGAACCCGGGACAAGGGAGTCCAATGCTCTACCCACTAGACCACAGCGACCCGCTGTATACTATAATGCTTGATTAAATAAAGTCTGTGTTAATTATATTGTGTATATTTTGAGAAACCTAGCCAAAATGACTATGGTGAACCCTGTTTAGGGCTCTGGGCAAAAGATGCACTGGTCATGGAATTCCGGTCGACGTCCATTATCGGAATTTTATCTACTCAAGTTTTGCGTTGACCTATTACACAAAGGAGCGTCTAGAAAGCTCTGAAAGACAGCGTCAGGGCCAGGAATCCGGTTGCTCCACCCTCTCCGGCTTTTCTGTTCAATAGCATTTACTGCTAGTCATTATTACAGATAATAAACGAAAATTAAATAAAAAAAATACGATTTCGGGAATTCTCTGAAAGTAAGATTCCCCAATTTCCTGAATTTGGAAACCTGCAGTTAATGGTCCCTACCTAGCTGCAGTTAATGGTCCCAGCCTCCTCTCGCCAAACCCACGCTTTCTTTTGCCCCCCCCTCATCCAAAGAGAGAGAGAGAGGGATGCCTTTCCCTTTGTTTTAACCCTTTCCACGTGGATCGTTGACAGACCGCCGATTTCCTTTGATGTCCCATCGAATAGAATCCCGCAGGAACATGACTGATATTTTTTTTAAAACCGCTTTTCGACAGAGAAATGTTTTTACCTTAAGTTTCCGAATAGTCTCCTGGGAACGAATAATCGTGGCAAAATTCTTTAAAGGGCAATCCCGTGACCCAATAGGCCCGTGTCAATTGCTAAGATATGCCCCCGCCGGGAAGTTAAAGGCGACCGATAGCGGGCCTGTTGTTTTAGCGAGTCCTTTGCTTCCCCGCGGAATGACACGTAATCCGGTCCATGCGCCGTCCTCGCAGCAGCGGACACCGTCCGATCCGAGGACGCCCTTCACATGTTTTGTCGCTCATCTTACCAGTTACACGAGTTTCTGTCGCCCGTTTTCTACTCTCGTAAGACGGTCGAAGGATTAAGGCAACACAATTGGACTGCTGGCAGAAGACCACCATCACTAAAACATGACATTCGGGATTGATCAAGCATGGCTTCGGGCAGGTTAGTTCGTCATCCCCCGAGACGCACGCCGGAGCGAGTGGGGATTCGTCCGTTTGGGGAGTGCGGCTGGGGGTGGGGGTGTGGCTGGGGGTGAGAGTATGGCTAGGGGGCGTGCCGCCCTCTCTCTCACCTTGATGAACCTCTTGGCTTTGGTGAGCAGGCCGAGGGTGGTGTGCCTCGACGCTTCCGGACCCAGTGGCACCATCTCCTTCAGCTTCTCGAGGCAGTTGCGGAGGTGTGCGCGCCTGGGAGGGAGAGAGGCAAGAATGAGTACAGAACAGGAAAGGGGGCGAGCGAGTACGAGGAGACCACCGAGCAGCGGGGACGATCGCCGAGGCCGCCGGGGGGGAAGGGGTGCGGTTGCAGGGTCCACCAATGGCCTCGTGATTTCATCTGATTTTTCCCAATTCAAAATTTATTTTTTCCGGGTGAATATTATGGTTAGAGACAATTTACGGAAATAGAAATTAAATATCCCACTGCTTTAAATTATCACATGCACAATTGCCAGAGTACCATGCGTACTATCACTTATTGCCGTCTCACTGTGAACTTCGTACCGGCATTACGCGGCAAATATTTTCGTGAATTCAGGGGAAACAAACCTGTTTCACGATAGATGCAGTGCGTCGAAGTCACATCGTGTATTTGGCGGCGACCGCCGACCTTAACCGAGAAGTTTACTGAGTTAACGCCTCTTCAACGGAATATGTACCGAAAGAACAGGATAGCTTCACTTCCACCTTTTGAGATAATGATTGAAACTCGTCGAATTCAGGAGATAAAACTCGGAATTACAAGAGACTTCGCTGATAAAAGCTGCTTCAGCTGAAAAATGATAAAGTTTGGAGGCTATTTTGAAAAATAACCCATATTATTTAAAATAATTCAAATACTTTGTTCATTCCACATAAAAATCTTTATCACACAACCCAGATTTCGTTGATGTGCAACATTTTCAGGTGATTTGAAGAACATTATCATTAATTATTATCTTAGTACGTCATATACTAAGTCCTGTGTACAATGCAAAGCCAAATTTACTGTGAGTGCTTTCAAGATAAAAATAATACGACCACGCCTTAAAACCAATGACTCCCGAGGTAAACTAAATGTGGACAGGTTGGAAAACCAGTCGGCGATAATTCAATAGTCCTCGATATTATGTAAATAACGCAAACATTGGTAGTTGTAAAACGGCTACGCGCCAGAAAGATATTGTGAAAAAGAAGACGAATTATATCATGACGTATCCACGCCGAGACCCCCCTCCCCCGACTACTCCAGTCAACGTCACACGAGAACTAGACGAGACAGCGGCCACAATTCCATTTTTTTCAATCGGGGATTGATGGCTGTTTGTTGTAAATTTTTCAATTTGGGCCACCTTCATATTTAACTACCACTAATCAAATCACATTTTTAACACAACAATGGTTGCAATTTACAGGTTTTTAAAAATTTAAAACTCTTATTTTCTTTCTTCACTTCTTTTCTTGCGACCTTCTGGCTTCCTTCCCAAATATTTTTTATTCTTGCTTTAAAATGGCACCTTTTCACTCCTCTTCCTTCGTCTGCAGTTCTTGTTCTTTTTGGTTTGCTTCACCTCTTCTTTACAAATTTCATTCATACATCCGTCATTTACTTCTGGTCTACGTGTTATCCAATAGTTTTGATGTGTACATTGTTCCCCATAATATTTCATGAATCTTTTCTTTCCTCATCGCATATTGGGCAGTAAAGAAGTTTTGTGGATTGCCGTGTGTGTCCTCTTCCATATGCACACGCTCACACTTTCTTTTTCCGTCAAAATTTTCTTTAGGTAGGTTCTTAGTCTCCGTGCCCTGTTAATATTTGTACGAGGTATTTGTTAATTTAAAATGGAGTGTCCATTCTTTCCTTGACATTTGGGAAGAGTTTTCTCGTAGTAATGTTACCCTTTTCTGTTTTTTCCCATTATCTTTCCCAATCTTCCAAAAATCTCTTTCTTGTTCTATTCTTATTTTGGCTCCACCTTTTCAATGGATTTAAAGTAATATCCCCTATAGACTTCTTTCATTTCTATTAATTGTGTTTTTATTATTATTTCTACTATGGAGTATGACATCGGTTGGATCCCTGTCATTACTGTGAGGGCGTCGTTACTAACCGTATTGTAACTTCCGTTTATGGCAAGTAAGCAGGATCGTTGCGAGGTACGTAACATTTACATTTCAAAACCGAAGCCTGCCCCGCGAACAAATACGTGGAGAAGGATATTCATTGCAATTTGCTGACGGCGACTGACTGACGACGATAATGGCTTGCGTGGACACTGTGTGTGGGGGGGGGGGTGAAAAACTCTGTAATCGAGATAAGGTGGGATAAAACGGAGATATTGGTGGGCGTTCAGTCGGACGATGATTACGGCCAGCGGGATCACTAACGATGGGAGAAGCAAGAGAGGGCAAGTTGGCAGAATAGAAATGGCGAATAAGGCGCTCCATATCGGAAGGAACAACTACTCACAGTGAAACAAAAACAACGACATTCCCGAAAGCAATCAGTTATATTCGATCAGCTATTATTGATTGAATTTCGGAACAAAAAATGTAAACACAATTCAAGGCTCCCAAAATAACTTTTCGCACTTTCGCAAGAAAACAGCAGAACAACAGCCGTGGTCGAAGCATCCGATTACAATGATTTGAAAAATCGCACATGCACGCAATACCTATAAAAGCGATACCCTCCCGAAGTGTGCCCCGGGACGAGTTGGGATATGAACATGAAGTTGGGCTTGACGATATTCCGAATGCTTTGAAATTACTAAATGTTTATATGATACTACTCCCTTAAATAATAGTTCGTTATACGATTCATTCATCGAAAGAAACTGATACATTCAGCAGCAAATGAAGACTACTATCCATAGTTGGTCGTTTATAATGTAATTTGAAGGTGATGTAGTCGGATTTGGACAAAAGGGCATAACAACTAGGCTCGCCATCTCCTGACATTCCCTTTGCAAGTCAATAAAACCAGTCAATTTCTGGATGCGAGACGACATTAAAACTTTGAACGGAAAATTTAAGACTCGTAAGGAGAGAATCGTTCGTGAGAACGACTCTTTCCGCGATGAACGATCCACGAACGAACGGTTCGTAGTTTCAGCGGAGAAGGTGGAGTGAAAAGCTCATCGCGGAAAGAGCCGTTCTCACTAACGATTCTCTGCCTTCTGGTTTTTCGCCCA
Organism: Hetaerina titia; assembly: GCA_037158775.1. NCBI lineage: Eukaryota > Metazoa > Arthropoda > Insecta > Odonata > Calopterygidae > Hetaerina > Hetaerina titia. Next base: position 16,687,666 of record CM073772.1, on the reverse strand, counting down.
AACGGCGAGGGTGTGGTGGAATGAGGCGGACTGCTTTCATTCCACCACGCCCTCGCGGGTGAATGACGTAAAACCCACGCGAGCGGAAAATTGATACGCACACAATGTACCGAAACATTTTTTTTCGAAACAGAACATATATGCAGAAAACGGTCCTGACAGACTTATTTTTGAAGGTGAATGCGACCCATGGTTGGAAGGGAGAGGGGACGAGTCCTCCAGGAAGCAACCGAGGAGTTCTGGAGGAAACAGAGTTCATCATTATTCATACTCACTTGGTCTCAAAACCACAAAAGGCGCAGGTACACACGGAAAACGTCCGGGAACTCAGAAAAAGATTTGGTTATACTATATTGTGATCGGGCACCGCCTTAGGAACAGCGTGATCGATTGGCACGGCTGAGCGGATCACAAGTTGGTAACAATTAAGCGTAGCGTTCAATTCAAAAAATAAAAGGGAAGACGGTTGAGGGGATTGAATTTAAGAGCAATTAACAAAGTATACTCATTGTCTCACACTGGAATGCGTTATTGAATCGGTGCGGAGCAACTTCAGAAGGCACATATCTCCTCGCATGCCATACTTTAAGTGGTTGTTTGGTTGTGGGTGCGGGTGCCTTGGTGCGAATCATTGTACCCGCGAGCGGGGTGCGCAGTGGGACGCGGAATGACGACGATGCGCATTTGTCCCCCCCCCCGTGGATTTCGTCGGCGAGCCAAGAGAGTCAGATAGATCGGTGTGCCATAGAGAAGGCACCTGCAGCCGAGCATGGCGCCAAGGTGTGCCACTTGGTGCCACATGCGGAGTATTCGGCCGATGGATCAAAGGTGTCGTGGGCGCCCAATAGTGGGCACAGGGAGCGTGTGGCGCTACCTGGCGCTGCATGTCCGTTTCTCCCGACGTCATCTCGCACGCTGATATCGAGACACACTGACCTCAATCCTTAGGGTCGCGAGAGACCGCACTGCCCTAAGCTGACGTGGGCCAGCGAGGATTCCTCACACCTAGGCGTACATCTGCACGCCCCACTCTCTGAACCTTTACCCCGAAGCGATTTATTTCGCTCACGTTAAGCGCCGCGTTGAGACCGACCGGCACACTGGCAGGAAATCGACAGCGCTGATGCTCGCCATGAGTTCCTTTGCTCCCCACGACAAATGGCTGCACATTAACCCGGGTTAAGGACCGTCGTTCTCAGTCACACACACAATGTCTTTTTTCGCACAGGTTGCACATTCATTCAAACTAGGGCTCTTTCGTACAGTGAAATATTGCGCGAGTACACTATGCTTTTTGAGGACGATGAGTAGTTTATGAGCTCATGGATTTAAAGAGTAAATAATAAGGGGCAAAATATGGTCCCCTGTTGTACTCCCCTCTTTGCTGCCCGCCACCGATTGTTCAGTTCTGAGCGCTCAACCACACGTTTCGGTCTTCGAGCGAGCTGTCACCTGGAGGCACCGCGGCCGAAGCCCTGATTTACAGAGCGGAGAACAAAATGGCATGGCACAATGAGTCGACAAGTTTTGCGAAATCCGACGATACAAGAATTCTGACCCGCCAGCCGTCTATAACCTCCAGCAGACCGTCGAGATCCACACGGGTACCATTTGGGTGCCTTCGAGTGCATTTCCTGCAGTGCACTTCCACTCTCGCCCTCTCGAGACGTCACCCGGACACCCTGGGACACCCCGGCCCCGCTAGCAAATCTCAAGTGACTACTAGGGAAAATGTCCACGGGCATCGCGCGGGAGAAAACAGAGGTGACCGAGGGAAGGCGAGGGGGAGGGTGATTGGGGGTGGAGGGGTCATCGGAGGGCTGAGACGAGCACAGTCAAACTGATACATGACCAACTGCTGTCGGTGATGAGTGGAAGAGGAGTGGAAGGCGACCCATTGGGGGGGAGAGGGGGGCACGATCGAAAACGAAAACATTTCCACGATTCGGGACACACGAATTTCCCTCACCTCGCCAAAAATTACAAGTTAAATCTAAAGAATGATAATCCAGGAATCCGTACGATATCTCACATATGACAGCCCTGCACATACAGACCTGTCATACACACACATACTGCCGCGAGGATGAATGCTCCGCAAGTCACCGCTAGGGTGTATGGCAGAGGGTGAATACAACCAGACTAATTTTGACTCGAATATGACCCTACCGCGGTCGGACAATGTTATTATGATCCCTTCATTCGTGGAAAAATGGCATGTTATATCTGTTTTACGCTGAACCTCTCTAATTTTATTAGCATGATCTCTCCTACCGTAGTACGATGGGGGTAAAAATACATTTTCAACATTTTCTCCTTGTTAAAGAGACCTCCTTCCAATTCATGCAAGAGCTTCAATCTGTAATTTAGCCTTCGCTCCGTGAGTCATTCCCAGCCTAGCTGCTCTAATAGCTTTGATACGCTACTAAGTTTATCATAATAATGTTTTGCAAATCTAGCTCGTCTATGCTGTATGCGATCCAATTTGGAAATCAATTCAACTTCGCGATGAGTGAAAGATAACATTGCTCTTTAACCTTTCTTCACATTTCCTCTACACTCTTCTAATAAATCCTAATTTTTTGTTAGCTTGTCCACATATTCCCCACATGTGTTTCACCCAGGAGAGATTGTGAGTAAGGGTAAAGCCCAAGTATTTAATCGAGGCTACACATCCCATTTCGGTGTTCCCAATGCATTAGGCGTTCGGGTGGGAATTGCTCTTTTTCCAAAAATGCGCCACTACGCACTTTCCGTAATTCGTAATTCCCTGCACAACAACGGGATGGATACCCGTCTCCCCAACCCAGGCAAGGACTGGGATCCCAGCACAGCCCAGAACACACACGAGGGTATACGGCCGAGTTACCTGCGATTCGCAATCCACGGAAGGGATCGACCGGCCCTCGCGTGACTCAATAACTAATCGTGAAGCGAGCGGACGACGGCCCTGCCATCAATTCCGTACCGCTTCCTATTCGGCAGAACGCACGCAATCCCAAAGAATTCTACGACATATTCTAATGCGTATTTCCCTTAACAAGGTTCCTTGCTACAGAGTAATAGCACGCAGAGCTAGTCTCCAAAATTCCGTAGAATTAACAAAAGTCTCAAGTTTTCCACGGAAATCTCTTCCCAGAAAACCCCGCTCCCATAGGAAAACATAGCCGACAGCCACAATCCTACCAAGGATTTCACAAAAGTGGATACTTTTACGACTTCTGTCGATATTTTACGTAGGTGATGGCACTAAAATAATCTTCATTCCCAACCAGGAGGGGACAGAACTAGTGATAAGTTTCTTGCTTAGCGGCCTACACTGTTTAGCATGGACGCTTAAATTTCTGTTCCACATTTTACGTGTAATCCCTACGAATTTGCACTTCCAGAACAATATTTTCAATAGAATTTCATTTGTTTTCTATGTACTGTATATTTTCGCCGTTAAATTTATTAATTATCAAGGAATCCCAAGGGAATGTCCAATGGAACCTCGGGAGGAATTCTTTAAACGCCCAAACGAACCACTGCATATAATATCTTGGAATCTCCAGGAATTCGGCAGATAATCCCGAAAAAAATGTTTTAATATTTTAAGGGCTCTTTCACGAACTTCCAACAGGGATCTTCGCACACATATTTCCCAAAGGAATTTGCAACTAATGCTTGAGGCTGGGATGGGCAAAGCGATGGACGAGGGTGCGCAGCGGACAAAATGACTGGAGAGAACCCGCCGCCGCACCGGCCGGTGTCTCGCAGCGGGTCGTGCCATCAACGCACCGCAGGGTGAGGGGCGTCGAGAAGGCCTAGGGGCGTCACCCTCTCCAATCGTGGTCCGCCGGCGACTTCACCCCATGGACGGGGGCGAACGACGGGTGGCCATGTCACGGCACTGAACACGTGTCATCAATTATCCACGAAGATATTGCCAAGACGTGGATTACGGAATCGAACCCTAACTTAAGAATAATGGAAGCAACTTTACAATCGCGTAGTTTTTTATTCCCTCCCGAATTTAATAGCGCGAACGAAAGGGGAAATCGTACGCACACAGGCGTATCACCGCTGGTGAGTCGCTCCAGCGGTGGTGCATGGGTGCACCCGACCCGCCGGCCGTCTCGCAACGGCATCTAGTGGCTTATTATGCATTTAAGGGTGTGGTAGTCCAGTGGGCAGGGCCCGAATAATGGCGCTTCAATTTCACGACGAGGCGAAGCGATCGGCACATCTCCGTGTGGGGGCAGGTCAGTTCCCCAATCCCCTCCGGGCGCCGCTTACGTTTTCCCAGGGAGATCTGGAGGACTCGGAGTACAGCAAAGGTTGGAAGAAGCCGGGAGGGTCGTTTAGAGGCACTGGGAGTCGAACCCGGGTCATCGGATCGGTGACCCAATGCTCCGAACCCCACCCACATCCCTATTCCAAGCTATTTCTATAACACCGAGTGCAATCCTTCGCCTCTTACCCCAGATGTCGCAGGTTCAACCCCCGCCCGATTGAGTTTTCCTGCGCGGGAGCCTCAGAAGTGTAAGAGGGCTTCGGCTGTCACTCTCCGTCTATCTCAAATGCACACACCAATTAAGCAGCGGTCAAAACACGTACGAAAATCATATTTTTAATAGAATTTTAATAACATTAGCACATGCATGTATTGTTCACGTCGTCGTTTCGACGACTATTATCGATTCTTGATACACCGATTCCTTAAAATTACGCGCATCGGTCTGGTCGTATGAACATTTTGCCCCTGGTATCGAAATGTTGGCGCACCATGGACCCAACCATCCACCGCACCGAGACGTTGCGCTCTCTCACCCTCCGACGAGGGGTGGCGCAGGAAAAAGCAGTGTCCCCCCCCCCCCCAGACGAACACGCTTTCGCGTATAATTTTAGTCCCCCGCCTATTTCTGGAGTGGGGTGGGGAGGAGGGGATGGGGATTTGGCCGAAAAGTCGGGCGGGGGGCCCACTACACCTCGTCCTACCCCCCCCCCCGCGGAATTGCCGGAATGCGGGACGGGGGTTAAATGGCAAGCAGCAGCAACGCACGGCCCCGCAACCCGAGCACCGCCCTCTTCTGCGACGACCCCCGGAGGCAGAGCGCGGCGCGTGCCTCCCGAATCGAGGGCATGGACTCCGTGGTGCTGAAGTCCCCGGGGAGGAGAGGCGGAGACTCGCTGCCACGTCCCTCGTTCCCTCATCTCTTTCCACCTCCCCACGCACACCTTTTCACTCGGAAGGAACACACAATACAGCTTCCCTTCCCGTTAATGTTTCCATCTTGGAAATTATAATTTTTATCTCTCACGTGTAATCTTAGGTCATTTCCATCACCATACACCCCAAATACTTGAAATTATTTACTTCTACTACATATTTCATCTCCCTATCGAATGCTAATTAATTTTCCTAGTCTTCCTGCGACCACTACTATGGTCTTCCTCTTACTAATTATCAAACCGTATTCCTCACACTTACCAATGCATTTATTTTACATTCTGAACCACTTCCGCTTTGCTTTCGGCCAATGCAACCACTTTTGTTTTTAACGCACGGAAACTGAAGTGCGGATGATAAACGCCATCCCCACTTGATTATCCTCGTCTCTCCGATGCGCAACCCTCTCCTTCCGCCGAAGGTTTCTCAGACCGTTCCTCCCAAACGAAAGAAGGCCGCATGCCCGCCATGACCCGATTCAAATTTGTTTCGCCTCCCTCTCAAATGATATCTCACCAATCCACCTAATTCGCTTCCGGCCCGCGATACTTCGCTGCAATCACGGGATCCAGACCCTGGGAATCAGAAGGGATCACACGGTAGTCCATTGGGTGAAGCGCTGGTCTTACTGATCGCAGGACCCGGGCTCGATCCCGGGTGACGTCTCTATGTCCCCTTAGTCTTTTACCAAAGTTATCCTTGGGAAACCACAGGGGACAGGGAAAGCAACTGGATCCCCTTCCCCGTCGTATTTCACATGCCAATGGGCTTAGTAGTCGGTAAACTCTACCCTCAACCTACCACAAGCCGACCTTCGGCTGGATAACTGCGCCGTGGTATGGCTGGCACTCGTAAATGAAACAATGTATTAAAATGCTGAACAACATCAGAAAAATCTGCTGAAGAAATAAAACGAAACAGGCGCGTTCCTAAATTTGGACGTCAGTTTATCAACAGTGGTGGTCATGAATTCCACTTGCTAAAAAATCGACGAGCTTCTAAAATTGCTTCACAATGTATTTTGCAGAGGACCCAAAAAAAATCATATGACCCTTTGGCCATACCGTTGGCCCTACTTTCCTCATTACCAATACATTATTTTTATTGGTGATCCATCGATTAAGGTAGGTTTTGGATAGACACAAGCTACCCAGCGACAATTCCCTCGTCTCCCTTAGCAAAACACAAGCCACCATCCCAATCTACAACGAGCCCCTCTTCATCTCCCTATACTCCCTTCATTCCTCCAAACATTCCTGTCCTCTAATCCTGCCCCTTCCTTACTTGTCTAACACTCTCCCCTCTATCGCAATCTTCAACATCCCACTGCCGATCAATACGCCCTTCATCCATTTTTTTCTCCTTGACCTACATGAATATATCTCCTTATTAATCAATACATTAAAGTTTTAATTGATGTTCCCTCGACCGCATCTTCTTTAAGATATACAATTGAGCAGGGAGAATGTCAACAAACGCATTTTAATTGATTCCAAAGGGAAGTGAATGGTAAATGGGAAAACAATCGCGGAATACAACCCAACTCCCCTCAATGATAATCGTCTGCTTACTCTCCAGGATACCTTTGGGTGGGGAGAGCATCCCAATCTTCTATTCCGCGATTAAAAAAGAATGTTTTCCTGAATTTGAGAAATGCCTGGGTGAATCTGTCTAAAAACGCTGGCATTTCCTCCCAAGATATTAGGGATTTTTAAACTTTCTGAAATATCTTGCCGTGCAGCATCTCCGATGAAAGATAGAGGCTTCATGCCTGCTCTCTCCCTCCTTCATTCGAGCCATACCCTGCCCAACTTAAACAACGGACCACGAGGCGCAAAATACACCGTTGGCACGTGTTATGCTGTCGTTTTTAGGGAAAGCGATGATGATGGGAGGTAAATACGAATACTAATATTGCCCAACTATATTGATATAATACAAGACACCTGGTATTTTCATTGAACAGCGATACCAAAATCAGGTATCGTCTCTTTGAGTGTTATAAAGCAGTTACACAAGACTTTTATTTTTAATATTATTAGCTATGGGGCCCTTGCTTCCGATTATAGCTGCTGGACTAGATAAAAGCAATCGTCAATTATGTAACATTTTCATTGGAACACTCCAAGATTACACATAATGATTTTACTGTAACAGAAAATGATGCGGGTAGGGACCCAGAAAAAATATAGCAATCCGAGAAGAACTTTTTGGCTACAAAATGGCTAGAGCAAACGGCCCTTAAACAGGGCCATGGACCGACGAAGGACCTTTTCACGGCGAAAAGGAATTAAGCTGGTGGCCACGGCTTTTCCTACCATTTATCTCCACAAAACGAAAAAAAATCCATCGACTTCTTAGAGGACTTTTAAACTGAAGTCATCCGACAACATCCACAGAAGCTCATGAAACAGGTGTTCGAGGCGAAATGCCCAAATGGACCTCAAGACACCAGGGGTGTGTGTGTGGTACACCATGTGTGCCAGTGTGGTGAAATTCACGCCGGAGAGACGATTGAAACCAGGATGGAGGAACACCAACGCAGACGCCTCTGACTGGGTCAACTCGACAAGCTGTCGAGTCAACAACGAGGAAAACCCAATGCGATGAGATGGATGGACATTCGTCCACTGGCCATCTCGGGAACACTAGGATCGAATTTTCTACGAGGCACTCGTATCCGGCAACACCATAACACTGCAATCGAGACACGGGGTGCAAAATAAGCCAAAATTTGGAAGCATTTCCTACAGTCCAGAGAGATGGATCATTTCAGTGAGCGGGAGACACCGGGACAGAAACACCGGAGGTCAATATGTTGGACGGAACGGCGGCGCCACCCAATTGATTGTTCCTGCATCCCAGAGAATCATGGGCGAGTCGAACATCGCAATGCTGCCGGAGGAAATGGATTAATTTGAGGTGGCGAGAGTATTCCGCCCACGCAATCCCGACTTCTCTCAACTCCTCTTTCGAAAAAACTTGAGATTTTTGACAATGAATGAATTGAGCTCTTACGGCTAACAGTAATGAATAATCGATAAAACTGTTTACAGCTATTGGAGTTTTGTCAATTATTCAACATAGATTTTTGAGAAAAATTTTGCTCGATCATCCCAACACGTGCGCGGATGGACCCGAGTGGCAAAGAATGAAATACTTGTTTCTCCCCTTCACCCTCCCTCTCCCCATGAGACGAAGGACGTCTCCGGGTGGTGTTCCCCTCTGTCGTCACTTCCTCCTGGTGAGGGGAGGGAGGCGCAGGGATGCCTGGGACGAGTCACATGTTTCACATGCGTGCATGCACCACCGACCCCAACACAGATGGCAGCACGAGTCGGAACAATCGAATCCGACGCAACAACTCGACCGGAGCCTCCGGGCCTGCCTCCTTACCCCCTCCCTCGAAATACGCACCACACAACACGCACCTAATTCCCCCCCGACCAGGCGCACGCCACCATCTCGGATTCACGGCCCGTTTGTACGTTTTTTTGCGGAGGGGCTTGGCGTGGCGTAAAAAGAAAGGCTGCGGCGGGTGGGGGAAAGCGGATGGTAAAAGGGGAGGCTGCAGTTGGGCGAGAGGGAAATGGCATGGTGGGTGGAGATGGAAGGGGGTCGGGGAGCGCTCCCCGCGGCATGGGAGAGTGAGTCCTCATCGACACGGTCAAGGGCGGCGGAGGTGGTGGTGCTGCTGGTGTGGGGCCAGCATGACCACACGGCGCTGCCAACCTCGGAGCGAGTGTCGTCGCCGCCGGCCCATGTCCCAGGACAAGGGAAGTGAGGAGGAGCCCGGGGTGGGGGTCGCCGGCGGCGCCGGTCCTCGAGGCGTTCCCGACGTGATTCCGCCCCCCCCCCCTGGGTGGTGGAGGCATCGAGGGGAGGGCAACGCACGCACAACAGAGTGCCCGGGGCCCCCGTGTGCCTCAGAGCGAGATTAAGTGTTCGTTGTTGAAGAGACGGTTGTCCAATGGCGGAAGGAACTTATCCCACGGCCACAGCTGCAGGTCCGATAAGCAAAATAATGGGCAAGCAATTGTCATTTTATCAAAAAACTATATTTTCAGATGATTTATAATCACTTCTGTTTAAAAAATGTAGATTTCTCGACAAATTGCTCCACTACTTAATTAACCAGCTGCTACAATATTACGATCGCGTGGGCGCGAGAGAAAATGTCTTCCTTTGCACGTTTGCCCTCATTCCAGGGATGGGAGTACACGTCGATAAATGTCAGCACCGGGTGGGTGTATCTTCTTGCACAGCATCGTCGACGAAGCGCCCTCGCACCAAAGGATTTCGGCACAAGATCTCTTCGACCAGAAATTTCAAAATTGTCACCATCCTCTGTTCGGGGTCAAGGGTCGAGGGCCAACCGTCAGCCGCCTCGCTGGGCGCGCTACTGCTCTTGGGGCCATATTAGATCCGAGTGTCTCGCACTATAATCCTCAGTTTCACGGCTTTTAAACAAGTTGTGTCGTGACATCGTCATTCAATTTTTTAATCATAAAAGTTACGCGGCACATTGGACGGCAACACTTAAACGCCAGCGAGAAACATAAGATGGTACGCTGCAATCACATTTTGCCAATGCTATTGTTCACGAAAAGGGATGAGGATGGTTCCGTGGCTAACGTACTTCCTTCCCCCGCAGAGGGCCGGGGTTCGAATCCCGGCGGCGACAGATATTTTGCAGTGGTCTCCCGATCCCTACTTTGGTGTTTTGTGGAAAGCACTCTAAGTACGACGTCCGTCGGATGGGACGTTAAACTGTTCAACCCCTTGGCGCCTTTCGTTAACAGTAGGCTAATGCCGAGGCCGGGTTTCTCTCCAACCTTCTACCTATCCCACCCATCCCTAATCGCGCAAATGACCATAGCTGTCGGTCACCTCCCCAAGAAAGCTGCTACTATTTTGCCCGAACGTGTATCGTATGCAACGGCCTTGTGTATTTACACTCGCATCAAGAGCCGCGAGATCGGGATTTATTTTCTCGTACATATTTACACCTCGAAAATGGATTTTTGTCCGATTCCAGATTTCCCCAAATGCGCTACGGAGGAAGAGTGATGCAATTTTGTTCAGGGTCTTGCCCGAATGTGGATTGGGATGAAACAGCAGTGCACCATCCCTGCGTATTGGCGCCAGCGCACCTCTCTAACCCGCCGTGAATTCCTCCGGCTAACCTTTTTTAACTTCCGCCAAGTGGGCATGCGAAATTCTAAAGAGTTTGTTGATTTGGGCAGACCCTTCCTCGAATGAAACTGCGAACCACGGCGAGTTGAGTCGATCCCAGGCTATATGAGTATATAACCGAGTAGGGATCTTGGGGCATCAGAATACGAGTACAGCCTATTGCACGGAGCGACAGCGCTACCTATTTAGGAGTAGTCATAGACCAGAGACTGAATTTTAAAGAACACACGAAAAAGGTCCGTGAGAAAGCAGCCTCAATAAGATCGCAATTGGCAGCAATCCTTAGGAAAAACTCCACCCCTCACGAAATAAAGATACTGATATACACAACAGTAGTACGGCATACGCAGCCCCTGTGTGAATAGGGCTGGTTAATAAACATAGGATGGAAAAACCAAACAGCACCGAAAGGAAAACACTGTGACTGGCATTTGGACTTCCCCCATGGGTAAAGAACGAGGAAGTATAAAGAAAGTCAATATAGAAACACTGGATTAACTACTATTGAGGCAGAGTAAAACATATTTTGACAATTTAATAGATAATAACAACATATCCATGGAATACACAAAAATTGATAAAAAAAGGTCCATATGACAAATACAGCAGACCAAACAACGCATTAAAATTATGCATTGTAAGACATATCCAGAAGAAAGACAAATAATTACGAATCTGGAATGGTTTAGAGAAATAAATAATAGATAGGACAAAGAGCACAGGCTCAATAAGGCCACCACTGAAAGAAAAAGCTGCCGCATAGGTGGCAAGGCACAAGGCAGCGGAAGATAGTGTTTTTTTCGATATGGTTTCATAATGTACAGTACAGACAGACCTAATAAATAGACTTCGATGCAGGTGTATTCATCGCAGTCAATTCACAACCCTGTAGTTCTCGTTCCGAATGTGACGGAAACAATGAAGTCGGTGCAACGACAAAGATTATTACACTCACAGAAGTTTAGTAAGATGTTCAAGTATGTTCATTTTACCGACCACCTGACTCCAACATCGGCGCTCTTTCAAAACTAGGGGAGCGAAATTTTCCAAACTTTTCACCAAGCACAACAACACTGTATCTGTGATCGCTAGGACTTTAATTTACAGAAAACTAATTGGGGCAGTTATAGTACAGAATAGCAATTCTATCAAATCATTTTTAATACATTGGCAAAATTCTCGCAAAAACAAATAATTTAAAACGCCGGTACGAGGCATAACAGGCGGCATCAGCGATCACAAAGCTGTATTGGTAGAGGTGAAAACTTTGAAAGTTTTGAAATTAATTAAAGAAAACCGTGAAGTATATGTAATCAAGGAAGGGAACTTAAATGGGCTTCGGGAGTATTTAAAACTTGAACTGCGAGCATTCAGGGCACACACTCATCGGAACTGACACAGAACAAACTGAAAACGTTTAAAAAGAACATAAATTGCATAAACATTTCCTCTCAGTTTACGTATTTCGTGAAAAAACAAGCTAGCAGGAAACACTTGCGTTTGATCGACATCTCTGCATCCCCTGATTGTGCCCATTCACAATGAAGCCATTGATCCCTGGCCTAAATCATAGTTATCCACGCCATGAAATTCCACGGCACGCACACGGCCCGTGGGACGGCACACGTCAAATACTCGCATTGCGCGACCAATCGGGGAGATTAGGTTGACGGCGGCGGCGAGTCACCCTCCAAGCATTCTTCCCACATGCCATGGAATTTCAATCCCTGCCAAATAACCCCCTCAAGAACAAAAACAACCCCAGCAGTAGGTCGCACCCCCCCCCCCCGGTAATTTTACATTTAAATACCATGGAAGTCACCTCGAAGACTGCTGTTTTTACATGTGAAGAGTTGAGTCCACCGATTGCAGTACAGCCCACAAATGGGAGTGAAATGTGCATATTTTCACTGGATAGTAATGCGGAGGAGGGGGTGGGACAGGTCCGGCCCGTCTGCGTTTTCCCAGGCGGCTCTTGGTAACCGGAAAAAAATCGCACATCTTGTGAAAAGCCGATGATCCCCAAACACTCCTCCACCCCCTGACGAGAGCGCACCCTCCCGCCGGGCAGGGATGGGGGGGGGGGGGCAGATTCGGGGGACGCCCTCCCCCGTGGCCACACACGACTGAGGCGGGCACGCTGTCGAGGTCACGGAATAGTACGTGCCTAAACAGGGCGGGCGTGAATCTAGAACATCGGGCCGGAGTGTCACGCGTGACATTTCCTCATTCCTTTTGCGTGCCACCATTCGAGTTCCCAGGAACATATAAGGTTGATGGGAAAAATTGCAAGCTGCACGGGGCCGCATGTCCTACTGCAGGAAATAGAATCCTCGAGGCTCCCGCATTGCTGAGGGCGAACGGACGGCGCTCTCCCGAAGACGATTGGTGTCGTCGGTCATCCGAGACAGTCGCTACACTGGACATAGGAGGTTATCAATCGAATAGAGGTATTGGCACTATTTTAAATTCAACTGAAGGTAGGCCTACAGGGACAGAAGCTGTGGATACGGACCCTTATGGGAATCGGGATAATGCGGTGGCTAACGCATAAGCTTCCCACCGCGAAGGCCTTCAAATCCTCCAGACAGCAAATATTTTTCAGTGGTATCCCGATCCCGACTCGACGTGCTTTGTGGAGAGCACTTTGAGTGAGTACGACGTCCGTCGGATGGGACGTTAAACTGTGGACCCCTTGCCGTCTTTCGACAAGAGTAGCCTAATGCCGACGCCGGGTTTCTCTCCGACCTCCCTTTCCCAACCATCCCTAATGCCGCAAGTGACCTGAGCTGTCGGTCACCTCCCATACAAAACTACAACTAAACGGACCCTTATTCGTGACAAGTGTGTGATCACTTTATTACAAATTAATTTATTCATACCTAAATGTAGATTGCATTATTCAAAGGGAATACACACAATTGTAGTTCGATTCTCATAATTACGACGGCGTTTCAATTTCAGACACCAAATACTTCCCAAACAATGTTGCATCAGTATTCGTAACTAAATTTAAGGGCAACAATCGTTTTCCGTCGGTTGCATCGCATCACATCGTGAAGACTTCCGATAACCCCCGGTGCTAAAACAAAAATACGACGGAACGTCTCGAAGAATATCCGGAGATGCGAAAAATGAAAGGGCCAAAATAGCAATTATTTATGGCTTACGAAATTCTTTCCCGCGCATTAATTTCGTAAGCACGGCGGATACAACTACTGGCTCCTTCGGTCAAATTAGTCGAAAACCACATATACGGTGTCAAATTTACATCTATGATTGTAATGATCAAACAGCCAGTTCATCTAGAGGTTGATAAGCTAACACCCCCAGTTAAATGCAGCGCGTAGGTGCCGCGGGGAAGGCGATGAAGGTGTCCCGCCGAAGTATTACGTCACTACAGATCGCAGAGGCATTAGCCAAACAAGTGGCGGCAATCAGGCGCACGAGGAGACCCCCTCGCAATCACTCTTGCGACGGGGAGGGCCAAGAGTAGGAAAGGGGGAACGAGGTAATAAAAAAAGAGGCAATGACCGCAGGACCGAAAATAACGTGGAGGGATCCCAAGTACTCGAGGACATACGGGAGCCGTTTCGCAACTTTCGATGCCACTGAAATATACCGTTCCTCCCCCAAGGACGCCGCTCTCGCCCACCTGACCCAATCCTCCACACGGCCGGGGGGAGGGGGGAAGACAGCGGCGCGTCCCCCCTTCCCTCCCTCTCCTGGAGTCGCAGAACCTCGCCCAAGGAGGAGAAAATTGGAGTGGGAGGACGAGGCGACCGGGAAACCACCATCCCATGATTAATCAATCCTGTAAGTCCATCGCGAATTCCAGGCGTGAATGCTAAGACAAGTATGCATTCGAAATTCCCTTCGCCCTTACGCTATTTCGATCGTGAGGAGCACCATCAGTCGGCGCGGAACGACCAAGAGGAGGCGGAATCATCGCCCCCCCCCCAAAGAGCGCCTATCCCTAGCCGAATTCGAAAGCAGAGCTGTTCCGCCAAATTTTTCAGTTCTTATATTTGACTCGGAGCCAGCCTTGCAGCTAACGCGCCTGACTCCGCCCCTAAACGTATCGATAACGGAAACATTCGGAGCACCTCCGCATAATCGATGCAGAGCGAGCAATCCCATCGCAATTGAGGATGTTCCCTTGCAGAGAGAACCGTACCGTGCCATTCCTCCTTAGGAACGCCTGGAGAAGTCTTCCGGCTGTAACGTCGCCCTCAACTGGTGCGCGAGGAAAAAACCCCAACACTCGCGGGGCCAGCTCACACCAGTACCCACGAACGCCATTGACGAGGGTCCAAGGTGATGGTTGGGCTCGAGGGAGGGAACAGGCAGAAGCAGGGGGGGCGGCACTTCCAGACTCAGGGTCACCAAGAGGAGCAAAAGCGGGGGGGATCCCACAGTTCACAGGATACCACCAAAACCCCCTGCCATAAATACTCGCCCACTCATTTCATTTAAATTAAGGCAGCCAGGACGATATCCCCCCTTCACTCACATCTCCAGCCTCCACATCATACCGGGAAATTTCCCTTCCGCCCCGGGCAAAGTAGGGCTGGTGCCCACCCCCCACCCTCTCCGGATGCCACTTATTGGCAGGAAAGGCCGAGAGCAATTGTAAGAGGGCAGCGGATGACGCACACATTTGAGTGGCGATGAAACGACGACGGAGTAACGTAATATGACATAACGAGACGAGCATTTGACGACCGATGTCGTCAAGACGATTCTCATACACAACAATTGGTAATGTAACATGTTATTCTTTTAAGAGTTTCGGACAAAAATATGGTCTCTTCTGTCCCGAACCAAATGGTGCGATATGGGGGATGCACGAGAGGGCGTACAGTGTCCGCACCACTCACCGTGCGCACCCGCTGCCCCACAACGAGCGATTAATCGGGACCGGCGGCGCCGTGACCTTCGGAAGCCAACCGCGTCGCCCTTCGCCCCCCCTTAGAGGGCAGGGCACGGCCCCTCCTCACAGCTCGCGGGAGGCCCCCCCCCCCGCCGCTCATTCATCATCGATAGACGAGTAACGACTCTCAGCACAGGACATATTAAAACGCCAAGTGCCAAGTCACGCGAAGGAAAATTTTAAACATGCCAATAAAAATAGCGTAACGATGCACATATGAGAAGGCAAAAATGATAACCAGGGTCAGCAGATAGGTCGAAGGGTAGGAGCCATACGAAAGGTGAAAGTCCCTGCACAGCGTTTGTTCCTCAAGGGACAAAGGCGTCTCAACTCGCAAGGGGCGGCCGTTTGACTGACGGTGGAGGCGTTAGGCGTTAAAAATAACTATTGAGGAAGGTAATGGGAATCCACCTCAATTATTATTCCCAAGAGTTCCTTGATAGAAAGTGGTCGGAGTACGAGTCCAGGCAACTACGGGATTCTGCGCTACACAGAAAAGTTAAAAGCATGGACAGGATATATGTTTACATAGAAAGACAATTTGACGTAGATGAGGATCGTTTAGGTCCAGGCTTACTGGATGGTGAGATAAGAGGAAATTGAAAACAAATGAGGCCAGGTGGGTAGACAACATTCCCGCGGAACATTACTTAAGGGATTAGGAGAATGAGGGAATCCATATGGACTGATTTGTAGCATCCACGAAGGAAGAATTCGGCGGGGAAGACTTCGTGAGATAAGTGCTAATTCCTAATCCAAAAAAAAAAGGGAAACGTCAGGACTTTAGAATAATAGGTCTTATTACACACGCAGCACAGGGGTTCTCAATACTATTAATAAGAGGATAGATATGAGGGCAAATTATTGCTCAGGGGAAGATCAGTTAGGGTTCGAGAGAGGGAGAGGCACGCCGTGACCAGTTAGTTCCTCTCCATGAACCCTCTGCGGCGACCCAGCGTTAATAATCACACAACTTGGGTGAAACTAAGAGTTGCCGAAGTGACCGGAAGTCGAACCTGGGTCCCTCCGCAAACGCTCTGCCAGGTGGGCTGACTTTGCGTCCACACTTACCGATAGGACATCGGGGTTACAATCACATATTCATTGAATATTGGTGCAAATATCACTCAGCATCACCCCAAAATTTCCAATCGTCCAGGAGGAGTCGGAAATAATAGCGAGGAAGGGGGACACGGTCGTGGAGCTCGACAATCGACGGAACGGAATCCAGGAGTCGGCGAATGCGGCATTCTCACAGAACACCACGCGCAGACGAGATCGCTAAAATATAGAATTAGATGTGAAACTTTTAAACCAAATCCATTTCCCGGAGGAATACCTCCCCCGGCCCTGCATCGATCGAACGTGGTCAGGGCGAAGTGTCCGACTTGTCATCAAGTCCGGTCGAATGGAAAACCATCAAAGGTAGGGAGCGAACTCAGCTAATGGCGCTTCTACAAAGTAATAGGGGAAGGGAGTGGCCGATTAAGGCAAAGGGCGGGGGGTGGAAGGCACGCACGCAAACGCGCACTTGCCTTCATATTGATTGACATTCCAATGCAACACTAGGATGACCACCCAAATAGATGAAACTTTGAAACACGTGAAAATTTTTAGAAACAGTAAGGAATATCAATCACTAGAGGATCCCAACACACCGCCGAATTGAGCTTTAATCGCCGAAGCTGTTGCGGTACATTTGAAAAAAAAGTCATTCAAGAATAGAGGAAGTTATAGGAAGTGGCAAAATGTAATAGCAACAACAGGAACGAACAAATGTCAGCACCAGGAGGCGGAAAGGATTGTGATGAGACGCGAGAAGGGAATGGAAGAATGTGAACAAAAAATTACGTGGAGGAAACCACAAAGATATAAATAAAGACATGAATAATCAGGGAAACTTAAGGGCGAGAAAGAGGAAAAAAACAGATCGAGGGTTTATAGAGTTGACCGATGAGCGTGGAGGCGCTGGTAAGAAAGGAGAACGCAGAGAAGACGAACAACGAAAACTGTGCACACTTAGATAACAGGGCAGCGACAGAGCTATTAGACGAAAAGTACAAGAGAGATGGGAAAAATGAAGCTGATTATAAATTATTGCAGGATGATTTGAGTAACGTTAATAAATTTTGAAAAAAAAAAATTATTACTTTTGATAAAGTAACAACCTTGACGAGGGAGAAGGGCTTGTGCGATCTGACAGCCAGTTTGGCTTCAAGAAGGGAGAGGCACACGTCATGCCATTGCAGTAATGAGGGCACTAATGAAGAGGAGTCCCGATGCTACTGCTTAGGTGCGAGGGGGGAACAGACAGTCCGGATGGGCAGTGTTAGGTAGAGGTGTAAGGCAGGGTTGCCCATTGTCACCGGTGCTGTTCAACGAATCTGGGACGAACTCATAATCATGATCACTCCTGAATAAATCACGATCAACCATTAACGGGAGCAGCCCGTAATCCACCATGAGCCTTATTGTGATTAGGAAAACAATTTCGGCCATGTAAAGTTTCTTCTTCACCCAGAGGACGTACAATCTGTCCCAAAATAGTATGACTGAGTCGATTAGAAAACACTTTTTGCCAGAATTGATGCATTAACTCAAAAGTCTTCGAAGTAGCACCCTTGTGCGTCCACGTACCGCTGCCAGCGGGTTTTCCACGCGTCGTACGCCTTCTGGAAGGCGACGCCCGAAAAGCTGCCCTCGTCACGGCCTTGTGTGACTCTTCCACCGAGCCGCGATGACGTCCTTTTCGCACGAATTTGAGGCGGGTGAAGAGGAAGAAGTCTGGTGGGGCATTGTCTAAATAATTCGGATCCTCACTCACATGGTCGAGAAGCTCTGGCAGATCCGCGTGCGAGTTTCATTTTATTCGCCCGAGAGCACTCGCGACACCAACTTTGCACACACCTTTCTCATGCCCATGCTTTCGGCCACAAGTCGATTCACATCACTTGTAGGGAAGCTAAATTCATTAGAAACCATGCGAACACATAATATGCAATCCCTGTCCAACAAAGCCTTAACTCTTGAAAGATGTTCGTCAGTTTTTGAGGCCGAAGGGTGTCCTGATCATTCGGCGATTCAACTTCTTCTCTACCCTCCCGAAGCAACTTGCGCCACTCAAAAACACCCGATTTACCCATGGTGTTATCACCATTTGCTGACTGGACCATGTGATGAGTCTCTTTCCCGGTATTACGCAAAATGTGATGTTCCAATAACAGGATCATTACGGAGCGTAACGAGGTCACTTTAGAATTTTCGAAAACGAAGCCGGAAAGGCTGGGACCCAACTGCCAGCGACCTCCAGCTTTTCCTGAGACTCCCCTACCTCGAACACGGCCAGAGAACGCCGCCCGTCCGTCCGTCTATCCGGGAAAAAATAAGTCCTACTATTTTAGGGGCAGCCCTTGTATGACAAAGGATCTTATCGATTCTATGGAATCAATACACTGACATTTGGTCAGACCTATGATACGTATGTATCTATTGATTATTTTGACCGAGACGCCTTCCCTTAAGAGCGCGCGCGTGTGTGGAGTAGCGAGCGAGGGCCGGCCGCCGAAGACGCGGGCCCCGCCATGCAGGCGTAGGAAGAGGTGGGGAGTTCGGAGGCCCAGCCCACGACACACGCACGGCCACTTCGGGACACGCGTCTTCTGACTCCCGGCCACGTGATGAGAACACTAGCCTCGCCCAAAATAGCGGCGTGCCTCCGCGGTACCCGCCCCCGACGGGCCTACGGGGGCAGAGGAACGATGAAATACATGTAGATAACTTCACGAGCATTTAGTGATTTCATTTCCGATAAATGAAATATTACACCAATTCCTAAGGTTGGAGCTCGCCTCATACAAGAAGTGACTAAGCTTATTTGTAAGGATCGAAGATTTCACGGAAGCAACAGGTTATCAATGGGGCGGGGTCATTGCCATGCTTATTTCCTAGACGCCGCCTACGGTTCCTCCGGAAGATCTGCGAGAGCGAGACAGCACGCGGCTTGCACGAAGGCGAGGGTGTGTCTGCCCACAGGCGCCATTAATGAATCCGGGGCCCTCCGACAAATAGCCTTAAATCACACCCACTACGCTTCCACGACACCTAATCCACAAATTGCTACATAATTAAGTGCTGTGTTTCGGCACCAAGTCCTAGTTACAAGCACGCACGACTGGCCAGACCGAAATAAGAGGAAATGAAGCATCGACATGGAAATCATACTCGAGGGCCGCAAAGAATTCAGCAGACCGGCCCTTCAACGCAAGGAAAGTGACTCAACTAGGCTGGTCTCCTACTTGGGGACGCTCGCCAATGGATGGCAGGGAGTGCAACAAGTCCGAGGTATTCTTTCCTGAATGACAGCAACAGATGACTAATAACTGTGGCTGCGGAGAGCGTAGCCATTAATACTGTCAATAGTGAGGTTGAGATATGATCTATATTCCCCGTGTCCTGTTATAATCAGATTAATTCTTTACCAAGAAATTCAGCATATTTTAATGAGACATGGGGAGTTGACATCATACCTCAAGAAAATAGGGAAAAAAGGAGGGAACGTGTGAGTGTAAGATGGAGGAGGCCACGGTAATACACAGTCCTTTATTGCCCAATTTATGCCGAGGAAAGACGCGAACTGTAAGCTATCCTTGGATATTTGCAAACGTCCAACAAATTAGAAAATATCTACACGAGGAACCGATTAGGAAAATATTGGATAGATTTATCAACAAGAGATAAAGTGGGAACGGGGAGAGCGACGGAAAGGAATGGCACGTAACTCATATTTTGTAAAAATGAACGAAATTGCAAATGGGGGTTTAAAAATAAGGTACCCCTAAAAATTGAAACAGTAAATTACCCGATTCTAATCGAACGGGCTTAATAATAATCATCAATAATACTGTCAATTCCCACTACCGCTTATACGTTCCACAGAAGGATTCAAGATTCAAAATTGTGTCCTTAATTTGTTCGTGAAGTGTTTCGCCGTCAGAATCGAACGGAAAATTCACTATGTCACAGTTGACGGAATTATGACCACGCCTTGGAGCCCCCTCGGAAACTCACCCGACCCGATACGTCGAAAACATCTGAGGACACCACCGTCGGGGTTAGACTCCAAGGTGGTCACCATTGCATTACATCAAGATGCTACAAACTCAAGACAAATTGTTAAGTACTAGAGTTTCAAAAGTCATCCCGTTCCTAAGTGAGATCAGCGGAACAATGAACCACAGTTATCAAGCCGTGGGTAAGTTTGATTCTAGAGGGTAGAGCTCACCCAAGTCTTAGCCAGTCATGGAGAGTGGATTTCATGCATCAGGGAGCAGGGTAACAAGGGGCTGGGCAGTGGCATTCCCTCCACCGCCTTTGATTTCCCAAGAAGATCTGGTAGACCCGAACAATGGGCCAAATGGGGTGGTGTCTCCGCTGGTGCACTACCGCCTCGGTGCAATCCCAAGACTAAGGACTTGTTTAGCGAATCCCGACCGAGACTCATTAAACGCGCAGAACCGCATTTCATCCTTTAACCCTCGCTTTAGGGAAAACTCTTTGAAGCAACGTCTCCAACCGACCAAAGTCTCCAACCGACCATCGAGAACAGCGAATGCTCTAGCATTAACTTTCAACATTTTTTCCAATAGGGAAATGAAAAGAATTTTGGGAATTGCAACGAAACTGTTTTTATGCACCAGAGTCCGACGTATTGAATTGAACGCCCTCGCGCTTGTGATTTTTGAATATTCGAAAAAATTATCCCCAGGGATCAAAGAAAAGCTTCAGTTATATCAGATATTACGAAGACTCAAATGCAAAGAGGGCCTGAACCTCTTCTTGGAAAGATGACGTCTGCACCTGAAATCCACGTGGTTTTTTGAAAACTATAACGTTGGCCACGAGTAAGACGCGTGGAGGGGGGCGGGGGACGTGCCAACTTTAGCCTCAACCCATTCTCTGCTCCCAGCTGACTACCCCACGATATTTGACAGCACCAATGCCAATACTGCCATGAGACCTGGGGTTTGGTAACAGTGCGTGGAACTATTAGGGAAATTACTTTTAAAATTTTTGCCCACGTTAACCTCTCCCATCAACCTTCCGGCCAAGAGTTCTTATTCCGCTAACTAGGATTCGTGACCGAGTTACTGATACTATTTCGAATGCCCTAAGTATCGACCTACGGGCGTCGTAACGTTGTTGATAGTTTCGCGGTGGGTTACTGACCGGAGAGACCAGGTTCACAACAGGTCACCTCACGTAGCTTTGCCCGAGCTTCGTGGATACATTTTGGGGCACCAGATATTCCCGGGAAACTGTACGCGGGACTAACGAGGGGATCTAACCCCCCCCTCTCCCACCGACGGTGAGAATTTCACACGCTGTTCAGGGCTCACCATTAAATGAGCTTCACCATTACTACGCATCAAAATCACCAGACAAGATTGACTCCAACGATTAAGCACCGTCCCCAGAGGGGGAGCGTGCAGTTAGGGGTGGCGGGACACCCGCCATCGGCCTCCGCCGGGGGACGACTGCCTGCCGAGGCAAAAGAGAGTGAAAGCACACCGCTGCTGTTCGTTCACCTCTGGCCGGAGGTCGCACGGGCGGAAGAAGGCCGGCGGTGCCTCGGCGAAGGGAAGGGGGGGAGTCCCCCGCGCCCCTGGCATTTCCAAGTGCCGGTCGGGCACCGCTGGCGCATCGCGCGTCTCACTCCTCCTCCGTCCCGAAGCAATTAATGAGAGCTGCACATCGAAGGTGATCAGCGAACACGGACATTACGAAAGGCAGCATCGCAAGCGAGCAGTCCGATTCGCCGAGAGCAGGGATCGGTCGCCCGCTTGTGCCTCTGTAATATCGCGCGGAGAACCAACCTATTGATCGCCACGCCAATTTGCACTGCGTATCACGCACGCCCGAGAGAAGAGCAATGTTCGCTGCACACGTGATGCAACTAGCACGCCTCCACACTGTGCGAGTCGCGGGGTTTCATCATTTTCTGCTAATTGACACTAGCACCCTCGAGGGCAACTTGCTTTCGGAGAATTTTCGCATGGTTCGCATGGTTTGGTGGCGAGCGCTCTGATATTATCCACGGTTCTTCGTCGGAGGTACTTGCATGGCCCCAAGAAGTACAAAGGAAGTCGGGGATCGGGCTGATGCCGGAGTTAACGTACTGGCATCCCATCCGGGTTCGAATCCCAGAGGCGGCAAATATTTTTCAATGGTATCCCAATCCCTACTTGAGTTACCCCGTTGAGAGCACTTTGAATGAGTACGCCATCCGTCAGATGGGACGTCTAACTGCGGACCTCTTGGCGCCTTTCGTTAAGAATAGGCTAACGCCGACGCCGGGTTTCTCTCCACCCTTTCCTGCCCTTCCCTAAGAGTGCAAATGACCTCAGCTCCCTGTCGCTTCCCCTCCAAACTACTACTACTACTAAGGAAGTACAACACCAAATTAAAATAGCACCATTTCATAGAACCCTTTGTCCAAACATTAAAGGAAGAACTGTGTCAACTTCCCTTGTCAAGCCAGAGTAACAGCAGAACTGAAATTCGCATTCCAAGAAACTCCAGAGTATGCCGCGACAGTAATTTTCAACTGAGTCATCCGCTAACTGTGGATTACAATGCAAATACTTCATAGCGTAACATTCGCAATATTATCGTTACTGCCGAAGACTCCAACTGAAATTATACAGTATAACTATCTACATAAGGGGTGAAAGGTGGTGAATGTATTTTGGTAAGTATGGGCCAGTCTACCTTTTATGAGCACGTACCAATGGGGTCTACAAATACTTTCCGAGAATGGTACTTTACTTATATAATGGCATTCATCGGTTTTACTAATTTTTGCGGCGCTGAAAATTGGTGTTCGTGGTTCCCATACCGAAAGGTATTATCGCGCTGAAAACTTGTTCAAGGACCTCAACTCCGAGGTTATTGGGGATGTTACGCACAGAATCGGCGGATGATTAATTGAAAATTTATGCGGAAATATCGTAGAATGGGTGGATGTAAGGGATGATGGTATTTTGATACGGCTAAGGGAACAACACATCGCCCCGTCTCTTTGCTAATTACAGCTCATTTTCGGAGGGAAGGATGAAAGCTTTCGGCAGATTACGTGCATTCCTCAATGCAACTTAGGTAACAAATGAATGATTACGCCCTCCAAAGCAAAAAGCGGGCACCTCTTGCAAACTCCGTGGAGAGGGATCTCTCTCCCACCACTCCCGCAAAGAGACCGATTTAATCTCATACACCACTCCACAGTAGGAAAACTATCCTTTCAAATAATCACGACAAAAGTCATTTGATACTAGTGTCGAGGTTTAATTAACCATCGGCGTAACAACATTAGCGCAGCCCTCTGCAGATTTCGAGGTGAATGACGGACACACTAGAATTAAAGTCTATATCGGACTGCTAATGGAATTCATGGAAAAGGCATGAGGAGAGGAATGGTGAAGATACGGGTTTTTTTTTGTATTCTTTAGTATCCTGCAAGCGATCGCTATGGTGGGTTGATTGGACACAGTACAACTGGTGGGACAAGGACTTCAACAAGTATCTCATGTTGTAATGTCAACAAGGACACAAGAATGAAATTCAAAAACTCACAGTGAAACATGGAGACAGCAGTGGTACGTGCACAGGATATACGTAACTCGGCACAAATGGCGAACCATCACTTACCTAAAACAGGAAAAAAATGAATCAATTACATTTGTATTAAGTTTCAACACCAAACCTTCATTACAAGCAAACAAATACAGGTGCGTGTGTGTATGTGTATGTACTCGTGTGTGTGTATATATATTATTATATTAAGGTAATCTACCGGTTAAGGTAGGTTTTTGGATGGACACAACTATCAAATAAACATTTTGTGACTCCCCACCTAGCAAACTAATCTCTATCAGGTCCCTCTTCATCTCGGTATACTTCTTTCCTCCCTTCATCCCGTCCAACATCCCTATCCTGTTCCTACCCTTACCTCGCTTGCCCAACATTCTCCCCTCTATTACCCTCTTCAACATTCCACTACCGCTCAATACGCCTTTCATCCATTTTTCCTGCCTCCATAGGATTTCTCTCAACAAACCCCTCTCCTCCCCCACCATTTCTAGTACTTCCTCATTTGTTTTCCTTTCGGTCCAGTTCACCTTCTCCATTCTTCTCCACACCCACATTTCAAAAGCCTCCAATCTACGTCTATCCTCCTGCTTCAGCGACCACGTTTCCGCGCCGTACATAGCTACGCTCCATATCAGAGTTTTTACGAGTCTTGTCTTAACATCCCTACTCAACGTCCCCGTCATCAACTCCCTCCTCCTTGAGAAAGCCTCCTTGTCCAGCGCAATTCTTCTCCTTACGTCCCTACCACTTTGACCGTGTTGGTCCAAAACACTTCCGAGATATGTAAACTGTTCTACCTGCTCTATTTTTTCCCCGCCTATTTTAATATTTAGCTTAGCCTTTTTCTTTCTGGAAAATCGCATAACCTTTGTTTTACTAATATTGACTCTCATCCCATATTTATCGCACCGAACCTCCAATTCACTCAACAATGCTTGCAACCCCTTGGCTGACTGAGCAACTAATGCTTGGTCATCAGCAAACCTAACCGATTTTACGAATTCCCCTCCGACTTTCATTCCTACCTCCTAAATTCAATTGCTTTCTCCCCGTTTTCATTCCTCGTGCCTAACCCATAGTCCCCCACGTCACCGCCATCTCTTCCTTCGCCTACCGTCGCATTCCAATCCCCCATGACTATCAAATGTTTCCCTGCAGGAACACTCGCGATGATATCCTCTAACTCATCATACATCCTATCAACTCCTTCCTCCTTGTGGTTGCTCGGTGGCATGTATACCTGAACAATGACTAAGTTCGTCGGCTCTGCTTTAATCCCTACGAGTAAAATTCTATCTGTCGCTTGCTCTATGTTGACTACGCTTCTTCCTACCCCTTTATTTAAAATTACGGTAACCCCTCGTTGGCTCTCGTCCCCGCCGCTGTATATCACTCTATAATTGTCACTCCAGTAATCCCCGCTATCCTTCCATCTCACCTCGCAGAGGCCTAATATATATATATATATATATATATATATATATATATATATATATATATATATTAGGCCACTGCGTATATATATATAAATATATATATATATATACATTCAAACACGAAATACCGCCATATGGCGAATAAATATTCATTCACATTGAAAATAGAGATAAGGAAAATGGTAAAGGAACACACATAAAGGACGAACACAAGAGAGGTGGGGATGGCGGATGTGAGCAGATCACGAATGTAAAAATATCTTCCTCGACCGGGACTTGAACACCGGATCTCTCCACTTGCCGGGCGGATGCTCTAACCACCTGAGCTATCGAGGGAGCGTACTTTCACATTGAAATCTGCGATCTTATAAAGCGCCAAAGTGCTCCGAATCATTAAACAGAAGATGGCGTTAGGGAGCTGTTACACCCACCAAAGGAGAAATTGACAAACACAAGAGGAGAATGGACAGTACGTAAGCAAGCATACAACATCATAAAGGATAGGAACGGTGCGTTTCATGGCACGCATATATATATATATATATATATATATATATATATATATATATATATATATATATATATATATATATATACACACACACATTCAAACACGAAATCCAGTCATACGGCGAACAAATATTATTTCACACAGAAATAGAGAAAAGGAAAGGGGATAGTTTGATATCCCACGCAGCTAAAGATATTCTCAGGATCATCACTAAAAGGATGGAGACCTAGGCAAATGATTTCTTACGGGATAATCAGTTTGGGTTTAGGAAAGAGAGAGTCACACATGATGCCATTGCAGTAATGGGATCACTAATCGAGAGGAATATAGAATACAATCAGGACGTATTTGCATGTTCCGTAGATTTCAAAAAAGCGTAGGGACAGGAGACTGATCCGCAACCTGTACATGTGTCAGATGCTCAGGTGCGAGTGGGGAACGGAGATTCCGGATGGGCAGTGTTAGGAAGAGGTGTAAGGCAGGGTTGCCCATTGTCACCGGTGCTGTTCAACGTATATGTGGAGGAAATGATTAAAGAGGCATGGGAAGAACTGGAGGTAGCAATGAAAGTCGGAGGGGAATTCGTAAAATCGGTTAGGTTTGCTGATGACCAAGCATTAGTTGCTCAGTCAGCCAAGGGGTTGCAAGCATTTGCTGAGTGTAGTGGAATTTCAGTGCGACAGATATCGGAAGAAAATCAGTATTGATAAAACAAAGGTTATGCGATTTTCCAGAAAGAAAAAGCCTAAGCTAAACATTGAAATAGGAGGGGAAAAAATAGAACAGGTAGAACAGTTTACGTATCTGGGAAATGTTTTGGACCAACACGGTCAAAGTAGTAGGGACGTAAGGAGAAGAATTGCGCTAGGCAAGGAGGCTTTCTCAAGGAGGAGGGAGTTGATGACGGGGACGTTGAGTAGGGAGGTTAAGAAAAGACTCGTAAAATCTTTTATATGGAGCGTAGCCATGTACGGCGCGAAAACGTGGTCACTGAAGCAGGAGGATAGACGTAGATTGGAGGCTTTTGAAATGTGGGTGTGTAGAAGAACGGAGAATGTGAAATGGACAGAAAGGAAAACAAATGAGGAAGTACTAGAAATGGTGGGGGAGGAGAGGGGTTTGTTGAGAGAAATCCTATGGAGGCAGGAAAAATGGATGAAAGGCGTATTGAGCGGCATTGAGACGTTGAAGAAGGTAATAGAGGGCAGAATGCTAGGCAAACGAGAAAAGGGCTGGAACAGGATAGGGATGTTGGACGGGATGAAGGGAAGAAAGAAGTGCACAGAGATGAAGAGGGACCCAAATGGAGTATGTTGCTGGATTGTGTTTTGTTAGGATTCACAAAATATTTATTTGGTAGTTGTGTCCATCCAAAACCTACCTTAACCGGTAGATTACCTTTTTTATAATATATGCATGCACAAAATGGGAGGTAAAGTTCGCACTGCTAAAATGAGATTCCGAAGGTAGATATCCTTATATATATATATATATATATATATACATACATACATACACACACACACATATGTATTTATATATATCAGGGAAAGGAAGTGGTCCCCCTACACTTTGTGTGAATATTCACACGCTGTATAGGGCTTAGTACTCGGTGAACTCAACCATCACCTACCAAAACGACCGTCGGGTTGATTACTGTGTTTATGGTTTTTTATATATATGGGTCGCGGTAGTCCAGGGGGTAGAGTGTTGATACTGACTGAAGGATCTGGGGTTCGATTCCCGGGTAAGTCACTCTGGAGTTAACCCAGCACAGTAAGCGGCGTGTGAAATTCACACATCAGGGTAGGGGGCCAGTTCCTTTCCCTGTGCCGGTTATGGTTTCCCAGGAAGATCTGGTACCCGAAAAATCACATAGCTTGGGTGGAGCTGCAGGTGCCCAGAGTCAGCAGTCCAACGCTCTACCACCTGGACTACCGCGACTGGTATAAACTAATAAAAAAAATCGTTTTATTTATTTTAAGTCGACACTAAATCGCAAGGGCAACCAATTTGAAGTACTTGAATCGGCAGTACGAGAAATGGTCAAACTGGTGCAGGACACTTCTTGATTCCTCCGATCACCGTCACGCGGCAATTCCCACCGCTCTTTCGAGATGACGTCGACGGCGGCCCGAAGACAAGCGCAGGCAAGGCTGTGCACTACACGCCCATGAGTGAGTGTCACATCCGATCAAACGCAGCTTCCATTGAATATCGTCCAATGATTCAGGCGCCACGGCGCAAAGTGGCTATGTGGGGAAGGCTGACCAAACAGCAAAAAAAATTTTCTATAACGGATATTTCGAGTGCTAGGTTGGTTAGGTAAATCCTCTAGGTGGCTGAAACAAGATGGGGGACAAGCGGACACGAGTGAACCTGTCGGTCTTACCCAATCCGAAAGGGACTGCACGTGCTGGTATACAGTGCGAATTACCTGGGTCAAGCGATCAACGTCAACTTTGGAACAGTGCCACAGGCGATCTATTTATCCTATTTTCATTTTTGAAGATGCTATCCACAGGACAAAGTAAGTGGAATAATAACATATATGAATTTGATATGACAGTGTCGATTTCCCTATAAAATAATATCGATAAATAAACGTTCAAAAAATTCAAAATATTTTAACTAATTACAAAAGCAAAGTTCAAAAAGTAATGTAATCCCGCATAATTTTGTAAAATAATGAACAGTTCATTCAAGCACAATTGTCTTAGCCTTCAGATGGTCCAAGAAGCGTCTCCGCAAGTGTCAGCCATCGCCTAAAAATCAATTGTGAAACAATAAAGAGATGCGCTTTAAGTGCAACGTGTTCATTCCCCTCAGCGATGGGCCCGTGTGCTGGCTGCGGTCCCCTGCACTCTTCCCACTCTTGCTTTTGGACGCGAATCTTTCCATCCAGAGCCTCTCTCCTGTCTCCGAAGTACGCGCTGACGCATGAACAGACACCTGACTATGCTTTCTATCCATCTCTTTCTCGCTTATAGGAGCCAAGGCTGTCTGTCGGTGCTCCGAACAGTTATGAGAATGATTGGATACGCACATCACATAATTTTCAAATTGGAAATGATTGTTTGAGTAACTTATTGTGTATTAGTAGTAAATTGCGTTTTTAACTTAGATTAGTTATCGGACTACATAGTTTTTGCTTTTTTCTCAGTTGAAATCAATATTTCACATTTTACAGGGTTCGTCCGGAAAATAAGTGTACTAAGCTCAGGAAAAAAAATGTTTATTACACTTTTACATATCTTAAGCTAATATTCCTCAAAATAGGACCCTTGTGAGTCGATACACTTGTTCCATCGGCGTTCCCATTCCTGGAACGCTCCCGCGAAGACATCATCGGGAACCTCTCGAAGACACGTCGTCACGGCCTCTTTGACGGCGTCCAAAGTCCCGTATCGCGTTTCTTTCAAACTCCTCTTTATCTTCGGGAACAGAAAGAAGTCCGGTGCTGCCAAGTCCGGGCTGTAGGGCGGGTGCTGTAGCGTTGCCACGCCGTGCTTGGCCAAGAAGTCCGGCACGACAAGCGCGGTGTGAGACGGCGAATTGTCGCTCAGGTTGTCAGTCATACGGTTGATCGCTGGCCGGACGCGGGCGACTCGTTTTCGAAGCCTGTCGAGCACTTGGACGTAAAATGCAGCATTTACAGTTTGTCGTTCAGGTACAAATTCGTAGTGGACGACTCCCCTTTTGTCAAAAAAGACAATGAGCTTATTACACTTATTTTCCGGACGAACCCTGTATGAATTTACACGTTTTAGAACTGATTTAACACTTAAATTTGTAATTTTTCAACTGAAAATTATCGTTAAAGTAAATTATCATGTGTATTATTAGTAGATGATAACATGCATGTATAACAGCATGTATACGATGTATTGATTAATTTACATATATAAGTATGAACAATAATTTACATTGGCAAAATTATGTCATTTCACTGTTCAAACATTCCAAAAACAGAAAAATCATAAAATTGGAAAAATTGATGTCAACTGAAAAACACACAAAATATACATGTAATCTCAGTCAAAAACATTATTTGCTAGTAATACACATAATGAGTTACTTTAACAATCATTTACAAAAGCAAAATTATGTTGTTTAAGTGCCTAAATAGTCCCAAAATCTGTAAAATCATTACATTCAGTAATACTAATGTCAACTGAAAAACAGAAAAAAAAACATTTGTAATCCAATAAATAATCCAAGTAAAAAACATTCTTCACTACTAATACATGTAATAAGTTACTTAAACAATCATTTTGTAATCAGTGGCCCCAAAAACCTATATTTGCTGACATTCTTTCAGTTCCAATTTAGTTTTATGGAGTTTGCAAACAAATTTGCGATAACACTAACTCGCAATGACTTTCGGATTTGTTTATCAGTTTAGTATCCAGCGAGCCCAAAAAACTATATCTACCGGTATTCATTCAATTGCAATGTAATATTATGGACATTTGCAACAAAAATGTGATAACACTAACTTGCAAATACAATTACGCAAATATTTTTTCAGAAACGTAACCAGCGACCCAAAAAACCTGGGCACACCGATTTCCATATAATTTCAATGTTTTTTGACAATTTGGCCAGCCTACCCTATGCCTCCAAAACACTGAGCGGCGGAGCCTCCGGAGGTATTTCAGTCGCTGAACGGTGGTGACCCTAGGAGGCCCTCCACGCAATTACCATCTTCATCTATAAAATACGCCGCCAGCCGTCGAGGGAAGGTGGGGTAGAGGGTGTAAAGCTACCAGCCATTCCTATTTCTTCATTCTATTTAATTAGAGTTTTTCAGATGGATCCCATGTGCTAGCTGCTGCATTCTCTGTTCGGGGTTTTACCAAAGAAAAGCAACGTCTCCTTTAATGTTTCATCACTAAATTATTCTGGAAGGACCCTCCACATAAAGGGCGCGTGTGTGCCATTTCTAGTTATGACGTGGTCTCCGCGGATCGTGAAGCTTCCGCCGCTGGTGGACATCGATCGGCCGTTCGTTATTATGCCTGTGATTGATTGGTGCTCTCTGGGCGCAGCAGCGCAACTGGGCGAGGCAGGTCGGCACCCAGCCGAATGACGACGCGTGGTGCTCATCCCCCGCTGACATTCCCGACTCTCCTTTCGCGGACGCGCCTCGCAAAACCTCTTCTCAAACGCTTGCTTCCCTCCACAGAGCGCCACCGCCCATGCATTCGTCTTCGCGGTGCCGACACCTGCCGTGAGGATACGGAACCAACGATTTACTTATTAACTGGATCCAAAGACTATACAGCCAAACAGGAATCACTTGCGAACAATCACGAATCATGCAAGTAAAAAATCGAAGTCAATGATGGAGCATGTGTATTTGCATTTTGTGCAATTTAAAATAAGTTTTGCATTAACGCTGGTGTGGTTACACTTTACTTACTTTAATTTTTTGTGGGTTTTTCACGCAGTTGCATTATAATTTTACGGTTGGTGTCCGAGCACCACCTGCCACACACCCTTGCGGTGGTTTGCGGGAAATTGTGTGGAAGATGTACCTAGCGCAAACCTCGTAGGTGGTAATGGATGACTCAAGTTCCAATTATGTACAACTCATTCGGCGTCCCTCAGGGTAGCATCATAGGCACTTAAATTATTCTCATTTGGATTATTGATATTACCCCAAAAATAACGAGCAACATAAGAATATTTGCTCTCGACACTGATTCAGTGACAACTCTTACGGAGGTAAGCATTAACATCGGCATTGGGAGGGAATGTCGTCGAATAAAGTAAGGAGGCCACGATCAGAAATATTTACAATCCCACTGGGGCAAACCCACACGTGACACGAAAATTGCGCGCGGTGGTTCCCGCGACTATCTCGCTGAAATCAATCATCAATATCCTCCCTTTCGTCCAGACCGAACACCAAGGGATTCTCCCCGTCCCCATCGCAAATGAAGACCTTCGTGGAGAGCATTTATGCATCATTAGAGGCGAAATGAACATGCTTCAACTTACAACCACTGCCCTCGACGTAAAACTGGAGAGTCAAAGGCTAATGACACGTACAAAATATGCACCACACATTAAGCTAACAATGTAACACATAATCACAAAGTTTTGCACATTCGATTATGGGAATAAGTTTATGGCAGTTCTCTACTGATTAGCCGTCGCATGCTCTTCATCCCAATAGTTTGCATCGAATCGACAATATCAGTTAAACAATCCACTATCCTCCAGAATTCCCCATCGCCAAAGAATTGACTATTCAACCGCACGAGAATAATTACCTTCCGATGATGTTGCGGCCAACATATACTCGACCAAATCTTGTCTTTTACGTACCACGCCTATCGAAAACGCGCCGTAGAGCGAGAAATTTGGTCACGTCCAAATTTGGCACGGTCAGGACTGACGGTCGGGAGTTATTCTACAACACACTAATGCGTGGATACTTTTCATCCGTTACAACCAGATTAGACCGTAGTTTAGACGCGGATGAATTAGCTTCCTTTGTTCAAAGCCCCTCCATGGACCAAATTGCCGAGAGATTTCATAACAACTAGACGCTCTCGCTCGAAAAGACAAACGACGGCGAGTACGGCGCGCCCCAGTCACTACCAATTCTTTGCTGTACTAACAGATTTCAACCAATAGAGTAGCACCGTCTACCAAT
Organism: Hetaerina titia; assembly: GCA_037158775.1. Classification (NCBI taxonomy): domain Eukaryota; kingdom Metazoa; phylum Arthropoda; class Insecta; order Odonata; family Calopterygidae; genus Hetaerina; species Hetaerina titia. The sequence continues at coordinate 16,655,065 of CM073772.1, read as the reverse complement.
CGTTAGAGCTGTTGAGTGGGATTCACAAGTCCTCCAGCAAAAGCGCAGGTGCCGCCATCTCGGAGTCTCTTTCCTCAACGACTGCTACGAGTACACGACCGACTCCCGTTTCAAACATAGCGACTGGGGTATCATCAGAATTAGTTTTCGGGATGGTTGTGGATATTGCATTCCACGATTTCGCCCGGAGAGTACGACTAACACTTGGCTACGTAAAACCGCAAGACGACTGTCACGAAGGAAATATCACCTTGGCCCTTTTATGTCCGGACGGCGAAGGATTGCCAGGCAAGTCACTTGCGGTTTGGCAACCCTGTGATCGGAGTGACGCTCTTGAGGGAAGAGAGGGGGGAAGGTAGTCGAGGGGTGGGGTGAGTCAGCTGTGCCGTCGGGACGATGGGGGAGGGCTCGCTACGGGGGAGCGAAGGCCGGTGGGGCGCACCGATAGGCAGGATGGGAAAGAGAGGGGCACATGCAGAAACATGGCGGTGTGCGCGTGCGCGGCTATCGATTGGGGGTGGGGGATACCTCCCCCGCCACCCTTACCAGGCAGGGAGACCCAAGGTGGTGTCGGCGTGTCGGGAGACTGCCGCACGCTCGCCTGTGGTGCCGGTCAGGGCCGCACGGGGCCTCGATTCGAATTTCATGGCATTCCCAAGAGGAGAGTTGCAGACAGGGAGAGTAAGTAGGGAGTGGGAACCACGTGGGGGGGGGCAGGGAACAGGGGGGCGGAGGGAATACAACGCGAAAGGGAATGACGGCGTGCTGTGGAGGGCCCGCACCACGCGAAAGGCGGACTAAGCGACCGAAATGGGGGTTGAGGGGCCCACCACTGCATAAGGAATGGAAAGAGTCTAGAGCGGGGACAACACCTCCAGGGCAAAGCTATCCCACTGCAAACCCATCCCAACTGCGACGCAGAGGGCACGGTACGCCGGGCAACATTCTTCTCCGGTGCACGTAAAGGCGTTCAAAATACTTTATTCCATCAGTCTCCTCGGCTATGAAGATTTCACGATGTCGAACGCCTAGAAGCAGCCTCCTAGGTTACGCCATTCATTCTATTAATACATATAAAGAAATCCCTCCCATGGAGCACAACCTTGTCGTGGTGGAAGGGCTTGTGCGTTCCGATGACCCCTGGAGCTGTTCTAGCGGTAGCAATGATAATTGCTCCTGGTAGGGTCACTCATGCCAGATAGGTCGAAGGTTAGGAGCCAGACGAAAGGTAGTACATGCAGCGTCTGTTCCTCAGTGCGGCGGGTGCAAAGGCGTCTGACCCCAATGGGACGGTCATTGAGTGATGGTGTCACGTTAAAAACACTATTGCGGATATGACTACAGAATACAATCAAGACTAATATGCCTGTTTCGTAGAGTTTGAAAAGGCGTTGTAAATAGAGAATTGGGAAAAACTAATGAGTATATTGCAAATAATAGGAATAGATTGGAGGAACAGGAGGCTAATCCGCAACCTGAACATTTCTCAGACTGCTCACGTGCGAATAAAAGGAGACGTTTCAGGCGTGATATGGTGGAATATCATGATTAATTAAAATTGGCAATTTTCCACAAAATAAAATTGCGGGTGGGAAGTCCTGACGGGCAGTGTTCGGAAGAGGTGTAAGGCAGGGTTGCCCATTGTCACCGGTGCTGTTCTACGTATGATAATGAGATATGAATAAAAATCGTCGTAGAATTTGTAAAATCAGGTTTGTTGATGTATAAGCTCTAGTTTGTCAGTCAGCCGTGGAGTTGCGAGGATTGCCAAGTGAATTGAAAATTCAGTGCGACAGAAATGGATGAGAATCAATATCCATAAATAAAACAACGGCTATGCGATTTTACAAAAATAGAAAGGCCAAGGTTAACATTAAAATAGGAGGGCAAAAAGTCGAGCGGGTAGAACAGTTTACTTATCTCGGAAATGTTTTGAACCAAAATAGTCAAGGTAGTAGGGACGTAAAGAGAAGAATTGCACTAGGAAAAGAGGCTTTCACAAGGAGGAAGGTATTGATGGCAGGGACGTTGAGTAAGGATGTTAAAAAAATACTCGCAAAAACTTTGATATGGAGCGTGGATGTACGGCGCGGAAATGTGTTCATTGAAGCAGGAGGATAGACGTAGACTGGAGGCTTTTGAGAAGTGGGTTTGGAGAAGAATGGAAAAGGTGAAATGGACCGAAAGGTAAACAAATGAAGAAGTACTAGGGATGGTGGGTGAGGAGAGGGTTTTGTTGGGAGAAATCCTATGAATGCAGGAAAAATGGATGACGGGCGTATTGATCGGCAATGTGATGTTGAAGACTGCAATAGTGGGGAGAACGTAAGGCAAACGAGGAAAGGGCAGGAATATGATATGGATGTTGGACGGATTGAAGGGAGGAAGGAAGTACACAGAGATGAAGAGAGACTTGTTGTAGAGTAGGATGCTGGATTGTGTTCATCAGGAGATGGTAGTTGTGTCCATCCAGAACCTACGTTAACCATTAGATTACCTAATAATCTACAAAAATACCTCGCGTGACACCCAAAAGGTAGGTGGCGGGTGGTGAAAACACCATTTGGCAAGGGATGAGGCAGGATGAGAGTGATTCCGGGGAAAACTTTAATCAAGCTACGGTCCGTAACCCTAGACGCTGCAGGCAGATCTCTTTTTAGTCTTCTGATGGCAGACGCGTGAGGGCTGATACACTCGTGAGGGAGTCAGAGGACGGGGCAGCGGCGACGGGGGAGAGGTTGACTGACAGCACTAAGAGGTACAGTCAGAGATTTCTAACGTGTCCTGCGTTCGATGCTAATTCAGTCCCACTCTGTCATGCGGGAACGGACGCGAGAACGAACTCAAAGCGCTCTTGGCACACGCATGTTAGGGAGATACAAGAGGGGAGCAAACCGTGGCCTACTTTGGGATTTTAACGATATCATCCGCACTGATAGCGAGGCAAAATTTAACAGAATCCTTCCAAAGTGTTTTCACGAACGATGTTGCCACCGCGGATTTATCAACTTGCTTATAGAGATTAAACCCAACAAATCCTCGGGCCCCGAATGCAAACCGGCTATGGCGTTAAAACACATAGCTGCTAATATCGCCCCGTATCTAGAGGTTATACTTAACAGATCCCTCAGAGTACCAAGTCCATAAGACTTGGAGAACTGTGCAGGTAAACGCATATTTTTAAAAGTGGCGAGGACCCCAGTGATTACTTCTCGATAGCATTATCTTCCTAGGTAACGATTAGCACGGATTCAGGAAATCCCTCTCATGCGAAACTCAATTAGGATTACATAGCTAACTTTCATCGGGTGGAGGAGGCAGTAAAGTGGATGCGATCTTTTTGGACTTTCAAAAACCATTTGACAAGGTTCTCCATCGTAAACTAATCTTATTAACTATCGCCGTCATCAATTATTTCTTTCACGAGCCAATAGGTTCTACAAACATGAAGCTGGGTATTTAAATATCTTTGAAATTACGAATTTCACGGAAATTAGTTAAACATAAAAACCATACGCAAATACCACAAAACAACCGTAATTATATGTAGAAAAACACAGCTTTACCGTAAGAGACATTCATCTAAGATGAAGCACTAATTTCGAGTGTGCAATGATTCCCCAAAAGAAATTTTTTCATAAGCAAAATACTTTCCTGCACTAAATGTGTTAAAAGGTTACTAATTGTCAACGACAAGCATCAGATCATAGCATTAAAAATCTACAATAAAATAAAAAAAGTACAAGTGACATTCTTCCACGCCCGTACAATTTGGCGGTGCAGCCTAGAATGCAGTGCGGAAGGTCATTTGGGGCATCTCCAAAAACGTGGGCCACCATCCATGGAGGTGAACCAATTTCCACTTTCGGGTTTCGAATATTCCCGGGGCAACATTCAATCCTTGCAAGGGGGGGACGCACCCTGGCTGCGGGGGGCACATCTCCCTCCCCCCCACGCCCATCATCGCCCTGGCAGCAGCGCCCAATGCAGGGGGCACGAGGGCCATCCCGACCGACGCCCCTGTCCCGCGCCAGGGGCGGCCCCGCCGGCCCTGCTCCCGCCGATATCGATCCACGCTCGCACTCCCGGCCAACCAACGGCCCTGGCGGGTGACGAGGCGGAGCGGAGCTAAACAAAAACACTCTTTTCGGGGGAGGGGGTGGGGAGGTTAGAGGAGAGGGGGTGTCCAGGCTGTGCACGGCTGCTTTCGCTCAGCAGGAGTGGGGGGGAGGGAGGGAGAGAGGGGGGAGGGCGCGAAAAACACTTTCCTCATTACGTCGATTCCACCCGAGAGAGAGAGAGAGAGAGAGAGTGTGTTCATTCTTCTCGCGCCCGTCCAGAGATGGCGGTGACGGGCAGGCACACTCCGAGGGCCGAATTCCCGATCCAACGGGGGAAGGGGGGCCTTTCGCGGAGGGCGCACCCTCCCCCCCTCGGACGCCCCCCACCTTCCTCCAGTTGGTTGCTTAGATTCCGAGGTCTTCGCACCCAGGGGGGTCCGTCCCCCGGCAGGGCCCCTTCCCCATGGTCCATCCATTCCCTCGCCACTCCAGTGCGTTCCTTCTATTCGGGCCCTTGACAATTGCATCCGTGGGCTCCATTTCAAGGAACCTCTCGCCGCCGCCTACACCAGGGCCCTCGCGCAGTGCAGGACTCCGCGCGGGGCCTTCCTCGCCGCCCCAGTGAACTCTAGGGTTCGCTCACGGAACCAACGCTTACAATTGTCAACAAACGCGAGTTCCCGTGTCAGCACGTTCTATTTACTCGTTTGGATATCATTTTTGAGTGCGTTAAGTGATGATCAAATGTCCTGCTCGACAACATCCCCGTTATTTCTGTTTCAATTGATAGGTAAAGAATTCCCAACTTTTTTCCCGTAGAAGTGTAGTGACACTCCTGTAGTCATCACTCTTGGTACAGAAGATTTTAATATGGGAGCCTGTGAAGGAACACACCAGAGGGAATTTGCAGCAGGACATGACATTTGTCGTTTTTTGAGACTCCATTCCAAGTGATCCTTCAAAAATATTGGTGGTATACGGTCTCTTCTAGAAACTTCAGGAGAGGCGTCGTCAATCTGTGTTGCTGGTTCTGGGACCTCTCTTAGCACGTCGAATCTGTTTGCCGTATTGTTCGCTCGCAGCGCAAGGTCCACTGCCGGTGCTGACTAGTGAAGTTTCCTCCTTTTGGAGGTATCAACGGTAAAACCGTCATTGTCTGGAGAAACATACTGAGTACTTTGTGCGATCCCTCGTTGCGTCTGCATGACGCTGTCACCAGTTTTTTTCCAGGATGGCTTCGTGCATTGTTAAAGTCGTTTTGCACTGGCTGAACGGAAGGCACTGGATTGCACTCAGCACTAGAGGTATTTTCAGATACGGGGACGGAAAAGAATGGTGGAATCTGAACGACTAGTTCCCTTGAGAGGACCTTTAGTTGGGACTTTTTTGGTCGGGGCGTCACTGCGGTCTTTGATAAGAGAGCATTTATCACCCTGTCTCATCAACTTATGGAAGCACGGATCGTTTAGCATGTAACTAGGGACGGTAATAGTGACAGACTCCTAAAACTGACAGACTCGTAATAGTGACAGACTTGTTATTGTCACAAGAAATGTCTTTCCTTAGCAGTAACGCTAGCAGTGTATTCAGAGCATCTGAAGCACTAGGAGCCTCATTCGTCAGAATGGCTCTATCCACTGCTGTTTGGGGAGATGTCTCCTTCCGGAAAGATGTTGTTTCCATGGAGCACTCTTCCATTGCTCAATAATGGAGGAACTGCAAGCTCCGAAGGCCGCGCCCCGCCGGGCTAACGTACCATTTCGAAGCGGAAACTCTGTCGCTATGTACTGGGTGTATCGTACTTCTAATTGTAATCCTAGTGTCTTCAATATTCATGGCGATCGACAATGCACAGTGCATCTCTTCTGCAGCGTCCGCCCGCGCCGACGGCTAAAAAATCCTCGATTGCGGTGTCCGATAAGCGTGTTTAGGGCGCGTACACCCGCAACTATGGCCAACGCCCTGTTTCCATCAACTATTTATTATTTTTTTCGGACAGAATTCAATTCATGGGTTGAACGTACACGGCCATTGACATTCATCGGGTACTTTTTCCGTTCGCGAGCACTTTAGTGCCAACTTGAAAGAAATCTACGTGGTCTTATTTCCAAACGCTGGATATACTATACGTTGTGCGCGCATGCTGCACTTAAAACGGTACGAATTGATGTCCGTCTCTTATCAGCTTCGATATTCGTCACTTTTTCTCTTAGCGATGAGATTATGCATGATAATTAGAAGACAAGACTTATCGACGTATCTTCGATATATATATATATATGCGAGGCGTGTTCAAAAATTAACGGGAATTTTCATTTTTCGGACAATAATGTTTATTTATTCTTATACGTTGATATTGTCACCTACAAAGTTGTCCCCATTGGATATTATGCAATTGTGCCAGCGCTTCTTCCAATCCCCGAACCACTTCTCAAACTCGATCTTTGAGATAGCCTTTAGCTCTTTCAGCGATGCGCTTTTCATGTCATCTACGGCTGTAAAACTACAGCCCTTCAAGGTTCTCTAAATTTCTGGAAATAGGAAAAAGTCACACGGAGCCATATCTGGCGAATATGGAGGCTGGGGCATCGTTACAGTATTGTTTTTGGCCAAAAATTCACGAACAAGCAATTAAGTGTGAGCTGGTGCATTATCGTGGTGCAAAAGCCATTTTGGAACGAATTTTGATGCCACGCGTTTCATACACAAAAATATTGGAAAAAATGTCATGAAATGATCCAATCGATATGCCAACATCATCAGCGACCTCTCTGATTGTGATTCGGCGATCGTTCGTAACCATTTCTTTCACTTTTTCCACGTTTTCATCGACTGTTGATGTGCTGGGGCGTTCGTCATCTTCAAGGTCTTTACGGCCTTCTTGGAAACGCTTATACCACTCGCAAACTCATGATTTACTCATAGCAGACTCACCGTAGGCCTTTGTTATCATTTCACACCCTTTGTTAGACTTCATTTCATTTTTTACGCAAAATTTGATACAAATAATTATTTGATCCATTTCTTTTAACAAACGAAAATGGCCGAACTCATAAAACACGTCTAACCTTAGTGGCTGTCACAGACGAAGTCCACAATGAAAACAGCTGAAAGTTTTATCATACTTTAGGGGCATGTATACCAACACAATAAAATCAAGTGAGACAATCGGACTCTTCAAGCCCGCGAAATGAAAAAAATCCCGTTAATTTTTTAACACACCTCGTATAAAGGCATATAGATTTTTAAAACCATAGAAATACAAAGAAGGGCCATTCACACACGCAGTTTTGACGTTTCGACGGCACGACCGTCGTCATTAGAATCCAATATATAATAAAAATTATATTTATATATTTATATATATATGTATATTTATACATAACTTAGACAGCAACACAATATGAGAACACATAAAAGGAACATTCACACGTTATTTCTTGATAATTTCGACGGAATTGAGCTCCATCTTCCTTGGAAAAATAGTTAGGACGAAGCTCAATTCCGTCGAAATTATCAAGAAATAACGTGAGAGTGTTCCTTTTAGGTGTTCCCATAGTGTGTGTTGCTGCCCAAGTTTTTTATCTAACACTTCCGTGTTACTTCGAAGAAATCATCTATATATAAATAAATATATATATATATATACAAAACTTAAGGCAGCAACACACAAAATGAGAACACATTAAGGGAACACTCACACGTTATTTCTTGATAATTTCGACGGAATTTGGCTCCGCCTTCATCGGAAGATTAGTAAGGACTCTAATCTTCCGAGGAGGACGGAGCAAAATTCCGTCGAAATTATCAAGAAATAACGTGTGAGTGTTCCTCTTATGTGTTCTCATCTTGTGTGTTTCTTGGTAGATGGATCTAGTGATCGATACCTCGTAAAGTGTCCATCAAATAATTTCAAGTTTATGCTCGTTGTTGAGTTGATATTTTACACCAAAAAAATTCTTTTGCTGTTTTTTGTTTATTACATCCAGTTTTGAGTTACAGGGTGTCCAACTATGGAAGTGTATAAAGAGAAATTCGGTACATTTTACAGTTTTTCTTTGATAAAGGCGAATATGCAAGCCAGGCCGCTCAAATTGTGAATGGTGTTTGTGGTGCCGATACTGTAACAGCTAATGACGAACAATTTCGGTTTCGTCGATTCCGTTCGGGCATTTCTGATATGAAAGATGCGCCTCGCACAGGCAGGCCCGTCGTCGAAAATGCCGATACAATCACAGAAATTATCGAAGTTGACCGGCATGAAAGGAGTCATAGCATCGTTCAGGAGCTAAAGGTCGACCATAAAAAAGGTTAAAACCATTTTTGGAATTCTGGATTCGAAAAGAAGCTCGATGTTTGGGTGCCACACCAATTAACACCTAGAAACATGATGGATTGACTTTCCATCTGTGAAGCTTTGGCCAATTGAAACGAACTCGACCCATGTCCTAAACGGATGGTGACTGGGGATGAAAAATGGGTCACATATGACAATATTGTGCGAAAACGATCGTGGTCAAAGCGTGGTGAAGCAGCTCAAACGGTGGCCAAACCAGGACTAATCGCCAGGAGGGTTCTAATGTGTTTTTGGTGGGACTTCAAAGGAATCATTTATTATGAGCTGCTTCCGTCTGGCCAAACACTAAATTCAGATCTCTACCGTAAATAACTGGCCCGTTTGAAGCTAGCGATTGACCAGAAACGGCCAGCGTTGGCCAACAGAAGAGTAGTTGTATTTCATCAGGACAACGCAAGGACACACACGTCTCTAGTGACTCGCCAGAAACTCCGGGAGCTTGGTTGGGAGGTTTTAATGCATCCACCATATAGTCCGCACCTGGTACCAAGCGATTACCACCTTTTTCTCGCATTGCAAAACTTCCCGAGAGATAAGAAATTGCGCTCAAGAGAAGATTGTGAAAATAGATTACTATAGTTTTTCGCCAATATGAACCAAGACTTCTATGAGAGAGGTATTATGAAACTACCTTTAAAATGGCAACAAATGAGACAGCAAAACGGTGCATATTTGACCCAAATCGGACAATCTGAAACATCTTAATAAAGTTTTGAATTTCACGCAAAAATAATGATTTCTTTTTCCCCAACCAAATATATATCTTATACATATGTATGTACATTTAAACATGAAAATCCGCCACATGGCGAACCCATTCATTAAGATGGATACAAATATAAGGATAGACTGTTATTATTAAATAATCTACCGGTTAAGGTAGGTCAGGACTACCCAATAAATATTTTGGGACTCCCAGCAGAGCACAATCCAACAACCTACTAATCGGGGGTTACCAGTTTTTTACGCTCTAGGATCACCGGGGAATTTCCATTTTTACCTACGCCTGTTGAGGTACTTCCACGAAGTGCTCGGTGCAATTAAGCTTCGTCTGAAGCGGAACATTTGCTGCTGCCATTTGGTGGATGGTCACTCCCCAAACCTCAGTGCCTATCACTGTACGAGTACTGTGTCCTCGCCCACCCTCTCTGACACCACACATTAAGCATAGCAAAGGGAACCCACGGTCACTGAAACGATTCACCTTCGTTGCCAGAAGAAAACAAGGGGGTGGAGGAGAAATATGGACCAGGTGGGGAGAAGGGGGATATCCCCTGCATTTAGCCGAACCCTGGGGGTGGGGGGAGAACTGGAGGATCGGGACGCGTGTGGACTCACGGTCCCTTCTTCCGTGTGGGCGGCGGCATTGGAGAGATTCAAGGACAGAATACGAGCTGCGAGATCGAAAGCTAAGGCGTGCAGAACCGAATGCACAGGGAGAGGTGGGGGGGGGGCAGGGATGCATCACGCGCTGAAATGTGGTGATTAGGGAAAGGGGGCGAAGATGCACGTTCTCCAATTTGGACGGACGGCGGGGCAAAGGGAGCTAAAGACTATTTAGACGAACTCCCACGCCTCTGTCCAAATAAAACCAACCCACCGATAAACTATAATACCTCCTCCACCACATACTACAGCCGTGATTATATCACGCGATCTTTTATTATTCCAATAAGTTTTTGATCGGTTGATTTTACACAGAATATCACTCTTCGTCGCGATACCTTGCGTGCTAGTGTGATTGTCAAATTTCGTTGCATTTCAAAATATGCATTTACTCGTACACTTTAGCATATGGTACTCTCCCGAAAGAATTCGATTTCCGCTTTGTATCATAGACTGAGGTAAGTGCCTATTGCGTTAAAAACTCATCGTTCTGAATTCACAAAAAAATTTGCCGCAGGATTATTGGAATTTATTAAAGCATGTCAGAGTAACCGCTAGAAATATGCAGGCCACAGGCATGATTAAAAACTACTAATACTTTATTACAAATCATTGGAGTGGAGTTGGACTCGCGAGGAATAGCTGCAGCCAGGCGACATTACCAAGCCGGAGCACCACGACAAGTTACGAGATTATAACGGATTTTGAGTGCCGCACAGACGCGAGGGAGTTCTTATTCCCACACGGAATTCGTGACCAACACTAAACGCACAGCAATCGCATCTGGGACCACAGTCGCCTTCAGTCTCTGAATGAGAACATCACGAATTACCCGAACGGACCGTAACCTAACACCCTTCCCCAACGTCGTCGTGATCACTGACTAAATTATCTCCTCGACAAATAAACAACATACGCTATTTTGACACTACGACTAACTTTAATCAACAGACAAAGGGATGACAAAACATACGGTCGCAGGGTGAGATGCTGTATTGGGTAGGGTGCAGGTCGCCATGGATCAGTTCGGAGAGGGGGGAGATAGGGGTGAATGAGGAAGGGGGGGACGAGAGGGGCGTGTGGGTGGGATAGGAGTGAGGCCGGCCGAGAAAGATGCGGTCTGCGGGCGGGAACTAGACATTGGCGGGAAGTCCCTTCGCTCGTCACTAGCCGTGGCACTTAAAATCACTATTGAGGAATCCAATTTCCGAAGAGGGCTTCTTCTCCCCTACTTACACTACTGTTTATTCTCCTATTTTTCACCTAATCCGAGGGAGGGCTTTTCGTGAATACCTTTCCGCTCGCCGAAGGCCCCCCCACGCAATCGGCCGTGGGCTTGTCCACCCCCCTGAAGGCCCACGCGAAACGAGTGATCACGCCGGACTACCCTAGCCATGCATCGGAATGACTTTCTCATCGGGAATTCCCGAAAGAGCTAATCGAATTTCCGAACCTCTCACATACATTCCGTTATTTTCCCGATTACTTTTTTTTACCATTATTTGGTAGGATACCAAGTAATATTCCCGGAATCCTCCCTAACTCGGTGTCCACTCAGGAGATATTTCCGAAAGATAATCGCCTCATCCGGGGAGTCGCCCGCTCATCGCACGAACCGTTCACGGCAATTCGTTCTTGCGAGTGCACTGAGTTGATGCCACCGGTCGCGAAAAAAATGAACAATCGAGGATAGAATTCCTTCGCCGGACAATATGAATTTATGAACCGTCCCACGATTCATTCTTACGATAGCGGTCAGTTGGTGATTCATATGATGTGCGCGCTTTTTACAAAAGATGACATCCTTTGGGGGAGCTATTCACCCGGCCTAAAGTAATCAAATATCATATTTTTTGTTTTATCGAGATGAACCGGGAATCCATATTCGGGCGAGGAAAGTTCTACAAAGCTGAACGAATGTTTTCAGACGGATTTGAGCCGAAATTAAGTTGCCTTTCATTCCTAAATATTCTTCACATCGACATAAATACTCCCGATGCAGCAAAAAGGCGTGCAGTGGGGGTACAAACACCATGTGGGATTGGCACGGGTTGAAGGAGAGGCAGGACGCTTAAAAGGTTAGGAAAAGGGAAAAAATTCGCTGAAACCCCGAAAACAAATGCAAATCCATGTAAATACTAGCGGAATACTTGGTTCCTAACAAGTGAACAAATGAGAAAGTACTGGAGATGGTGGGTGAGGAGAGGGATTTGTTGAGAGAGATCCTATGGAGGCAGGAAAAATGGATGAAAGACGTATTGAGCGGTAGTGGAATGTTGAAGAAGGTAATAGAGGGGAGGATGTTGAGCAAGCGAGGAAAGGGCAGGAACAGGATAGGGATGTTGGACGGGATGAAGGAAGGAAAGAAGTACTCAAGAGATGAAGAGGGACCTGATATAGATTAGGTTGCTGGATTGGGTTTTGTTTGGAGTTACAAAATGTTTATTTGATAGTTGTGTCCATCCAAAAACCTACCTTAACCGGTAGATTACCTAATAATAAACAAGTGTTAATTTCATTTATACGATGCACTACCAACATACCTATATGTGTCATGACGAACAGGAAAGCAAGAAGCGGGCCAAATCGCGCCGATAAACCGATGCCCATAATTGAAATTTCATATAAGGAAATTGAACGTTTGCTGAAAAAATATTAAGGCCAATAAATCCTCCGGGCCCGATGAAATACACGCTCGTATACTACCTTGATCAAAAAGTTCCCGGAATTTATTCATAAAATTAAAAATACAAGTTTATTCATCTAAATCTATATTGTCCCCTTCGAAGTAATCCCCATCAACTGCAACACACTTATGCCAGCGCTTGATCCAATCCCCGAAACATTTTTTATATTCGGTTTTCGGTATGTCCATCAGTGCTTCCTGCGATTTTTCCATTACTTCCTCTCGGCTGCTAAAACGCGTTCCCCGTAATGGTTTTTTAACTCGATTGAACAGAAAGAAGTCACAGGGAGCCAAATCAGGTGAATTCGGTGGCTGTTGGATGGTATTTGTTGCATTTTTCGTCAAAAAATTACAAATAATGATAGCACTGTGCGACGATTTCTGGTCTCTTTCGGCGAATTGCTTCACGCAAACGTCTCATAACGCCCAAATAATACTCTTTGTTTACTGTCTGGCCTTCTGGCAAAAATTCATGATGCACTACACCGTTGTAATCCATGAAAACCGTCAGCATTGCCTTCTTTTTTGACTGAAAACGACGTGGTTTTTTTGGTCTCGGCTCATTTGGTGAACGCCATTCACTTGCCTGATGTCTGGATTGCGTGTCGTACTCATAAACCCACGTCTCGTCTCCAGTAATGATCCTTTTGATGAATGTGGGATCGGATTCAGCCTCGCAAATCATGTCTTTTGCGACGTCAACACGGTCTCTTTTTTGCATGAAATTGAGGTCTTTTGGCACCAACTTTACTGCTACACGACGGAAACCCAAATCATTAACCACAATGTCTTGGGCGGATCCATAGGCAATGTTCAAGTCCTCCGCTATTTCTCTGATGGTTAATTTGCGGTTATTGACCAACATTTCTTTTACTTTATCAATTTTTTCACCGACTTTCGATGTCGATGGTCTGCCACTGCGTTCAATCTTCGATTGACTCACGACCACTTCTGACCGCTCGTGCCACTGGTAAACGACCGTTTTTTTAGAGAATCGTTGCCGAAACACATTTCCAACATTTCCAACGTCCGTGCGCCACTAAATCCGTTTTTTACGCAAAATTTAATACAAGTTCGTTGTTGCAAATTTAAATCCATTTCTGCAATTGTAAAAAATCGCCAACACACACAGAGATAGATGTACTCTTGGCTACGTAACTTTTGCAAATGTCAAGTTATGACACTAAGATTTAAAGGGAATATCAACAACAGATGTACCAATTTAACAAAAAAAAACAGAACTCAAATCGGAACGATGGGAGCGCCACCCGGTGGTTATTCCGGGAACTTTTTGTTCAAGGTAGTATTTAAGAATTTAGCTTCGGAAATTGCGCCGTATCTAGAAATGGTATTTAAGAAGTCGCTGGTAGATCACAAGGATCCCAGGAATTAGGAAACGGCTAACATAAAACCAATGTTAAAAAACGCAGACAAGGAGGAACCGAGTAATTACAGACCTATGCCCCTCACATCCATTTCATGCTAAGTTATAGAACATATAGTATAGTCACTGGGTCGATCGTGAGACACCTCGATAATCAGAAGTTATTAATGAAAAAACAGCACGGTTCCCGAAAGGCTTGATACTTCGAAACACAACTTGCGCTTTTGGTTCATCCTGGTCGCGGTAGTCCATTGGGTAAAACGTTGGACTACTGACCGGAGGGTCCGGGTTTGATTCCCGGGGAAGCCTCTCGGGCACCTGCAGCTCCACCCAAACTATGCGATTTTTCGGTTACCGGATCTTCCTGGGAAACCATAACCTGCACAGGGAAAAGAACTGCCCCCCCTACCCTGCTAGTTGATAGTAAAATAGGTTGTCCTAAAGTTGATATGTACGGATTCACGGTCTCTCAAACCCTCGTCATTAACTGAACTCAGAAGCAGAACTCCAGTGTTTGTCTCCACCAGCGGGAGAAGTTAGGCTTCCGCGGTTGTTCTCACGAAAACCTTGCAAAGAGAAAGCGACGCACAAAAGACAGAAAAAAAAGTTTCCAGACAAGTCGAACCTCCAGGGGAATGTCGTCGGATTTAAAAATCACCGACTTACTGCAACGAGTTGCGTTTACCACGATCTGCAACTTGACCATTGGCAGGAGGGGCGGAGGTTTCACCAGAGAGGTGAGGTCAGCCGCCATCAATCACAGTAAATAGGTAGTAACTTGACTTGGCGATAAGTACTTCCCTGGCACACTCCCTGGTTGCCTCATTTCATCCCAGCAGCTGTCATTGCAGTGATGGTTTTGTCTTGCGTTTCAAGCGCCTCTTCATCCCTCCGCCACTCCAACCCTCCCGCCCCACCAATCGCCACCCCAGCCCACATAGTCCGCCCACAATCTTTCATTTAACAATAATGCTGGGTACTAATTATCACAGTGGAAACTGCAAGCAGCCAACACGAAGCGTGGCAGTGAACTTTTTACCGAGGTAGCTCAAATGGCGACCTAATAGAGAGAGCAAACTTAATAGTGTCTCCAATCGGGTCTCTCAGGCAGTCAGCACAGCGAAACTTGGCATAATCAGGTCATGCTGAACATCAAAAGAATGAGGGCGAGCTGACTTCATTTTACGAAGGCATATTCCGTTGGGTGAGTGCTCGCCATCAATCCCGCCGCCCACGCCTTCCGCCCCCCTTCCCACAACCCTCCGTATTTGCGACGGCACGCACACCCCTGGTTAATGTCACCACTGCTTCCGACCTACCGATGCATATAGGGTCCACTATAAAAGTAATGCGCATTCTCTGGAAAAATAGATTAATTGATCCTTCTTGCAAAAAATGATTTAAATTCTTCAAAATACTCTCCCCCTGCATCAATACACTTGCGGAAGCTGTCTGCTCGCCTGGAAGATACCACCCTGAAACTCCTCGACGAGAATGTCTCTTAGGAACGTTTTACCATACTTTTGGATGTTTTCCACGGTCTCCCAATGCTTTCCTTTCAGCTCCAATGCTTTCTCTTCAGTCGGGGAAACAAAAAAAGTCGCACGGAGCAAAGTCGGGACTGTAATGGGGTTTGGTGGTGCTCCGGGCGAGGAAGTTGATAACGATGAGGGAAGTGTGGCTGGGGGCATTGTTATGGTGGAGCTTTACCGTGTCGTGCACCATGTTACAAAGTCGAAAAACACACTTAACGCGGAGGCACGTCTTTCAGCTCAGGCTGCTCGGAGCAAACTGGCAACCGGCTGAGTTGGAAAGGCAGACCCCCAACCAAATTTCCCGACCGGTTTTACCGTGCTGCCATGCATAGTCACGTCACAATAAAATGATTCGTAACACTTTCATTTTGGACCATTATGCACACTTCGGTGCTTGCCGTAGTTTGATCATCTACAACAGGATCATTTATTCGGCGCCCTGCAAGGTGACCAAAAGGTCGAGTGGCGGACTCCCCACATGGGAGCATTTTAGCAGAACAGCACCGCTGTCTGTCACAGGTTTCTAGGTGCATATAAGGACTCAATGAAGTTGCCGACTCGTGTAAAAAAGAAACCAGGGCCATGGAAAGTTTCCGTGTTTCGGTCTCTTCAAAATCTCGTGATTTATAGAATTATGAAATGTTTTTCCCTGGCAGTGTGCCACGTACAGCGAGTATTGCGTACGACTGGCGCACACGCCAACGAAAAGGAATCCCTCTGGATCGAACGGACTCCCTCGACTCGTGCCCGCAACCACCGGCGAAACCTCGCCGCCACACAACCAACCACTCAAACCGAAAGCAACCAACCGCTGCTTCCGGCGGTGGTGGGTCGTCCCGCACCGCGGAGTTGCGCAAGCGCCGCTTTATTTCCAACAGCGGCGACGGGGGTCGCTGGGGGAAGAGGCGATCGTCGCCGGGTCACGCTCTCGCAAATCGCGCCGTTGGCAAGGGAGGGACGCGCCACGCGAGATCCCCGAGCGCCGCGCCGGGCGGGATGCAGTGGGCCTTCTCACAGAGGAAGGAAGAACAAGATATCCGCGACGCCTCGGTTTGATCGACGAGTCAAGCGATTTCGAGTGCGCCAGAAGAAATACGATCCACGGTTGAAAGTGAAGTTTTTAAGATGTCAAACACGTTTGAAAATCGTCACGTACGCATTGGGGCAGGCACTACATCCAAGCTGGCACTCATGACTCGGATCGACTAAACAGAGAAATAAATATTACAGTTCCTCGATATTCATTGGATTCCTAATCACAAACTTACAAGGTCCGCCCCAAAAGTAGTAGGACTTATTTCAAGAAACTGCGGGAGATGCCGCAACAGTAATTTTTAACGGAGTCATCCGCTAACTTGCATTTCATTGCAACAATTTGAGAGTGTAAAAATCATTCGCCTTAGTAGGGCTTATTTTTTCCGGATAGATAGGACGTAAGAGCGACCATTTATCCGACTGTTTTCGAGGTAGAGGAGTCTCAGGAAAAGCTGGAGGTCGCTGGCAGTTGGGTCCCAGCCTTTCCGGCTTCGTTTTCGAAAATTCTAAAGTGACCTCGTTACGCTCCGTAATGATCCTGTTATTGGAACATCACATTTTGCGTAATACCGGGAAAGAGACTCATCACATGGTCCAGTCAGCAAATGGTGATAACACCATGGGTAAATCGGGTGTTTTTGAGTGGCGCAAGTTGCTTCGGGAGGGTAGAGAAGAAGTTGAATCGCCGAATGATCAGGACACCCTTCGGCCTCAAAAACTGACGAACATCTTTCAAGAGTTAAGGCTTTGTTGGACAGGGATTGCATATTATGTGTTCGCATGGTTTCTAATGAATTTAGCTTCCCTACAAGTGATGTGAATCGACTTGTGGCCGAAAGCATGGGCATGAGAAAGGTGTGTGCAAAGTTGGTGTCGCGAGTGCTCTCGGGCGAATAAAATGAAACTCGCACGCGGATCTGCCAGAGCTTCTCGACCATGTGAGTGAGGATCCGAATTATTTAGACAATGCCCCACCAGACTTCTTCCTCTTCACCCGCCTCAAATTCGTGCGAAAAGGACGTCATCGCGGCTCGGTGGAAGAGTCACACAAGGCCGTGACGAGGGCAGCTTTTCGGGCGTCGCCTTCCAGAAGGCGTACGACGCGTGGAAAACCCGCTGGCAGCGGTACGTGGACGCACAAGGGTGCTACTTCGAAGACTTTTGAGTTAATGCATCAATTCTGGCAATAAGTGTTTTTTAATCGACTCAGTCTTACGACTTTTGGGACAGACTTTGTATTATGGACACCATAAGATGAATATTCCGGGGTCAAGTGATGCGATATGATGACAAAATGGATAAACTTTGCCATACGATGATCGCATGCCATAAATAATCGATTAATTACCTTTCACTGCAGGAGAAGAAGAGAGACTGAAACCTAACTAAAATGATGAGAAAATCAATGTTGCTCGGGAATACGAGTATATCATAAGGGAGTTACTTCCTTGTCTTTGCCCGTGCAATCTTTCAGTAGCAATATGACGGAAAGAACGAGGGGGCAGTGTTCTGACTCTCAGATTATCTTTTGATACTTGAACTCTCCTCGTTCACCATTGAGTAACTGAGGAATCTAATTTGGTACGATTTTCTTCGAAAATTACCAAACATATCTACGATCTGATGCTGAAAAGGGGATTAGAGAAAGACGACCGCATCATGGAGCAGGGTATTGCGAATTATGAAAGAAAAACAGGTGATTGTATACTTGGCTTTTTTCACGCGCCAAAACATCACGACTCCAAGGGGCTCTCAAAATTAAATTTACAAAGAGAAATAAATGAATAAGCTGACCATTAGCCATTCAACATCCCATTTGAATTTTTTCAATAGTCGACACTCCGCATAACCTATCAGTTTTCCGTTAAACCTGGGTCTATTCGCTGGCGATGCGGTGAGGTGTTACAGGGACAACCAGTCGGGAAGATACGGTAAGATACGATAAGGAAAATTAAACCCCGTGTTGATCGCAGTTTGTGAGACAAGAGGAAAAACACAAAAGGGCGAACACCATTTCGCTCGGGAGAAAACTAATACATTCAGTGATGATTAATAATTAGGTTTATTTTCGGGATATGGCTTAATTTTCGTGATTCGCCAAAGTAATTCGACAATGGCTCAAGGACTGCGAGCGCGTGCGATGATCAATCGGACAGCCGGGGGAGTCATTTTTGAGTGTTTTACACGACTACGGAGTACATCCAATCTATGTAACTTGTGTAGAGGGATCCAGTATCCCTGGATTGTCATGCTAGGGCCTCGGTGCAGTTCGCCAAACCTACCACTCAAATTACAGGTATGTGAGAACAGTAATAAAGGGAAAAACTTCTCTCACACCATGCAGCTAATTTGTGTAATTTTAAATACGGGTCCTTGAGTGACGCGGTTGGTAAATCACGGGGCTCAATTGTAACCACCAAAGAAAAGAAGTTTAAAAGAAGAATGGAGGAAAGAAAGGAAGGAAGGAAGTTGAAGCTTCGGCTAAGATTTCGTTTTGGAATAAACAGGAGTAGGTTGGGGTCTTCTTTGAGTAAATATAACACCAATGCACACCGTTGTTCCGTAGACGTTTTACCAAGAAATTTAAAAATCGGCAGAGTCGAATCAAATATAACCTCAAGTCTAACCACTCTCCACGATCGCGTCCCTCCACCGTCGAAGGGATTTTCGAATGGACCACAGGGCCTCCCAACCAACCGAAGCACGAGCCATCCGACTCCATTTAATGAGCGCTACGAGGGACTCAACATTACTACGTCACCACGCACGTAGTGATTCTGGCGACGTCACTTCCGCCGGCCCTCACCACTCATGTCTCCCCGGCGGCACTCGGGTCGGTGTTGTCGTCGTCGTCGCCCGCCCTCCCTCCCTCTCTGCCTCCCCCGCCGAGGCGGGTCGCACCCGCGAGGGCGCCCCACCTCGGTTAGGAGAAGGTCGACAGTGTCCCAGGCCGCCCTCCCGGGTCGTTCACCCAGACGTGGGTGGCATTGTTTGTCCATGCGCCTGCGCGGAATGAGTCTCGGAAAAAAAGCACAAACACGCCTCGCGAGGGCTGCGAAATATTATAAACGGGCACGGGACCGTATGTGCGGGTGCCAACCGAACAGTGAAACCACTGCCGGGGCACTTTCATGCCCAGGGTGGAGGGGGAGAGAAGGGTGTCCAAACGGCCACGTTCCCCCTGGTGCACTCAAAGATTCCAACCACATGGGAAGAATAAACGCTCCCGGCGGGCAAGATTATTATTAGTTTGGAAACGTCTCACTTGGAACAGCCCGTGGGCGACCCCGGGGTGCATTTCCCGGCGGGCCGCCTCTCGATATGCCTCCGTTTCCTCCCGCACGAGTCAGCACGTACCACGCGACGAGGGAAAATATCATTTAATGAACGTGTGGTGAGCCCGTGAGGTCCCTTTGCACCACGTTCGGCTGGCAACTGGCGTGCTCTTGATATAACCCTCGAGGACTTCCGAAAGATGACGATGTAATAACGTGCATCAATCAGAATCCTTAGTTCGCAACCGTAGGTCGTGTTAAATTCGCAAAATCCATTTCCATATCGTTGGAATTTTCAAGTGAACCAACTCCGGTCAACGCCCCCCCCCCCCCCGTTGCGTGCCCACCCGCCCCCAACCCCTCCCCCTCCTCCTTGATGCACACTTCTCCCACTACGAGGACTCTTCAATAAGCGGGATAACAATATTTGCAACCCCGTGGTTCATTGAAGAAAATAACGGCACCTCCTTTGTCTGATTGTTTATCCTCTTGTGCTCGAAGCCCACTTCTCCCTTGGAGGTTGAAACACCTGAACGAGAACATTTCATGCCTTACGAAAACGGGACATTTGCAAGCATAAAGCACCCATTTCCGACGGAGTTCAGTGTAATTACCTTTCCTACATTGCTAAATTAATGGAGCACCGGCACCGCAAGTTGTAGGTTCCTGATTCGAGCCTCGGTCAAGGACACTTATATTCGCTTGGGATTCGAACCCTACCAGCCCAACCTTGTGTTTACCCTTTTCGTGTGTTTCTATCTCGCTATCCGTATGCTTTCGTCGAGGGGTGGGGGGGAAGTGGATTCATCGGGCATTTGAAAGAGGGAGAGAAGGATAAGTCACCAGAACGCACAAGCCTTTGTAGTCCAATAGATTCGCGTGTCGTGTACACTTGTTAATACTTTTAAACATACACAAAGCAACTTTTCGAATTTTCGGTGAATGGCCCATTCGCCATTTTCGGAAGAAAACAGGAGGGACGGAGGAAGGTAAGAGATTTAATTTTTAAGGATACCAAGGTGAAAGTAGACCACTGAAAAGGTGCTGGAGAAAATGTGGGAGGGGTGCACGTACTGTTGACAGCTCTGGTGGTCATTAGCGCATCAACGAGATTTGCGAGACGTCTAAAAGGTAAATGAAGGATGTTTAGTGAGTGCAGGTGGTTTTGTTATTGGCATTGATGGGCGATAAGATATTTGAGAATGGCTCGGAGGTATTGAATGTCGGGGAAAGAATTAGTGGAGACGGCTTTTTGGGAGAATAGGCGATTTGGAGTGTGCGGATTTCTTAGAGAAGGGATCCTGGGAAAAAGAAAAGGAACATAAAAGGAAGAGGGAAAAAACTGTCGAGAGAATGAGGGTCATTACGAAACCTGCAGCCTCAGAGGAAAAAGGGAGTAGGGTAGGAGGTGTGGCAACTCTTGAAATGTAACATTACTTTTGAGACAGTGTTAGTTCACTTGTTGATGACAACAGAGCAACTTCCGACAGCGCAACACTAGAGCTTAAGGGTAGGGATGACATAGGGGAGATCCAGGAGGAAGGCGGAAGTAAAGAGGCGCGTGCGAGGGGAAATGAGGAGGCGGCGAGACATTGAGGGAGGGAGAAGGGGCTGCACATTCGCCCCAAACGCAAAGGGCAAACGAGGCATGGAGTCGAGCCACGCCGAGTAAATTCACACGCTGAAATCAGTTTTTTATTGAGATTGATTTCCACCCTGGCATATTTTTGGATCTGATTTGAACGCATAGAGCATTCTTTTAATCATACCAATATCGATTTCAAATTGGCTTTGGGCGTCATTTATTTTCCGAAAGAGAATGAAGTTTCGATCTCCACTTGACGCAGGTCTCCGTCGACATTACCCATTCATCTTGAATTTGGACATGCAAGTTTGTTTCAAGATTAATTATAAAATCAATGCGAAGTAGAGAGAATATGGAATGTTGGGACAATGTCGAGGACGGGAAAATGAGAGAATAGAAAGCAGGAGATTGAAAGAGGAAAAGTAGATATTTTAGGCCTATGCGAGATGAGATGGAAGGATAGCGGGGATTACTGGAGTGACAATTAGAGAGTGATATTCAGCGGCGGGGACGAGAGCCAACGAGGGGTTGCCGTAATATTAAATGAAGAGGTAGGAAATGGCGTAGTCAAAAAAGAACAAGCAACGGATAGAATATTACTCGTAGAGATTAAAGCGGAACCGACGAACTTGGTCATTGTTCAGGTATACATGCCACCGAGCAACCACAAGGAGGAAGAAGTCGATAGGATGTACGATGAGTTAGAGGATATAATGGCGTGTTTTCCTGCAGGTAAACATTTGATAGTGATGGGGGATGGTAATGCGACGGTAGACGAAGGAAGAGATGGTGATGAGACGGGGGAGTACGGTTTAGGTGCAAGGAATAACCGCGAAGATAAAGCAATTGAGCTCTGTATAAGACAGGGGTTATTCATCACTAACACTTGGTTTAGACACCACAAAAGATGTAGGCATCGATGGAAAATACCAGGTGACTCAGAAATGTATCAGTTAGATTATATTATGGTTAGGTACATATTCAGGAACATTGTGATAAATTTGAACAGCTTTTCAGTGGTTGCGGACGCTGACCACAATTTAGTTTTTATGAAGTTTAGCGTCCGTTTCAAAAGGATAAAACGGGGACGGCGGGTTAGGAAATGGAATGTAGAAGCATTAAATGGATTGACAAGGAAGGAGTACCCGTAGGCTGTAGAGAAAATTATGAATGAGGGTTAAAAGCTAAGGGGATGTACCAAAAAAGGGATATCGGAAGCCGCAAATGAAACTTGAGGAAGCGTTGCTGGGAAAAGGGCAAGGAAACCATGGATTGCGGATGAGATGATTAGAAAGACGGATAAGAGAAGGAAAAGGAAGAATGTAAACACAGTAAGGTAGAAAACAGTACAAAGAGTTAAATAATAATTAGAGACGGGTAAAAAATAAAGCAAAGGTAGCATGGTGGAAGATACAGTGTGAGAATACGGAAAGTTTGCAGAGGAAGAGTGAAATTGGTGCACGATAAAAGAAGGTTAAAATACTATCGGGAAGTAAGAAGGGAAGATCTTTGCTAACAGATATAAGCCGGGTAAGATATAGCGAAAACAGAAAAGATCCAGAGATTATGATGTAGATGTGATAGCTTAGGTCCAGGCATACTCGAAGATGAAGTAGAAAGGGAATCCAGAGAGACTTATTTAAGGCCGTGGGGTTGGACAACATTCATGCGGAACTAGTAATGGGTTCAGGAAAATGTGGGAGTAAGAGACTACGATCGTCGGAGAGGAATTCGTAAAAACAGTTAGGTTTGCTGATGGCCAAGCTCCTGTTAGTCAGTCAGGGAAGTGGTTGCAAGCATTGCTGAGTGAATTGGAAATTCAGTGCGATAGATACGGGATGAGAATCGGTATAAATAAAGCGAAGGTAATGCGATTTTCCAGAAAGGCTAAGCTAAAGATTAAAATATGAGGGCAAAAACTAGAGCAGGTGGAACAGTTTACGTATCTTGAAAGTGTTTTGGACTAACAATTTTGCTTTAATTTATTGGTTCAGATAGCATTCCATCCATATAATTTTAGCATTTCTATCATTTATTTAGCATCTTATTATTTGGTAGTATTTCGGCCGTTAAGCCTTGGCATCTTGTTTTACTAAAGGCTTTTTGTCGCGTATATGTTGTTATACTTAGGCATACTTTTATACAACAAGGGTTCATACATTGTTTTTCAGGTTTAGTTTTGAATAAGTTAACTTTTTATTAAAAAATAAATTTTACACTCTTTAATTTTTGTTGGTTTTGAACTTGTTAGGTTGTTTCATTTTGTGAAATAATGACTCCCTTGGCGAAGTTTAGGAAAACGGCCTACGATAATCCAGTTGCATGAATGTAGACACTTATTCTTGTATGTGCATACGGTATACTGAGGGCATTACTAAATGCTTACGACCTCCAAACACAACATTACGCTTGATGGTAGAGTTCCTCCAGTACTAAGCCCAACGGTATGTTAAATTCACACATGAGGGTAGGGGGGCCAGTTCCTTTTCTGTGTGCCGGTTATGGTCTCCCAGGAAGATCTGGTATGCGAAAAATCACATAGCTTAGGTGCATAGCATAGGTGGGGCTGCAGGTGCCCCAGGGAATCGAACCCGGGCCCTCCGGTCAGTAGCCCAACGCTCTACCCCTCTACTACCGCGCCCCACTAGCAAAGAGTAAACATGATAATTTAAAAACACTACGTTCTTTGTAATGAAATTCAACTTCAAACCAAAAGATGTGCACTGATCTCCACAGTTCAAATATCTTACTGAGTTACTGAATAAGAACAAACTATTTACTTTAATTTAACCTACTTCTCAAGCGAAAGAAGTCATATTTCACTCGACCGAGAATAGCTACGCATTTTCCTATCTTGCATTAATAAAGCACTCCGTTTTTTCAACAGATCCTCGAGCAATAATATGTGTACTCTCCCAAAGAAAAAAACGAAACCAATGTTAATGCGACTTACATCTCCGATACTTTCCCGCCATGGCGATAATGCTTCTGCCGGTTGCCACTACCCACTTGGAATTATGATATGTGACTGCCAGACGCGTCTCCGACCAGGACGAAGACGGTAAGACAGGAGTTAGCCATACGGGTAATAAATCTGGCATCGACCGCGTGCTACATTCTAGGTGACCTCCCATTGCGACGTTCTCCTCCGCCCCCCCCCAACCCTAAGTGAAATTCTACCGTGTCATAAAATACAACATGCCCTTCATCTAAATAATTCGAACAATCTAGTACCTTGTCTATAGTCCGAGAACAAGAACACATTCCTCGGGATATTATTCTGTCCCAAGCGTGTTTTATTCTTTTATTCATACTTCTTAAGCCTTCGATAATTTCCTAAAAACCTGTGAAAAATCCTTATACGTAGGATTCACACACTTTAATTTGTGTACAATCTATTAACTCAGAAGTACTCACACGGTCGACGGAAGGGGTCAACTTGGAACAATTATTTGTATCCAAAGACAGGTGGACAAGAACTTACCTGAAAACGAAAAAAAAGAAAAGCTATAATCAATTGGTTTTTAAAGCTTAAACACATTGAAAACAAATATTTAAGGAAAAAAATCATTCGGTCGACTTTCCTGTTGGTGCACCTTCGGACATACAAAACTGAATGCTCTCGGGGACCATGGGAATGGGTGTTTTAACGCCTAATTACAATGGTTACAAGCAAATGTTGCGCAAATAAATCACACAAAATCCAAGAATAACTGTATAGTAAATGTACATCGATATCCGGATAACAAATTTCGACAAATGTGTCCCTTTTACTGACAATGCGTGCAAGTGAACTGAACAGCGAGGTGGTTAGTGGCACTCATATGCATTCAGGCAAAATATCGATATGGAGGGCGTCACCAGATCCCGGGAAAATTAAACATGCCAACGTCTAATTATCCATTAAAATGCTAATAAAAATTCCAAACTCAAGCATGGGAATCGGAAACAACATAATCGGTGCACTCAGCGAGATTTACTTTAAGGAGTAGTAATAGGATTAAGCGTTCGCCCTGCGAGTGACCGCCATGAGCGAAAGAATGAAAGCCAGACGTGGTGATTTCATATCCGCCTTGAATTGGGAACCGGGGGCGCAGGGAGACTATGTGAAAGACTCCATCTTAAAAAAACCGCACAAGCATTCGAGGGACATAAACATGAAATAATCCAAGCCCGAATCAAAATTGCGGCCAAGAGACCACTGCAGACAGTTCGGAAGGGGGGCTCGGGATGGTGCGGTGGCTAACGTACAGGCTTCCCGGTACCAAGAGGGTCTGGGTTCAAATCCCAGAGACAACAAATATTTTTAGTAAACGGTATCCCGATTCCTACTTGAGTTGCTTTGTGGAGAGCACTTTCAGTGAGTAAGACGTCCGTCGGATGGAATGTTAAACTACGGACCCCTTGGCACCTTTTGACAAGAGTAGGCTAATGCCAACGCCAGGTTTCTCTCCGCCCTTTATCCTTTCCTGTCCATCGCTAATGACCTCAGCTGTCTGTCGCCTCCCATAAAAAGCTACTACAAAGTTCAGAAGGGAAAACGGCCCGCCGAGCAAGCACGGGGTGCGGACGCAAGAGCCTTGTCCCTGGGCGCACAATTCGCGATCACACCAGCAGAAAGTTTCAGGAGCGGCGATATAAACTGCCACCCGCAAAACAAATCAGAACTTTTTTTTTCCCAAGATTATTCAGGTCTCCCACCGGGTCCACGTTCGTAGGTTTGCCGACGTTTCGATGGCCGAGTCGTCCATCGTCCTCAGGGCATGTCGTTATTCAGTTTTTGGCCGCCTTATATAGTTTGGCCAAGAGGTCAGAGAAGTCGGCCATTGCAGAGCACAGCATCATCTCCGACCACAGCATTCGGTGGGAGGAGACAAGAATCCTCTGACGAGAGGAGAAATTTTGGGAAAGATTGACAAAGGAAGAAATAGCGATCCGGCTCGAAAATAAATCAACCGAGACAGCGGATACTCCCTCAGTAACGCTTGGAAACCCGTTTTGAGGGATATTACGGAAAACAAGAGGCGGAAAGCGTCCGACCAATCAGACGTGACCTGACCTCTTGGCCAAACTATATAATGCGGCCAAAAACTGAATAACGACATGCCGTTATACACTTTCGATCGCCATGTTCCTACAAGTGCGGTTTGCACAAACATTTCCGCTGAAGGGGTGGACGAAGTCGCACCGAAGCAGCGAATCAAATTTAGGGGTAACACCCATTCAAAAGGGGTTCTGGTCTGGTCTAATAACGACATGCCCTGAGGATGATGGACGGCTCGGCCATCGAAACGTCAGCAAACCTACGAACGTGGACCCGGTGGGAGACCCGAATAATCTTGGAAAACATTATTCTCCGGGAAAGTAACAAATCAGAACTGTTTACGCAGCATTCAGTAGGTGCCCTAACTTTTGCGTGTTTGGGTACACATTAGGAAGAGGAGGGGCGGCGCATCTCCATGCCCCCTCCTCCAGGGCCCCAAATTGCGGGTGCGAGGGAAAGAGCGCCTCCTGGCGTGGATGGCGGAAATGTGCCAGGAGACATTAAGAGCCGAATTTGATTCACATTTGCGCTGCCCGCCGAAACATATTTGCTTTCCCCCAGATTTAATGCAGTACATGGGGGGCCCATAATAAGTTGTCGGCGACAGTAACACCTGGGTAATTCACCATATCAACTACTTCTAGAGCAACTCCAGCAAATTCTCACACAAACTGTGGATATTTTAAAGAAATTTACCACCGAATATTCATGTTTTCAATCCACATTTTGCGCACCATTTCGAAGTACAATCTAGATCCTTTGCCAGAATTAATAGATTCCCATCCCCACATATCTCTAAGTAAATCATCGCGTCATTCGCGATTATAATAATCATATCATTTTCCTCGTGGTTCAAATCGTTAAAAAATCAAGCAAAGCAGGGCCAAATCCCATAGAAGCATTGAATCTAATCACAAACATTCATTCATTCTCCCTAGATTACTCGTTTCCGATCCTCCATCATTCTAGTGACAACGGGTGGAGAAAGTGCATTACATGATGTTGAAATGGCCGGAGCCTCCACATTGTAATGCAATTATGTTCACGTTAAGTTTTTATGTAGACGTTGAATGGGCATTTCCCACTAAATGTAGCAAGTCAGCATTCTGCCGTGATATCAGAGCAAGGAGAATAAACACTAACATAGGATGCCAAAAATTGGCCATATGTTCACCTAATTCACTATGTTATTTAAACTAGTTTCTGTTTCCTACCTATCGATTTTTACAGACACATGCGAGGGTAGGCTGAAAAGTAATGCACACATGCTTGTAGAGCGCGAACGAAAACAAATAGAAATGTCGGGCGAAAAGTACATTAAAGTACAATTATTCAATCTACAATTCAAAAGAACAGTACAAGTTTAAAAATCATATATTTATTTTTCAACATAGGGACCGTCTTAAGGCTAACACATTTCTCCCAACGCGTACCAAGTTTTTTAATTCCGTCACTGAAAAACTCTTCCGACTTTTCTCGAATCCAGGACTTGACCGCTGACTTCACCTCATTGTCCGAGGCATAATGATTACCCTTGAGGTGTCTCTTTAGCTGAGGAAAAAAATTAAAATCGCAAGGCGCAAGATCGGGGGAATTAGGAGGGTGTGGTGTGGATGGTTCAAATGTCAGGTTTCACAGAGCCTCTCCAGTGGCGGGCGAGGTGTGTGGACGGGCGTTGTCATGCTGCAAGATTATTAGCGCCAAACTGCCTTTAACACGAGAAACTCGATGTTGGAGGTGTTTTACAGTCCGTATATACTGAGAAGAATTTACCGTTACCCCTCCGTTCCAGAAAATCGGTTATATAAACTCGGTGAGCATCCCAAAACACAGTCAAAAGAAATTTTTTTGCGGATGGCTTTTCCAGGCTCGCAACCACGAAATTTTACCACCCATCGATTTACAGTAGACCTCTCAACAGTATCGTCGCCATAAACAGCCTTTAAATAATGATGAATCTCAGTAGGAGTAAATTTTTTAGCCGCTAAAAATTCGATAACAGTATGCCAATTGACTCACGTTGAAAGCACTAGAACATTTCTCCATACTTCCGCTTCTCGAAATACACGGGATGAACGCAACGACGTCATACTTATATCTGCACGTTGTACTTAGTTGCACTTTGTATAATAGCATTTATTCAAATGTACGACTGAACTAATATTCATGCATACATGCCTAGTGCCCTAACATCTCCCACTCCATACCGTAGCATATATGCTGGAATACTGCTCTCTAGAAAGTAAGTGTATGAACGTTTTGGAAACTGTACCTATATTAAGTGCAGAATGGTCAAAAGAGCTCAACTGTCTCCTTTCGAGTTACGCACTTTGCTGAGTTCACCGTCCAGAATTACTAGAACAATCCACCCAGATTGTGAAGTTATTTGGTCCACTAACTGGGATCCACTCCTGTATAAGTCGAACGGCATAATACACTTTAGCCGGGTTTATGGATATACGTAACAGACTGGGAAAGCCCAGGCTCCTGCAAACTGAGTGATGAATGGTTACAGCTGACAATCAGTTATTCGTCCTTCAGGATTTTAAAATACCATGAGGGCAATACTAATGGTAACTGCTTTGCTTCGCGGACGCCCCGAACGAACTTAAGAAGTAACTGTTAATTTATTCCAAAAGGAGGTACAGGCAAACTCTTGCCTGACTGTACCTTCATCGACATAACAGCAGACATTGCATTAGGAAGGGTAGGCACCAAACCAAAAGGAAGCATATCAAGCCGTTTGGCCCATTCCTGCCTGTTTGGAATATTATACAATTTTCTTCTTGGCCTTGAGGAGGAGAACCCATTACTATCTCAAAGATGACACAAAAATCGGTTTAGTCCTGTAGGAAACATACACGCATTGGATGAGGGTCGTCAGCTCATTCTAAGTTATTTGTGCACATTCGTTGGATTCTTCGGTGCAAAAGACTGTTCCAGTGTGGCTTCAGTATATGCGCATCAGTTATTCAGGTCACACCCCAAAGAACATTTCCTTGCGCTGGATTATATCGCATAAACGCCTTTTTGGTCCCGGTCACCAAAATCCGAAAGGGCAATATTTACCTGCTCAACAACAAGAGCGATTTATTTAGAAATGGTATTGAGAGATGATTACACAAACTTTCCCGGGATGTTACCATCGGCTGGCGAGAGGTCACTGCATGGTCTTCCCCAGTGACAACGCGCAACATTCCCGAGGATGTTTAGAAGAAATCAATCGATTGACGGTATTCGGGATAGGTTTCGGAGAGAGCTTCCCAATAGCCAAATCTGATCGACTGGTAACTTCATCCCACTCAGGGGACCAAGTTTTGGGGTTATGTGAGAAGTAGAAGTACGGAGTTTCAAGTACTACTTGAAGAGAGAACTACTGACGGCACTCTTACCAATGAGGAATTATTAACATTAGAGCCAAGCATTGCAAGCTTGTCTAAATTCCAACTATGCCCCTTCGGCCTATTGAACACGACTTGAATGAGTTCACACTCTTAACGCCGGGCCATTTCTTGATTGGAACCATTATCACCTGCAACATCCTGTCGGGAGGACGACCTGAGGGGGACATGGCACCAGATGGAAACAAAGCCTGCGTTGGCGACTATTCCTGGAGAACGTGGAAGGATGATATTGAACATTTGTCGCAAGAACATATACTTAAAATCCATAACGGGAAACTTAATGAGAGATGTGCTATTATTAAAGACGTCCCGACCCTTGGCACCCAATGAATGGTTGGCTCTTGGGGAGAACTACAGTCCAACACCATAAGCAAGAAGGTCTTGGCATTGGTAAGTTCCGTCCACTGGAATTGGAACTACGAAACGTGAAGCGTATTCAATTCCTACTACACAGGCTGCTTAGTCATTGTTCGCCTCTTTGAAGGACCGACCAATGGACGGTCGATCTGTATATTGTGTTTTACTTTAGTTTTTCATGCATTTTTAATTCTAATTCTCTTCTATGGCCTTTGATCAAATTGTCTCAATAACTTGATATACCAGCCCATCAAAGAGGGCGGTATTTATATGCGGTGATTTTCTTGTGAGTGCCTAAATTGTAATTGCTAAGTACAGCCAAAGTATATTTGTATGCTTATTTTCCTGCTTATCCGTGAAATTGATCGTTGCAGCTATACATGTATGCAACAAGGCGGGTAGCATGTTCACGCAAAAATCAGTTCCTTAAACGCCATCTGCGGGCGACAGTCTGAACGGCCGCGAAGATGAGAACCAGACGCCGCTGAACACTCGACTGACAACTTACCACCAATGTTCGATAACCGTCATATTTCAATAATGTTCACACAAGTAGTTCTACCGCACTTAAGACACTGAAGTATTCAATATGAAAAACTCCCAAGTAGTTCGGAATTATGTGAAAGCTCCCGTAAGACTACCACAGCTGTTGTGAGAGGAGCGGATGAACGCCGAAGACGAGGGGGCAACTGGTGGGGGGGGGGTTGGGAAGGGGTTGCACGAACAGTGTCGAGGACTACGGAGTGGCTTGCGGCGGAGAAGACAACCGGCTGTGGAGGGGAAGTTGGGTCGGCACGATTGGCTTTAGTTTCCAAGACCGGATGGATGACCGCGTGGTCACGGCTGAGTGAGCTTGGGAGTGCAATGGGGGAGAGGGCAGTTGAAGGGGGGAGGGGGGGAACAGACGACGCGGCGGGTGAGCCACTGAAACAATGTGGATTGTACACTTCGGAAAGTGCACACGCGGCCGGAGGCGTGCGCTCCCGCAAGCCAGTGGCTGTTGGACACTCGGAAGCCTCCCCTGGAGCGGCAAAACCAAAGCGTCCCAAGTTAACGCCAGCCAATGATTCTAACATTTCTTCAATTCCAGGCACGTCGATGAATTTAAAATGACTAGGGGAAAAATTAGCGCGTCAGAGAGTACGTCCAAGCACAAAGGAGCGCCCCACAAAATAGGCACCGGTTTGTCGACGCAAGTCTTGCGGTTAGAATTTCACTCTGTAGTCGACGCCTATCACCAGGTGCCCTCGCTTCTTCCAAGGCGAGGTGGTGTGGCAAGACGACGAGGCACCCGCTTGGTGCTGCCGCCGCCGAAGCCTCGCGGGATCTAGGGAACCAAGAGGCCATGAAGAGGAAATCACGCAGCCCACGACACACGCGCCACTATTCATAAGGAAAGATACAGGGTTCCCCCACACATAAACGGTAATGCCACGCCAGGGCCGTCCGTACACGTACATGTATATCCTTGCACGGGGTCTTCCACCACACTTCTTTTGCACCATTTCTTATCCGTCTCAATTTATCATGAAACTCATTATACTTCCTTGTACCAAACTCTGTATACGGGTTCTCGCACACCTTCCATTTACTTCCCTCATCTATCTTTCTATATATCTCATCGTGATCCATGGTTCCCTTGTTCTTATATCCTATTTACCACTCCTATTGTTCTTTTAAGACTTTCCATAACCTAGTTTTGATATGTTCCGTCGTTTCCTCTATAGTACCCACTCTTGTTTCCTCACTAACGATTTTGTCCAAAGCCTGCTTATACCCTTCGTTTTCGTTCCTGTTAATGCTTCAAAATTCTTATTTCCAGAATCCTGTTCTCCGTTCAACTTTTTCAAGAAGACGCTCCGCTTCATATGTACTAAATTGTGATCCAAAACTGCATGCGCCCCGGGAAACTGCGAATTGATTGCGCTCTTCATAAATCAGTGCCTAACCATAATTAGTCTGATACCTGAAACCCCAGGTATTTTCCATGTGTACCAACGCCTTAGAATATCATAACCGAAGTAGTAGTTGAGCAAGTCGTGAGTAAGACGGCGCCAATCAAACGGCCATGGATAACAGCTCGAATAAGATACCACATATACAAGAAGTTGCGGAACCAAGCCATACGTGAGTGCAAGAAGGCCAAAGAAGAGTGGAAAGAAAGCTGCTGCGAGGAAATCAATGGCAACAAAAAGAAGGGAAACGGTGAAACCACTTATAAACTCGTCAAGACACAATTAGGAGTAAGAAAAACAAAATCCCACAAATGCTAATAGAAAGATACTGACCGAAAATGAAGACATTGGGAAGAGATGGTAGGATAACATTGAAGATCTCTATCAAAAAGCAGGACGTAAAACAGGGAACCTATTAGAAGGTGGGGAAATTAACACTAAATAGGGAAGAATGGAGGGCTGCAGTAAATCAATCTTCGGATTCAAATACTGATGACCTACGCCTTGTGTGGTCCTAAAACAAGAGTTACTCGCTACGATTATCCCCTACATTTGAAGAGCACATTGGAAATCTGAAAATTGTTCTTTGCAGGACCTCTGTGATGAGGGTGCTCGACCTCCCTGAGCGATGAATGGAAGCAGGCTCCTTTGTTCAGTCGGGGGCGTGCCTGCAGAATGTGCGGGAGATTCCAACGACCGGTGATTTGATGCCGGAGGGACAACGCCAAACAAGAATCCCGACACAACGTTATGACGGAAATGATCGAATGCCGGCCTATTCAATTCTCCGCATGTTTCCACGGATCGCTACTATGCAATCTTCTCGGTCGGCTTTACAAATTGATCCTGAAACTTACTTGGCTTCATGAGAAGGCAAAGAAACTAAGAATGCGCAAAGATACTTCAACAGTAGATGTGGGGTCCTATGGAAATGGTTTCGATAACGGTCTCTTTAATATGTAAGACAATTATAATTAAGACCTTCCCTTAAGAACGATGTGACTCTTTTCAATTAATCGCAGTTCATGTGCTCGACATATTATGTATACTTCGGCAGCCCATTCCGGAGTTTTCACGCGAAGAGTGTGCTTTCGGCCAGCGAGTATATTTCTCGCCATAATGTCGAAATTCCTTGGCGATATCCGTCAACTGCTGCCCCCCACCTGTAGGTGTGGCTCCCCTTCCGGGTTCGCATCCGCCGACTGCCCGGGTCTCACTCGAGCACCGAACATGAATCTGTAGCTCGGTGAGAAAAGGAGACACACTGGAATGCTCACTAACTACAAGCAAGAGAAGTCAAATCAAAGTAGAAGCGTTTTTTTTAGCTGTTTGACTGTTTCCTCAAGGCACAGTCAACTTAGCACTTCCGTGTCCCACCTGGAAACATCGCTTATGTTAATGTTTGAATTTAGGAGCACGAAAAATTGAGTTCCCGCTGCTAACAAGTTGTCCGACGCATTGATTTCGAGGAATTGAAGGAATGGCTCAAGACAGGAAGAAGACGTGGAGGTCCACCACGAGTAAACCTGCTGCCACGCGGCAGAGCAGCCGATGAGGATGATGACCTTCGTTTAAATACATTCGTGCACTAACACCCTTGGCTTAGCACCTGTGAATTATCCTTGCTCATCCCGGCAATTTAACAATTTTTGAACATCCCTCAGAAGGATCTTCTATGTTGCGGAACTAGCAATAAACGAGTAATTTAAGTCAATAGAAGAACGGCATATTTGGAAGAAGCCTTGACGTTGACCGCTCCGTCAAATATTAAGGTCCACAACGTATGTTGATTCAGTTTCTGGGTTATCGGGAGCCAACGGAATAGTGGTAAGGTGCTGAAAGTCAAATGATTGACTGGGCCCGTCAGTAAGTGCTCAAATATAAAAACGAAATTTACTGTGTACCTACTGTCTTGCATTTGATTTTAGAGAAAACCGGTCATCGCTGACGCGTGTACCAGAGGCGAAAACGTCGTGCAGTCCCGAGCAGCCTCACCCTCAAACGCTATTTTGGAAATTTGATTTGCCGTGCACATCGGACTTCGTACAAGTCGTCTCGAGGGTATGAGGTGGAGGGTGGTAGGTCAACAGCCAGCAATTCGGGTATTATTGGGCATCCGGTTTCATTTTATCTTCGGGAAATTCTAATGTATCACCTGTTCTTTCCCACTCTTTCCGTCACAGACGACTGTGTGAGGGAAAAGGTAATACATTAATCAAAAAATAATAATGACGTGACGTTCACGTTCGTCGCCGGTAAATTTACAATATGGGCGGCTATCCTCCGTTTTTTTCGCGGAAATGTTTACTAATAATAAAAATGTAACCACATCCGTTAAGACAAATCTTTTAAAATTTTCCTCATTTACATAGTTAAATACAGTAACACAATGTGGAAAAAACTTTTGCTAATAGCTTAGTGTCTTATTTTATGCCTAAGTTCAAGCTCCACATAGTAGGACAACAAGCACATTGAAATAACAACTATATGCTAAAAACTAGTCTAAAATCGGATATTTTAGTCGTACCTGATATTTGTAATCGCAAAACAAGTTTTTAAAGTAAATAAAGTGGAATTAGAGAAATCCTAAGTCATTTCAATGGTCATGGAAAACCTGCCTTGCCCGGTACATTAGCTGATACTTAAATAATTACAATAAGAGGAAGAAACTTCCACAAATGGATATAAAACCCCTAGTATTGGCTGAGGAAACCCTAAAGTGAATCGCGGAGAGTAGGTCAGAAGACTACGTTTTATTACTAAGTACGTTATGGCAGAAGAACATACCAAGATGCTTCCAGCACGTTGACAGAGATGACACACACAAACTGCGACTCCACTCTTCCAGAGTCGGTACGGTGTTCTCCCCAATTTGAATTTACGGTTGCTCATCCAAATTGATATGTTTTTACTGTCACCCGGTTTAAGGATATGACTCCTGCAATAAGGTTTGCAAACAAAGGAAGCATATTACGGGAGAGACCCAGCCAATAATACGTGGGTCGCCCAGTAAGCTCTTCGGAAAACAGAACCACATTTGTGGGTAAATTTATTTGATTTTTCAACATTATATCCTTTCAGCTTGATGAACTTTATCCAACGTTTCTCCCAACATTTTTAAGCCTTCCATAAAGTTGGACTTCGCGAAATTCTTAAAATAGCCAATTGTGGAGATGGCGATGACCTCGTTTGACATCAGCTAATCGAACAATCTACCCCAATTAATCGATTACAAATTATGTTTATTTGATAGTTGTGTCCATCCAAAAACCTACCTTGACCGGTAGATTACCTAATAATAATTCTATTGATGGACACATTCCTGAAAACACATTCATTCTATTAATGGACACATATCCCACAAACCCGCACTTCGAATTATTTAGCTAAATTTTGAAAAGTTTTCCGGGATTTTATTTTTCTTCACTTTTTGCAGCATATTGGGGGTCTTAGATATGTGGGTGTTGAGATGGATGGAGGTGAAGTGGACCGAAAGGAAAACAAATGAGGGCGTTATTAATTAAAATTGGCAATTTTCCACAAAATAAAATTTAAAATGGCTAATTTTAATTAATCATGATATTCCATCATACTACGCCTGAAACGTCTCCTTCTACTTTTAAATGAGGGCGTGTTGGGCATTTGAAAGGGGAGGAAAGGGGATTACTGGGAGGCAGGAAAGATGGATGCAGGGAGGCGATGTGACATACGCACGGCTAAAAGGATAAATAGAGGTTTTTATTTTGGCTAAATTGAGACCTAATGGTCCCTTCTTCCAATTGACACATCGTGTCTACAAACTACATTAGGCATGAAATGTATAATTACAAGCATACATACACATACATGCATATAGAGAGAGAGACATTCATTATGCACAGATTTGCACATCGAATATATATATATATATATATATATATATATATATATATATATATATGCACACACACATCCATATACAAACATACACGAGGGCAGGCTGAAAAGCAGGGAGGGAAGGAGTGATTGTATGCGGAAATGAAGAACCACTCATTTGTCGAGAGGAGTGTCAAAAGGTGTCTTTATAGACGAAACTATGAAATGTGGTTCAATCTACGTCCACCAGAAAACCAATCTTAAAGCCTTTGATTACCAAATAACAATAAGTGTTCCCAAAATTCGATTAAACAGTTTCTCAATTTTTATTTGGTTCTATAACCGCCAGATTGTTTTTGTCACACCTTGCGGAAAATAATTTTACCATACAGGTCCATTTTCCCGGCCCCAGCTGCGTCTTACCGTAATTCATCCCCAACTTGGGAGATCGGACGCAACAAACCCAACCGCCGGATTCTGGATGCTAGAGGCAGGGATGGTGACGCCGGCCGCCTCCCCAGCGTGCGGGCACGCACGGCCAGGGCAAAGTGGTGGCAGGGGCGGCGGTTCCCTCCAAGCAAGGTGCCCTTCGGGTCACCTCGCCAACGGAAGGCCCGTGTCCGTCCGCCCACCCACCCGAGAAACTAACCGCGCTCACAAGACTATCTTGACACATTATGCGCATGGATGATATTGCAGCAGAACTGACATTGATTATTCTTTGACCTAGATGTGACAAGAACATTGCTTCCTTCATATTTCTAGCTATTTCAAAACACGGGCATGAGCGAATAACGAATGCTAACTTATAAATGATGCGATCTTGTTAAATACGAGATAACTACCTTCGTAATTACCGCCACTGTGTCATGGCGATGTTGAAAGGGAAACTAAGAAATATTCGTGCTTACATTTAATCTTCTAAAAATAACTATTTTTCCTTGGCTCTCGAATAATCTTGGAAGAACTTTTGGCGCGAGCATCGATTGCCATGAAGTACTAATTAACAAAGGGGATTGGCGCAGGGGATATCGTACTGGCTTTCCACCCTGAGGGCCGGGTTCGAATCCCCAAGGCGGTATATTTTTCAGTGGTATCCCTTTCCCACATGAGGTTCTTTGTGGAGAACACTGAATGAATACGTCGTCCGTCGGATGGGACAAATTGTATGTGACCCCTTTGCGCCTTTCGTTACGAGTAGGCTAATACCGACACCGGATTTCTCTCCATCTTTCCTTCTTTCCCGGAACATCCCCTATGGCGCAAATTATCTCGGCTGTCGGTCGTCTCCCCCAGAACTACGACTACTACTCGTAGTTCACAATCAGTTCCCAGGCAAGGGAGCCTCGCGTGAAAATGATATACGTGGACTGCACTGTGGCGCCATCAATCGACCGACTGACGGCGCAAATTAAAAGATTTGACAGCGACAAATTGAATATTACAAAGAACTACATCGTCTAATCGCTTGTCACCGAAAACCACTCAATTGATTCCTAAAATGTCAATCGAAGTGTGAAATGTATCCATATATTATCGAACCAATCGGTTTAAATAGAACGTACACCAAAACAAACTTTTTTCATCAAAAGGAACAAATTAACATTATCTCGTACGCAGTGGGCATTAAGAGAATTAACTCTATCGTCCACATTAAATTGAGAGCAAAAACTGAGCTATGTACATAGATGAGCACGCGGTGACTTGCCAAGGAATGCATTCGGAGGTCCTAAAAAAAACTATCTGTCCCTTTGCCGAAAAGCCATTACTGTGTCGTTAGCGTTGCGATTGAGTCGCACTGCAAGACTGTGGAATCGAATCCTTCCACGCAAAACGAGGGGAATCGATTTCGGAGGGCCCGCTCTGGCCTCGTCGAGGGAGGGAGGGAAGGAGAGGGGAGGAGCGCCCCCCGCCTCCGCCGCTTGCCCAAGACCCCCTTGCCGCCCTCATTCCCTGCGAGAGCGTGCGACACGACTCGGGTAAATGAACTTGCACTCCCATTCCCCGCTTTACTTCTCCACGAGACCGTCGTCACATTTATGCTGCGTCTCTCACTCCACTCGCCGGACAAGTGGGGTGGGGGAGGATCAAGAAGAGCATTCTTACACCCAGGAGGCTCCCACAAAGGGCGCCGTTGCCCAACGCCGGCGTTAGGGGCAGGCGTCTTGGCAGGAATCTGAGCCCACCCCCGAGATTCCTTCGCGACGGAGGCTTTCGTCACCCCCCCCCGCCCCCTGAAACACCCGCAGCACTACTGCCAAGCGATGACCGCACCCACCCCTTAAGATGCACTCAAAAACTGAAGACGGCAGCGAGAGCCCACCCCACCAGCCTCCCGCCACCCTCGTCCGGCCCGGGGGTGACCCCCTCCGCAATGCCCGAGGCAACACACTGCTGGGAACCACCCGTGACACAGTCTCCCCTCTACGCCAATGATTTCCAACCTTTTCGCAACCAAAAAGCTTAAAAATGAATCTATAAAAACACAATGGAAAGGAAAGACTCTTGCTGATGACTAAATAATATAACATAGCACTCCATTTCGTCGTTCGAGAACTTTGGCTAGAATTTATCCGTTCCCTATTGCCAACTCCCAAGCTCCGGGAGTTGTGGCAATGCCCCTCGCCGCCGTTCGTCATCAAGGGGAGGCCACGCGCTCCCCCAGCAGTAGTCTGGGTCACCCCCCATAGATGCGTGGTTCAAGCGAGCTTCCCAGGGCGTGCGGAGGCACCGCCGCTGCCTGTGCCCGCTAAAGGAGCGAGGCGAGACGGCGCGCGGGCTGAGCACCCCCACCCAACACTCATTAAAGGGGCCGCGCGAGGGGGGGGAGGGGGGCGCCGACCGGTGCTAGGCATGAGGTGGCCGCGCACCGGGCCGATGGCGCGGGGCCCACCGTGCAAGTTGGGATGACCCGCGCGGGAAGAGGGGTTACTCGTAGGGTGTACTCGTAATGCAACCATTGTAAACGATCTGACCAATAGAAGTAATGAAGGAAGAAAATTAATCCGATGTTCGAGGTCAGGACGGCACAGGTGAATCTTGAAAGCATATGAGAGGCATATTTGAAAATTAAATAACGTTTTCTTATAATTAAACGGCGGGTCATAACAATGTTGTACTCATGCAGCACCACCTATCGATAGCTTTCGTAACCCATTGATGTAATTCTTCGGATTCAGTAGCCGTTATCCTGTCGGTGAGTAAAGATGAAAATGTCCGCGACAATCTTTGCTCCCGTCAGTTGCTATGATTCGATATTTTTGTGTGCAGGAAGATCATCAGCCTCCCACATTCATCGGGAGTTAGTTACTTTAAGGACCTAGAGTAATGAGTGAAGGGATAGTGTAGAGACAACGGTGTCGCTCCTCTCACTTCCCTATTTGCTTGTTAAGTAGGGGAAACCCTGCCGTTGCTACGTTTTCCAATCCGCAGAGTTCCGAGTAAAAGTACGCGTTTTCATTCCAGCTTTCCGAAAATGTCGAGACCCCAGCGCACTCTTCGCGCAAATACGCGAAGCATATCCAGAAGCGCGCCTCGGCGTAATTTTCCAAATGACGAGAGTGGTGAGCATTACCAACTTGCCTGCGCTGCACTCCTTCGGTGTGCAGCGAGTTCAGCACCGTGAGCCAGGATATGCAGCCACACACGGACGGGATTTTGTGACAATGGATGAAATCGATACTTGCATCAACAATGGTGGGGGAGGGGTTCAGTCCAGCCAAGACGGTGTCAACCATAGACGCAATTCTCAACCACGGTCACAAGTGAATCCCCATCGAGGAGATGTCATCAACTGCGATTCAGGGTAAATTTGTGTTGTGGAATGTCCGCTATGTACAGTTAAAATGCTCCATTAATTTTTTTTCAGCGCGCTAAAACGACCCAGCTTGCCTGCCAGTTGCCAGGCTAATACTTTGCTTCACTACATTAGGCTACCTTATTAGGGCGCACGAGGAATAATTAATTGACAGTATATCGTTTACGATTGGTTTTGCATGGTCACCGTCCGAACAATAATCCATTTCTTAGCCGTGACTAACAACGCGACTCACACCTTTATTAACCGCTCATCAGAAACACACACTTTCTACTCGCCACGCAGCTGAAGTGGTTCGCAGGAGGGTTTTGAAATGCGAGGGTGGGGAAGGTGAAGTGGACAAAGGAGAACAAATAAGGAGGTGCATGGTGGAGGAGGAGGAGAGAGATTTGTTGGGGGAAATCCAAAGAAGGTAAAAAAGGTGGAATCAGAGAGTTTTTATTGGCAATGTGATGCCGAAGACTTTGATTGAGGACTGAACATTGGATAAAAGAAGAAAGGGTCTGAAAAATCAACAAAACAATTTAAACAAATACAAATTATGTGCCCATGTAATTCACCGTAAATAAATCGCCGGCCCCGGTGGCGGCGGGGTAACGTCCTCATCTGCCAATCCAAGGGTTGCGGGTTCGATTCCCGAATGGGTGGGATTTTCTCCACCTAGGGCTTGGGTGTTTGTATTGTTTTGTTGTCATTGTTGTCCGATGTAAAGGCCAAAAAGTGCTGCTTTCGGACCATAACAAAAATAAATAAATTCCTGTGATTAACGGGGACAGGGCATATTAAGTACTCTTCGTCTGCCCCCCGAAGTCTATCGAGGGACTTCGAAATTCCGTGGGGGAGTTTGCAGGTACACTTCTCGCTCCTCGACATCCTTGGAGGATGTCGCCCCGGGAAGCGTCGCGTGCTTCCTCGGAAGGCCCGCAGTCCGCTTTCGGGCTGTGACGAAAGAGAAGGCAGGCCGCCTTCCTGGCCGTTTGCGCCACCACTTTCCGCTTACGCCACAACCTCTTCCAGAGTGAGTTTCTGGCGGTGGTGCCTCCCGAAGTGAGACGATCGCATAACCTGCACGATTTAACATTTCGCCATAAAATGAACAAAATAATACGTTGCATTCGCTGCACAGCAATTGCGTGGGACAAGTATGGGCCAAACAAGAATGAAAGTACACTCCCGAGAGACGGCAAGTGCGGGGCGCATACTAAGAAAGACACGGCTGTACTCTCAGACACCCTCCCTCCCCAACGACTACTGCATCGGGAACACCGAAATGGAAAGTGTATACTCGAATAAGTACCTAGGCATTACCTTCACTCACGACCTTTCCTGGGTGAAACACATACTAGAGGAATATGTGGACAAGCTAACAAAATAATAGGATTTATTCGAAGAGTCCTAGGTGAAGGTGACGAAAAGGTCAAAGAGAAATGTTATCTGTCTCCGGTTAGGCCTCGTTTAGAATATGCTGTAGGTATATGGGATCCCCACGAAGTTGTATTAATTGCTGAATTGGATCGCGAGCGGCGTAGATGAGATAGATTTGTAAAACATTGTTATGATAAATTTAGGAGCGTACCCAACATATTGGAGCAGTTAGGTTGGAAATCACCCACGGAGCGAAGGTTAAATTACAGATTGAAGCTCTAGCATAAATTGGAAGGGCGTCTCTTTTACAGTAAATGTTGAAAATGTATTATTAGCCCCATTGTACTGCGGTAGGGGAGATCATGTAAATAAAATTCGAAAGATTTAAGTGTAGCACAGATAGATTTGACATGTCATTTTATTCACGTACAATGAGGAATCAGAATAACATTGCTCGACCACAGTAGGGTATATTCGGGTCAAAATTAGTCTGGTGTGTGATTCACCCCTTGCCACACACCAAAGCGGTGGCTCGCAGGGCGTTTAACTCTACAGGGATAATTCTTTCCTCATGGGCGATTATTAGAGAATATGGAGGCGGGTGTCCAAGAGTTTCGTAATCAAAGAATAGAGCGTTCAAGGCACTGGACACCATCAGCTGTGATTGTTCGGGTCAACCGGAATTTCCAGGAAACAAACAGATGCCATTTGGACCTAGGAACCGATCACTTCTCTGGAACGGTTTTCGAGCCACAGAAATGGCGTGCAAGATTGGGGGTTGCTA
This sequence comes from Hetaerina titia, assembly GCA_037158775.1. NCBI lineage: Eukaryota > Metazoa > Arthropoda > Insecta > Odonata > Calopterygidae > Hetaerina > Hetaerina titia. The sequence continues at coordinate 16,613,180 of CM073772.1, read as the reverse complement.
TCCGCCTAAGCAGAGGGCCCGGGAGAGTGGTTGCCGATCCCCTACGACTACGTGGAGAGCATGCCACGAGCGCAAGTGGACTCTCGGACATCAAATGAATCACGAGCCGCTCCAGTCGGGGTGCCTCAAGGGGTGTCCACCCGAGTGACGACCCCCGTCCGGTTGCTGGCGAGAACCTCAAAGGGAACTCGGGAGGAGAACTACGGGAGAAGGCCCGTTCGTTCAGGGCTTCAAACTTTAGAAGTGACGAACGGAGATTGAAGAGAGACCGCAGGATATCCTGCACTCTAACCGAATGAAGAGAGGTTTTCTAGGGGAAACATGCCGATTCATATAGTATGCTTTATAAATTCATAACACGAACAGATATATTAAAAAATGACAATCACAGTAATAAAAAATCGTGATATCCCAAAGCTTTAGAGTTTATCTGCATTCTGTAAAAAACATGCCTAAATAAACCTATGGATAAATAGACTAAGCCAAGCAAATGCGGATGTCAGAAGTGTCTATCGGTGTTCGTAAAACTACATCAGCCTCGACGGGAAAAATGGAGGGTGGCATCCATGAGCAGTATTCGGATTTCATGACTTACGAACGACTTCTGAGCGAGTAAGAATAACAGGAAGACCAGAAGCAACATCGCAGAACAACGAAAATCAACCATTGCTACACAATGTGTGTAACGAAGTGAAACGGGTTCCGAAGACGATCCTCCCGAATCATCCGGTTAACTACCCTCGAAGCCGAAAGAGGGCAGGGGTCACGCACCCCCGGCGGGGCGAGTATCCCGCCTGAGAGCACCCCACTCCAACTCCCGGTGACCGCGCGTGCGAGCGAGGCGCAAAGACGAAAGCACCCCCTCACGGGGGGAAAGAGGGCGCAGAGGAATCACACACACGCGAGGTGGCGACGCCGCCGCCCTAGACAAGGATCAGTAAATCAGACGAGGATTGAGTAGGGCTGCCTGTTACCTAACTAAAATTACCTGCTGCACGTTGAACATTCAGTTTACCTTTAGCATATCGCCGAAATGTAACCTGGAGGGCATTAAACGAGTGAAAGACACGAAGTCTTGCGTTAAGGTGCGGATCGTGAAACTTGAGGGAACCGTGGATCTTCCAATGGCTCATCCAACGAGTCCGAGACCCACCCCTCGCACAGCCGAACGAGGGCCGTCCGCACCCAAATGTCTCGACATTAACCTCCTTCACCGTCCACTTTCTTTCCGCCCGCGGAAAGGGATAAAATGGGGAGGGGGCGGCGGAGCGGTCCACGGGGAGGATTGGGGCCCCCATATTATCGCCGTGCTACTTGGCAAGGCGCGCGCATCCAGCTGGGAACGGAATATATAGGGTGTTGGACTATATATACACGCGCGAGCGCAGGGGGGGCCTCGCCCAGTGAGGGGCGGGGGTGCGCGAACCTAGCAAAGTGCCCCCCCCCCGGATTGATGCGCGTCATCCACCACACCCGCAGCACACTCGCTGCCTTGGGATCGCCCGGAATCCACCGACGGCCTCGGGAATGTGGCCACGCACCACGGGGGGGAGGCGGTGCAGGGGGCGAAAGTTTACCTAAGAATCGGCAGCCAACGACGCCCGGGATTTTGCCAGGGTCACCCCTTGAGCGTGCCATTCAATTCTTCGAGGCCCCTGGTTGTCCGAAGCCACCTTCCTTTCCCCATTACCCTACTCCACGAGAAACATTCCGTCAGGTCCGAACATACGCACTATATCTCTCCAGAAGGAATTAATTAACCTTGACTCAGTGGAAGGGCTCGCGAGTTTTACGACCCCCTGGCTGAGAGGTGCTGGCGAGAGCAATGAGGCCCATGCCAGAGAGGTCGAAGGGTAGGAGCCAGAAGAAAGATAGTCTGCAAAGTGTCCCTTCCTCGGGTGGGGTCAAGCGGGGCGACCATTGAGTGAGGGTGTCCATTAAAAACACTTATTGAGGAAGGGAATGGGAATCAAGTTACATTACTTTCCGCAAGAACCGAACATGAGACCGAATGGGGAGAGTGCTGGCAAGTGGGGGACGGGCTTGTTCTGTGCCCGGCAACAGATATGTATAGCGAGGACTTGGCTGCCGTCGTCACGCAAACCTTTACACAAGCGAGCGGAAGAAAAACACCAGATGGAACATAATAAGAAAGAGAAGGAGAGGGAACAAAGGCATGTTAAGGCTTATGCGTTGAGGGACGTAAAGAGAGGGATGATTATTGATTGGACTGATAGAAATGGTGGGTCGCGGTAGTCCAGTGGGTAGAGCGTTGGACTACTGACCGGAGGGTCCCGTGCTCAATTCCCGGGCAAGGCACTCTGGGCACCTGCAACTCTACCCAAGCTATATGATTTTTCGAATACCCGACCTTCCTGGGAAACCATAACCGGTACAGGGAAAGGAACTGCCTCCATTTCCCTGCTAATGTGTGAATTTCACACGCCGTCGGGCTTAGTACTGGGTGAACTCTACCATCACCTACCAAACCGAACTTCGGGTTGATTGTTTCTGGTTTTTTATGATGAAATGGTTATGATAGCGGGTGGGGTGAAGGAGGCCAAGAGTGCCACAGCAGAAACTGGTACAGTCAAAGAGGGTGGTGGCCTGTGTTGGGAAAATTTTGGTGCCCAACTGATTTCGATTTACACCTGCTGCGGTTACGATAGAGGGTAGTGGAAAAACGGATAAGGAAACTCAAACTTTTTTGAATTAATAAATAATAATAACAGGAAGCAGCCGACAGCTGGTGCAATCGTCGTCTATAAAATTTCAGTCTTGATGCTTAAGCGTAAAATGTGAGTATTCCTCGAGTAATTCGGATATACTTACATTCAACTCGTTAGTAATAATGTTAATTGTAATCCCAGTGGTAGTGGAATAAAGGGTGCGGCAACGTAACTTCCTTTTTTACAGGGGTTTTGCTTATGAAAAAAGGAATTTATGTTGCCGCTCGCTCCCAGTATGAACAGCACCCGATAGAACCAATAATAGATGTTTGATCCTCCGCAGAGGCGGCCTGGTGCCAGGAGGTGCCGGGCTAAACGATGGCAAAGAAATCAAATTAGACAGGAGGGGCACCGGAGCTTATACAAATCCAGAAGAGGGTTAGCAGGGGAGAAGATGCAGCGGATGGAGCCAGTAATACCACAGGCTCCGCCGGCACCGCAAATATCCTGACCCTGAACTCGTGCACAAATACAAATCAAGACCCTTAGTAAACCCAAGCTCATCGACAAACTACTCCAAAGCAAATCATACCTCTGTCTACTGGGTACATTCCTCGGACCAACACGCACTGCCTGGAGAGTCCTAACATTACTTACTTCCCTCGCACTTACAATATCCATCACATGCCTCCCACTTCCAACATAACCCTCGGTCTCTTTCAAATGACCAGGAAGATATGCCCAACATACTGCAATCGACAAGATCCCCACTCCCCCCCCTCCAATACAAACGCCGCCGTCTTTCCCACTCCCCCGTTACTTCTCCCAAAAAAGCCCCAACCTCCAAACACTGACCGGTCCCAAAAACTTACTATACTTTCTCTCCTGTGGTTCTGCCACTCGTTTTAGAAAGTACTTTAGATAGATACTCTTGTCCTGCATCCCTCAACCGTCTTATTCCTAATCACACCGCCTCCCGCACCAAGCAGGCAGCACTGAGGTTAGGACCCAAGATATGGCAGTGCCTGCAAGGCAAATACATACGCGGGCGGTGCAAAAGAAATATGCGAACTGAGGCCATAGAAACTTTATTTAGCAAAATTTAGTCTACATCGATTTTGTCCCCTTCATAGTACTCTCCATTCGTTGCTATGAATTAATTTCATCTTCTTTTACACTATTTAAAGCATCCTCGGAAGTTCGGCTTTTTAGTTTTCTTCTCGTTTATTTATTTATTACGAGGGTCATCCGGAAAGTAGTACCCGTTCGTGCCGCATGAAGTGCTGACGACGCGAGTAGCCGCTGGACGAGGTCAGATAGCTTCAGTGGCTTGTCTGCCTTCTCTGAGCCAAGTTGCGTGACGCTAGCATTGCCTGTGTTGTTTCTGTGATTGTTTACAATGTTTAAAAAAATTGAGAACGCCGCCAGTTGTGAAGTGAGGGCAGTGATTAAATTCCTCAATGCAAGAAACGTTCGCCCATGTGATATTCATCGCCAATTAAAGGAGGTGTATGGAGACAATGTAATGGACGAGTCGTCTGTTCGGCGGTGGTGTCGCAACTTCAACATGGGGAGGGGGAACACACACGACGATGAGCGTTCGGGGAGACCGTCTGTCATTACAGACCAACTGGTGAGCTCAGTTGACGAATTCGTGAGGAACGATCGGCGCGTCACAATTGATGACATCTGTGAGCAGTTTCCCAATGTTTCTCGAACAATTGTTCATGACATTATTCTTTTTGGCAGGAAAAAGATTTGACAGCGATGAAGAACTTAAAGAAGGAGTGACCCTGTATCTCAATGAGCTGGCGGCGAAGGACTATGCAGCAGGAATACAGAAACTTGTCACACGTTATGACAAATGCCTTAATTTGCTTGGAGATTATGTTGAGAAGTAGTTTAAAGTATCCTCTTTCAAATAAAATTTTTTATGTTTGTTAATATTTACTTTTGTGTCTTTATTTCACGAACGGGTACTACTTTCCGGATGACCCTCGTATGTCCGCATCTTCCCAGTGATGTTTCCTCATCACATTTTTGCATTTTGGGAATAGAAAAAAGTCGCGGGGGGGGGGGGTGTGTGGCGAGATCCGGCGAATAAAGATGATGATCAAGGATGGTGATTGCATTTTTTGCCAGAAACTGGTGAACAATTAATGCTGAATGTACAGGTGCATTGTCATGGTGAAGGATCCAGCCATCATGTTCGACTGAAATAGTGTCCACTGTTGATTTTCCTAAATTCAGTTCATCAGCTATCATTCGGAATTTTTGTCGACAATTGGTAAGGACAACTGTCCGCACACGAACAATGTTGTCGTCAACACAGTTGGTTGAAGGTCGTCCCGGGTCTGGATCATCCGTGGCGTCTTGTCTTGAAAACGCATAATCCACTTGAAAACATACGTTTTCTTGAGAGCATTATCACCGTAAACAGCTGTCAACATTTCAGTAAATTCTTGATAACTTTTGCCACACTTCACCAAAAAACTTGATGTTGATTCGAAGCTCCGTATTTCAATTTCCATTTTCGACAAACAGTAAAAACAAGGACAACAGAAACTAACATAACTGGAACCATACGCACAGCACGACGATCCACCAAGCACAGACAGCTCATTGGGTCTCAGTCAACTAACGCCGCTAGGGGGCGGGGCTATAATCCGCGTCATCCCCGCCAGATTGCACCAGTTCACGCATTTATTGCACATTTTACGTACTCACCGCCGCCCCGCGGATTTCTCTAGTGTAGTTTGTTTCCTCGATAGGCTAATTGATGAAGCATCGGCCCGTGCCCGACAAGGTCCGTGGTTCAAGTCCCGTCCACGGTGTTTCTGCTTGGAATTCCCATTCATCCACCCTCCCCAGTAACTCACTGCGCATCCCTTATGTGCGCCCATCCCTGGTCCATGCAGCAAAAGCAGTGAGAATTTATTTTCGCTGCTTTCTGGGCTTTCCTCTTTGAATGTCCGCATCACCGAGAATATACGAGTATAAACACGATAGGAGAAATGCTGAACTCCTTCCACTTAAATGGAAAGTTACTTCCATTTTAGTCCCCAAATGATGGGGTCCATGGACTCGGATGAAATCATCGCTCCGGGACGTGAAACGGCTACCACCTCTTCAGTGGACATTAGCGAAAATATCCGAGGGCCAAATGGCAAACAATTGCTTGGGTGTACTTTCAAGCTCACGACACACGAAACCACAATCCCATCACTTTCCGTTCGGTTGACCAGTGGTGGATGAATTGAATCCACTCGGACACAAGCCCGTGCGCCGATGCACCCGCGGTCGCGTCTCCTTGGCCTAGGGGTCCTCGAGAGGGTTGTGTCGACGTCATTGCAGAGGTCATCCTCCCAGCTTCGGAAGACACTAGCGGTTAAACCGAAGCAGCCTCGTACTTGCAGAAGAGTCGGTCTCGGTCAGCTGTCGCGACAACCCCTTCCCACCCACCTCCACTCCAAGGCGGGCGAATACACCTCGCAGAGGGGTTGCGAATCAAAGGACCTCTCCAGTGAGGACTTTCCATTTAGTTACACATGTATTGACGAGCGAAAGGCTATAACTAAGGTCAAAAGTGAGAAGTGGAAGTCGAATGGGAATTCTTAAAAGAGCTTCTTTGGGTTTGTTTGGAAAGGGGAAGATGAGGAGCAGAGGCGGCGGAAGGAGAGTTGTGGTGGAACGAATTCGTGGCGTGAAGGGCCTTCGACACCAAAGCGGAGAAACCTCTCCTACCTATCCCTAGACACGGCCTCCATACAACTAGAATCTTAGCTCCGAGTGATGATCGACGATCGACGGCGGAGAAAACTTTTACCTGAACTTAAATTTGCTTTCAAGGTTATTAAAGCATTCTTTGAAGTGTACCCAAGAGAGTCGTGGGCATTCCCGCACCTCCATCGGGCCACTCGGATGCAAGAATCAGGAAGCCGTTGCTACCATGGGTTCGTGGGCCATCGTAACGACCACTCGACTAGACCTCCTCGCGGGGGCGATACCACGAGCTGTGGTCTATTATTTGGGTGCACTGGGACACGGCAGCAGTTGACAGAAGATATGTTTCCTCCAGAGGTGCATTGAATTGAAGATTGTCAACGTTATATAATATACAGATGTGTATAAGTACACACGAAAAGTTAACACCGTCCACTTTTCACGAAGCATTTAGGTTTTCATTTGGCAACCCCATTTATTCCCAGCAGAAATAACGCTCCTCCCCCAAAATGTTTGTTGACGGGAATGCTATTGCAGTGCATGTCGACAGGATATGCGCATTGAATCCTGTGGAGCACACAGACATTCACTGCGACGGAATTAGATTTCGGCAGAAATCAGGAACGAAAAGTTATAAAAGAAGCTTCAAGGTATTGGATTATTCAAAAATCACACCATTACGTTACATTATGTACGAAAGAAATAGCTCATCTTCAGAGGAAAAGGAAAAAAAAGGAATTATACGCGGAGAGGTAAACGGATTGGCTTTGACATCGCCATACAAGGCGCCGCGGCGAGGAACCCGAGGGATCACCAAAAAACGACGAAGAAAACAACAGTGAATGGTGCGAAAGGGGGGGGGGTGGCGGGTCCACGAGGCAATGCCTACCTCCCGGCCGCGGAGTCACCGGAGCACCTCCCCGCACGCTGCTCTCACGCGCACCGCGACCGCCAGTGCACCACCACCCACTTGGCTTACGTCCTGTTCGCCCTAGTCTCTTTCTCTCCCCCTCCATTATAAATTCCTTACAAAGGGTAAAAGCAGACTTCTCAAGACGATGCTGAGAAGGTATTACTAAATCCTTGCAACAGTTGGGCTGGGCGCGTTTCAAACTATTCCCACACAAACGATAGGGGGGATCATGACCGTCGGAGGTGTCGAGGGTAATATTTTTACCAAGTATTCAGAGTTAGTAGTTATTGTTAGTAGCCATTACTAGTACTCGCAGAGAAGTATTTTAAATTTGAGACCATTGCAGATTAAATTCCACTTCTTGAATTACATAACAATGTTACTGACTTAATAGCAACGCATTATGTGGACACCAAACCCTTACTCAATGGGAGTCATACCCTTCTACAGCGGTCTGCTTTCAGGATGCAATTCGCAGCAAGTACGAAAAGTGGAGAGACACTGCACATATGCATAAACAATTATGCCACATCAAATTAAATTCAATAAAAAATACAAAAATGAAATGCTGACAAGGAAGGCGTGGACAAAAACTTATCGCCTTCAGCTACCGAAGACTTCGCGCACTTTGCCCTGTGTATTTTTTTTTCTTATTTTAGTACCCTGCAGGGCAACCGCTAGGGTGTGTGGCAGTGAAACAAGTAACAGGTGAATTAATGTTTACCACAATTGGCCAACCAAGGATGGCCACTAATAATAGCGCTTATGTGACGTGCGCCCATTTGGACTGTCCGATTGGCGTGGAATCCAACGCCGGGCGTTTCCCAATCGCTTCTCCGGGGGCCGGGAGGGGCGAGTCGGGGGTGAGAGCGATTTATTTGGGAGGGGCAACACGGGGGGATGGAGGCACGCCCATCCGACACTGCAAGTGCACAACCGACATCATGAAAGCATTATGGAGTCCCAATTGAACACGCGTCATCGACGAGATTCCAAAGCTCACGCCGTGACTCAAAGCTCATGACGGGTCATCAACTTTCACGGAGCCTGGGCAGCGGGGGAAAGGGTGTTCCACACGGGGAGGAGAGATACGCAACATGTGGCATGCGCGACGCACTCGCCCACATGAGAGAATTGGGCCCGCCAAGGTGTCCTCCGATTGGCTTTCGCGCAGGATTAGTAAGACGCAGGACTTACACCACTTTTAACTTCAGTAAAACCGATGACACTGCCGAATACTTTTTCTATATTCTACTATGATGCACACACTTCCAAATAATTTCTACTTGTTTCTTCAGTACACCAAGTTTAAGCGTACTTCCACGTTTCCATTACATAACTATAATTAATATATACATCGAAGAACAAGTATGCGCAACAACATACACAGGATCGCTAAAATCAATCGGAAGCCGTTTGAAAATATTTTTTTCGCAATTCGTAACTGCCCAACAGCATAATATCTCCAATGGGCATCTTTTGTCTAATGACACGTGTTATGGCCTAATTAAATGAGCTCACTTCTAAGCGGAGCATGGCAAATAATGACGACTACTAAATTTTTCGGGATTAGTCATTACGGGCTGGTGGCGGCGACCCCATTCCAGAAGAGAAGGGGAAATTCTGCATTCCCGGAGCAGAAGACACCAAACTATCAATGGGCGATGGCCCAATCTGACATCGGAACGACGGACGTGAACACACCAGCGAGGTGAGACTCGGCAAAGCGACATCGACTGAGGGAGGAGCTCCGACCACGCGCGACTATTCCTCAGACCAGAATGTAGAGAAAACACCACCACGCGATCAATGACGCACCGACATCAGCGTCGGTGCATTCCCCACCAACTCGACGACGCACGGCGTCTTAAAAACCGAATGGAAGAGGCATTGCGACCTCTTGAGCGAACGCACGGCCGACAATGCACACAGCCTACCACCACCACGACCCTCCTCCACGCTAGCCGCGCCTCTCTCCCTCACTTTCGCCACGGCACCCAGTGTAAACAGTCTTGTTGGGGGGAGGGGAATGTGAAAGGGGGGCGCGTACCCGGTCCACCCCGCGGCTGGATATGGGATTGGGGGGCGTCGAAACCAAAACAACAGCGACCGCCGCAACGTCCGGAATGTGGCGAGAAGAGTGCGCCGTCCATCTCCTGCTTCCCCTTCCAAGGACAAGCAGGCGCCCCTGCTCGACCCCCTCCCCCTGAGGTACGACGCACACAAGGGGGAAGAGGGGGGGTTCCACCAAGCGAACGCGCCTTCCCCGATGGGGCGGCGAAGGCGATTGGCTGTGAGGGGGGCAATCCTTCCTCCGCCGGCGTATACACGCGCGCCGGGGGAACAGGGGGCGGTGGAGAAGTAAGCGCTCCTCGCCCCGGAGAGCCGCCGAGCACCACAGAGAGAGAGGGGGGGGGCTCCATCCCTCTCGAACAGCTGTGGCGGGTGGAGCGGAAAGGAGGGAGGGGGTGGGGGAAAGGCATTCGCCATTTATGCCGCGCCAAATTCACTTTTCCCACGGACCACCAGGGATTTGAATAACTGCCAACGACAGCCCTCGGGGAAACAATAACTTGAGCCAAGTGGCCTACTTTGTCGCCATTGTCATAATCAACTCTCCCATTATCAGCAGCTGGTGGCTCCAATGCGAGGAGTACCACTGGCAACTTGGGCGACCGTAATGCGAACTTTCATGTTTGTCACTAAAATTTCAGTACTGATAGTTGCTGTTGGATTCCGGGTGCGGTATTACGTCCCGAGCCGCACCAAAGCGGTGCCGTGCAAGGTGCTGCGCAGTGGTCATTGCCCTCGCAGACGGATCAAGGGAGGGTGGATATGGGAGTAAGGGGTGGAAGGGGGTGTTGGCTGCGAGACCAGAGTGACCTCGAGGGTTTCTGCTGCAAATTCGTCATTTCATCAAATTGAGAGACCCAAGTGAAGCCCAGAGGCCCTACTCACACCAGGGAGGTGGCCTCAGGGGCCCATGGCACGTGAGAGGGGCAATGAAAAACTTTTTAGTTTCACGTTGAAACAAGGGAAATCAAACGATTTACTCGAAATGCCCGCGATGTCAAACTAACCGAGCTCTTCAGTATATACAGTACCATGTAGTTTTTCATTTTTGCGTGTGGCATGAATTAAATTGTCTCATCATATTTCGCCGGAAACGGCGAGAAATATTAAAAAACGGGTGTACTGCGCAGCAAGGAATCCGGGATGAAATTTCCCCATCAAAAGCCGTTGGGCGCAGGGTCGCACCGCGGCTCCGAAACGTGGCAATGAAGATAGACGATGGCAAACGCCGGAAAGGAATACATGCGAGGGTAACTTCAAACGAGGGTTCCGTAGCGATTAAGGTTTCCGAAAAATACCTTTTCCCAAGATCTGAGGGGTAGGGGAAACGATAAGTCTCTCGAAAATACACTCGAGAGGCCATTGGGAAATGCTGAAAAAATATAAGGCGAGGCGAAGAGTGAGCCGGATATGGCATGGAACGAGGAGTAGCACTTGGAGAGAATGCTAAGGAAACGTGGAACGGAAGAGGGGCAGATGTGATTGCAGGAGCTAAGGTGAATGGGAGGTAAGAGGGCACGCATTTAGGGCGAGAGAAGACGTAAACCAAAAAAGGAAGAGAAAACAAGGGCCGGGGTTCAATCGTGTGCCTCCGGGACAATGAAGTTGCACATGGGCGCGCTCCGATACGTCCAAGGTCCTAATTTTGTAACTGAAAAAGAGATAATGAGAAGCTGAGTTTTGGGGAAAATCGAATCACCTATCCCAAATTTCATGACAGCAATAACAGCAGGAAATATCACGCATGACAATTACTTCTTTAAAAAAAATGATACCGGACGCAAGAATCACGGATTACCTGAATGGATGGTCAGCGGTGGCTTACAGGGAGGGCACTATACCCGCCACAAGCGCTCTTGCAGATTGAGATTCACACGCGCTCTTCTAATCGACGGACTATCTGGCCGCATGCGACGGGCGGGGAAATCCACTGGGGGGAGGGAGAGGAAGAGGGGGGAGGGGAGTGACCTCTCTCACGGTCACGTGTTGTTCCCAAAATGGCGGGAACGACGCCCCGCTGCCGTCTGACGACAGAGTTGGGAATCAGGCGAGGGAACGCCTCTGCGGAACCTGTCCGCACTTTCAGTGCGGACGAAATTGGGAACGCCCACAAAACCACAGTGATCAACCCAAAGGTTGAGTACAGATACAGGTAAAGAGGGAGAGCTCGCCTCTCGAGGCTCAAGATGGCAACAAGTATCTCAAGGTCAACGTTCCGGGAGATTTCACTTCGTAGTTATCCATTCTAAACTATTGCCATTTTCCCAGGTTTGCCACCGCCATTCTCCGTTATTTGTGCACCCTTCCTCCCCCCCGTGGACTACCTTGACGTGGTGGAAGGGCGCGCGCGCTCTTATGACCCCTACTTTAGCTGGGTTCGCGGGAGCAATGACATTGGTTCCTGGTAGGTTTGGGTCTTAACCTTTCTTTAATTGCGGACAACACTTGTGCAGTTGTGACTTTAAAGGCCAAATTACAGCAATCACTCATGACGTCATTATAAATGAGGATGACTCAAGCTGCGAAAGAATTCAAAATAATATAAAATCAGATCTAATAACTTTGAGGCATTGGTTTCAATTAATTAAACTGGAAACGAGTGCAGTAATGAGTGCAACGGTTACAAATTTGAGTGAGTTTAATATTATCAGTCAAAAGACTCAGACGAATCCATGGAGTTTGTTGATTATCCATTGAACGAGTGCCCAACTTCGTATCGTACTTGTGAGCAACACCCGATGAATTTTGAAAATTCCAGCTTCACATTGGGAGTCTAACAGTCCATGCGACGAACTCCCACACATGTTTACTTCAAACAAAATAAATATCATTCACAGCCCTGTGGTTAATATATAATGCCTTAGTTCAGTCCGGACAATTTACAGAATATTCAGTCGGGAGTGGAACTCATTAAAACCATTCAGAATCGACTCAAAAGTGCTTTTCCTCTTTTCTAGGGTTTCTTCCACTAAGCCATTTCTTTAGCTGTAAAGTTTTACAGCATATATACATAAGTGGTAATGTAGGGATGTTGCTGTACAGCACTTCTACTTTTAGCCTATTTAAAACTTTTATATACTCGCCCAAGCCAAAACTGGTGTAATTTAAAAGGTAAATCGTGCATATAGGACTCAAGGTGTACAATTTACTATCAGATCCTTTCAGCAATACAGATTCCATGAAAATAATAGTAATAAAACATGTACAACTTGGATTTTCATTAATGAAGTCGGATAACGAGTCGTAAAAAGAGAACTTATTATTACGCCATAATATATTTTTACTTATTAATATTATATTGAACAATTTACTCGACCGCTTCGAGTCCTATTGAATGCTCTCGATCATCCTCTGTCACGTGCTCAATCTTCCGTTCGCTTCCCATCTCGCAGAACTAAGTAATGATTTAATTCATTTGGCACCTGCCGATGCTCAAATCGCCCGTCGACCAAAGATTCAATCGTGCACGTGTGGAGGGGGAAGGGGTGGGGCAGGAGATCGATGCCCCGGGCGCAAATAACCCACGATGACACGGGCGCGCGCTCAAACCACCCGGACGACCGATTCCAGAGGCTCCCTCCCCCCTTGGGATACCCTTGACCCACGCGGACGGGGCAATCGAAGGCGCAAGGAAAGCACGCGAGTTGGCGCCGGGAGAGGAATCGATGGCGCCCCCCTCCGCACACACCCTCACGAATGGATAAAGTAGAAGGGTCACCCGTCCGCTCGCGTCCCCGTGTCCTCTCCCAACAAAACCAACCCGCCCGCCTACTCACCCCATCTCTCGCCACGTGACAAGACACTTTCGCTTCTGGGCGCTCGCCGGGAGGCCAGCGCCACGCCACGTCACAATAGCACCTTGTGCCCAAGGGAACTTAAGTCGTCGCGACGCACTTTTCTATTTCTACGCTAATTGGACGGCCACCGGAGGCAGGGCGGACAACGCTCACCGACATCATTTTGCTAACAGTCGCTTGACCGCAACTGTAAGAGCAAAGATCACACGCGACAATGTGGCATTGCCAGGCAACACACAACACCACTTCGGAGCGTGACCCACATACTCTGCCGACTCGCGAACACCGGGAGACAATACTAATAGTGGCACCCAACACGACACACGGTCAACTGCGGGAGCATTTCGTCAAAAGAGCAACGTATCCGCCGCTAAGTACTCATCAAAACATTCCGGAGAACATAATGGACCCTGTATTCAAAGTGAAACACCTCGGATGCTAGTGTCGACCCTACACGCGGGCCGCGAATTGGAGGGCGGGGGTAGATTGCGGAAGGCAGACGACCCCTACCCCTCGCAATTGGACGGTGCACGGCTAACGATATACGTCTTAATCTACCATGGCGACTCCGATTTTCGACATTTAAGGGATCGCGCCGACAGTTCGCGATTCAGAAGAGTTGTCACGAAGGAAGAACAGGAGACATTAGGGCCGTAGGACGAGGGTGGTGGCGGCGTAAACGAGACGAAAGGAAGGGGAGGTGGCGTGGGCGGGCGGAGGGGATGGCGTGGGTGAAGCACTAGATACCAGCACGGGCGAAAGAACTCGAATGAGAAAGTCAGGTGACGCGAATTGGGCGGGGGAAAGAGGGGCAGACGTCACCCGCCTCGACGCTGAAACATCGCGTACGTACCTCGATTGAAAAGCGTGGGAGAGGGCTGGTTTCGCTTCTCGACATCCAACATTTTCACCGTCGAGGGAGGAAGTTCAAAGAGGGAACATAATTAAGCACCACAAGGACCCAGCGCATCAGAAACACGTAAACCAAGAGGACCCGACGTAATACTTAGGCGTTGCCCTCAATTACGAGGCCTCCTGGGTGCATTTACACGGCGAATGTTTGGATTAGCTAGCATACAATTGGGCTTTTTCAGAAGAGTATTGAGGAAATGCGATGATAAGGTCAAAGAGTAACGTTATCCGTCGCTGGTTAGACCACATTTGGAATTTGCTGATAGCACATGGAATCCTCAGGAAATTGGATTGATTGGCGAATTGTATCTCGTGCAGCGTATAATGGTGCTAGATTTGCAAAACGTTATGATAAACTGAGTAGCACAGTAAAGCGACTGCAAAAGCAAAGCAGTAGCAAATTATTGGAGGAGTTAGGTTGGGAATCACTCACGGAGCGAAGGTTAAATTACAGAGATTAAACCTCTTCCAGAAATTGTATCTTCATCGATTACGTTAAAAATGCATTATTAGTCACATCGTACAACGGGAAGAAATATCATGTAGATATCATTGGAAAGATTAAGCGTTGAGCAGATAGATTTAAGATACCATTTTACCGACGAACGATAAGAGAACAGAATAACTGAACAACAGCTACAGGGGAGAAAACTTTTTCTTTTTTATTCTAAGAAGCTTATTTTGTCGTCATTATTGCTATCCTAAGCTCAGAAGTAGTTTTTGTCAAAAAAACTCCTCGGGAATGCTTCGAGAAGTATATCTCACGTAGATATGGTAGGACTTGGGAGTTATCATAACCCACATGCTGTTTAGACACTCCTTGCAATCTATTCTTTTTTTGAAAGACGTGTTTTGAATGTGTCAAAGAAGAATGGGGGTGAATGGCAAGGTCATGTGCTCCGGAATGACCAGTTTGGTCAATCAATGCAAACACGGGAAGCAGGCAACATAGAGGTGGGGGGAAGCCGAGGGCGTCGAAAGAAAACAGGCTGGCGACGGGGCACTCGGCGGAAGTCCAGCCAAATGACGAAACCGAGTCCGAGGCAACTGGGTGGGCAATCGCAGCGATGCAACAACACCAAGACGAGGAAAATGAAGGCTCTCGGCGAAGGCAAGACGAAGAGAAATCGTGACATACACGGGAAATCAACAATAGAAGGGAATCCGAGCAGCGCATTCAAACAGTTGGTAGCTCTGACGAGTAGGGAGCCCTGGGCGTTCGAAAAGCACACATTAAGTGGCAGTCTCTTAATATTTGGGGTCGGGCTTGTTCCTTCTCCCCTGCGGTTTCCCAGAGCGCTCCCCCGAACTATATCACGCAGTCCGAGCGAAGCTGCGTGGGATGACCGGAGGCATCGAACCCAGGATACTCCAATCCGAGAGGACGCCATTCGCGACCCACCACACGGGAATGGCGACGGGAAGGAGCGCCGGAGAGTAGAATCAATCCCGCGAGCGACGAAGATGGGCTCGGAGAACGATGCCGACGGGCGGGGGGGGGGGGGGGGCGCACGCCAAGCAACCAGCCTGCTGGCCGTTTGTGTGTGCAATTAAATGGGCAGAGTGGAAGGGAGGGGGCGGCGGAGAGGGCACCGTGGCCGGGAGGACGGGTTTTCTATCACGGGAAGGCGCGCGCGCGCACACACACACACACACACACATAGGACCACAGACACCGTACATAAAATGAAAGGGAGAGGGGAGCAGAGGGCAAGGGCTAACACAAACACTGCGCAAGACCGGGAGGCGGAACACTAGAGGAGGGGGGGTTCATGCGCGCAACACGACTCTGGGGAGGGGGGGGAGGAAAGAGTCCGGAGAGCAACGGTTTTCCAGAAGCCCGGGCGGGAGGGGAGGCATATATCCCAGGCCGCAGAGCGAGTCGCGTTGACATTACACCGATCCGACCTCATGGCTTCGAGGTCAAGCAGACTTGGTCTCACGGGGAGAGAGTAGTAGATTACAATGTCTTTGAAAATGTGGATAGGTATCCCAGGATCGGACGCAAACGCCCGCGATTTGAAGGGAAATATCCGACGATGATGGCAAGAGATGCGCCCCCAACAACAGCTCGGGAGGAAACAGGACTGGATGGTGGAATTATCACATATGAGAACTTTCCTCTCTTAACAGAGGGAACACGACCCCGACAATGGGAGAAATGATAATGGCGCCTTTCCTCGAACGGCCTCTAAATACGCGAGTATCGACATATACACATCGTAAACGAGTACGAAGGAGCTCTCGGTGCAGTGCAGTCGCTCGCTCGCAAGCAAGCTCATCTAAGCTAAGTAAGCTGCCCGGGAATATGCCCGTGTGTGGATGAAAATATCAATGTAAGAACATGCACGCATGAAATTATTCAGATCCATATACCTATGTATGTACACATGTTACATCAAATTCGTCCTTGATACAAACACATTGTATTTGTGCGTGTACAAATGTCTATGTATAATTTACAAGTATGTAGTTATCTTTTCCTCTCGGTGAAAAAGATGGCTATGCCACCGAATGGCGTTTTGTGTTTCTAAGCTACCTAAACGAACGTTACGCCTGTGGCTAACGTTATTATATATATATATATATATATATATATATATATATATATATATATACACACACACATATGAAGTTGGCCTACGATGCAGGATCAGGAAAATCGAACGAGACCTCTCTCTATTGTCGAGTTAAGCCCGCCACATCTCACAGGGATGAGTGAATCGTCCAAGGGGAGAAAAGAAATTAACGAAAGGACTGGTCACGTATGCTACCGTGCAGGCCTTTTGATGGTTCAAAAGGAATCGAGGCGAGTAGTGAGAAATAAAAAAGGACACATTTACGCTTTCGTCTGAGGCGACGGCAATGAGGTGAGGGTGAGGTGAGGGGAGAGCACTTAGGGTCGACCAGAGGGGGGTCCCAGAGTAAACAAATTCCACTTCGCCTCCTCCGACGCCCTCCCTACATCACCCCTCCTCCCATTTGCTGCACACCATGCCCCCTCTCCCCCACAGAACCCAAGCAGCCAGCCATCCCGCCCACCTCCCTTTATTGAACTTGGGTGAATCGGTCCCAGAGAGCCGTCTCAAAAAACCCACGTTGCCAAACATACATAATAGACAATAAGACTTCACGCGCGTGGGCATCAGCGACACTTGGCAACGGCAGACATGATGCACAAGCGACATGGGCCACGAGTGGGTCAACTACTCACGGACTCGCATTTCGTCGCCCGATTTTAAGACACAGGTAGCCATGGGTGATCCGGCTGGTGCTGGAAGTATCGGCGCGATTAAATTGAAATGGTACACTGGGGAAATGGTCGTAGACGCGTGAACGCGTATGAATGTATGCACGAGTTAACTGAAAGGAAACGCATATCGCATCGATCGGGCACCGTAAATAGAATACTAGGGGCGGGAAGGTCATGTCATCTGCAGTGCGAGTTTCGCTCCGCCCACCGCCATCGGATCTGGAGAGCAAAACACTCAACGCCCGTCGTCACCACCAGGATATTTCGCCTCATCCCGTGACACTTGGCAACAAAGGTTGAAGGATGTTGCGGGCAGCAAGCTGGAGACCGTCCACAGCCAACCTCATGACAGCCCCGCCCCTCTGCAGCCGCCATGAACGCCAGCATTCACGATCACAAACGTTCAACTGAAGCACCAACACCATAGAAGGAACCGTTGAGTAATAAAACATCGCGGGGCCACCTGGTCCGGACGCTGGCCGTTTAAACGTGATCAATGACGAAAACACAACTAATACTGGGTGTATGCAACCAAAAAAAAACTATTATTTTTACGTTGCAAGTAAATCAAAATAATCACTACGTCCACTCGCAGCGGGGTCACTCGGTTGCGTTCCGATGAAATGATTCACAATATTTACGTACAGAAAACACTAAGACGACGAAAAATTATTTAACACTCGTAAGTATCCACAAATCACATGAAAACTAATGGGAATTACCCAAACATTAACTACTTACCTATTTTTCTCCAACTCGTTGTGGGTTGTCCTGGAAATAAAAGAAAACACTTATCAGCATTAAAATGTAATATAATTACACTATTGTGGCCGCCTTTCATTAGCAATCTAGGCAAGCAGAATATAAAGTTCTTTCGGGATATTTTATATTCGATGACAAATCGTGGCGTCACCATCGATTAGGATATCGAGCATGTGTTCCATGTTGTTGTTGCCAACCAGAAAAAGAATCCATTACGATATAGCACGGAAGAGTCACGTATGAACAAATATAGGCTCAGAGTACTCAGAACACCTAAACTACACAAATTCAAAGCATTCTGAATAGGAACACAGATAGGATTTGTAAAATAAATCTTTTATTTACCTGTTTCCCTGAGATTTCTTTGTCTTTGGCCTTTTGGCACTCCTGAGATCATCTGGCATAGGCAGTGATGAGGCATATCCATGTTCAGCCTCTGCGTTGAAAAGAAGAGTAAATCCGTCACAATCAGCTGATTATACGAAACAAACTTGACACGGGAGCCATGTTGACGTGGATTCACTAGCTATGTACACTAAAAACACATCCCAACTCACCTCGTTCCCGCCTCTCTAAAAACTCAGCGGCTTGTATAAGTGCAGCAATGCTCATATTGTTGTTTTAAAACAAAAAGGTCCAAAAGAATACGTCTATAATCCAACGACGACGGGTTAACAACGCACAGATCCGCACCCAAGAAACACTCTTTCCTTTATTGATGTCAAACGCGTAGGAGCTCTTACTCCGGCCGTTGCCACAAACTGCACTGTGATTGGCCCGCCCCGGAAGAATATCACCTCACCCACCAATGAGAGGTAAGGTATTGAACCCCTTCGAAAACAGGGGAATCACGTGAATCTCATGCCTTGAAACAAAACAAACAGCTGTGGAACGGTGGAACAGGATTGACATGATCGACACTTTCGATGTCAGGGAATTATTAGTAAGTATTTTCCGGCAATTGATTCGATTTTTAAAAACATTTCTTGAATCAGGCAGAGATAATTTCTCCTCAAACGCCACCAGCGTAACTGAGCTAGTCGAAAGTTGAGCTCAACTGTTCATTGGACTTGTTTACTGAAATGATTTCCTACGTGATAAGTGACGCTAACTTTCTGCGGAGCGTTTTATCAATAATTCAACCAATATTAAAGTACTTTCAAATTGCTATTTTTGACTGATTTCTAATTTTTTAATAAAAAACTTCTTTCGTATTTTACTGTACTAGAAATAGCTTTTCCGTTATCCATTTCCTTTCCCAATGTTTTGGGAGACGCATATGAATAAATATTATATACTATTGAAGCCATGACTTTCTTAAAAACTTGGTCTGGACAAAAAGGTTCAATGTTGACGTAGTAATATTTAAAGCGGTCTTCCTCAAATTCGAAACACCAAGGGTCGTTCTTAATCGACATCCTTTCGGCACCAACTTAAATATGGCAATAATTGCGATTCTAATAGCATAAATGTTCACCCCAAAGTTAATGCTTCTACCAAATGTAGGCTCAATCTGTTTTTAAAACAAACTCATTTGACTAGACATTTGGGAGGTGTTGAAATCGGACTCGCTAATTATGAAGTTCAAGAAATAAATTTTCGGCTATTCCGTAAAACAGTCATTTATAATTGTTGAGAGAACTGGAGAAAGAGAGCTCTGTCACGTAACTATTCATTTTATGTTAGGCATTAAAGTTCAATTATTCCAGTATGGTATCTAGTGGTACCAATACAGTTTTAATAATGCAAAAAAACAAAGAGATATACCGCTCAGCTAAACTGATCAGTGAAGCATAGGGGTCGCCAATTTGGAATTATTCTCTACTGGTTAACAATGTAGCTATTATGGTAAATCGAGGAATTACATAATATGACCGTAGAGGGCAAATATTTGAACAATAAGGAAGAGGTCACACCGACTACGCTATTTGCAGTCAACTGCATTGTCTACATTTCTAGAGAGAAAAACCCGATTCTGAAGTAAATGAGTTAGCACAAGCTATTAGCCAATTCTAATATTTGGTAGGGCAACCTTCGAACATAAATTTTACATTGGAAACCTATTTCATTACACTTATAATCAAAATGTACCCATGCATTTGACATTAATGAGATTTCATGTATATTGCCTCATAATATAAATGCAGGTCCATTTAACTCCCCTCCCATTCTGCTATATCATTCCAGTTTAATGGCTGTAAGGGGGTTGGCATTGGAAAAGAAAGATTTAGAGTTGTAGTCATCCAATCCACAGATTCAAATACTGGTGATTATGGCATTTCAACTTTCCAGGAAAGTCTCTTTGGTTGACTGCTTTTAAGGAAGGGGAAATCCATTCTCATCATTTTGATCATGCACCCAACTCTACTTTTAAGAATCCCCACCTTGGTCTTTCTTCACCCACCTCAGTCTCTCTTCCGATTGGATGACTCATTTGACTTACATCTCCTTAGGTATGTTTGAAGCTATCACTCATGCTTACATTTGGTTTTCCCACAATACCAATCATCCACTATCTTGGATTTTTGCAAGTAAAAAACATAGAAGAGTATGCTATTAATAAACATTGTATTCTATGGTCAGATGAGGGCAGAGAGTTCACCTCTAATACTAAGTCCTATTGTGCTGTGTGGGGAATTCCCGCAAATATAACAGGGCATTCTTATCAAAGGAAGAGGAGCCCCTGAGAAACCCATGCCACCATTGGGTGGCATGGGTTCTGTCTGTCTGTCTGGCACTTGCAGCAATCACATACAAGCAGCCTGGGTTGGCCTGGAGCTCGTCACCCTGATTTGAACCAGGTTGCTCTCACCTATGCCCAAACATTCTAACCACAAGGTTAACATTCCCCTAGTGTGGTATTAGTCAACGCACATTCATTTGTTTTACTCGCAGAACAACTTTCAAGGAAGATAGGTATTTCTTAAAGCACCTGAACATTTGTTATCATAATACTTCAGATAAAAAGTTTTATTTAAATAAGCATATTACATCTGGGAAACTGGTATTATATTTAAAAGGGCAAAAATACTTTGCATTAATACTTTGATTCCAGATATGAGATGTAAACGAGAATACATCAGGGGAAGAAGATGTTTTCTAGGCTCCTGAAAATAAATTCAACCATGTTAGGTGTGAATAAAAGTATATGGTCATATAGGTGCCATTAGAACAGTGCTATCAGAGAATAAAGCTCAATGGTCTATCATTTCTTCGAATCCAAATCTAAAATTAAGACAATTTTTAAAAACGTTCATCCTTACCGTGAGAATATGCACCCGGCTGTAATATGCACTCAGGCACTTGCACAAGTCTTGCATGAACTGAATGAGCACGTGGATATTGAACATTGGCTGGTCGGGCCTCACCACTTGCACCAACAGGGAAGGGTATGGCATGACATAACAATAAAGAAGCACCCATTCCTCCTGGGAAGTCAAGGCACGCTCATAAATTCTTGGATTCTTTTCAAGCCAAAGGAGATTGTGCTTTTGAAAATGAGAATGATGTCAACACTAACCTCGGATGAGAGCAGAGAAAAGTCTGTGGACTCAATGGGGGCCAGGGGTGGGTAAACCCCCTGCCTCACTTTCTCATCAAACTGCTTCAGAATAGAAATAAGGCGTGCATAATTGTAGAGGAGGAATGTTGCACCTGTGCAAGAAAAAAGGAAGGCAATTCAGCACACTAGACATTCATTAAACTAGTGCAAATTTTCATAACATAGCATACATGTGTGGGTATGCAATGGCAATGAAATGCTTGGGATGATAAGAAAAGTATACAATATTTGAAAACAATGAAAAATAATGAGCATTCTCTGATGGAATTAGTGATGTGAATAACCATGGAACCAAATAATTGAAAGAAAATTTCATTTTGACAAAAATTAAGGAAACACCAGCAATCATCTTTTTGTCAAAGTCACTTAAGTCATTGGTGAAAGTCCCCTAAGAACAGCATGAGAAGTCTATTAACCTTTTGCACTCGCATGTCGAGTGTGACTCGACACGGTTAGCAGCGGCAGCAGCTCGTATGTCGAGCCACACTCGACACAGAGTTTCACCGAGAGGGACATTAGGGAAAGTTACCTCAGTCAGGTGTTCCGTAATTCATTGCTTTCTAGTTTGGATACTTTCATTTCCTTTTCTTCCTAGTGTCAGCTGTCTCATCAAACGTTCTTTTTCTTTCTATTGCATAATCAGGAATCTTGAGTAGGAGGATGTAAATTCATATACTATATATTGTACAAAGAATTCCAACAAAGACAAATGAAAAACCGATTTCGCATGTGAAATTTATTACGAAACTAGTACACGATCTCTTTGGAGAATTCCGAGATGTGTCAACTTCCAGGGTTAGATTACCATCCACAAACAGAGCAACATTTAGATGGGAAACTCCATATAATCACACCTCACCCTAACAAAAATTATAAAGATTTTCAGGTTTGATCTAACCAAAAAATCAAAGGTGGAAGAAGAGAGACGATATATAACTGTGAGATATGTGAAGGTAACCCAGGTCTTCATGTTGGTGAATGCTTCCAAAAATATCATACCATGAAAAATTATAGAGCTTAAATTATGGTTTATCAATAATTATGTAAAAAGATCCAATTGAATTAGTTCGTATGAAAAAACTGCGGTTTTTCATTCTAGTGCCACGCTTAGTAAACATGGGGTATTTAATAATTGAATCCTGAGTAGACTAAGGAAATCTAGGAAAGACGCTCCCTAGTGCAAAGGGTTAAACCATTCAAAATTAAATCCTATTTAATAGAAACACAATATTAATAATGGGACAAATAAATTGCCATTGGGTAGTCTGGTTTGAGTGTGCCACAAGGACTTAAAACACTGACTTGCAGTTTTGAGTAACAGTGGCAAGTTATCTTATAAAAACAACTGTTGGGATGAAAAGATGTATCCATACATAGAGATGTCCTAGGATTTGCTCCAACAAGTATTTCCAAAACTTTTTCAAAATAATGCATTCCTATGAAACAATGATGGACAATGAACTTGACTTGGAAGGGCTTGAGTTGTGATGAGAGACAGAGCTGCTCCATGGTGATTGGAAGAATGATAGTAATGTACAGTGCCGATGAAGAATAACAGTTCCTTGTAGGGCATCCAACTCATGGTAGATAGACTGAATGGCAAATCTGCACATCTTCTGTTCCTCAGTGAGACAGCTAAAAAAGCATTAAACTCCAATGGGGAAGCAATGGCAATAATAGCGCCACATTAATAACACAGTTACAAGGCAAGTAGGTACGAGAAACCACCTCAATTATTTATCCCAAGAAATAGAACCAAATAAGAAAAGAATTTTTGGTACCCATGGGACCCAGCCCATAGGCCCAAGGGTCACACACTCGGGACGCAGTCACACAGATCCCCAGGAGTAAATGCAGATTAAGATGCTGATCTGGTAGTAATGAAGTACAATGTCAGATTCAACAGAGTAAACTAGGGAAGTTGGGTGAGGAAATGGAATGTAGAAGGATTAACTGGGATGAAAAGAAAGGAGTACCAAGAGGCATTGGAAATATATATGATTGAGGACAGCCTAAGCAGTAGAAAGATAATAACATGTCAAAAAAAGGGAAATCGAAAGCCACAAGTAAAACAATTGTAAAATGGTACGGAAACAAATGATTATAATGCAATGCTGCTTAGAACGATACCTGAGGGAATGAAATAGAAGAATGTAAAGGAGAACTAATTAGATGGAAGTATAAAGAGATAAATAATAAACTGAGTTGGGAAATGAATACACCAAATAAAGTGTAGTGGAAGATTCAGTGAGAGGACATATAGTTTTCCCAAGAAAGGGTGAGATTGGTGCAATGTACAGGAAGGTTAAAGAGCTACAAGGAAGTAAGAAAGGAATATCCATGCACAATATTCAAGAGTTGGCAGGAAAATAAATAACTGAAACAGGAAAGATTTTAGAGAGATGGAAAGAAAAACATATAAACTACAGGTATATTGTAATGTTATAGGCCAGGAAGTTTGTGACAGAGAATGTTACAGAGATGGGGATAAGATATAAACAGGCATACTTGATTTTGGGATTGAAAGGGCATTAAGGGACTGAAATTAAATAAGGCCAGATTTTCCTTTTCTGGGATACACATCCCAGAAAAGGAAAAATCATCTGTATGCAAAGACCTTAGGATAATAAGTTCGATTTTGTACAGAGCAAAGGTGGTACACTTAAGATCATCGTGTCATCTGTAAGGAGTAGCAAGCGATTGCTTGTGGGCTGATCAGTAATGGTTGAAGAAGGGTGTAATTTCCATACCAGAAATTAGGTCACTAATTGAGAGGAACATAAATTGGATAGAATTGATGAACGCACTCTACAAGATACTGTGGACTGGAAGGATAAGTCATTTATCCGCAACCTGTATATGTCTAAGACTGATCAGGTGCATGTGATAGTGCTGTAAAAGAAGGTATGGCAGAAGTGTTCATTGTCACCAGTGCTTTCAAGCATACATGTGAAGGGAATGGGAAGAGCTGGAGAAAGGAATAGAAGTGGGGGGAATCCATAAATTCAGGTTTTCAGATGATCCAGATTCAATTAGCCAGTCAGCCAAGTGATGCTGAGTGCATTAGAAAGGTAATGTCATGTATGGTAATAAGTGTACACAAAACAAACACTTCAACATTTTCAAGGAGAAGGAAGGCTACGTTAAGCTTTAAAATAATAGGAAGGGAAAAATTACAGCATATGGAAACATTTAACCTATTTTGGAAGTGCTTCAGACCAAAATGGTCAAAGTAGTGGGGATGTAAGGAGAAGAATTGTGGAAGGCAAAAAAACTTTCCAAGGAGGAGATAATTGAAAAAGGAGATGTTGAGTAAGGCATGTCCATAAAACACCTACCATAAATGGTAGACAACCAAATACTAATAATGATTTTCTTCCATTCAAGACCACCCAGATATATTTATTCTATTCATTGTAATAACGGCAAGTTAATCTTATCATCAAATTTAATATGATTTTCTCTTGAGCATGTTTTCATATCATGCTTAGTTTGATTTGCCATATTTTCCTTGGAAGAAAGTGATTAATAAGAAGGAGCAGGGCTTCCTCCAGCAAATTTATAGAGAATCAGTTTCTCCTTTAAACTTCTCAAGGGTGCCACAATAACTCTACACTTATAAATTCATTGGCAAACATTTTGTGAGGATGCAATAGAATAACCAGAAACCTAAAAGTCTGAATACTGTTTTAAAAGAGGAAATAACCAGATGATTAACATTGGACACTTCACTTATTGAACGTACATACAAGTGAACTTCAGTACACAAACTGAACATTAGTGAGATACTCTCAACATTTGCACCATGGTAGCCAAGTGATGGCTAGAGGAAGCCATGCGCTACAGCATCCTGGGAAATATTGGCTATAAGCAACCCTCTCTCCCTTTCCAAGCTCTCCATTTCTCCCAGGCAAGCACAGATGACTTCTGGCAGGCAAGAACCAGGCAAGAACATCAACCAGAAAGCAATCAAAAACCATCCCTGTTGTAGAGAGTACCTCACGTGAGAAGCAACATCGAGTCAATGGTGACATTTTTGGGATATTGAGGTATCAATCACAGTTTAGATGTTCCACATGGTACGTCAGACTACTGATTCCAGCTACTGAAAAAGGATTAGGGGTATCAGGAGGGAAACCAATCAAGAGGCAAACAATTAGGTCTTTCTCCATGCACACACCCACTCATCAGTTATGGTCAAGTTTTCAGCACATGACAATTGAGCATCAGCCCCCTCTCCTCCCATCATATCCAACTAAACCACTAGTTCTTGTTTCTGCTAACTTTCAATTCTTAGTTGTAAAATGAAAAAGCCTTGATGCTATCTTCACTGAACTGCACAGGATGCTGAACAACCGACAAAGGAGGACTTCCATAACATGTTCCAACCATCGTAAATAGTAGTAGTTTTAAGGAAGGCAACCGACAGCTGAGGTCATTTTCGCCATTAGGGATGGATAGGAAAGGAGGAAGGGTGGAGAGAAACCCGACATCATCAATAGCCTACTCTTATCAAAAGGTGATGGGGCCCACAATTTAATGTCCCATTATCCAAAATCATAGGTGCTTTAACCTCATACTCCTGAATTCCCAGAACATTTAATTGGTATTTCACAACTTCGGGAACAGTCATTGTGGAGCAGGTTCATTGCAATAATTTTAGTAAGCCACACACTTGCTGAATGCCCATAAAGAATAGGGAGTTCTTTATGGGCATTCATTATTTTCCTCAGAGCTTGGGATTCACACTATTTCTCTACAAACTACTCTTTAACTTGTGGCTACCATCTGCCTTAGGACAAAGGGGCATGGAGATCCTTGACACAGGGGTACAGAGACCCTTTCCTTAACAATTTTTTGTCCAGGAAACTTTGATTCACTCTGTACAGCTTGCATGTTTTCTGGCAAAACACTCTTGTATACAACACTGGCTTCATCTGCATTAATCATGTGACAATTTTAAATCAAATTCAGCCATCAACTTGCCAAATTTATCATAAATGGCTCAACTGTGACACTACTTAATCACACAAATTATCTCTTCTATACTGCCATAAACAACCATGTTAGCATTTGATAAGTTTCCATGGAGCATCAGTGCCATAAATTGCTACACCATTTGATCACTTCTGCGTATACCACAGGATGGTCTTTTCCACCTTTTCATCTTCTGGTAACCTTAGCGTTTCTCAATGCTTCAGATGTAACGTAATTCTGGCCATTAAATTTGTCAGTGAATTCCCTATTTGAAATATGTAGCATTTTGACAAACAATTTGTAGTCACACAACAATTATTTGATTTATTTTGCACGTGTAATTTGTAGTAGTAATAATACTATTGGAAAAATGATGAAATATTTACATTTGGTTTTCATTCATATCCTAAGAAAATTGCAAACAATACAGATTTTTTGACAGCGTGCACAGTCACCATGTGACCACACAAGAAACGACCCAAATAACATGGCTCGAATCCATTCAGATTGAGCAGATCTGAATCAGCTAGGGTTCTTTTACTGTGGAGACACCCTCTGTCTGATTATAATCAACGGACGCAGGTGAGATGTAGTGGAAGTTCATCATTATGAAAAAAACAAAATTTGTACTTTTCCACAGAATTATTCATAACATACAATGCATTTCAGTTAATTGAACCATCTTGAGGTACAAGACAAGATTTAACTTGTGATACATTATAAATATACTATATACCTGTTTGAGGAAGGGAGGGAAGAAAAGAGTGCGGAGTGAGGTAGGCAGAGACAAAGAGGGTCATTTCAGAAAAAATTTTGTTCCCAATTTGTTCCTCCACATAAACTCCAACACTCACAACCCAGGCCTCGACAAACAAAGTCATCATTTTTGCAAGTCGACTTTGACTCCTAATGACTGCACCCTTTGCACATTTTCCCATCCAACCACCCCCTCTCTATCTACCCTCCAATCTCAGTATGTGTTGAACAACCCTCCCCTGATAATGTCCCTCTTAGAATCACTTATGGCTCATCCCTTAACCTGCCTCTATCCCTTCCATGTCTCCTTCCCGCTTGACCTTTCTTTATTCTTTCCTCCTTCCTACTGCCAGGATACCAATTACCTGCCACCGTCCTCTCAAATAATGACCAAAATAGAATGGTTTGAGGTGTCACTTTGTCGAAGTGATTCACATCAGAAAGGAGGATGCTTTGTTCTTCTACATATAATTTGTTATTCGTGACCCAAGTTTTGACTTGCAAAGATGATGACTTTGTAAGTTGAGGTTTGGGTCGTGAGTGTATGTGGAGGAACCAAGTGTTTTTTTTCCGAATTGACCCTCTTTGTCCCCACCTACCTTACTCCTCACCTCCCCCCCCTTCCTCAAACGAGTATAAATATGATGTATC
Organism: Hetaerina titia; assembly: GCA_037158775.1. Taxonomy (NCBI): domain Eukaryota; kingdom Metazoa; phylum Arthropoda; class Insecta; order Odonata; family Calopterygidae; genus Hetaerina; species Hetaerina titia. The sequence continues at coordinate 16,585,132 of CM073772.1, read as the reverse complement.
ACAATTTGAATCTTGTCTTGTACCTCAACAAACTGAAATGCATTGTATGTCACAAATAAATTTGTGTAAAAGTTCAAATTTCGTTTTTCTCATAACTCAGTCTGATTCCTTGCCAGACTGGGTTTCACCACTATGTGATTAGCTACAGATATTTTATGTGTGAGTCTCCTTTGGGAATGATAATTAATGAGAGTTTACAGCACCTCAATGATGTTAAAAACTTAACATCCCACCTGTGTTACAAAGGTGTAACTATCTTATGTTAGAGAAAATTACTTCTGTACAACATACTAAGGTGGGCATACTGATATTTACACATGAAAGAAGTTGCATGAGAGAAAGAGTATGTGGTTCCAAGGTACCAAAGCCATTTTAAAAAATAATAATTGCACCTACCTCTATTATTCAATGTAATGTCAAATGATCTGAGGCCATTGCAATCTCTTAGGCCAGGTTTTACAATGTCTTGTTAAAGGGTAAAACTTAAACTTTGGTCAGGTGAAAACTCAGTTTCATGACTGCTAGGTAAGTTGCAAACTGACAGTTCCATTACAGACGAATGGTGTTACTATATTTAGTGTTCACATTCACTAATGACCAATCTTGCTTACTCATAAATCTGGAATTGTCAGTAATCTCCAAGGTACATTTACTAATGATTAAAATTATTGAGAGATTATTAAACCATGCCTTGGAGTAGTAAAGGAAAAAAATGGTCGTTAATGAATACATAACATAGCACATAATATCATTAAGTAATCTAACAGTTAAAGTAAGTTTTGGATGGATAGACCTACCAAATAAATATCTCCTCACAGAAAACAATCCAGCATCCCACTCTTCAACAAGCCTCTTCATCTCTGTGTACTTCCTCCCTTCATCCTGTCCAATATTCCTACCCTATTCCTGCCCTTTCCTCATTTCCCTAACATTTTCCCCTCTATTACAGTCTTCAACATCCCACTGCCACTCAATATGCCTTTCATCCATTTTTCCTACCTCCATAGGATATCTCTCAACAAACCACTCTCCTCACCCACCATCCCTAGTACTTCCTCATTTGTTTTCCTTTGGGTCCATTTCACCTTCTCCATTCTTCTCCACACCCACATTTCAAAACACTCCAATCTACATCTATCCTCCTGCTTAGGTGCATCCCTGCCATACGTGACTATGCTCCATATTAAAGTTTTTACAAGTCTTTTCTTAATATTCTTACTCAACATCCCTGTCATCAACTCCCTCCTCCTAGTGAAAGCCTTTGCCTAGCACAATTCTTCTCCTTACGTCCCTACTACTTTGATCACATTGGTCCAAAACACTTCCGAGATATGTAAACTGTTTTACCAGCTTTATTTTCTCCTCTCCTATTTTAATGTTTACCTTAGCCCTTATTTTTCTGGAAAATCACATAACCTTTGTTTTATTTATATTGATTCTCATCCCATATTTATCGCACTGAACCTCCAATTCACTCAGCAATGCTTGCAACCCCTTGGCTGACCGAGCAACTAATGCTTGGTCATCAGAAAACCTAACCGATTTTACGAATTCCCCTCCGACTTTCATTCCTACCTCCAGTTCTTCCCATGCCTCTTTAATCATTTCCTCTACATATACGTTGAACAGTACCGGTGACAATGGGCAACCCTGCCTTACACCTCTTCCTAACACTGCCCATCCGGACTCTCCGTTCCCCACTCGCACCTGAGCAGTCTGAGACATGTATAGGTTGCGGATCAGTCTCCTGTCCCTCAAATCCATTCTTATTTTCTTCAATATACGCATTAATTTTTCACAATTCACTCCATCAAACACTTTTTCGAAATCTAAGTAACAGGCAAATACATCCTGATTGTATTCTATATTCTTCTTAATTAGTGTTCTCATTACTGCAATGACATCATGTGTGAGCTTTTATCCATTATCCTTTTAATGATGGTCCTGAAAACCACTTTAGCTGCGTGGGAAATCAAACTTATTGTTCTGCAGTCCTTACATGATGTCGCCTTTACCTTTTTCAGAATAGAAACAAACGCTGATCTCACTAAGTCTTCCGGCCAGATTTCTTCCTTAGAGATGCTACGTATCGGTCCATATACAATCTCCCCACTACATTGCCCAAAGCCTTTAAGTAGCTCTGTGGGAATGTTGTCTACCCCCACGGCCTTATTTGATTTCATCTCCGTTATTGCCCTTTCTACCTCATCACGAGTAGGCCTGGACCTAAGATATCTTATATAAATAGGTGTGATGTGGTGGAACCGTTCCATAATTACAGAGACGAAGTCTACTACAATTTTCTTACATTTGAAAAAATAGGAGTCTTTGTCTCTGTTACAAAGCTATTTTTATATACCCTATTATATTCTATTTCTATTTCTAAGCTATTGCTACCATCTCTCTTGGATCTTTTCTGTTACAACTGTTATCTCACCTGACTTACCTCAAACTGTTAGCACACCCTTCTTACTTCCCAATAGTGATTTAACCTTGCCAACCAACCAACCTTTAACTTGAACCAACTTCACCCTTCCTCTACAAACTTTCCATATCATCACACTGTCTTCCACCATGCTTCTTTTGCTTCATTTGTTTCCAGTCTCAATTTATTATGTAACTCTTTGTACTTTCTTTTGGCTAACTCAGTATTCCTCCTTTCCTTCTCTCATCCATCCCTCTAATCATCTCATCCATGGTTTCCTTGTCCTTTTCTCATTAACGGTTCCTATAATTTCTTTTGTGGCTTTTGATATCCCTTTTTTATATATTCCCATTTTTGCTCGATAGTACTCGGCTCTTTCCCTCATCCATGATTTTTTTCTACAGCCGGCAGATACTCCTATAGCACATATTATTTCCTGTCTAAATGACAAAGATGTTTCTGAGAACCCTTTGATGAGTCAAGGATGACACAGGAGGGGTAGGAATTTGGCAGCATTAAATCTATGATGTGATGAATGCAATGTTTTCATTTGCAATATGATTATTAAATTAATTTTTAGCTATAGTTATATAGATTTGTTAAAAAACCAAATTTGAAACTTTCCACGGGTCATCCACAGACCAAAGGGAGACTGAGTCATAGTTTTGCAGTCTTCTACCACATTGTAATTACTTGTATCTATTGTTCTTCAAAAGGATTCACCTTTGTTGCTCTTCTCACGGCTGAGTGTAAACTTGTCCTGCAAGTCGAGGGAAATGGGTTGTGAGAGCTTGGTGCTGAGCAAATCCACTGTAACAGCCGCATCAGACAAGGCCGCAATGAACTTCTCCCAAGGAGGTTGATGGACCAACGACCCATACTTGTGGACAGATGCTTGCTCCATGTCCCTCTCTCTCATCCTTGAAAGACAACAGGGGATTAGAGATGATGACCAGGCAAACATGTCAGACAAATCACATTCACTATTAGAAAAATTCACTTGACCTTAAGAATTCTGCAATGAGGGAACAAATTAAACTATTTTAATTTACCTAGTAATATTGCAAGGAAACTAAATACATGCTTATTGATTACAGACAATAAAAAATATGAATTTTGGCGAAGCTTTCCATTAAAATAAATCCTTATTGATGTCCATTACAATGTATTTGAAATACTGCCCATTGATAATCATAATTTTTTTAGAATCTTTCAAAAACTCTTTTGTCTACTTTTGTCATCATTTTGAATGCAGGATTTTTTATCTGGCATTGATGATACTTAATGTAATCATTATCAAGTTCACAGCCTATGGGAAAATGTGGTAAGGAATCAAAGAATGTTTATGCAGATATATGGGCATGTTCTACATGTAACCATGCAGAGGAGCATTCAATGATGAGTATACAAGATTATGTTCGTGCAGTCTGGCATAATTCATTGATGACATTAGGAAGATTGGTGAAAGAAGGAAAGAGATGACTGCATACAAAGATTTAGGGAGGACAAACTACAAACAGCTGTGTAATGACCAATGCGTGTAACTAAGAGATCGAAGCAAAGAGCAATGTGAGGATGTGGAGAAAGTGCAAGGCAAGGGCAAAATGGGTGTGCCAAAAAGGAAAAAAAACTCGTGATGCAAGAGATGCAATCCGTTTGCATCATTTGTGATGCAATGCATAAAACATCAAGCACAAGAGGCTCTGGCAAAATCAAAGGTAGTACTTAAGATAAACAACAAAAGGATGGAGGACTAAAGTTTAGAAACAAGGGATGACCATGGGGAGAAAGCAATACAGCTCTGCAGGAGACATTGTTAAATCACAATAAACACTTAGTTTTAATATCAGAATAGAATTTATATTAAGGATATATTACATCAAAATATTTAATATGGAAATGATTGGAAAATACCAGGGGGTTCATAAATACATCAGTTAAGACTACATTATGGATAGACACAGATTTAGCAACAGCAGGATTTATTCACACAGTTTCCTACAAGCAGACGTATATTGAGATCATAATTTAGGGTTAGTGAAGTGTAACATGGCATTCAAGAAAATAAATCTGGGAAGAGAGAGGAGGAAATGGAATGTGGAAGTATAAACCCAGATGAAAAGGAAGGAGGACCAAGAGGCAGTGAAAAGTTTATTAGTGAGGACAGGGAAATGGATGGAGTAGAAGAAAGATGGAACATCTCAAAAATAAATATCTACATCTACATAAATACCCTGCAAGCCACCAAAAAAGGTGTGTGGTAGGGAGTGTAGCACCATGAGGGAAGGGTAAGGGATGAGGGAACCTGAAAGAAAAATAAATAAAAAGAAATACACACACACACATATATATATATATATATTATTATTAGGTAATCTACCGGTTAAGGTAGGTTTTTGGATGGACACAACTATCAAATAAACATTTTGTGACTCCCCACCTAGCAAACTAATCTATATCAGGTCCCTCTTCATCTCGGTGTACTTCTTTCCTCCCTTCATCCCTTCCAATATCCCTATCCTGTTCCTACCCTTACCTCGCTTGCCCAACATTCTCCCCTCTATTACCCTCTTCAACATTCCACTACCGCTCAATACGCCTTTCATCCATTTTTCCTGCCTCCATAGGATTTCTCTCAACAAACCCCTCTCCTCCCCCACCATTTCTAGTACTTCCTCATTTGTCTTCCTTTCTGTCCATTTCACCTTCTCCATTCTTCTCCACACCCACATTTCAAAAGCCTCCAATCTACGTCTATCCTCCTGCTTCAGCGACCACGTTTCCGCGCCGTACATAGCTACGCTCCATATCAGAGTTTTTACGAGTCTTGTCTTAACATCCCTACTCAACGTCCCCGTCATCAACTCCCTCCTCCTTGTGAGAGCCTCCTTGCCTAGCGCAATTCTTCTCCTTACGTCCCTACCACTTTGACCGTATTGGTCCAGAACACTTCCGAGATATGTAAACTGTTCTACCTGCTGTATTTTTTCCCCGCCTATTTTAATATTTAGCTTAGCCTTTTTCTTTCTGGAAAATCGCATAACCTTTGTTTTATTAATATTGATTCTCATCCCATATTTATCGCACTGAACCTCCAATTCACTCAAAAATGCTTGCAACCCCTTGGCTGACTGAGCAACTAATGCTTGGTCATCAGCAAACCTAACCGATTTTACGAATTCCCCTCCGACTTTCATTCCTACCTCCAGTTCTTCCCATGCCTCTTTAATCATTTCCCCTACATATACGTTGAACAGTACCGGTGACAATGGGCAACCCTGACTTACACCTCTTCCTAACACTGCCCATCCGGACTCTCCGTTCCCCACTCGCACCTGAGCAGTCTGAGACATGTACAGGTTGCGGATCAGTCTCCTGTCCCTCCAATCCATTCCTATTTTCTGCAATACACCCATTAATTTTTCCCAATTCACTCTATCAAATGCTTTTTCGAAATCTACAAAACAGGCAAAAACGTCCTGATTGTATTCTATATTCCTCTCGACTAGTGATCTCATTACTGCAATGGCATCACGCGTACCTCTTCCTTTCCTGAACCCAAACTGATCATCCCCTAAGTAATCATTTGCCTTACTCTCTATCCTTTTGTTGATGATCCTGAGAATAACTTTACCTGCGTGGGATATCAAACTTATTGTTCTGATATATATATATATATATATCAGAATATATATATCTATCTATCTATCTATCTATATATATATATATATATATATATATATATATATATATATATATATATATATATACACACACATTCATATGCATACATAATGCATAAACAAAAATATATTCATATATATATAAAAAAATAAAAACATATACACACATATGTGGGTCGCGGTGGTCCAATCGGTAGAGCATTGGACTACTGACCGGAGGGTCCCGGATTCGATTCCCGGGCAAGGCACTCTGGGCACCTGCAGCTCCACCCAAACTGGTTGATTTTTCGGGTACCAGATCTTCCTGGGAAACCATAACTGGCACAGGGAAAGGAACTGGCCCCCCTACCCTGATATGTGAATATTCACATGCTGTCAGGCTTAGTGCATGGGTGAGCTCTACCATCACCTACTAAACCGACCTTCGGGTTGATTACTGTGTTTATGGTTTATATATATATATATATATATATATATATATATATATATATGCATATACATACCATAAACACAGTAATCAACCCGAAGGTCGGTTTAACAGGTGATGGTAGAGCTCACCCATATACCAAGCCCGACGGCGTGTAAATATTCACACATCAGGGTAGGGGGGCCAGTCCCTTTCCCTGTGCCGGTTATGATTTCCCAGGAAGATCTGGCACCCGAAAAATCAACCAGCTTGGGTGGAGCTGCAGGTGCCCAGAGTGCCTCACCCAGGAATAGAACCCGGGACCCTCCGGTCAGTAGTCCAACGCTCTACCCACTGGACCACTGCGACCCACCATGTAAATACATACATATATACATACATCCATACATATATACACATACATGTATATATATATATATACATTTCCTCGCGCAGTCCCTAACCTGTACGTTAATACTTCTTGTAATGTACTAACTCCTGGGGAATTTCGACTACAAGTATTCCTGTCCCTTATCGTTCTTGGAAAAAATGACATTTTAAACATGTCAGTCTTTCAGTCTATCTCTCTAGTCTTATATTCGTGATCCCTTCGACCATAATATGTTGGGGTTCGTATTATATCCTTGATGTCATCGGAAAAGGGCCCATCTTTAAATGTTTTTAATAAGTTTAATCTATATTGTAAACGCTGCTGTGTAAGAAATCCCAACCTAAATTGTCTAGCAAAGTGGATATGCTGCTGTGTTGGTCATAACAATGTTTGACATATCTAGCCCCCCTCCGCTGAACTCGATCTAATTCCGAAATCAAATTTATATTTTGAGGATCGCACATACTGGCAGCATACTCTAGGTGGGACCTGACCAAGGCAAGGATACATCAGTCTTTCACTTTTTTGTCGTATTTACCTAGCACTCTTTTCACAAATCCCAATTTTTTATTAGCACGACCGCATATTTCTCGTGTGTTTTCCCCAGGACAGATCGTGAGTAATTGTTACACCAAGTATTTCAAGGAATCTACCCTCGCGATTTTAGTTTGTTTCAATTTGTAACTATAAGGGAGGGAATTACTCTTTTCCCAAAAATGTATTACTACGCATTTTTTAAAATTGAATTCCAATTGCCAACCACCAATTTTGAATTACATCTAGGTCGTTGGCTAACAACACTCTGTCTTCGTGACTTCGAATGTCCCCATAAATTACTGCATCATCGGCAAAAAGACGGAGCTTGCTATTAACTATGGTACTGAGGTCATTCATGTAAATAAGGTATAGAAGGGGGCCTATGACACTTCCTTGTGGTACACCTGACGTGACCTTGACAGTATCAGATGATACACCATCCAGGACGACTGTTTGGACATGATCACTTAAGAATTGTTTAATCCAGTTAATAATACTCTCGTGTATTCAATAATTTTCCAATTTCGCGAGTAATTTGCAATAAGGGACTTCATCGAAAGCTTTCTTAAAATCTAGGAATATCGCATCTACTGGAATATTACTTTCACCAGAGTTCAATCAATATATCATGCACAAAAAGTGCAAGTCGATTTTCCCAGGATACCCTTACGGAAGCCGTGTTGGTTATCAATCAATAAATCTTGGCTATCAAGGTTCCTCATTATGGAACTAACAATGATGTGTTCAAGAATCTTACAGGAAATGGAAGTGAGCGATATTGGCCTATAATTACTGGGGTCTTCCCTGTCTCCATTTTTAAATATGGGTGTTACCGAAGCTACCTTCCAGCCGTTTGGCACGCTTTCTTCTGCTAATGATTTCTTAAATATTATATCAAGATAAGGGGCAATTTCAGCCGACAGTTCTTTATACACGCGTGCTGGTATCTCATCAGGTCCCGGAGATTTGTTGGGGTCTATGTTTTTATGTAGTAATTCTATTCCGCAGGTGGAAAAATTGATTGCTTGCATTGACTGCTGAAATGTTTTCGGAAGTTTCTCGGGTATATTCTGTGAGCATATGTTGAAAACACTCTGGAAGAATGAGTTTAATATGTTGGCTTTGTCTAAACTACTTTATCCCCCTTTTCGTTAATCAAATATCAAGAGCAGGAAACAAAAGTATAGGAACAGTTAATCAGAAAAGAAGAAGGGGACCATGGATTACAGACAAGATGATTAGGAAGACAAGACGATAGTAGGAAATGGAAAAATGTGAGCACAGAATAATGCCAAAGGATTTGCAAAAAAAATTACTTAATTCACTGAAATGAGAAGCTAATACGGCAAAAGAAGTGTCACGGAAGTTGCATTTACGAAGATATGGAAAATTAATAAAAGAAAGGTTGAAAGTGGTCTGCCATCAGCAAAGTGAAAGCACCATCAGGAAGTATGAGGGGAAAATCCAAACAAACTATCAATGATAAGCCAGGAAAATTATTGATTGAACCAGGAAAGATTCAAGAGAATTAAAACCGTATTTAGGGGAAGATTAAATGATCAAGAAGTTTGGGCAGCAATTATAGACAGAGAACAAGAATATTCCACAGATGAGGATGGTTTAAGTCCAGGCATACTTACTGCAAAATACAAAGGCCATTAAGAGAATTGAAATCAAATAATACAGCTGGGATGGATAACATCCCCATAGAACTACTGAAGGCCTAAGAAATGTGGAAGGAAGAGTTGTTATAGATTAAACCAAGGCATTTATGAGGGAGGAAATTCATTAGAAAATTGCATCAGATCAGTGTTGGTTCCCATCCCAAAAAAGGGAAAGGCAACCTCATGTGAGGAATAGAAAACAATGGGGTTTTTGCACATGCAGCCGAAGTGGTATTTAGGTTGCACAAGGAAGAATCCAAATACGTTGCATTTCCACAGGATAGAATTTATTGCTGTCAGCTAGTTTATGTGTGTAACCTCTTGAACTATCTATCCAGGTGATGCAACAGCATAGCAAAACTATTTGACAGCAATAAATTCTATCCATGTATATTCTATTCCGATTGCTCCTTATGCATTACTATGGAATTCCACAAAGTATCAGTATCAACTATCTCTCAAAAAGGGTATTTAGGATCATCAAAAAGGGGATGATAAAGAGGGAAAATGATTAATTAAGGAATGAAATTTTGTTTTAAGAGGCACATGTGATATCATAGCAGTAATGCGATCACCAATACAAAAAATATGAAATACCATCACTAGGAGTTTGCTTGCTTTGTAGATCTTGATAAGGCATTTTTTTAGTGAATGAGGAAAAACTAAGGACTTTACCGCAGGAAATAGGAATAGATTGGGGAGACAGGAGGCTAATCTGCAACCTGTACGTCTCAGGCTGCTCAGGTGTGAGTGGGGGGCAGAGAGCCCAGATGGGCAGTGTTAGGTGTGTAAGGCAGGGTTGCCCATTATCACCGGTGCTGTTCAACGTATATGTGGAGGAAATGATTAAAGAGGCATGGGAAAACTGTAGGTAGGAATGGAAGCCGGAGCTGAATTCATGAAATCGTTTAGATTTGTGGATTATCAAGTTAGTTGGCAAAGGAGTTACTATCACAGCCGAGTGCATTAGAATATCAATTTGATTGGTATTAGATGAGAATCATTGTACATAATAACAAAGGTTATAGGGTTTTCATACCAAAATGGGAGGACGAAAACTAGAGCAGGTCATTGCAACAATTTCAGAGCGTAAAAGTCATTCCCCTTTTACGCTATGAAATTGTTGCAATGAAATGCATGTTAGCGGATGACTCCGTTAAAAGCTACTGTTGCGGCATCTCCCACAGTTTCTCGAAATTTGTCTAGAGCAGGGGTTAACAGTTTACCTATCTTAGAAATTTTTTGGAACTAGAGGGTCAGTAAGAAGAAGAGTTGCATTAGGCAAGAAAGCTTTCACAAGTAGGGAATTGGTATGTATGTCTGATATGCTAATGTTGAACGAGAACTTTAGGATAAAACTTATTAGAGAGAAGTTAAAGGAGGGTGGTTTTGCATGGTGAGGGATTGGAAGTGCAAGTTCTCAATGAGGATAATTCCGAATCACTACATCCAATGCCTTCACGTTTGGAAGGGTGTGCATCAAGATAAAAAGCAAGTGATATTCTAAGCCTGGACTAAAGAACTGCACACAAAATTGATCAGGGAGAGCATCAGGACTTTCAAACATTGTAGATTTTCATTACATTATACATAATACATATTTCAATACACATACACTGTGCTTGAAGATTCATGACTAAGTTATAAAAAACTATGTTTTAAGAATTATTTTTACGATTGAATTGTGTGTTGACGTTGTTAGCAATTGTATTTGTTAGGCTCTCACACACAGAACCAAACAACTTTCTACAACCTCGCTTTTCTCCTTCATGAGTTTTGTCGTAACTCTCACAACATGCACATCTTAAATCTTTTAAGAAAAATTAATAAGTTTATCTTGCAATATTTATTGACAGAAATAGAGCCTAATCGATAATACATATTATTGACTATATCTATGAGCTTCTACGTAACAAAAAACGTGGTTTACCTAACCGTCTGCAACAATATGCTCTTTGATGTGTTTGTGTTTTGTCTGTATGACACAATGGTACAAAAACTTTATGAAAGCAAAACAACCATTCACCGCTTACCTTCGATATATTTCCGCACTAATGTTCACTTCCTTCTTGAGATCACTGCAATTTCGTACAACTCCACATACCAACGTGGACACATTTGATAATTTTATGGCAGGATTTAATGTTAAATGTAATTTAAGACAGCATTCTGCACAATCCGGGCCCGTCGAAATGGTGTAGCCTATTTTTTCTAATACTCGATTTAAGACCTTTGAAATTAAGGCCAATCTCAGCTGACTCAAATCACTATCTTCAGGGATGAAATCAGTTGACGTCGATATGACCTGCATGAATATGGTCATAAATGAAGTGATATTTGATAACCTTATGGAAATGCACATAGTTCTTCCACAAATTTACCTCCCCACGTCTCTCTTGGTTGCCATATTCTAATCCTTTGGAATGAAGAGAGATTAATATGGTTTTAAACACACTGGCTCTATCCAGTTTCACAACGATTTTACCGTCCTTTAAACTGCACTCCTTTATCCGTATCGGCCAAGATTCACTTTCTCTAATAATGCTATTAGTCACCTGTGTGAAAAAATATTTCGTTTTTACACAGAAAACATGTAATTTCAATACCCACCCCAAATACATTCACACAACTATTTACCAATGTATCTTTCTCTTCATAATTACACATTATTTCTTTATTATTATCAACTTCGGGATATGATTCTTCAGAACGAAGCATGTCCTTCGCAAAGTCCACGTGGGAATAGGAACTCACTAAATCCCCCTTTTCTATGAAGTTTTTGTTAATTTTCAACCAGGATCCCACATTCCAAACATGCCGATTCGTAGATAACAAAAAGGAATAATGCCAATTCTCTGCAAGGCAATTCTTCAGCTCCGAAATGAGATCTTTCAAAACAGGACTTCCCCCACTCATTATAAACGAAATTAGATAAATAAAACACGTCAGCACCTCCAATAAATGACAACAAATATCATCAAAAATATCCAAATGGTGAAAATGGTTTTCCGAAGGTGTACGTAATTTCTTTCGCCATTAAATATTTCACATTCTCACAATCAAAACCAGGACCTGCAGCTGACAAGTCCATACTCGACTTCACTACAATTCGGAGTTCAGAGGGTTCGCACAGTGCTCTATCATTTCAAATGTTAAAGCGTCATTATCCTTTTCCTCTCCAGAGGGCTATGCATGTTAAGAACCGCAGGGTAGTGCAACAGACAATTTCGAGCACATCCAAGGGTTTCTGTTACGATAAAATGTGAGTTTCTTAATTTTGTGGCATGAAATTTCTTACAAAATCAACGTACCCCATCTATTTTTAATGAATTCCACGCAACTTAAGTTTTTATACTCGTGCACTTCATTTTTTGTTGTTCAACGGTGCCTGACTTATCTGAAAATTTGGGCACTATGTATCTTCAAAGACATCAATTTCTACAAAAATACATGCAATTTTGAAAATTAATATTCAAAATCTTTTTAAAAATTGAAAATAACCCGGTTACTAATCATTTTTTATTTACTCAAAGACCAAAATATAAAAATAAACGGTATAAGGTACATCAATGATAGGTAGTGACATACTTGAGCACACAAAAAATCCTCAAGCCTCGGTGAAGTGAAAGCCATCTCGGTATTCCTAGCGCATCGATTAATTCATAAATTATGATTATTTTTATAAAAATCACGATTATTTAATTACCTACCAGCATTTTTTGCACTATATCTCAAGGGGCTTAAAAATATTTTCCTTCCAATAAGAAGATAACGAGTTAAAATGTCTACAACAATAAACTTATAAAAATTAAAACAACCCTACATTCTTGAACCAACACACATTTTGACCATCGGTAGAATGGATCATATTTCACAAGTGTCTAAACCAATTTTGTCATGAACTGTCGCGTCTTAGGACGTCCAATTATTTTACAATGAAAGTATCCCCAACACGTACTTAAAATATATCGATAAAATTATTTACCTCAATATTTGAAAGCGATAAATAACCGCTACGAATACCCGGATAATTTTAGTGGGTGAGTGCCATGTCTCACAGCGACGCATGACCCTACATAGTTTTATGCTTCCTATCGTTGTCTTCTCATCATCAGTTCATTAACAGGCATAAAAAATATTCTCACATTAATATTTTTCCCTAAGAATTATAGGCTATATGAGTTAACAACATCAGTTATTGATTTAATTGTGCCAGTAAACTAACTTCAAATCATATCCATTCCTTTGGCGCGAACACCAATAAAGGTGCCAACGCTTGAAACCTAAGGAAAAGAGAAAACATCTAAAAAGCGTTAGTGATTAATTGCCAACATAATAATTACGTACCAAATTTGCACTTCCCCTTGTTGTGGATTGCACTAAAAATAAAGATGCATACTTTTGGATGAAAATAAACCTAACTCATATCCTTCTCTGAAAAAATTAGAATTTCGGTATTCTCAAAACTAAAATTTCAGCCACAACTCAAGCCCATTCTTAAAAGATGAAAAATGAAATGGACTCGTATGATATTAATTATTGTAAATTTATGATGCAATGGGATTGAAGACAGTGACCACAGGAGCAATGTTTGCTGCAGCAACTTTTGCCTTATCCTAGGAACAAAATTAACAGTACATCATGCGAATTCACCTGAGAACGACACTAAAAATAATCTCCAACACTGACGCCTAACCTTCATCGATCCTGATTGAAGTGTTTGTAGAGTCTGTTTGGCTTTGCATTACGCTCACTAATCAAACACTGAAGTATTCATGATTTAACATATCAATCAATATCACTAACTGAGCCAACATGTGGCACATCGCACGAATTACAAAGGAATTTTACACGTATTGTAACAATTCCAGATTGGACAAATGTATTAAGTGTAATTGGGAGTACTTTGAAAGTGATAAGGTTGCTTCGTAAAAAAATTAAATGTGTTGCTTTAAAAAAATCCTGTTATTTCTTGGTTCCCCCTCATATGCATATAAACGCTCCTTTTTCTTTCCACGCAATTAATTTGTTTTTTACCCCTGAAAAGCATGTTTTTCTGTTTTTCGGCCATGTTAAAGGAGTAGATTTATAGTTTTACATGAGCACACAACTATCATCAATTGAAGCGCCGAATCTTGCTTTACCATAAAGCTTAATCTCTCACGTAGCCAGGAAAACACAAATTAATTTTTTAGGACCCTGCGAGCCACCCCTCTGAATTGCTTCACAATATCATTTAAAATTGATGAAACTATACCCCATTCCAAGTAATTGGCTACCGCACAAATGAAGCAGCTAAAGTTTAGGTAATTACATATCCATGTATGTACTCCTATACCAGCTCTCACAAATACTATAAGAAAGCTATGCCAAAATTACAGAAGACTAAATACAACTGCAGCAGAGAATTTAACTCAAGACTATCTGAAAAATAAATACAGAGAATGGATTAATTTCCAGGGTAATATAAGATATTTTATCAATTCATTATTTCAATTTGGCCTTCTCCATACAAAATTTAAACTTAATGAACACATCTCTGAGAACTGAAAATAAATATCAAATTGATGCCAATGACACCTGAAAAATTGGAAATTAATATTTTTAAGCAATTCAATTCTTCAGAAGGGCAGGCTGGGTATTACTGGTCATTATACAGAAGAATATGTAAAAATGGATCCTGTAATAAGTTAGGGTCAGTAGCAAGGGTTCCTCCATATTGGTTACAATGATTAAACTTAGGAAAGCCAACACCACATGAATATCCACCTACATCAATGATCCCTATTTTTGTGTTACTTCCAATCAACTACTTCCTTTTGCCATCATCTGATTCTTCAGCATTTGATTCAACATCCTGTTCTGAAAAAGTAGAGAATATGCCATCAAGAGACTGCCACCATATTCTATAGTATTTTCTTGGGTCTGGTTTGAAATCCATAAATCAATATGGAGTTAGAGCTATCAGGTACTGTTGTGGCTTATGTTTTTGATTAGCACCGCAGTTATGTTTAATATCATTGGACATTATTTTGATAGAGTCATCATCAAGGTTTCTTGTGTTGTAGTACCAGGGCTATTTAGTATTCAGTTCAGTCCATATGAACATTACTACTCTTAAAGCAGTTAATGACTCATTTGACAAAGGTAACTGGAATTCCTTTTCTTTCCCACAAACTCCTATGGCAAAGGCTGATTTCCATTGAACCACACTAGGGTTCCCATTTCTGACTTCCATCTACAATTCTTTTTTATGGTGACCCCATTGCCCCATTGAAGCCAGAAAACGTTGAACCAATGTCCATTAGTAATTATGCAGTGCTCAGCTACTTTATAAACACCTGCAATACAAAATAAAGGGAATAATTACATCATGTTATGAGTACTTTGCTAGGCAAGGGTAAAACTCACCTAATACTGAGCCCACTGGCATTCAAATCTCACGCACAAGGTTAAGGTGTCTATGGAAGGGAGAATGGTGCGGAGGAGGCTGTTGGTGCATCGTGAAAGGGGATTGATGGAGTTGGTCCAAATATAAGGGAGAAGGAAGAAGATCAGTGGCAGATGGTGATGTTTGAAATACTGGAGGCTCAGGTTCCATATGAAGCAACTGAAAACAGATTAATGGGTGGATAATGAGTGGTATGTATGGCAGAATGAGTTAGATACCCTGAAAGTCTAAGTAACTGGTTTCAAAGAGTCATCACACCTAATTCATCCTCTAATTGGCTTCAAATATACAGGGGTGTTCCACAAGGATCAATTCTTGGATCCTTGCTTTTTTCCCTGAATATAAATTATATTAGTTAATGTATTTCTAATTGCAAACATCACCTTTACGCCAATGATTTACAAAAATATCACCATTCCTGCCTTCACGACCTACCGAGAATTATTATAGAAATTAATTCAGGTCTTGCTGCTTTGTCACTATGGGGAATAAGAAGTTTACTGGAAATAAACCCAATCAAAAGTCAGTCCATTATAATTGGATACCATGAACTACATTCTAAAATAAGTATTGATAAAACCACCACTTGCATAGCAAGGATCTATCATACCATACCTAAGGACTGTAGTTAATTTAGGCATATCCATTAATGAAACGTTATCTTGGACTGATCATGCTATTGCTATCTGCCGAAAAATATACTCATCTCTGCATTCACTGAAATGGTTAAAGAACATTGCTCCCCCTTCCTTAAAGATTCTTCTTGTATCCTCTCTTTTCAAACCCAATTTTGATTACTGTGATGTAATACACCAAGACCTTTCAGGTGAACTGAAAACCAAACTCCAGAGGTCTCATAAGGCTGCAGGCATTGACATATTCTTTCAATTTTATACAGAATATTTTCAAACTACAAATGTAAATATTTATACGAATATTTCCTCCTCATCAGCTCAATGCACAACAGAAATACAAGGGGTAATAATAAACTTCGTTTTCTAAATCATTGCATTAAAATCTATCACAAATCTTTTCATATTACAGCATGCCGTCTATGGAATTCTCTCTCAGATGACATAAAAAATTCTCCATCCACAATAATATTTAAGAGAGTACTTCACAATTTCATTTTCCACATGTTCAAAACTTAACCAGTATACCCTCCCTCATTTCACTCAGCTGCTATACAGATCACCATTTCTACTTTATCTTTTGTCATCCCAAGCAGTAGGATTTTGCATCATTATTTTTAGTCAGTGTTATGTTTCTCACTACTCCTCAGGTGTTGTCAGTTTTTTTAATTTCTTCATTTCAATTTCAGTAACTTCATAATATGTATCCAATGTAAACATGATAAAAACAATGTATATGTCTTTCCTTGAATTATGAGTGGTTTTCGCAGGTATTTCACACACCTCTTCTCTTCATTGGTGTTTTCCTGTGTGGACTTTTACAAGGTGAGAAATGCACACTCTCCCAGCAAAACTTTACGAGTAAACCTCATTCTTTGCTTAAACTTTCCTTATTTTATTTTTCTCTTTCTTCACTGTCATTTACTTTGAGTAAGTGTAGGTGTATCCTTAAATTATGTATGTATGTATGTGTGTGTATATATATATTTTTTTTTTAATATATATTTTATATATATTTTTTATTTTATATTATATATTATTCAAACACGAAATCCCACCATATGGCGAACAAATATTCATTCACATGGAAATAGATATAAGGAAAGGGGAAAGGAACACACATAAAGGACAAACACAGGAGAGGAGGGGAAGGTGGAACCAAGGAGACCACTAATGTAAAAATATTTTCCTTGACCGGGACTTGAACACCGGATCCCTCCACTTGCTGGGCGGATGCTCTCACCACTTGAGCTATCGAGAAAATCTAATTTATACTGAGATCTGCGATCTTATAAAGTGCCCAAGTGCTCCGATTACTTGGTCAAGAAATGGCATTAGGGAGCTGTTTCACCCACCAAAGGAGAAATAGACAACACACAAGAAGAAGAAGGACAGTAGGTTAGCAAGCATACAACATCAAAAAGGTTTCATGGCACGCATAGCCAGAAGAAGAGACGAGCCACATTGGCCAAATACACATTCAAACACGAAATCCCACCATATGGCGAACAAATATTCATTCACATAGAAATAGATATAAGGAAAGGGGAAAGGAACACAGATATTCACACACACACATTATATAGTGTAAAAATATATATATACACCTATAGTGTCATTAATATAAATGTATATTTTTTTCCTTTTGTGTTACATTATATTTTTACATATATATAAACAAATAAAAATATACATATATATTTTTTTCATACATACACACACACACACATACACACACACACACACACACACACACACACACACACACACACACACACACACACATATATATATATATATATATATATATATATATATATATATATATATATATATATATATATATATATATATATATATATATTCATTATATATATATACACATATAAATTCATTATATATATATTATTTTATTATTAGGTAATCTACCGGTTAAGGTAGGTTTTTGGATGGACACAACTATCAAATAAACATTTTGTGACTCCCCACCTAGCAAACTAATCTATATCAGGTCCCTCTTCATCTCGGTGTACTTCTTTCCTCCCTTCATCCCGTCCAACATCCCTATCCTGTTCCTACCCTTACCTCGCTTGCCCAACATTCTCCCCTCTATTACCCTCTTCAACATTCCACTACCGCTCAATACGCCTTTCATCCATTTTTCCTGCCTCCATAGGATTTCTCTCAACAAACCCCTCTCCTCACCCACCATTTCCA
Organism: Hetaerina titia; assembly: GCA_037158775.1. Classification (NCBI taxonomy): domain Eukaryota; kingdom Metazoa; phylum Arthropoda; class Insecta; order Odonata; family Calopterygidae; genus Hetaerina; species Hetaerina titia. Next base: position 16,566,726 of record CM073772.1, on the reverse strand, counting down.
GTACTTCCTCATTTGTTTTCCTTTCGGTCCATTTCACCTTCTCCATTCTTCTCCACACCCACATTTCAAAAGCCTCCAATCTACGTCTATCCTCCTGCTTCAGCGACCACGTTTCCGCGCCGTACATAGCTACGCTCCATATCAGAGTTTTTACGAGTCTTGTCTTAACATCCCTACTCAACGTCCCCGTCATCAACTCCCTCCTCCTTGAGAAAGCCTCCTTGCCTAGCGCAATTCTTCTCCTTACGTCCCTACCACTTTGACCGTATTGGTCCAAAACACTTCCGAGATATGTAAACTGCTCTACCTGCTCTATTTTTTCCCCGCCTATTTTAATATTTAGCTTAGCCTTTTTCTTTCTGGAAAATCGCATAACCTTTGTTTTATTAATATTGATTCTCATCCCATATTTATCGCACTGAACCTCCAATTCACTCAACAATGCTTGCAACCCCTTGGCTGACTGAGCAACTAATGCTTGGTCATCAGCAAACCTAACCGATTTTACGAGTTCCCCTCCGACTTTCATTCCTACCTCCAGTTCTTCCCATGCCTCTTTAATCATTTCCTCTACATATACGTTGAACAGTACCGGTGACAATGGGCAACCCTGCCTTACACCTCTTCCTAACACTGCCCATCCAGACTCTCCGTTCCCCACTCGCACCTGAGCAGTCTGAGACATGTACAGGTTGCGGATCAGTCTCCTGTCCCTCCAATCCATTCCTATTTTCTGCAATACACGCATTAATTTTTCCCAATTCACTCTATCAAACGCTTTTTCGAAATCTACAAAACAGGCAAAAACGTCCTGATTGTATTCTATATTCCTCTCGACTAGTGATCTCATTACTGCAATGGCATCACGCGTACCTCTTCCTTTCCTGAACCCAAACTGATCATCTCCTAAGTAATCATTTGCCTTACTCTCTATCCTTTTGTTGATGATCCTGAGAATAACTTTAGCTGCATGGGATATCAAACTTATTGTTCTGTAATCCTCACATGACGAAGCCTTTGCCTTTTTTGGAATAGGAACTAACACCGATCTCACAAAATCTTCCGGCCAGATTCCTTCCTCATAGATACTACGAATCAGTCCATATATGGCCTTTTTCCCACCTTTCCCTAACCATTTCAACATTTCTACAGGAATATTGTCCACCCCCACAGCCTTATTTGCTTTCATCTCCTTTAATACCCTTTCTATTTCATCGTCGAGTATGCCTGGACCTAAGCTATCTTCTTCTACGTCATGTTCCTTTTCTATGTCTAACCTTGTCGGCCTAAGTTCTTTACCATACAGTGTTTCTATATATTCCTTCCATCTCTCTTGGATTTTTCCTGGTTCAACTATTATCTTACCCCATTTATCTTTAACTGTTAGCACAGCTCTTGCCTTTTTACTTCCCGATAATAGCTTAACCTTGCTGTATAGAGCACCAATTTCACCCTTCTTCTGTAAACTTTCCATATCCTCGCATTGCGTTTTCCACCATTCTTCTTTTGCTTTATTTGTGGCCCTTCTCAATTTATTGTTTAACTCTTTGTACTTCATTTTGCCTAACTCTGTGTTTACATTTTTCCATCTTCTTCTCTCATCCATCTTCGCAATCATCTCATCCGTTACCCATGGTTTCCTTATCCTTTTCCCGTTAACGGTTCCTATAGTGTCTTTAGCGGCTTCCAATATCCCTTTCTTGATACATTCCCATTTTTCTTCGATAGCACTCAGTTCTTTACCGTCATCCATCATTTTCTCTACAGCCTCCTGATACTCCTTCCTCGTTAATTCATTTACTGCCTCTAAATTCCATTTTTTAACCCGCCGCCCTTGCCTTATCTTCTTGAAACGAACATTACATTTCATAACAACTAAATTGTGGTCAGAGTCCGCATCCGCTCCTGGGAAACTGTGCGAATTTATCACACTGTTCCTAAACCTGTGCCTAACCATAATATAATCTAACTGATACCTTTCTGAGTCACCTGGCATTTTCCATGTATACCTACGCCTTTTGTGGTGTCTAAACCATGTGTTAGTGATGACTAACCCCTGTCTCCTGCAGAATTCAATTGCTTTCTCCCCGCGTTCATTCCTCGTGCCTAACCCATAGTCCCCCACCTCACCACCATCTCTTCCTTCGCCTACCGTCGCATTCCAATCCGCCATCACTATCAAATGTTTCCCTGCAGGAACACTCGCGATGATATCCTCTAACTCATCATACATCCTATCGACTTCTTCCTCCTTGTGGTTGCTCGGTGGCATGTATACCTGAATGATTACCAAGTTCGTCGGCTCTGCTTTAATCTCTAAGAGTAAAATTCTATCTGTCTCTTGCTCTATGTTGACTACGCTTCTTCCTACCCCTTTATTTAAAATTACGGCAACCCCTCGTTGGCTCTCATCCCCGCCGCTGTATATTACTCTATAATTGTCACTCCAGTAATCCCCGCTATCCTTCCATCTCACCTCGCAGAGGCCTAAAACATCTATGTTACCTCTTTCCATCTCTCGCTTAATATTTTCTAATTTGCCTCTCCTCAACATTGTCCTGATGTTCCAGGTTCCTATTCTAACTACTTTCGCCTTCTTCTGAGTCTTCTGTCCTGCTGAAGTTATTCCTTCCCCGCAAGGGTTTCGTTGGATGACGACCGCGGAAGCCTTGCCTCTCCCGCTGCCGGGCACGACACACGGCCTCTTGGGCCGTGTCCCGTAGTTGCCAGGACTCATATTATCTATAGTGCCCATCATAATATTCTTGGGAATCATAATTGAGGTGGTTTCCCGTTGCCTTCCTCAATAGTGTTTTTAACGTGACACCATCACTTAATGGCCGCCCCACTGGGGTCAGACGCCATTGCAGCCGCCTCACTGAGGAACAGACGCTGCGTGGACTACCTTTCGTCTGGCTCCTAACCTTCGACCTATCTGGCATGGGTGACCCTTCCAGGAGTAATTATTATTACTCCCGCCAGCACAGCTCTAGGGGTCATCGGAACACACAAGCCCTTCCACCACGACAAGGTTGTAGTCCATGGGAGGGTATATATATATATACACATATAAATTCATTATATATATATATATATATATATTCATTATTCATTCAAACATGGAAATAGGTATAAGGAAAGGGGATAGGAAAACACATAAAAGGCGAACACAGGACATGTGGGGAAGGCGGTTTTTGAGCAGATCACGAAAGTAAAAATATTTCCTTGACCGGGATTTAAACACCGGCCTTCCACTTGCCGGGCGGACGTGCTACCAGTTACACCACCAAGGAAACTTAAATAACCCTGAGATCTGCGATGTTTTAAGACGCCCAAGTGCTCCGAATCATTTGCCAAAGGAAGGCTTTAGGAGCTGTTCCACCCACCAAAGGAGAAATAGACAATACACACAAGAAGAGGGGACAGTTGGTTAGAAAGCATATTGTATAGTATCATATAGAATAGGAACAGTGCGTTTCGTGGCACGCATAGCCAGAAGAAGAGATTAGCCACATTGGCCAGATACACATTCAAATACGAAGTCCCGCCATACGGCGCACAAATATTCATTCAAACATAGAAATAGGTATAAGGAAAGGGGATAGGAAAACACATAAAGGGCGAACACAGGACATGTGGGGAAGGCGGTTTTGCTTGGAAGCGCCCGGCAAGTGGAAGGTCCGGTGTTCAAATCCCGGTCAAGGAAATATTTTTACTTTCGTGATCTGCTCAAAAACCGCCTTCCCACATGTCCTGTGTTCGCCTTTTATGTGTTTTTCTATCCCCTTAGCGGTGGTCTAGCGGGTAGAGAGTTGGACTGCTGACCGGAGGGTCCCGGGTTCGATTCCCGGGCAAGGCACTTTGGGCACCTGCAGCTCCACCCAAGCTTGTTGATTTTTCTGGTACCAGATCTTCCTGGGGAAGCCATAACCGGCACAGGGAAAGGAACTGACCTACCCTGATGTGTGAATATTCACACGCCGTCGGGCTTGGTACATGGGTGAGCTCTATGATCACCTACTAAACCAACCTTCGGGTTGATTACTGTGTTTAATGGTTTATATATATATATATATATATAGTGACAAAAGTGTTATATATATATATATATATATATATAGATGATTTCTTCGAAGTAACACGGAAGTATTGAATAAAAAACTTAGACAGTAACACACAGCACGAGAACACATAAAAAGAACACTCACAATAATATCTTGATAATTTCGACGGACTCGAGCTCCGTCTTCTTCGGAAGATAAGATATGACTCTCTCTCTCTATATATATATATATATATATATAACACTTTTGTCACTTAAGTGAAAATCCCACGGACGTGCACAATAATGTAAATGACTAGTCGACACAAACACAGGAACAGAAACACATAAAAGAGGGACTCACTGGGTCTCGAATTTTCGGTGATGCAACCACCTTTCTCAAGAGGAATTAGGAACATAACTGAGGCAGAGGAGGGCCCGGAAACACTGAATGGAAGGAGAAGGGGGAAAAAGTATGTGAGTGGAGGGTTTGGAGGGGTAGCGTTAGGCGCGGGAATGTTAAAAAAGGTGGGGATAATATGGAAGTTGTTGGGGACGGAGGGGGATGAAATTATGTGTAAATGTGACGAAAAGCTCAAAGAGAAATGTTATCTGTCTCCGGTTAGGCCTCGTTTAGAATATGCTGTAGGTATATGGGATCCCACGAAGTTGTATTAATTGCTGAATTGGATCGCGAGCGGCGTAGATGAGATAGATTTGTAAAACAATGTTATGATAAACTTAGTAGCGTATCCAAAATATTCGAGTATCTAGGCTAGGAATCATTGACGGAGCGAAGGTTAAATTACAGATTGAAGCGGTTGCATAAATTGGAAAGAGGTCTCTTTAGCAGTGATGTTGAAAATGTTTTATTACCCCATCGTACTACGGTAGGAGAGATTATGCCAATAAAATTAGAGAGATTGAGTGTAAAACAGATGATTTTAAAATGTCATTTTTTCCACGAACGATAGGGGATCATATAATTCTATTGTTTCAAGCTTCACTTCGTGGAAGTATTTAATAAAATAAAAAACTCTGGAAAATGTACGAGTCTATCTTTTTAGTATGGACAGGGGATATTAATAACATTGTTCGACCGCGGTATGGGGAATAAAGTATTTCGTGTCAAAATTACTCTGGTGTGCATTCACCCCCTGCCACTCACACACTGGCAGTGCTTTGCAGGGTATATTTTATGAAAATATAAATAGATAAAAGAGAAGCTTCAATTACATAGTAGGCTGTCGCAAATAAAACGTCATTTAGAAAATGTAGTCAGAATATGAGATTGCAAAGGATGCATTAGTGTAGATGACAGTATTAATTATGGTGCCGTACTATTGTACCATTTTTTACAATAATTATTGATCCATGGACTTTTTAGTTCAAAATAAAATTTCAAACTTAGTATTCGAGAGGCTAAACGGGAATAAACAACATTAGCAACAAGAATGGTGTTTGCCCGATGATACTGAACAAAGTAGGCTACAACGCACTATAAATACAACTGATGAAGCCACTATTGTCGAAGTACGTAATTGTAATAATCGATGACGTCAAAAACACAGTCGACCACAACAGTATTAGAAAACGCTTCAAATAGAAAACCCCGGGCTCGGAATTGTGTGATGATCGGAACCCACACAAACGGAATCATTATACAACCCCGGAAACTATATGAGGCCCATTATCGCAGCGTTATACGTACTCCCACATCTAATAATTCGCAAAGTGGCTCCACGCACAGTATAAAGCAATAAATACCTAAGCACACGCATTGTTTTAAGCTCGACGCCACCGAGAGCTTAAAACGCAGATGAAAGGAGTGTGTATGTCACAAAGGAATAGGAATTGTAATTCCCGCAAAGGGGTTTTCAAAGAGGCACTGGCCTGTAGTATGCATTAATGGTTCCACAAATATAGTCACGTTTGCAGGATATCACTCGCCTCGATGCGCGTTGTCTCACATAACTAAGGCACCGTTTACATTTTTGGCAACGGTTATTCTCCCGCGTAAATTAATTTGGAAGGCAATTATTTCAAAGTAACTTTGTATGAAAAAATATGGCTGTGAGAAATATACAAGAGAGGATAAGTAAATAAGAGACGAAGAAGGGAGGGAAACTGAAATCTGTCTTCCATGACAGAGGTCAATCCGACATGGACGTCTTTCAGAGTGTGATCAATGTATGTACACAAGACCAATGCATAAAAAACACTGGGAGATTCAGTGAAAATGTCTCAACTTACAATTATTCCAATCTGCTGGATTCTCCGTAGTTCCATTCCCTAGGAATCCTTATTTCCTTCTTGTACTTACAGACATTTTCGCCTTTCTCTCAACAACACTGTGACAGTCCTCCTTTTCCAATGAACCCTTATCCGTATCCCCGGATCGTATTCCTGTAAAAGATTAAAAACTTATTAAATAAAAGTCCAATAACTTATGAATGTGCGTGCAAATCCTTCCATTTTCATTGTATTTTTCGCATTCAAAAGAATACTTAGACTTCAAGCTGATTTAAAACTCTTCCACAACACCCTAAACTCGACTATTGATTGCCTGAACTGCTCTCTTCCTTTTCAACTTCAGGATACCAACTCGATCCACCCGCACCCACTCCCTACTCCATCTCTGCATATTCTTAGGATATCTCTCACCAAGCGCTCACTTTTATTTCGCCTCTCCTCCCTGCTAAATTCACTCCCTCACACCATCCATCCTTTTTATTTATCATGTAACAATTTCATCACCCAGCTACCATTCCACCTGTCAACAAATTAAAATTTTCCCCGGTCCATGCTCGGTTCTTGTTGTTATTTTTATGCTGTTATTGTCTTTTATCCTCTTTCATGTTTGTTATATTTTTCACTGTAAATTGGCGCTACTACTGCATGTAAATAATGTTTTAAAATAAATAAATAAATAAATAAACCATTTACTATTTGTTAAAACTTTGAGTAATGTAGACACGTGTATATCATTGGCATTTTTCCATCTGCTGCACAAAATGCAAGTCATTTTCGGTGCACATTCCAGCCACAACTGAGCTCCATGCGGAATAGGAAGGTGATTTCGAGTCTAAATAATATTCGCGAATGTCATCAAGTAGAAGGGCATTCGTTCGCTGCTCCAATGAACCCCCCAGTCAAAACAGATACGCCGAAATATAAGATTACTACGTTACCTGAAATCATTTCCGTATTTTTATGCATGTTGAGAAGTCTAATCGCCATGTCATTTTCCATAAATTATTTCATTCCAACTCAACAGTGTAAGCGGGGAAGTCGAAAATTTCTTGAGGTCGCTTTTAGCTTCAAAAGCAATGCGCCACTCAATTATGAGATGAAATTATTTAGGAAATAATATATCAACCATAATCAATTATATACGTTTCGTAAATCGGTTGATACCTCATTTGCTCCCCTTTCTAAGTATACTAGAAGAGCATTCCAAAAATCCTTATTTTTGCCACGTTAGTCCCGATGTTATCCCTTCCAAATTCGCTCTTGTGGTCGAATCCTTCCCCGTAAAAGATGTAGAGGAAGAGCAGACATTACCCCTCGCAGTTCCTACAGAAACGAGATGGCATATGCGGGAACACATTTGCCCTTTGCCCAGCGAAGAGAACGACGATTATGCCCCACACCTTTGGATTTCATGCCACCTCGGTCGCTCCCTCCTACCCATTCCTCGAGAGCCTCCCCGTGAATCTTCACAACCCTCCGACGCTTTGTCTGCGGGCGAGAGTGAAGAGTAATTTGGAACATGATGTCATCCACCATTTATCGGCAGTGCGATGTGGTACATTCTAGAGCAACGCTGTGAAACACGCCCTCCGACCAAGTTTCATCTCCCTCTAGCGTTCTTGTTCGCAGGCGGACCGCCCCCGCCCCCCCCGCGAGTCCTGCGAAATAGGCTTCCCGCCGCGCGTCGGAGCATTGCCGACGGACTCCCTCGCGGGTCAACGAGACCAGGAGGGCGCGGTTAGATTACCATGGATGCAGCGAGCAGGTCGGCGGCGACTCTCACTGGTCCGTGGACCGAAATGGGGAGAGCGTGATAACCCTCTTGGATGTAATCTATAATTTTTAAAACATGTATCTCCCTGTAATTATAAGGCTGGGAGAAAGTTAAACCCAATAAACGGATACATCACGTTCGGCGTAAGTAATTCAAACTCGTCGCCGCAGCTGAAGATATTGTGTTGGAAGGCATTCGCTGCGATGCATCAATACGTATTTGTGTATGCGGCCGTGGGTAAAACGATGAAAAAACCTCAAAATACTAAATAAAACAGTTTCTGGTGTAACTTGGTGGAAAATCTTCATACTGACTTTTACTTCATACTGATGATGTTATGCTATTACGAAACCTGGGTTGTAAAATCTAAAAAGTTTATGTGGAAAAGTAAAGTGGTTTGATTATTAAAAGTCAACTCAAAATACTAATTGTTGGGTAATCACTTGCGAAATATTAACCGAAACATTACACGGTAAATTCGCAGCAGCGATTAAAAGAGAGGGTAGAAATGTAGGAAAGGGTTGAGAAGGAGGCGAAGTATAAGCGCGGGAGAAAATAATCGTGGGTAGGAAGTAGAGGGAGTGGGGGATGGTTTGGAAGTGGTAAGAGTGCTGGGAGGGGAATAGGATGGGGGTCGTAGCGATGGGGTGGAGGGAAAGTACTCTTTAATGCGATTACTTTTAATACGGGATGAAGATCTGAGTGTAAAAGCCTAATATATACCTCTAATGTTAAGAGCTGAAGTGGTTTTCCTTTGAGAGGGAGAGAGGACAGGATGGAAACATTTTAGCAGCCATCAAAACCTATGACATATGTTAACTCTCTCGATAAAAACTCTACTTTGGCCGTCAAAAACGCAATAGAATATATACATGTAGCTGATGGACCCATCTTCGAAAATGTCTCCCATAAATCCATCCCACCTGCAGTAAAACCAACTTCACATGCAAAAATTACCTCCTTTTTTTGGAAGGAAGTTCCACGGATATTCCGTTTTCTCTCTCTCCCCACCTCTTCCCCGTACACCACAAATCTTCATTTGACCCGAAATATATGGGGGTAGTAATCCTGGTCATCTCGAGATCACTTTACTCCCCAACAGAACGCATCTCCACTGGGGTGAATGAAGTTTTAACGGAATAAGAAAGAAGTATCAGCATGCTGTTGGGCAAATTATGAGTAAGGAAGGTAAAATGGGTACAAAAAAGGAAAAATTGGAACATATCAAAAAAGGAATATCGAAAGCCGTAAACGAAACGACTTGTTTTTACTCTAAAGACATATTTATTAACTTTCTCACGATGATTGGTTCAGTTTTCTACTCAAAACAGACGCGAATTTATGCAAACATACGGAAGTAACACCTTTAATGCCGAAGTAATCGCAATTTAAGATGTTTTAGGGAGTGAAAGATAAAATAGACCCATCCTTGTGCTAACTATAATTTGTCACTCCATAAAATCCACCGTGTAAACACACACGATTAGAAAAAAATCTTTGGCCTTATTTTTATGTATTAACCCAATATCAGCTTTAACTTTCATCTTTAGCAATCAAGCTTTTGGCCTAAAAAGAGAGAAAGGTCTTTGTTCGGTGGAGATTGATGAGAAACGTCTGCGGTTATGGAAACATCGCTCGGAGAAAAGCGAAACAAACATGAAGGCTAAAATCATTATATCATTGGTAAGTAATAATGCCCTCGTAGAAGGGACATATTAAGCAAATAAATTAAATCATAGACAAGTCCTTGGAATATTTATTATAACTAATTAACAACATGAATGATCATACCACAGAGCTACAAAAAAAGGCACGCATGCAATAAGCTAATATCAGACCATCTTCACTCAAAATGTAACAACGAAACTCTTTCTTGGAGCTTCCCCCTGCAGAATGGATGATAGTGTCGCAGTCGTTCATTTTTCACGGCGGAGCAGGAAGCCGCGATTGCTAGAACGACGGATTGTCGAGGAGCTGCCAAATCTTTGACCCCCTGGATTGGACATCGTATCGCTCGCAGGTGTTCTCCCTGTAGAAATAAAATAGCAGAAAAATGACGATAGTATCAAAACATAAACCGCATTCTTATGATACCGGTAAATATTCTTTCGATAAAACATTTAGTGCATAGCAAACGGAAAAAATAGCAATAGAGCTAGTCAGATCCATAGTTTCAACCTCAACTTTGTGAAAGTTCATTTTAATAAATGCCAAAGAAAAACTTTGTTTCAATCCACCACTTTATTTCAGGTACGACTAGTTTCGACGCTACGGCGTCATCCTCAGGTACAAAGTTTAGAGACACAAACATTGTATATATATCCTCTTCAAGGAGGATGGGGGAGTTGTGGGAAGAGGGGGCGGGGAGGGGAGTACGGGAGTAGGTACGAAGAAATGTGGGAGAGGGTAGGAAAAACCAGGAAAAGCGTTAGTGAGCGGGGGGGGGATTGGAAGGTGGGTTAAGAAAGGGGGGGGAATTTTTCGTTGGTCGGTATGGGTTGAGTCAATGGCTAATGGGGGTAAAGGTAAGGGTTAGGCGTCAATGGGAGACCGACCAACGAAAAATTCCCCCCCCCCCCCTTTCTTAACCCACCTTCCAATCCCCCCCCCCGCTCACTAACGCTTTTCCTGGTTTTTCCTACCCTCTCCCACATTCCTTCGTACCTACTCCCGTACTCCCCTCCCCGCCCCCTCTTCCCACAACTCCCCCATCCTCCTTGAAGAGGGTATATATACAATGATTTGTGTCTCTAAACTTTGTACCTGAGGATGACGCCGTAGCGTCGAAACTAGTCGTACCTGAAATAAAGTGGTGGATTGAAACAAAGTTTTTCTTTGGCATTTATTGGTGCTAGTCAGTTTAATAAGATGCACATATTTTGAAAGAACGGGTTTATAGCGCCATAATTCTACCTTGGTACTTGTACCTATTGTCTACGCATCCGTGAGCTCTCTTGGGTAATGCCACCTGAGCTTTAAACACGACAACAGTCGTCATGGCGCACGCTTTTTATATCGATTACAGCACCTCAGTACGAAAAGACGCAAAAACTCGGCCAGTGGTGTATATCAACGTGAATAAAGATGAATGCTCTTTCCCACAATGTATGACTTGTTCTAGTTTGCTAGTCCTAGTGCTTCCTGGTGCTAATAGCATTTATTTAATTTATTTAGCCATGCGGTAACATAATTTTACGATAAAAAACGTTTTTATCAGATCATGGTATCCAAGAATATTAAATCTAAAGTTTTAACTTGTTTATGCGCTTTGCATGACAATTGGTATTTATTAATATTATTTAACATTGTTCTTTGGTCAATATAATAAGTATTATTATAAGAGCTTGTTATTCACTGAATGTGCCATTGAAGGGAAAAATAAATAGGTATCTAATTCATCTCGATATGTACTCCTCTTCTACCGCAGGACGATGGGACTGATAGTACATTTTCAACATCACCGCTAAGGAGACATCCTTCCAATTTATGTAAGAGATTTAATCTGTACATCTACATAATACCCCGCAAGCCGCCGCAAGGGCGTGTGGCGGGGGGTGTTAGGCCACCACCCAAAAAAGGAAAAAAGAAATACCGCATTCAAAACCAACACACACAAGCAAACCCCAATCCACAGCAGTGCACACATTCATCGTAACATCCCATCATTCGATGCGCATGCAAACACACATCTACCTCCCTTCACTCCACAAGCATGCAAGTACATACGCTTAACTACAACAAATAATTTTACCCCAGGATGCAGCAAGAAATTTATCACGAACGTGCAAGCTAGTTTCTAGCAAGTAGCCAGGCGAAATACCACCACCACAAGAACGTTCCGCATAAAACTCTCTCCTACTCAAGACGAGGAATTTGGCCCAACGCCTGTACAAATCTGTAGTTTAACCTTCGATCCGTTGAGTGATTCCCAAACTAGTTCCTCTAATATTTTGAATACGCTGCTAAGCTTACTATGATAACGTTTTACAAATCAAGCTCCTCTACGCTGCATGCGATCTAATTCGGCAATCAATCCAACTTCGTGAGTATCCCATATTATACTGGCAGAATATTCTAAATGAAGTCTAACCATCGAAAGATAACATAACTTTTTAACTCTCTCGTGTTATTTCCCTAGTAATCTTCTAAAAAACCAATTTTTTTGTTAGCCTATCTTCATGTCCACAGCATGTGCTTCACCCAGGAGAGGATGTGAGTAAAGGCGATGTCTAAGAATGTAAAAGTTTAATCGTAATTGCGATGTACCACACAAGCAGTTGGAAGGCACTATGGTCAACAAGATGTAATTAAACATTTACTTACATCAATCTCTTCTTGCAAGTTAATGGATACCCATACGTGAAGCATTTTATCTTCAGAATATTGAAGAACATTACTCCGATATTTTTGGCAATCAAGGAATTGCTGTTCTTCAGGCAATTGTAGAAATCTTGATCGCAATCACAAAGTGACCTGAAAAGAATAAATTTATCAAAGACATTGGACAAAAATCTCTTTCTATTAATTTTGGTCAACGATGGCCCATTGCCGCGATCATAAACACAGTAATCAACCCGAAGGTCGGTTTAGTAGGTAATGGTAGAGCTCACCCATGTACCAAGCCCGACGGCCGCTTCGTCAAAAATGTTCGAGTGCATTCAATAAAATAAATGTGACTCACCATGTTGTACATCATTGTTGATCATGAAAGAGACAAATGGGTTCTCCTATCAATGGGATTATGCCCTCCTACACCCCTTGAGGAAAGAGCGCACGTTCTGTTACCTAGCAAAGTCCCTTCCACGGCACGATCTTTCGCGCGCTGATATTTTATGCTTGCCATTCGATAAACTGACCCTCTCCCTCCACTCCGTGCCATGGGGGATGGACTGAGAATATTGGCATCCTGTCACTCCTAAACGAATGGGAGGCGCGCTCTTGCATTTGGATATGCTTTGACCCATTCGGCGTTGCTGATTGGTCATGGTTATTAATGCTCATTGCCATCGTAACATTTATATTACATTCATGATTATTGCTTCCTATGATGGCTTTTGCCAAATTCTTGCAAGACATTATGACGCCAAATGTCGTAGGTAGAATTACTTCGGATGCATTATTATGTTTCGTGAATTTTGAGAAGGCATTCGAGAGAGTAAACTGGGAGCAATTAATGAATAAACATCCCACATAAATAGGAAAGGAATTGAGAGATATAGACGACTTATCCAGGTAGAAATACTGCTTTTAACTAGGATAGCGTCCTCCTTCCCTGAAGTATGTGGCCCTCGGGGAAGGATATGCGAATTTAAGCCAAGCTTTCATGAATTTAAGTTTTGAGTTGAATTTTCACTCCAGCGTCCTTCACCGGGGCGGTACCCCGTTTTCATACCCTCTGCAGAAAATGGCATAGAAGACGACGATTAGCCACCCAACCGGCTGTTTGGATGAAGGGAACTCCAGGGGAATTAATTATAAGTTCTCTCGATTCGATGGAATATGAATAAATGACAAGCAGCGAGCGTCGACTTTCGCTCGCCGCAAAACGCTGCAGGAAAAGGAGGGGACTTCTGCCACGTCAGTGTGGCCGAGGATGCACAGCGGACCGACTCACTGCGTGTACGGCGCCTCGTTCTTCAACCCGTGCCTGGTCTTGCCGGCGCCAATGGCGTCGGGGCACGAGTCGTGCGCCCGGCAGCACCTGTCCGCGGTCTCGAAGATACCAGTGTCGTTGTAGCTCCGCGCCCGGTCCCCAGAGCCACACCAATTGGTCCCTGCGCAACGAAAAAAACAACAGGTCACTCAGCGCCTTGCGTAGCGTCGACGGAGGTCACTTGATAGCTAATCATTGCCTTTTTACTTTTGTCTGCGTATTCATAAGGATAAATGACCTTTGAAAGCGTAAAATGGGGACTTTAGTCGCGGGGCCTGGACTCGAGAAACCGTTAAAAGCATGGGATTCCCAAGTATTGAAGATAACAAAGTCACCTACTCTGAACGGTAGACAACCTATTGAAATGAAGGATGATATTTACGGTAAACTATGGAAAAGTACTGGTGAGGTATTAGTTTGAATAGAGAAGATGGAATGTTTACACAGATTAAACTCTGAGTCAGTACCTTAACTATTTTAATTGTTCATAATTACTGAAATAACAAGCAATCAGAATTGCAACAAATTTCATACCAATCCAGCATCTGTCGAAAAATTATAACATTCGGGCGCTTCAACATATAGGTATAGCGCAGAAAGGTGGCGAAGATACACATAGCATCCTAAAAGAACTTATGGAAAATGATTCAGCAAGGCTGTTATTTTATTAGATTATTATCTATCGCGTGGAAAATTTTAAAATACACAATAGCATATAAGACATCGCTACGGCATGTGCTAGAAGGAGTAAGATCGCCATATTTCAAGCACAAATACGAGTTAATTCATGCATATGAGTATAAATATGCTTGTTTACACTAACGCACACACACACACACACGTTTGTGTACTGGTACATTATGGAATAATACATGTTTGTCTGAATCGTTGAATTTTACTTTTTTAATGAAAATAATTGGAGGCTTAGGTTTTATTTTTTATAATTTTTATTGTGCGAGGGAAGAAGAGTACTTGAATCTGTAGGTGACGGTGTTTGTCCCTCTTACTTCACCCCAATGGTCGAATTTATCAGCATAATTTGGTACTATGATAAAATTTTCCCTCGGTGTCACAACAAATTTCAGGTGGCTTGTACCTTTTTAAATGTCTACGTATATGTCTTGCCTGCTCTCCTCGAGAATCAAGAGGTAACTAAGAACCCTGCCTCATTCCTCCAGCATACTCGTGGCGCTTACTCTCTTCTCGTAATAATTTTAAGCAATTCCACCGGATTTACTTTGAATGTTATTCTGTTACTTAATAAACGTTTCCTTTCATAGGTCCCAAATCTTGTCGCAGCTCGTCATTTATCTACAAAGGAACAATCCAACAAATAAAAGAGTAAAGATATGCATCAAATGCATCGAGAGACATCGACGTACGTTACAGGTTAGAAGTCTGCCGAAAATATCAAAGAGGCACAAATATTTATCGCAAATAATAGAATTTATAAACAAATAATTATGTGAAAATTCAAAATAACGGACACAATTATAAAAAACAGATAAAAGTATCGAAAAAACAAAAGTAAAAAGGTACATAAAATGTATTGAGAAATTTCAACTTTCGGTTGAGAAGCAACAAAAATGAGCAAACATTTACCGCTAAGAATATTGTTGTTTTATAAAAAGCGCTGTTGGCATAGCAAATGGATTGAGTAAGATGATAAAAAATAAACTTCGGTCGTATCAGCAAATATACGAGTGCGCGTCAAATTCCAAAAGGGACTTCAATGCCGGGTTTTCCCAGGTAATTTGCGAACGAACCTGGGAAGATGGCGGGATTGACGCCCGTGAGGACGCTGTTGAGGACCTCCCCGGCGTCGTGCACGGCGCCGTCCACAGTCGCCTGGATACCCTTCGCGACGCCCTCCACGGTCATCTTACCCTCCTCCACCCGGGAGCGCAAGTCGTCCGCGACGCCGTCGACGACGGACTTGACGCCGGAGATAACGCGCATCCAGCCGCCCATCACCGCTGCCACCAGCGCCTCGCCCACCCGCTCCTCCTCGTCATCCCAGCCGCCGCCGTCGGGGCCCACTCGCTCCGGGCGCCACCGGAAGCGGTTGCCCCCGCTGCCGAGGCGCCGACGCAGCGACGGGCCGAGGAGCCCATCATCAGAGGAGGAGTACGGGGCGCACAGCAGGGCCGCCACCACAAGGGGGAAGAGGGCCGCCAGGGGACATCTCATTCTTCCCTCTTCTTTCTTCCCCTCACAACTGAAGGCAGCTGGAAAGGAACGTGTGCTGGTTACAGAAATCTCGGTCAAGTTTGCCCCTGCCGATTGACCCGCATTTACATGGCGCTACTGAAACCGCCACAGAGGGAACAAGGTGGAACCCTGACGTAAAACGCTTAGGAAAGAAGTGGAATGAAGGAATTCCATTCGAAGAAGAAAAAGCGCGAAGGAGACAAAGGATATTGATTCCCCACCATGGCTTTCGCATCATGGGTGTTGCAGTGTGTTGTTGACGTTGCCCAATCTTTACATTGACCTAAAAAAATGAATGAACTTAATTTTATCCCAGCACTTTTAAATAAGCGGGAATATATGTATACCATGAATCAGAAAATTTACAGGAGATAAAAGCATATTTTAAACTTTTGCTAAGATTGAAATTAGTTTCAACCTCTAGAAATTGGCGTGGAATCCAGCAAAGCTAAAATTTTCTCGTAAACGAATTTATAATAAAATTAAGGTCAATCATGATCACCAATTTTA
Source organism: Hetaerina titia (assembly GCA_037158775.1). NCBI lineage: Eukaryota > Metazoa > Arthropoda > Insecta > Odonata > Calopterygidae > Hetaerina > Hetaerina titia. The sequence continues at coordinate 16,550,283 of CM073772.1, read as the reverse complement.
GTAAAAACATTTTTCCACTTGTAAATTAAGTACTTCCCTGCACTTTGGACTGACAAAAAATATTAGCAAAGAGTTGAATTGAACCATAATACCGGAAGGCTAAAATAGCCTACTTTGGTTAGTTCTTAAAAAAGTGATTAACGGTGTATTATGTACTCGTAGATGTTACCATCTATGAATAGTTTCCGGTATAGAGCTGAAGATGACACGATTCTGCGAAGCAATTCTCATAGTAGTATTTCTACCGGTAATATTAGCAGCACTTGGCTATTCCCGTGAAGCCTTAAATAATTACAGAGAAACACGTATTGGATTGCATTTTTTTGTGTTGTTTGAGTTATTTGTATCAGCTTTAAGGGACATCGTTATCATCCGGTGTCATTGATTACGCAAGGCAAGCCAAAATTTATCTTTGTGATGCTAAATGATGTGAGAGTGGGAAGGAGGGGCTAGTTGGTTGCGGGTGAATTTTCAAGGGTTTATAATTAAGGGAAAGTGAAGGTAAAGGGATACATCTGGATGCATTGTGTATCAAAGTGGATCAGAGCTACGGGTAGTAGGCGCGGCTATGACTAACTGGGAGCACTCGGTTAAGACTGAACCACTATGATTCAAGCCGTCTGTGCAAGGATCACCTGAGCGATGGGGCAAAGACTAATTGGTCATCCAGTTTGAGAGAGCCCCGGGCATCGACCTGGAGTGATATCCGAAAGAGGGTGGTTAAAGATAGCGCTCCTGGGTCAACGGGGGAGATGGCTCAGCAATTGGTGACTGGTAGACGCCTGAGGCGGAGGTCCGCCTAATAAACCTTTTTATTCTCACGTAGTTACGTCGGAGTTTAAATTCCTCATGCACCGGCCGTACCATTAAACATGGATCGGTCGCTACACGATCCCCCACACTCCAGACCACTCGAGCACGACAAGTGGTCGCGTAAGAACTGTTCGTTGATCAGCATTTAGTCAAAGTGAGTACTGCGCGCCCGGACTTCGAATTGCCCATTAATATCCAATTTTATTATTTTCTATTCAAGATGGGAAACACCTGGAGTGAACGCAGAGGTGTAAATGTATATTATGGAAATTATTTGGGAATAGCAAGGAGAGTGAACCTGATGAGAAGGCTTTATTGTGGTCTTGGAGTCTGACTGTGAAAGCTGCGGGCCCTTTGTTCCAAATAAACGACCTTACAGATCTGGACACCTGAGAATACGTGCATGCGCCTCATTCAAGAAGTTTGTAATTTGCTGTGGCTAAGTGTGTTTTTAAGCTTTGGTTATAATTTCTGATCGGATGACATTTTTTAGGAAGAGAAGAGTGATCTCATAACTTATTGCTAAATAAGGAGACTTGCGTCACGTTGTCGGTCGGGTTAGTTAATTGGGTAATTTACAGATCAAAGATTGCGGGTTCCAGTCACGCCCCTGGCATGGTTATGTTGTCAACTCTGGTAGTAAGGCCCCTTGGAAACCTAGTGATGACTAGCCAAGGGCATAACGCATAAACTTCATAAGGGACCTTAACGGGACCCCAAGGGGCATACGGACCAAGAAATCTTTGCGATATCACCCGTTCACTGCCTATAACTAAGAGCAGTTTAGAGAGATGATTTTAAAGTAGTTGGTTGGGAAAAGAAAAGACGTGTATTGAATGACATGCAGGAAACTACGAGGTAGCTCGTGATTATGAAGTGCATGCGTTCTTCAGAGGTCCACGGCAATTAGTAATTAGTGTAGTTTTGGATACGATCCAGAACATGCTTGCAATCGGCAATGTCATAATTACTGATTCAACCTGAAAGCCAAGCGACCTTCTGATAACTATAACCTCTCGGGAAACCGAATGGAAGCACAGGGGAAAGTGCTACCCCCCCTCCTTACGCTGACTGTTCGAGATCATACGGGGGCAATGTTTTGGGGTGAAAACACGCTCACCTAACAAAACCAACCTTCGGTCTCATGCTACTTTTAATTTTTTCAAAATTGCCTTCCCATTTCTCCCCGAATCTCGTATTGAACTTGCATGTCGATGTTTGACCCAGTCGATGGGGATATCGACGCCTGATTCCGTCTTTTGTGGACGAAGCTAAAGTCGTTTAGTGGAAGCAGAGTGTTGCAACTCAAGGAAAAGAAAGAGAGAGCTTCTAAGGGCAATGAAGAGTTGTTTGTGGGAGAAGGTGAGTGACTCTCCCGGAACGGCGGAAGTGGACGAGACGTGAATGCTCGAACGCATTCGCCGCTTGGTGCAGGTTGAGAAAGGAATCACGACGCGGTGGAAGGAGCCCTCGATTCCCACGGCACTCCTATCCTCTTCTTTGGAAAGACAGCGTTTACCCTTTCGATTCGGATTCGATGTCTCGATTCCGTCGTATCGAATGTGCCGCTTTCCCCCCTCACTGGAAACGCACTCGACGCAATTGAGGTGATGGGGTCGACTTTTATGTAGCGTGCTGATGTCACCGGAATCAAAAAAAGACAAAATTGATTTCTCTGAAATTAACGTAGCCCCTTATAGTGCATGGCGACAAGTGATTACAGTGTTGCATCGTATTACGAAAATATTGCTATATGGTTAGGAAATAAAAATTCAACAATTTGTATAATTTAAACGATGGAAGTAAGTTTTTAAAACAGATTTTATGTGCACTGAAATATGAATTTCTTTTGTGCAATTATTATAAATAGAGGGTGCATAGGAACATAGTCTCTCATAGACTAGGATATATTATGATAGTACGATTATATAATTTTGATTTGCTCAGAAAAGTCGGTGAGGCTCCTCCATTTTGGCCGCCATTTGGTGTCTCTCTCTCTCCCTTATTTTATCACAGTGGTCAAATTTGCCTATTTTCAAATTGGTGCAATAATATTTCCTCGCTGTCGCAAAAATAACTTTCTAAATACCTTTAACGTTGCTTGCTCTCGTCGAGAATCAAAGGGATTCCCAACTTACATCCTCTAGCACACCCATGACGCCTATTCGCTTCCAGGAGCATTTTTACCACAAACCTAGTCGGTTTTTCTCTGAACCTTGTCTGAAGCTTTAAATTAACGTTTCCTCCTTTCGATCCGAGATATTTGCAACTTATTCTAAATATAGTCTGACTAAAAGCGAAATAGTACTCTATTTTTTTCATTTCATTTTCCTACAACCCGTCAAAGGAAAGAAACCCAGCTTCCTTCCGAATGTGCTTATGGGCAAGGTCAGTTTGAAAAAAAACATCGGAATGTTTTAGATCCATATCATCGAAACGATCACCGCACAGGCCATCAGCTAGTCCGGTTCGCTTTCGTGGCGCCCCATCAAATGAAGCCTCTCTATCTCTTTCTCCTCTTTCGCTTTCCAATCCGGCGAGAACCGGAATGGCAGGCGACTTGACCCTCTGACGCACGGCTACTTGGTCCGCCTCCGACCGCACAGCACGTTACATTCCTCTCTCAAGGCCTCCGACACTCGGTCTGTGGATCATCGCGTGTGCTTCGCCGCCGCGAATGTCACGGGCATTTCTCAAGAGATTAAACTCCACGTCCCCCTTCCGGAACGCAATCCAACCGCCCCCCAAAGCCCCCCCCCTCTCTCACTCTCACGTCGCATCGATATGTACGCTTCCCCTCCGGGGGGGGGGAGGGGGCATAGCATATCCCTTCCCCTCTGCAATGCCTTGCCGCCTCTTCCCCCGGTAATACGGCCATGCGGGAAATAAAGGAAAACCTGTTCATGTTTTCCTCCACAGCATGTAGTCATCCATTGTTAACCTGGGTTTAAGTACCCACAGCAAAATAAACGGTCGGCGCAGGTAATTACCTTCAATGGATTCGAGGCATATTTTGCTTCCGCCGCGAACTCAGTCAGACAAGTTAGAAAAGTTTCTGCTGCCGCGGAAATCCGCTGTGCTGTCAAAGGAAACGCAGATTGACCAGTTGGTCATCATCAAACAATTTTCGGTTAATCTGTGGTAGGTAATTGGTACAAATGATATCGTTAGAATGACAAGATATCAGTTGTGTAAAAATTACCTTTCATTTTCTGCACTCCGACCCTGATTCGAGAATATTTTAGAATCGAAAGTCGATTATATGTATCTACGAATACATAACGTGTATATTATAATTATAAGGTAGTCTACCGGTTAAGGTAGGTTTTGGATGGACAAAACTACCAAATAAATATTTTGTGAATCCTAACAAAACACAATCCAGCAACATACTCTACATCAGGTCCCTCTTCATCTCTTTTTATTTCTTTCCTCTCTTCATCCCGTCCAACATCCCTATCCTGTTGCTGCCCTTTCCTCGTTTGCCTAACATTCTGCCCTCTATTACCTTCTTCAACAACCCAATGCCGCTCAATACGCCTTTCATCCATTTTTCCTGCCTCCATAGGATTTCTCCCAACAAACCCCTCTCCTAGTCCACCATCCCTAGTACTTCCTCATTTGTTTTCCTTTCTGTCCATTTCACCTTCTCCATTCTTCTACACACCCACATTTCAAAAGCCTCCAATCTACGTCTATCCTCCTGCTTCAGCGACCACGTTTCCGCGCCGTACATGGCTACGCTCCATATCAAAGATTTTACGAGTCTTTTCTTATCCTCCCTACTCAACGTCCCCGTCATCAACTCCCTCCTCCTTGTGAAAGCCTCTTTGCCTAGTGCAATTCTTCTCCTTAAGTCCCTACTACTTTGACCGAATTAGTCCAAAATACTTCCGAGACAGTGTAAACTGTTCTACCTGCTCTATTTTTTGCCTTCTCGCATAACCTTTGTTTTATTAATATTGATTCTCAGCCCATTTTTATCGCATTGAATTTCCAATTTACTCCGCAATGCTTGCAACCCCTTGATCATACGAATCTATACATGCCTGTGCATGTGTATATGTATTAGTAGGTAATTTGTGTAATTTACAGAATGTTTTCACGAATACTCGTAAATACGTCTGTGTAAGTGCAGATTTGCATTTTTTATTTGTTTTGCATGTAGTTGCATACTGTTTTACGGGTGGTCTCCTAACACCTTCCGCCACACGCCCTCTTGCATGGAGATACCTGCCAGATATACAAATATGGATCGTGATGGTACCTTATGATACAAGAGCAAAAGGAAGGAACTGTAACCCTTTTATCGATTAATTTGGACACGTGCAGTATCAACACATGGCAGTTGTGTAATGTGTTACTCAAAACATATTCTCAACCCAGCAATTGCATCAAGTCGTTGATGAACCAACCAAATGAAATTGGATTTCGATATATGACAAATATGCATGTATTACGCTGTGGAGACCACGTGTACATGGTAGAATTCCACAGTTATAGAGGAACACAGAGTGAAATGACAGATAACCAACCAGTTATTCCAATTGGCTACCGCGTCATTCCTCCGGCCGATGTCCGCAATATACATGTAACGAACACGAAAAGGAAAATCACCGGAAAAAATTGACCATAATTTGACTTCGGAAGCCATGAAACACTGTAAGCCCGGATATCTCAGTCGGTAGAGCATTAGGCTTTTAACCTAACGGTCCAGGGTTCGAGTCCCAGTTCCGGCGAATATTTTTGGCGGACCCAAGTGGCGCCAGAGTAACGTAAATAACCTCGTCTGCCAACCCAAAGGTCGCGGGTTCACTATTCCCGCCTCGATGGTTTTTCCTCCGATGGTGTATATAATTGTCAAATTGTTTTATCAATATTTAATGCCCGATATGTGCTGTTTTTGGAGTAATGCAAAATACATATAAGCATTTATAGACCTATTACCCTCGTTTCCATTACATGTATTTTCTTCGAACATATGTTTGTTACAATGCGAAGATGGGGAATCTCGATAGCCAGAATTCAATGATGAAAAGTAAAATTTCAGCTTCCATACTCATTTCTAACTTTTAAAGCTTTTGAGAAAGTAATATAAATGTACAACGAACGTAGCTACGGTCATGAATCAATGTAAAAAATGGCCTTTTCGGTCTCGGCCTTTTTTTGTTTTCGAGAAAGTGTTTCATAGCAAGTTCCTCACGAATTCAGATAGATACTCATGCTACCTGCTCTTTTTTGCTGCTCTCAGCCAATTTTTAAGTGAATTTTAAGTAAATAGTTAATTTTTAGCCAACTATTCCCTGTTGAATACATACATACATGTATAAATATTTCTTAAAAATCATAGTTCCAGCATTTTTGAATTACTCGCCGTGAAGGGGAAAAATGGCGCCTTGATTCAAATTAGTTGAGTTGAATACATTAGTGACTGCTGATTTTTTCGTCAGTTACAATCAAAGCAATCTGTTGATTGTTAAATTCCAAAGAACTATCTTGTATCTTTTTTTAAATAAAATAACTCTTACATGCTTAACGACTAAAGTTGGAGATGCATTAATGATTCATTATTTGGCGATTGATCTTTACAAGTTATGATTATTGCTTTCCCTCCAAAAATAAAAACTTCACAATGCAACGATTTCAAAGTTCAAAAATCATTCGCCTTTGAAATTGTTGCATAAGCGGGCGACTCCGCTGTCTGACTGTCCGACTGTCGCGGCATCTCCCGCAGCTTCTCTAAATTCAATTAATGTTTCCTTATTTGCAATGGATAGATTTGCACGCGGATTCCTGCCCTTAACGGTCTTACGGCCGAAATTTTGCGAAATTAGGAATTTACGCAGTCGGTGAGTCACGACATTAATACAGTAGAAATGTTTACCTATATTTCGACAGTATAAAAATGTCGTTAACTAGTAACATTATGATAATACTAGAGTAAGTCTTAGAGATGATGAATCAATTTAGATACGAAAAAACAATAAAAGTAGTATTTATAGCCTTGGAGCCTACCGTGGGCAAGCATGAACCGCCTCAATTAGAATTTTTAGAAACGTATAATTGTTTGTGTAAAGTCAATGGTGGGCTGGGCAAATATTTCGCGATATGTTCGTGAGATTTAGTGTAATGGGCCGCGTGCAGTGTCCCTTGTTTCTAAATGTCTTCCTCGTTTGTGCCAATAGTTGGTTTAGAAGACGTCGCAATCATGGCTTCGTAATTTGGCTCATTCCACGGTAGTCCATCTCAACTGAACCCAGTGCGTTGCTCAACAAAACTTTACTTGAAATAGTTGCTCTGACCTTTGGAGTCGGAAATATTCCATTGCGATGAATGGATGTTAATTGCTTAAGCTTCTTTCTTGCGGTCAAACGTTTCTCCTGATTTCGTCCAAAAAACCTTGTTCAAAAAACTTAAATGTAACTAACGACTACATTTCCGCCAACTGTCGCACTTATTTTTCCTACATATCTCCTGTGACTCTGCAATTATTTGGCAATCTATCTTCAATGGCGGCGATAGAGATAAACCAAACAATTACCGACCCATTTCTTTAACATCAGCTACATCTACATAATACCCCGCAAGTTGCCGTAAGAGCGTGTGGCGGGGGGTGTTAGGTCACCACCCGTAAAAAGGAACAAAACCACATGCAAAATCAACGCATGCATGCGAAACTATACCCACATGCATTCATGAAAAAATCCTTTCATTCTACACGCATGCAAATAAATCAAACAAATAATTGCACCCTAGGAAGCAGTAAGAAATTTATCCAATAACGTGCAAGCTAGACTTTGAAAAGTAAGAAGGCAAAATTCCACCACCACATGGACATGCAATATACAACGGTCACCACTCCAATGACACAGGTCGGGAATGTGACCCAACGCTGCAAGTCGCGGAAGGGTTCCCCCACGGAGAAAGACGGATATCGATCTCTTGCAAAATATTGGAATACATTATTGTCAGTAACCTAATGAGATTTATTGATAGTAGAAAGATACTAAGACACGACCAGCAGGAATTTAGGGAGACCAGATCTTACGAAACACAATCGGGCCTTTTCATTCAGGATATACTTAGATCGGGAGAAAACAAAACTCGAGTTGATGATACCTTTAATGAATTTAGGTTGAGGATATCAATGTACAAAATAAGTCTCAATAGTGATTACCATGTCCTACAGTTTTTCATTCCCATAATTTGTAATATGGATCTTGGAAGATGCAAATGTCTTCAAGTTTCGATGCAATAGAAAAATTATATTACTTTTATATTACTGCCACCAAGAGTATACGGCTACCAATACCGAGTGCCTGTAAGCATGTAAATAAACACAGTTGCCTCATCTTGTCTTGTTCGTCCATTGGTCTTCATTTGAGCAAAATTGTACACACCAAAATTACCGCCATGTTAAAACTACAGAAAAATGGACATAGCATTTGACAGGCAAGAAAATTTGATATACAGAAAATGTAACATAACGATGGAGGTCAAGAGTTCATCATATCATTGGCGATTCTTAAAGTCGAATTTTTAATAGCCATGTCCTAATTAACAAACGAAAATAAATTCCATCTCATAGCTACTGATGTAACTACTCAGCGAGAGAGTTTGGCGAGCTCTCCTTTGCGAGTGCAAATCCATCTCTCGAAAGCAAAAGTGCATTCATGGCCGCGAAGTGATTAAAAAATACCAAAGAAAAAACACCGTCGAGGTCACAAAAACGGGTTTCACGACAGATGTCCCACCGGTCGCGACTGAATTCTTCGAACTCTAGAGTGATCTGATTTCGAGTCTCGGACCCATTGACTAGACAGGCGGGCGAGCTGCCACGCCGCTAGCTGGTTGGTCATTGGTGTGAGGTTGGAGCCTGGTGCAGTGGAAATTCAGTGATTTTGGCCAATTGGTCAGTTCTTCCGCCGTCCACCATGGGAAGAAGGATGAGTTCGAAGCAGGAAGGATTCGGGATTGACGGGAATCCGAGAAACATATCGAGGGATGGCGCGTTTCGTAATGCATATCAATTATTTCGCGCTCCGATGTGACTCACCACAAGATCAGTTTTTCTTCCCTCGGTCACCCGTTGTGAAGGGAGAACTCACCATTCCCCTCTGGCGTATTTGATAATTAGGTACCCTGCAAGCCACTGCTAGGGTGTATGGCATGGGGTAAATACACACCAGACTAATTTTGACTCGAGCATGACGTTCGGACAACGTCATTCTGATTCCTTATGGTTCGTGGAAAAAATGACATCTCTATCTATTCTATACTTAACCTATCGATAACTCTATCGATATGATCTCGCCTACGAAAGCGGTAATAATACATTTTCTACATCACTGCTATGGAGACGTCCTTCTAATTGATGCAAGAGATTTAATCTGTAATTTAACCTTCGCTCCGTGAGTGATTCCCAATCTAGCTCCTCTACTCGGCACTCGATCCAACTTCATGAGGATCACATTCATACTAGCAGCATAATCTAAATTAGGCTTAACCAGGGAAAGATAGCAACATTTTGCTTTGACCTTTCCATCACAGTTACTCAGTACTCTTCTAATAAACCTTAATTTTTGAATTTATACTATTTTTTCAGGCTTCACTTCGTGGAAGTATTTAATATCCATGCTAAAAGAAAGACTTGTACTTTTCCACAAATTTTATTATATGGTAGAACGCGTTTCACCTACTTGCGGCCGATGGGCGGCGGCCGTACCTGATGATGCCGCAAGTCTGCGAAACGCGTGGTACCATGTAATAAAATTTGTGGAAAAGTAAAAGTCTTTCTTTTTAGTGTGGATCTTAATTTTTGGCTTCGTTTGGATCAGTTTGGTCTTGACCACGTGATGCTCTAAGGGCACAAGTGCTCTTACCGGTGTCCTTGCGTGTGCACATCAAATTAAAACTAATTCACCACAACTAAAAGTTATGGTGAATATGCAGATCACTAATATACGTATAAAAACGAGAAGTGAATCTGTAATATTAATTGTCCACGTAATTCTATGTGTCCCTGAATGATTATTTTTAAACCACGACCTTATACTTGGTTTATGGTACAACTTGATACCGTTGCTAAGGAAGCTTTGAGTGTTTGAAAAGAAAACGATATTTATTCCTGGTACAAATCAGTGTCAAATAATAATTTTATTTAAATCTACATAATACCCCGCAAGCCGCCGTAAGGACGTGTGGCGGGGATTTTTAGGTCACCACCCGTCAAGTAAACATATTACCGCATGAAAAACCAACAAATCATGCAAATATACACCCACAGTGCTGTATGTACCTGTATTCATGCAAAAACCTGTTTAACTTATACGCATGCAAATATATATACTATCAACTAAGATGCACATGCACATTTAGTAAAAAAAATCTATCTAAAAACGTGCAAATTAGAATTTAAAAGTTAGAAGGGGAAGTTCTACTACCACATAGACATGCAACATACAATGGTCTCCGCCCCAAAAGACACAGGTAGGGAATATGACACACCGAAGGAAGGAAGGCAGCGGAGGTGTGCCCCTCCACAGGCAGAGAGGGAGACGAGGGATGGAAGTACCCCTTGAAAACAAACAAAGCAGAGCTAGCAATACCGTAACGAGCACTAAATTATTTAATGGCATTCTAATACGGAAATGTGGGAAGGATTTTGACTGCAAAACACTCGAGGTTAGTGAAAGTGCATGCATTTGAGTAAAACTAATTATTCCTTTGACGCTGTGGTTGGCAAGAGGCATTTTCTTCTATCTATAACCCTACAGTTTCTTCATAATTTATTGGGGTATGGAAATTAAATCTTAATGTTAGGCCTAGAACGTTTACCGTTTATCATGTATGATCAGAAAGTAATACAGTTCTTTAGAGGCTAATAATCCACATATCTCTAGAAATTAGGAATTAGAAACACACCCACAACTGTCAATATTATTAGTCAGGGCGCCATTTATCCCTTCAAAACCGGGAATTCGAAAATATTGGGACATTTTAAACACTTTTATCTCCCGAGGCAGCGTGATAAGGCGTTCATATTTTTTCACCGATGCGAAAATGTTACAATAATCTGATAAAAATTGGCATTTCAATGAACTAGGGTACACAAAATTTTTAAAATACTTTTTTACTTTTGATATCGTCTATCATTCATTAAATAGCATGTTAAAAATACTTTTTGAAGGATATTTTGCGGAAGTTTTTAAAACTAGGGATGGATGGATGGACGGAGATCTACATTTATATTGTAACTTTTAGAATAATTATGTGGGTTTTTATGCTTTCTATTGTTTCATGCTCAACTTCCCGGAAGTTCAATGTATATATGTAAGACCACAATGTATATATCCACTGTTCTTTATTCTCGTACAACTAGTTTCAACGCTTAGGTGGCATCATCAGGTGCCTGATGATGAAGTATGTGGGTTATTCGAGGCTAGGGTCACTTTAAAGGCGCCGCTTGTGGCCACTCCTAGTGGCATGAGCCAGGGTTTGTTTAAACCCTGGCTCACGGGCACGCTTCTCCGCATCCAGCACCACTGACCCCAACACCAACTCCCCTTTGGAAACCTTAAGCCACTTTTTTTCCTGAGATTCCAAAAAATGTCGACAATTTAAGGAAGGATTACTAGTAAGACTCGATTCAATACCTTTTAGCGTTACCCTCACTCACGACGTCTCCTGGATAAAACATGTATGAGAATATGTGGAAAATCTAACAAAAAATTAAGATTTATAAGAAGAGTACTGAGTAAACGTGATGAAAAGGTCAAAGATGCATTGCCTAATCAGCGAAACATGAAAGGCCATGTTTCCCTGGTTAGGCCTCAATTTAGAATATGCTGCAAGTATATGGGATCCTCACGAAGTTGGATTGATTGCCGAATTGGATCGCGTGCAGAGTAGAGGAGTTGGATTTGTTAAACTTTTTTTTTTGAAAATTAAGTAGCGTATCCAAAATAATAGAGTATCTAGGCTGGGATTGACTCACTGAAGGAATGCTAAATTACAGATAAAATTATTGCGTTAATTGGAATGATGTCCCACTAGCAGTGATGTTGGAAATGTATTATTACCTCCATCGTACTACGGTAGGCCAGATCATGTCAATAAAACTAGAGAGATTAAGTGTAGAACAGATAGATTTAACATGTCATTTTTTCCATGAACGATAAGGGATCAGAATAACATTGTCCGACCGCGGTAAAGGTAAAAATATTCGGGTCAACATTAGTCTGTTGTATATTCACCCCCTGCTACACACGCTACATCTGCATCCGTACCATACCCCGCAAGCCGCCATCAAGGGCGTATGGGAGGGGGTTGTATGTTACCACCCGTAAATTAGAATAAAACTACATGCAAAACCCAAATCATGTCACCTCTACACAAATATTAGTTTGTTCATGCATTCGACAAACCTTAATCACACGAGAGAAATCACTTACATGCAACAATATGTAATAACAGGACACGCACATTCAAATAGTGCTGTAGAACTGTTAAAAAGATGGGTCTATTAAATAAAAAGAATAACATGCTGGAAGAAACATGAAGGATATCGACAAATATATACACTACCAATTCTAATTATCTCCTACGCGATTACTGTCAAGTCTATTATGATCTCTAATGGGGCGAGGGAAAAATGACATTATAAAATCTATCCGTTCTACAATAAATCTCCAGGTTGAACAGAAGTAGAATTCAGAACCATTTATATCCAAGGAGCCTTTTTTCCCTCGGAAAAGTTTAAAACGCAACAGTAAGAAACATGACTTAGGACAAACTGAACTTAATCGAGTGTCTTTAATCACCATAATGGCTGGTGATCTGATCATAGCGCGACCTACCCCACATCCCCGTGGTAACTTGCAGCGTGAGATATACGTGTAGAAATCCGACGAGGGATTGATTTCCCCGTATGTCACACACAAGTATTAAGTTCCTCTTTAAACACGTTTAATCTCAAATCCTCAGTGACCTATGGAGATTTCTCGTGCGTTTTTCCTGTGACGACAAAGTTTCCTAAGCGTCTTTCTTAAATATTCCCCACAGATTCCTACCCTTCCGTCATCTATGACTCGCATTTCTGCGAATGTTACCTGACAAACGCGTCGATGACAGTTCCCCAACCCCAGTTGATATCACATCCATCACAGCGACCTTGGCCATGTTATTTTGGCCACGGGCCCTGGCCTCTCGACTAAAATCGTAACCGGAATCCAACAGGCACGACCACTGGCGGCGGAGACTTCAACGTGGGAATACAACGGGGAGACCCGATCGCACCGCGAAACGATGCACGGGAAACATCTATTGCAGGGGGATTCGGGTTGGACGGTGGATAATGTAGGTACTGGCTTCCCACCTCGAGGGCCTGGGTTTGAATACTCGCGATTTATCAGTGTTCCCCCGATCCCTCTTTGGCTTTCATGTGGTGAAATCACTTCTAGTGGAGTATGCCGTCCGTCGGATGGAACGTTAGCATGAGTGTCAACCCTTTGTGGCCCTCCTTATTAGAGGAGTAGGTTAAGCCTGACCCCGGATTTTTCTCAACCTATTCTCCCCCGTTCACTGAAAACCCTAATTCTACAAAATCAACCAAACATCCTTAATGGCGTAAATTACCTGAGCTGTTCGTTGCTTTCCCTAACAACTGCCACCGTCTGTATCACTGGCTCCTAATTACTCCGTATTACATACAAATTATTCACCAGTATATTCCAAAGTGAAGAGTGAGAAAAATTTGCTGGCCTGCGTTTTTGCATCGCCGTCATAATCCGTTTTCATGCCTGCGGGGCAGTCGAAAGGAAACAGAATGCGGTGAATGTCGAGAGATTGGGTAATTCCTGTCGGGCCGTGGCCTGAGTCAGGCGGTCTGTGCCCTGATTGGTCGCATAGTCGCCGCGTAATCTGATGCATGCCAACGTTGCTTTTTTTCCTGCGTACCAAATGCCACCAAATCCGATGGTGTCAAGAGCGCTCTCGAGCTGAAATTGCGCTGGATTCCACGCTAAAATCTTGGAGATTGTGAGAAATCAATAACGAAAAACGACAAGTCGGCAATTGCATTTTAATCGGTCATTCTCGCGATATATTCTAAATACATCGATCAAGACGGAGGAAAAACGGCCCCGACATTTGAAATTGAGGAAAAAAGGGAAGATTGGCACGCAAACGTGTCTCTCAGAAGTTTGCCATGATGGTAAAAGTAAATTAATCTAAATCAATTATATTAAGTCTCGCCACGTCGAAATGCACCGTGTGGGATTAATTAACCATGGTTTTATTTTGAAGGTTTCCGCGATGTCTTATGTACTTTGTGATAACTTACGTTATTCCTCTTCCGGAAGTTTTACCTCACGTAACTGTTTTGCTGAAGACAGTCCGTCCCCTATTCCTAGGAGGTGTCTTGCTGAAGAAGAGTTCGACATGGAGCGGGAAGGAGGCTTTTCTTTACGGTGTGCGTCAGTTAATAAGACCCTGTCAAACACCGAATCCGAATGTGCCGCCGCACTTGTTACTTGCCTGCATCACGCAGCAAGAGAGGCTTTTGTTTTATGAATAAAAACGATATTGCATTACATTCGAGACTGCCTTCATAAGATTCATGAACATACTTGTAGTTTTGAGAAAGCCGGGCCCTAGAAAGTCCCCAGCGATTACCAGGGGTTGGAGGGGGAGGGCGACGCTGTTGCCGACAACACAGCCAACTACGCGATGAACACTCCCGGGAATGGAGTGCAGCCCTGGCCGATGTTTCACCACGGAGGGTCCGGAGGAGTAGAAAGTCGACGAGCGTGGCGGAGAGTCCATGACCACACACTCGGATGAAACGAGACGAAATCATCATTAAGGAGGACCACGGATTTACATGGGGAAAGCAATACGACGAAGGCTTCTTCGATGCGTAGTCGGCCATTCCATCCCTTAGAAGACAAGTGGGGAGCTTGATAGTCCTATGGGAAGACCGCTGGGTTAATTACCCGAGGGGCTGGGTTCGACTCCTGGTACGCTCTGAGCCCCCTCCGCTTCGCCCGAGCTGTATAATTTTTCAGGAACTGGATCTTCACAGGCAGAGGGAAAAGATTCTGAACCGCCCCTCATAAATCCCTGTTACAACGCGTGAAGTTCACTCCACTTGGGGCTTAGTACTAGGCAAGCTCTACCCTCGCCAATCAAACCAGCCTTAGGGTTGATTACCGTGGACTAGTGGGTGGGAAGTCACTTGAACTCACGCGTTCGTTCGCCGAGGACTCGACCACCTTGCTCCGCGCTGACTTGTCCGAGGTCCGCCCGCGAAGCCAGCGCCGGTGAGGGCGAATGATGCGAAAAGCACCTGAGCGCGCGAGTGGGGTCAGGGGGCGGGGGAGGAGAGGGAGCGGGGGGGAGAGTCGGCCGACCCCAACGCGGAAGCACAACACACCGCCTCCCCTCATCCTTCTCTCCCTCATCCCCTCTTGCTTCCCCTAATCCTACACCCTTGACAATAATCCGGGACGAAGTGACCTTCGGAATCTCATTTTAGCAGCGCGAACTTTACCTCCCATTTTGTGTATGCACATATTATAAAAAAGGTAATCTAACGGTTAAGGTAGGTTTTGGATGGACACAACTACCAAATAAATATTTTGTGAATCCTAACAAAACACAATCCAGCAACTTACTCTACATCAGGTCCCTCTTCATCTCTGTGTACTTCTTTCCTCCCTTCATCCCGTCCAACATCCCTATCCTGTTCCAGCCCTTTCCTCGTTTGCCTAGCATTCTGCCCTCTATTACCTTCTTCAACGTCCCAATGCCGCTCAATACGCCTTTCATCCATTTTTCCTGCCTCCATAGGATTTCTCTCAACAAACCCCTCTCCTCACCCACCATTTCCAGTACTTCCTCATTTGTTTTCCTTTCGGTCCATTTCACCTTCTCCATTCTTCTCCACACCCACATTTCAAAAGCCTCCAATCTACGTCTATCCTCCTGCTTCAGTGACCACGTTTCCGCGCCGTACATAGCTACGCTCCATATCAGAGTTTTTACGAGTCTTGTCTTAACATCCCTACTCAACGTCCCCGTCATCAACTCCCTCCTCCTTGAGAAAGCCTCCTTGCCTAGCGCAATTCTTCTCCTTACGTCCCTACCACTTTGACCGTATTGGTCCAAAACACTTCCGAGATATGTAAACTGCTCTACCTGCTCTATTCTTTCCCCGCCGATTTTAATATTCAGCTTAGCCTTTTTCTTTCTGGAAAATCGCATAACCTTTGTTTTATTAATATTGATTCTCATCCCATATTTATCGCACTGAACCTCCAATTCACTCAACAATGCTTGCAACCCCTTGGCTGACTGAGCAACTAATGCTTGGTCATCAGCAAACCTAACCGATTTTACGAGTTCCCCTCCGACTTTCATTCCTACCTCCAGTTCTTCCCATGCCTCTCTAATCATTTCCTCTACATATACGTTGAACAGTACCGGTGACAATGGGCAACCCTGCCTTACACCTCTTCCTAACACTGCCCATCCAGTCTCTCCGTTCCCCACTCGCACCTGAGCAGTCTGAGACATGTACAGGTTGCGGATCAGTCTCCTGTCCCTCCAATCCATTCCTATTTTCTGCAATACACGCATTAATTTTTCCCAATTCACTCTATCTAACGCTTTTTCGAAATCTACAAAACAGGCAAAAACGTCCTGATTGTATTCTATATTCCTCTCGACTAGTGATCTCATTACTGCAATGGCATCACGCGTACCTCTTCCTTTCCTGAACCCAAACTGATCATCCCCTAAGTAATCATTTGCCTTACTCTCTATCCTTTTGTTGATGATCCTGAGAATAACTTTAGCTGCGTGGGATATCAAACTTATTGTTCTGTAATCCTCACATGACGAAGCCATTGCCTTTTTTGGAATAGGAACTAACACCGATCTCACAAAATCTTCCGGCCAGATTCCTTCCTCATAGATACTACGAATTAGTCCATATATGGCCTTTTTCCCACCTTTCCCTAACCATTTCAACATTTCTACAGGAATATTGTCCACCCCCACAGCCTTATTTGCTTTCATCTCCTTTAATGCCCTTTCTATTTCATCGTCGAGTATGCCTGGACCTAAGCTATCTTCTTCTACGTCATGTTCCTTTTCTATGTCTAACCTTGTCGGCCTAAGTTCTTTACCATACAGTGTTTCTATATATTCCTTCCATCTCTCTTGGATTTTTCCTGGTTCAACTATTATCTTACCCCATTTATCTTTAACTGTTAGCACAGCTCTTGCCTTCTTACTTCCCGATAATAACTTAACCTTGCTGTATAGAGCACCAATTTCACCCTTCTTCTGTAAACTTTCCATATCCTCGCATTGCGTTTTCCACCATTCTTCTTTTGCTTTATTTGTGGCCCTTCTCAATTTATTGTTTAACTCTTTGTACTTCATTTTGCCTAACTCTGTGTTTACATTTTTCCATCTTCTTCTCTCATCCATCTTCGCAATCATCTCATCCGTTACCCATGGTTTCCTTATCCTTTTCCCGTTAACGGTTCCTATAGTGTCTTTAGCGGCTTCCAATATCCCTTTCTTGATACATTCCCATTTTTCTTCGATAGGACTCAGTTCTTTACCGTCATCCATCATTTTCTCTACAGCCTCCTGATACTTCTTCCTCGTTAATTCATTTACTGCTTCTAAATTCCATTTTTTAACCCGCCGCCCTTGCCTTATCTTCTTGAAACGAACATTACATTTCATAACAACTAAATTGTGGTCAGAGTCCGCATCCGCTCCTGGGAAACTGTGCGAATTTATCACACTGTT
The DNA here is from genome assembly GCA_037158775.1 of Hetaerina titia. Lineage (NCBI taxonomy): Eukaryota > Metazoa > Arthropoda > Insecta > Odonata > Calopterygidae > Hetaerina > Hetaerina titia. Next base: position 16,532,643 of record CM073772.1, on the reverse strand, counting down.
CCTAAACCTGTGCCTAACCATAATATAATCTAACTGATACCTTTCTGAGTCACCTGGCATTTTCCATGTATACCTACGCCTTTTGTGGTGTCTAAACCACGTGTTAGTGATGACTAACCCCTGTCTCCTGCAGAATTCAATTGCTTTCTCCCCGCGTTCATTCCTCGTGCCTAACCCATAGTCCCCCACCTCACCACCATCTCTTCCTTCGCCTACCGTCGCATTCCAATCCCCCATCACTATCAAATGTTTCCCTGCAGGAACACTCGCGATGATATCCTCTAACTCATCATACATCCTATCGACTTCTTCCTCCTTGTGGTTGCTCGGTGGCATGTATACCTGAATAATGGCCAAGTTCGTCGGCTCTGCTTTAATCTCTACGAGTAAAATTCTATCTGTCGCTTGCTCTATGTTGACTACGCTTCTTCCTACCCCTTTATTTAAAATTACGGCAACCCCTCGTTGGCTCTCATCCCCGCCGCTGTATATTACTCTATAATTGTCACTCCAGTAATCCCCGCTATCCTTCCATCTCACCTCGCAGAGGCCTAAAACATCTATGTTACCTCTTTCCATCTCTCGCTTAATATTTTCTAATTTGCCTCTCCTCAACATTGTCCTGACGTTCCAGGTTCCTATTCTAACTACTTTCGCCTTCTTCTGAGTCTTCTGTCCTGCTGTAGTTATTCCTTCCCCGCAAGGGTTTCGTGGGATGACGACCGCGGAAGCCTTGCCTCTCCCGCTGCCGGGCACGACACACGGCCTCTTGGGCCGTGTCCCGTAGTTGCCAGGACTCATATTATCTATAGTGCCCATCATAATATTCTTGGGAATCATAATTGAGGTGGTTTCCCGTTGCCTTCCTCAATAGTGTTTTTAACGTGACACCATCACTTAATGGCCGCCCCACTGGGGTCAGACGCCATTGCAGCCGCCTCACTGAGGAGCAGACGCTGCGTGGACTACCTTTCGTCTGGCTCCTAACCTTCGACCTATCTGGCATGGGTGACCCTTCCAGGAGTAATTATTATTACTCCCGCCAGCACAGCTCTAGGGGTCATCGGAACACACAAGCCCTTCCACCACGACAAGGTTGTAGTCCATGGGAGGGATATATATATATATATATATATATATATATATATAACCTATTTGAAAGTCTCACGGATGTGATAATAATGTACATAAAGTTAGCACGAGCGGGCTAAGACAAAAACACAGAAACACAAAAAAAGAAAAGAAATGAGTTTCGGTGGTCCAAGCAATCTTTCTTAAGGAATAGAAGGAAGGAAGGAGTTCCTCCCGGCGTCATCCTTAGATACCTGAGGATGACGCCGATGCCTCAAAACTAATTGTAGCGATTAAAATTGAGTGGAAAGATACATTATTATTTTTGCTTCAGTGATAATGGATTTCCAAAAAGTTAAAAACAACGAATATAATATCCATAGGGTCAAATAATGAGCTGATGGCTGTCGAAAGTACGCATGTTGAAAAAAAATACTAATTAACGCCATTTTTGTATGATGGCGTAAAATCGAAACCGACGGGCTTTGTGAAAACTGGAATCTGGAGCAATGAAATTAGCCACCGGTCCCTCAGCGCGCCTTGCAAAGTTTCAGAAAAACATTTTTAGCTTCTAATATGGTCTAAAGAACTAATAATAGAAAGTGAAACATGATTAGGTGGGAAAAACAGGGTGGAAACATGTAACAATTTAATCACCTTCTCATGCCAGTTTCTTAGGCAGTGAGCCTGTGCTCCAATGCCTAAGCATTTCTCGACACCTAGATGCCCACAGCGGCACTAGATTCTTGTGCAAACATTTATTTATTTATTGTACACCTATATCTACATAGTAACCTGCAAGCCGCCGCAAGGATGGTTAGTGGGGATGGTTAGGTCACAACCGCAAGCAAAACCAAATTCATGCCAACAAACACACAAAATTGGATATATTCCTCCAAAAACATTTTAAACTTATAAACGTGCAGATACTAGTACAGACACTATCAGCTAAAACCTGCACCTACGAATATACCATGTGTCTACGCAAAGTTAAATATTGTCCTGACTTGTGAATTGAGTGCCTATAATATCTGTTTAGTGATTTTTGGTTTCTTGTTATTATGATTCTTGATTGCATCGTGTCAAGAACGAGTATTTGTATCTTTTTGCACTGGAACCTATCTCCTATATCTTATCTTTGTGGTCTGATCTACCTAAGTAGTGTGTGGCCATGATAATTTATTCTACAATAGACATCACACCCTATTTAATCTAAAATAATTATTATATATTAATATATAATATTATATATTAACATATAATAAAAAATATTAAAAAATAATATTGTATATTAATTTCTAATATTATATATTAGTGGGTCGCGGTAGTTCAGGGGAAGAGCGTTAGAATACTGACCGGAGGGTCCGGGGTTCGATTCCCGGGCAAGGCACTTTGGGCACCTGCAGCTCCACCCAAGCTAGTTGATTTTTCGGGTACCAGATCTTCCTGGGAAACCATAACCGGCACAGGGAAAGGAACTGGCCCCCCTACCCTGATGTGTGAATATTCACACGCCGTCAGGCTTAGTGCATGGGTGAGCTCTACCATCACCTACTAAACCTTGGTTGATTACTGTGTTTATGGTTTTATTATATATTAATATATACGAGAAGAACCCGCCTAGGCCGCGACCTGTGGATTGGTAGGCGAGGGCGTTATCCCGCCGCATCTGGGTCCGCGAAAACTGAGGAGCATGAGAAGGGTTTGCCGTGTGAAGTAAATATTTTATTATTTTGCGAGGTGCGTCGAAATGATTATCTTTCGGGTGAGAGAGTGTGCAATAGAAGGAAGGTGAAAGATACACCTTTGGTGACCTTAGGTGGAGAACCAGTCAAGCAACTGTCTAAACACCTCCGCTATCCCATACACTCCGAGGGGCCTGCTTGCGACGACGCACAGTTTTAGACTGACCATGTGGTAATCTGTACACTACAGCCCACCTGCTATACGTTAAGTGAACACACGGCGAGTGCCTTCGTCTGGAAGGTTTCCAAATCTAAGTGAGTCGCGCCTGCTAAGAGAGTGGGAGGTTTTTCTCCTTAATCGCTCCCTGCCTCGAGAGTGGACGCACCCAATTCAGAAGGCAAAGTGTTATTTCGAGCGAGATGCCTTTCCTCTCTTTCTCTCCCTCCTCAGTTTATTATTTCGATCCTCTTTCTACATATCTCTTTGTTTGCATTCTTCCATTTGATCCTATCGTCTATCATTCTAATCATCTCCTTCGCAATCCTTTGTATTCTTACCCTTTTCCCATTTGTATTTCCTATGGTATCGTTTGCAGCTTCAGATATCCCTTTTTTGATATGTTCACATCTCCTCCATAATATCCAGCTCCCTTTCCTCACTCATTATTTTCTCTACAGCCTGCTGATATTCCTGTCTATATCGTTCCAGTTAATGCTACAACATACCATTTCCTTCTCCGTCTTCCCCATTTAATTCTTTTGAATCTACCGTTACATTTCATTACTACTAAATATGATGCGAGTCCGCATTACAATCTTCCCCCGTCTCATATCCGTGCTTAAAGGATGTCACTACGGCTCGGTGGAAGCGTTCTACATCTACATCTACATAATACCCCGCAAGCCGCCGCAAGGGCGTGTGGCGGGGGGTGTTAGGTCACCACCCAAAAAAAGGAAAAAAGAAATACTGCATTCAAAACCAACACACACATGCAAACCCCAATCCACAGCAGTGCACACATTCATCGTAACATCCCATCATTCGACGCGCATGCAAACACACATCTACCTTCCTTCACTCCACAAGCATGCAAGTACATACGCTTAACTACAACAAATAATTTTACCCCAGGATGCAGCAAGAAATTTATCACGAACGTGCAAGCTAGTTTCTAGCAAGTAGCCAGGTGAATTACCACCACCACAAGAACGTTCCGCATAAACATCTCTCCTACTCAAGACGAGGAATTTGGCCCAACGCTGCAGGTGGGAGGAGGGCACACCCACGGAGAGGGACAAGGGATGGAAGTGGAAATTTAGGGTAGCAAAAGAAGAGAAAACAATACTGTAAACAGCAATACATTACTTAATGGCATGCGGGAAGAGTTTTGACACAACACACAGGAGGTTAGTGAAAGTGCATGCAATTGAGTTTAACTAATTGTTACCTAGACGCCGAGGGTGGCAAGTGGCATTTGTGTTATCTCCGAGTGTGACCCTACAGTTGTTATCCCATATTGTCCGTGGGAAGAAGGAGTCCTTGAGTCTGCTAGTCCTGGCATCTATTTCCCGAATTTTGTACACATGATCCAAGCGACCAATGTATGTTGGAGCGCGAATAATTTTCGAGACCTCGGTGCTGAAACATGCGGATCTGAATTTATTTAGTAAGTTTAACCTAGCATTGAGTCGTCTTTCTTCCAGTGATTCCCATCCCAACTCCATAAGCATTTCAGTGACGCTTTTCGTTTTATCGTAACAGTTTTCCACGAAACGAGCTGCCCGGCGTTGGACCTTCTCAATTTCCCGAATGAGGCCTTTTTCACACGGATCCCATACGCTACATGCATATTCTAAATGGGGCCTTACAAGAGCGTGATAACAACGTTCCTTGACCTTGGAGTCACTTCTGCTGACAATGCGTCTAATAAATCCTAATTTTTTATATGCTTGCCCGCAGACTTTACGTATATGGGTCCCCCAAGTTAAGTCTTTAGTGAATGTAACACCTAGGTATTTCACCGTATCAACTACTTCAAGGTCAACTCCAGCTAATTTGTAAACTAATCCCGTGGATCTTTTAAAGAAATTTACCACCGAACATTTATTAAGATTTAAAGGCAATCCCCATTTTGAACACCATTCATTAATGCTATTTAAATCACATGCTAGAATTAAACGATCATCATCCCCAGATATCTCCCGATAAATCACTGTGTCATCCGCGAACATCCTTATCTTACTTTTCACTTCGCGGTTCAGATCGTTAACAAAAATCAAGAATAGTAACGGTCCGATAACACTTCCCTGAGGAACCCCCGAGGTTACTCGTACGCTGGTAGAACTAGCGCCGTCAAGGACTACCCTCTGTTCCCGGTCTGAAAGGAAGTCTTCAACCCAATTTATTGCCCCCTTGTGTATACTTGCGCCCTTTAATTTATGGATGAGTTTACCATGCGGAACCTTATCAAATGCCTTTTGAAAGTCTAAAAAGATCGCATCCACTTGCCTACCACTTTCACCCGATAAAATTAAGTCATGTGTGAACAATCCTAATTGGGTCTCGCATGAGCGGGTTTTTCTGAATCCGTGTTGATTGTCACTTAAAAAGTTAATGTTATCAAGATGTCTCATTATGGAACTGACAATTATGGGCTCTAAGATTTTGCAACATATAGAAGTGAGAGAAATGATTACTTACTACAGGCCGTGCCGTAGGAGCTTATCAGCACTCCGGGCGCCGCCTTCCAGATGGTGTACGAGGCGTGGAAAACCCGCTGGCAGCAATGTGTGGACGCACAAGGACGCTAATTCGAAGACTTTTGAGTGAATGTGTCAATTCCGGCGATACACTTTTTTTAAACGGCTTGATCCTATTACTTTTGGCACAGGCCTTGCATAATAGAGTCTGACTGATATCCTTCTGAATCCCAGGACATTTTCGTGTGCGAAAGTTTCAAAGTGTAAAAATCATTTACCTTGACCGGGATATGAACCTTTCGTATCCCTCGATGTCCGGTCTAGTGCTGCGGGCAAAATGAATCGAATAGGGATCGGGATGGTGACGTGGTTGATGTCCTGGCTTCCCTTCGCCCACAAACGTGAATGGAATGTGGGCCTCCGCGGAAATATGTACCCACTCCATTTCAATCCATCCCCTCCCCCCACCGAACAAATAAGACGCTCGGATTTCGCTTTGCAAACGTCTCTACCTCTGACAAGGCACCACTCAATCCCATGCTTCCTCGCGCTGCACCAACCAGGGCCCCACCCCTTCGCCCTCTCCGCACATCCCCTCCAAGTGCGTGACGGACAGCGCTCCAGCGGACACCGGACAAAAAGACAACTGCGGAGCGTGATCTCGCCGGAGAGAATTAGCGACTGCACGAATCCCTCTTCGAGTGGTTCAGAACCTCCGATCACGAGGATCTTGGGGGTAAATCGGACACTGCGGCGAAACAGAGAGGAAGTACTCCCGACACTAATTGCAGCCTTGAGAAGAGGAACTCGCTTAAGGGCGCCCTCAGGAGCAGATCCCATGAAGAGATGCGTGGACTGTGAATGAAACTCGCGAAGTGGTGCAATCTGGCGGTGATGACACGGACTATAGCCCCCCCTACTAGCGGCGCTAGTTGTCTTAGGCCCAATGAGCCGTCTGTTCTTGGCGGATCGTCGAGCTGTGCGTTTGGTGCCAGTTATATTAGTTTCTGTGGTCCTTGTTTTTACTGTTTCTCGAAATTGGAAATTGACGAAATCACGGAGCAACGAATCAAGCATCAAGTTTTTTGGTGAAGTGCGATAAAAGTTATCAAGAAATTACTGAAATTTTGACAGGTATTTACGGCGATAATGCTCTGAAAAAACATCCGTTTTCAAGTGGCCAAGTAGCGTTTTAAAAATGGCCAACAAGACGCCACGGATGATGCAAGGCCGGGACAACCTTCAACCGCCTGTGTGGACGACAACATTGATCGTGTGCGGTCCCCTGTCCTTGCCGATCGTCGAAAAATCGTCCGAATGATAGCTGATGAGCTGAATTTAGGAAAATCAACAGTGCACACTATTTTAACCGAACATGATGGATAGATCCTTCACCATGACAATGCACCTGTACATTCAGCCTTGATTGCGTTTAAACAGTGGAAAAGAAGATGGAATAAATGCATAGCAACAAATGGAGAGTACTTTGAAGGGAACAAAATCTATGTAGGCTATATTTTGCAAAATAAAGTTTTAATGGCCTCAGTTCGCGTATTTATTGGACAGAGTAGTGAATCAGCGAGGTCATCCCATGCTCCACCCCCCCCCCTCCCCAAGCGGGAAAAGAAGAGGAGAGTTACCCGGATAGGAATTAACGGATCGTGAAACACAAACCGCCATCCATCAGCGCGGCCTCACTTATTTACTTCTCGATTTGCGTCCATTCATTATTCCAGTCAACCCTCGGGATTAATCCTGCACCACACCCCAATCACTCGGTTGCCATGTACCGCTTCTTTCATAATAAATAAACAATGTCTCACAACATTTTTCCGTCATTAATTACGTAGAATAACAATTGCGTTATGCAAAGAAACTTTCCCAAGAGAGAGAGAATTGATGACGGGGCCTTTGAGTGAGTCCACTTAAGAAAAGAGTCATTAAAACTTTGGTACGGAGTGTGGTGCTGCGCGTGGACATTGTCGTTAAAGCAAGATGATAGACGAAGATTGGAGTCTTTTTACATGTGTCTGTGGATAAAGACGGAAAGAAAGAATGAATACCCATGGCAGCAGAGGAGAGATATCGAAATGGGAGGAATCCAAAGAAGGGAGAAAAGATAGTTCCAGAGAATTGTCATTGGCCATGAATGGCGAAGACTGTGATCAAAAGGGCAAAGAACGTTGGGCAGAAGAGAAAAGGGGAGGAAAAGATTAGGCATCTTGAAAGGGAGATTATTTAATAAAATTTAATAAAGGGAGATTGAATGCATGCAGAATTGGAGAACAGTTTATTGTTGTGTCACATGTCCGGTTGTGTCTTTTAAGGCGAGGCTAAGAAACGTGCGCGTGCGTAGTCAGTGTCAATTTTTTTAAATAATGAGATGAGTGAAAGTTACAATTTATCAAAGGCAAAATTGACAGTTTGGAACTCAAGATAACATTTTCTTTCTGTTTTGAACTAAAAACTGTTTTTGAGTATTTTTTATTTCGAAACTGAGTAATAAATAGAATTTCAGGCAAACATAATAAGGGATAGGTGCAACTAATAATTAAATAGTGATAAAAGTCCTATTTTTCTTTAGTAAGGCCTCAAATTGAGTATGCGGGGCGCATTTGGGATGCATTTAAAAAAATATTAATTACAGAATTAGATAGGGTACAGAAAAAGGCCTCTAGTTTCCTAAAAAACCCAAAGCGTAACACATTTAATGCAGAATATAGGGTGGGAATCTTTAGATATGCGAAGACTCAGAGGGAAATAATTTTATTTCAAAGATATAAAGCGTGCGGCTTTGCATCCGACATTGGAGATTACAATTAGGCCCCCTAATTACATTGGCAAGGGCGAAAGTCGTCACAAAATTAGAGAGTTAGATTGTCGAACTGATAGATTCAAGTATTCGTTTTTCCCAAGCACTATTCGCGACAACGATAAAAAGCGGAACACCTAAGAAAATAATAGGTACGCGCTGTCGAAAATAGGGGTATGCAAGATTAAGTTCTCACAAAACACTCTCCAAGTATGGCGTCCTAACGCCCCCCGCTGTGCGCCCTTCTGCCAGGTGGGGTGTAGGTGAAAGTATATACACGTAAAGTCTATTATTTTTGTGAATTGTCCGTCCAGGATGTGTAGAATAGTAACCGCTAATAAATGTCTGAATTGAATGCGTGCCTGGCCTCTTTTAATGCATTTTCTTGTCCTATATGTATAGCCATACGAATAGCTGCTAACTATGTAATACTCGTAATATATATAGGGAAATTGCATGTTTTGTGTACGGTCGCCGCCTTCCCACGCGGTTTTTGGTGGATCGAGGGGTACCAGGTGCATGAGTCCATAAATAAAGTGAATATATGTGGAATGGCTGGTGACCTACCAACCCCTGCCACTGCCGACTTGCGAGGTATTATGAATTAATAATAATAATTAGGTAATCTACCGGATAGGGTAGGTTTTTGGATGGACACAACTATCCAATAACCATTTTGTAACTCCAAATGAAACCCAATCCAGCAACCTAATCTACACCAGGTCCCTCTTCATCTCTGTGTACTTCTTTCCTCCCGTCATCCCGTCCAACATCCCTATCCTGTTCCTGCCCTTTCCTCGCTTGCCCAACATTCTCCCCTCTATTACCTTCTTCAATATTCCACTACCGCTCAATACGTCTTTCATCCATTTTTCCTGCCTCCACAGGATTTCTCTCAACAAACCCCTCTCCTAGTCCACCATCCCTAGTACTTCCTCATTTGTTTTCCTTTCTGTCCATTTCCCCTTCTCCATTCTTCTCCACACCCACATTTCAAAAGCCTCCAATCTACGTCCATCCTCCTGCTTCAGCGACCACGTTTCCGCGCCGTACATAGCTACGCTCCAAGAGTCTGAATGAATGAAGAGTTGAGAATGAATGAATCAAGAGTTTAAATGTAAATAAAACCATTAAATTACAAAAATCGCTTTTTAATAAACGTTCAATGAATGAAATTAATAAATAAAATAAAATGGAATGACAGGAAATAGTTATGTCAGTGGAAATCAGTGAATTTTAACGCAATAATAATTATTCAATATTCCTTGATTAAAGTACACACACTTCTTTCTCTACTGTGCAATGTAATGACGAGTTTGTTCATGCAAAAACATGTTAAGGACTCCCATCATTCATTAAATTGCATTCTAAGGGTTCTAAATGCCATTCATTATTATTGATATGCGCACCTAGTTATGTATAATGATATCATATATTATTTTAAGCCAATGTAGGAGTCCTACGCCAAACCCTTAGGGGAAGGATCTACGGTGGTGCGGCATGAGTGGCTAGATGCTCTCGGCAAATACGATGTATGAAACGGCCAGTGAGGGAGAAGGGAGATAGTTGGATGTTGAGCGAGAACAGGGGAGGATAAGTTGGCTGTTGCGGATGGCTTTGGAAAGGAATCCTGGTGTGCACGACAAAATACATTAGACCTTGTGGTTTGAGAATAAAATTTCGTTGATACCAAATCTTCGAGGTTCCTAAATTTTCTATCCTAAAGCATTTATATTCTACAAAAAATTAAATAAAATAGTAGACATCTTCCGAACTCTAATTAGACCCATGCATCTTATTAATGCTGCAATTTATTTATTTTGTAATTTTATTTGAAATATACCCTGCAACCCACCGCTAGAGTGTGTGGCAGAGGGTGAATACACACTAGAATAATTTTACCGGAACATGACCCTACCGCGGTCGAACAATGTTATTATATCGTTCGTGGAAAGAATGACATATTAAATTTATCTGCTCTAAGCTTAATCTTTCTAATTTTAGTAGCGTGATCTCTCCTACCGTGGTACGTTGGGGGTAATAATATATTTTCAACATCACTGCTAAAAAGAACTCCTTCAGTGGCTCTCGGCCATATACGTAGGCTCGCATTTTCGTGGTTGGGGAACCAACCATTTCCCATGCCTGCACCTCTAGTGGCAATAGAATTTCACGCAAAGTGCAAAGAAAGTGGCCGATAAATAATACAAAATTTCTAAATCATTCTCTTAAGTTTAGGTAAGTGAGAAATGTGAAGAACTTACCACCATTAGTGAAACTGTTGTATTTCCCCCATTAGGATTTGAAAATTTAATCGTTGAGTTGAGAATCAAAAAGGCAAAATTCACTCAGCAGCTGGATTCTTGACTAAAACATTAGAACATACAGAACATTAAGTCGTATGGCCCGCTGCTCGAACCCCTTGTCAGAAGTGCCAGTAACCCAAGGCCCCTCTACTCAAGTCTAGCAGTGACCCGTCAACCGTCGCGACATCTCCTGTTAAGAATCTTAACAAAGTGGGCGTACAGGGAAAAACGCCGCACATAACACCACCTGTGATCTAATACTTATACTAATAACAAATGCATAACTCAAATTGAGATAAGGGCGACACCACAGGGGTTGGTTGGCAGACGATTTGGGCAGTCATATGATTTTTGACGTTTTGTAAATATAAATTAGTTTTCCGTATAGTATCACCGTCTACATTAGCAATGACCCATTTATCTGGAGGAAAAGTTAATGTCGCACTGATTCAAGAGGTTGAAAAAAGGGAACTAATCAGACTCTTGGAGAAGTGTGATGGTACCAAGGTATAAACAAAATCATTCTTTTTGTAAAGGATCTTATTTACCCTTAAGCTGAAACTTACAGCTTTGTCTGTTTAGGCAATAGTATGGGATACTTCCTTGGAAAGACCAGTTAGTCTGGTCGCTCAAGACAGTCTCCTAAAAGAGCACGGAGTCGGAAAAAGGTATCCCCTAATACCGGGACCTTTACCACCGACCAAAGTGAAAAATGTGATATTTATCACGCGGCCATCCCTTCACTTAATGGATTGTATAATTAGCAATTTGAAGTAAGTGTGTTGAAGGAATGAAAGTTCGCAATTAAATTGAAGTTGAGCGGTTATTAAATGATTTGCACTGTTATTTATTTCCAGAGGTGAATCTGTGATGCGGGACTATCACCTCATTTTCGTCCCACGAAAAAGCTTATTATGTGAACGTCGCCTCGAGGTAAATGCTGAATGTCATGATTGGCAATTTGATCCTGTGAATAATAATTTAAATCATCACTTTATTCATAGGTTGGTGGAGTATTGGGTAACTTCAAAAATATTGAAGAATTTTGCTGTGATTTGTTTCCACTTGACAATGATTTAATGTCCATGGAACTGGATGGAACGTTTAAGGTGCGTCTTTACTTCGTTTTGAATATAGTTGGGTATTGGATAAAAATTTCAGAACCTACTTACCGATAAAATGAAAAATATTAGTATATTTTCTCTTTTGTTAAATTTTCTGCTTAGGAAAATTGTTTTTGCATGAGTGTTTACAGGCAGTAAAAATGAGTGAAGATGGAAGTATTTTCTAGAATTCGCAAGTAGTAAACAAATTTGGAGATGAACTGCTATCAAATCAAATCCTGAAATAAGTTCCATTGTGCATGCTCCAGTAACGTTTACATTTGGTTAGCATTATTTGAAATCCTAGCCCTATCTTGTTTCATCCCTCCTAAAAGTATGCCAAAAAAATGTATTATGGGTGCCTAATTAGTAAGTCTAATTACCGTTATGCCCAGATCCAATTGAAGAGCAAAATGAACATACTAGTCAGTCTGTGATGGGTACAATGAGTGGATTCAGTTAATCAATTATGAATAGGTCGTGTGGGTATTTTATTATATTTCATTTAATACTTTCATGTAAATAGAAAATAATTCTTGAATTTGTACCACTTATTAAGGTAAAGGAAATTTATAAAATATGTTTTCTCCCTACGATTCCAGCAAGTGGTCATTATTAAACTGTAACTTCATTATGAGATACAAGTCCTGTGTATAGTTAATTTAGATTGGAAGAAATGAAACTGCTTTTCCCATACCTTATATATTATGAACAAAAGTAATGAGTGGCATCATGCACATATTTCTGATATTACCTCAACAATGAGGCCACTAAGTAATTGAAAAAACAACATAAACTTATGTGATATGTAAATATTTCCATATGGTAAATGGTGAGGTCATGAAACAAAAAAATATTCAAATCTCAATTTATAATTAATAAAACAGCTCTGACCGGCTAAGAATGATATAACCAGCTATTGAATATTACTTAGCAACTTTGTTTTGACCCACTTAGGAGTATTACCTGGAGGGTGATCCTACGTGCCTCTTCCAAGCTGCTCAAGCTTTGGGAACCCTGCAAGCACTCTACGGACCATTTGGAAAAGTTTCAGGGAAGGGTGCTGCAGCCAAACACGTCTACAACCTCCTGTTGCACATGGACCGTGAGCGCCAGTTGGCTGGAGGGGGGAACACGCCAGTACTTCCACCGCCTGGATCAATGGTAAGAAAAAATCAAGAAAGTAATCTCTGCGGATATACAAGCATCAACTTAGATCTTTATGTGATCTGAAATACTACTTGCTACACGCATAGGAAAATCTGAGAAGGCATTATCCTGGAAAGGAAAAAAAATACTTCACAGCAAAGGGCTTATTTGAGATTTTCCTCATAAAAGGAGTTCTCTGTAATTTTAAAACTAGAGAGGAACAAATAAACTAGCGTAACAAGCTGAGGCACTCTTTAAAGTTAGTAACTACTGATAAAACTAATGTAAAAGTTTCAGGCCACATACATTGGAATTGGAATATGATGCTTGACCAATAATTGTCACTTTCCATGTTGAATCTTAATGTATTATATGTATATCATAATTATAACTAGGTTTCAATGATAGTTTTCTTCTATAGATAATGTGAAACCATCAAAACCAATGCCAACATAATTGGACTTAAATCAGTTGAAAATCAGTATTAAATTTATGATTGAGATAACTTTGACCATTAAGTCCCCCAAGTTTGTCCATTTCTTACCTTTCCTTGTCAACTTGTCTTTGTCCAGTCTGGAATAGCATCCGCTCCACCCAGCAAGCCACCATTCACTTCCATACCACGACCATCCAACCTCCCTTGCATCATTGACCACGTGCTACTCCTGGACCGCGCCGTTGACCTCCTGTCGCCTCTTGCAACTCAGTTGACCTATGAGGGGCTCATTGATGAAATTTTTGGAATCCAGAACTGTGAGTTACTACGAATATTTTTTTGCTCATGCCGTTATTAGTGTTCATTTCTCAAACATTCACTTATGAATATACTCTGTGTGATCATAAAGCAGTTTTAAGATATCCTTAAGAAATAATAAGTTTAATTTACCTGCTGACTTTTGACCTTGTTTATCCTTCCAGCTATCGTGGAAATCCCATCAGACAAATTCAGTTCCCAGGTGAATACATCCAGCTCCAATCTTTCAAAGGAAATCAAGCAGATCGAATTAAATTCAGGAGAAGAATTATTTGCAGAAATCAGGTTAGATAACCACAAAGAGACTGTATGCACATGCTATGCATAGAGTATTCTAGTGATATGTATCGAAAACACCACATAGTTTAATGAAACATTAATACTTCATTTCAATCCAAATCCATCCCTTATTTTTTTTCATGAAATCTAATGGCATTAAAAAATAAAAAGAGCCATTTCAGGCGTGATATGGTGGAATATCATGATTAATAAAAATTGGTTATTTTGTGGAAAATTGCCAATTTTTACTAATGGCATTAGATTTGCATGCATTTTCAATTTTTCCCTTTATTTGTTTGCTGTCACAATACCAGATGTGTATTCTTTTTGAAGGGACAAGAATTTCAATGCTGTCGGCCCAGCTCTCCGGAGAAAAGCTAATCTCATCTCATCTCAACTGGATGCGAGGAGTAAGGAAAAAACGATCCAGGAAATGAAACAGTTTGTTGCTCGCCTCCCTCACATCCTTGCGTCGAAGCAGTCACTTGAAGTCCGTGAGTGAAGACTTGTGCTTTGGGGATTAATTTATCCATTCTTGCTGACTTGAAGTCAACGTTTAGCCTAAGCACTTGAAATGGTGTAAAGAATTGTGTGCATTGATCGATGATATGGGGAGCACATACAAGGGAATTCATGTCTATCAATGAATTACTGTATATATTTTTGATATTTTGCAATGACAATGAATGGGATTCTCAGGATAAACATTTCTTGGCATTGAATTCACAAAGTACAAAAGCTGCTTAGGTGACACTGATTTTGGGATTGCAGTTTTTTTATTTATTGTTTTTGTTACATGGTGAAAATTAGGTTGAATCCATTTCTGAAGTATGTATTTTCCCCTATAAGATACAACGATTGCAGAACTTATAAAAGAGAACACTGATTCTGAAGAATTCTTGGATTCACTGCAAAAGGAGCAAGAATTTATGAATGGCATTGACACTGACAAGATACATCCATACATCGAAGACCTAATTGCTCAGAAAGTACCTCTCATTAAGGTAGTGGTTGCATTTAAATTATCTGTCCCTGGTGAAATAAAGAAGTGGTTGCTCTTTGAAATATATGTAATAGCTGATTTAATGTTAGAAGTTAAATTGGAGGCTGATGGTGATGCTACAAATTGATGTATTGCTTCCAAACGAAAATTGTTCAGAATTGCATGCTTGAACATTTCAGTTGTAAGCCCTTCAGGTCAAATGCATGTTATTCCAACCAGCCGTGACATCCGCTTAGAAGTATTTGTTTGTCGCTTAGATTGCATTTCTTTGCAGTTACAGTCATGCTCACCAATTTTATTCTCACACTGTTAATTTTCAGGTTTTGAGGTTATTATGCATCCAGTCTGTGACAAATAGTGGACTCAAACCAAAAGTGCTTGATCATTACAGACGAGAAATCATCCAGACATATGGATTTGAGAATTTACTCACAATGATGAACCTGGAAAAAGCTGGCTTACTCAAAACTCAGGTATAAATTGTCAGAAATGGAAGATTTGTTTCATGTTAAAATCAAAGTTAAGTTTGTGGGATGATGAGTGGATAAAAGTTTGGTATATTTCATATAAATTTTTAAAAATTCTTAATTAATTGGTGTTGTATTATTTTTGAATTGGGGTTTTCCCAAAGATGTATTAATAATGAAAGATATTAAGCTATAAACTGCTGGGACATGATAAAAACCCTTGTGCTACATAATGAATTGCTGCTCTCACCCCTTTTTTCCTTCAAATTTCCTCATTGTCCAGCAAAGTGCACGACCATACACAGTGTTGCGAAAGACTCTGAGGCTGACAGTTGAGGATGGCAGTGAAACAGATCCGACTGACATCTCATACGTTCATTCCTTGTATGCTCCGATAAGTGTTCGTCTGGCACAGGCCCTGTCCCGTCCTACTGGGTGGAAGTCGATACAAGACGTCCTAGGGCTCCTCCCTGGACCAGCAATACTCCACCAGCCTGCCTCTATCGTGCAGACGCCAGCACCAATCATGTCTGCCTTTTCACTGCCACAGCAAATGATTCGAAGTGAGTCACACAAGTTGTAATGTTTTATGCATGTTTTGTTGTGTCTTTGAAAAAAGCTTTTTGGGAGGTTGACGTCAACAATGACAGAGAAATTAAATACAGCAGTGACTTGTTTTTAGAGGATTGATGCTAACTATGCACAGCTCTCTAGCTTTACTGTAATTGATGAGAACACAGAAGTGAGGTTACAACGAGATGATTGAAAGATGAGTGAAAATGAGTCCCTTCTCTCCAGTACATGATGATGGCAATGCTGTATTTATGCCATGCAAATGATATTTCTTGCCCAGTTCTGGAATGTATCATAAGAGGTTTGCAGTGGAGAATATATTTCCTATTTTGTGAATAAATCCTCTTTTCACTCCAGCCATGCTTTGTGGACTCCCTCTTAGCTGGCTAAGGTGAGCCCGGATCCCAATAAAAATAAAGCCAGTTCATTGGAAAACACATTCAAAATACCAGTTAAGGGCTAATGTTTGAATTATAAAATGTAATATTTGGTAATCAGTATTATAAAAGAATTGAAAATGATTTTTTGCCTGTTAATTTAAAACTGTTGACTTTAGTATCTTTAATTTTTAAATGATGCTCGTACGTAATTAATATTAATTCACCCTCTGGGGATAGTGTGTAAGACAAGGCATTGGGCAGTTGAAGCATGACTGGAGTCTCTACTGTGTCTCAGCCTCCCAAATACTCATCCTCAAGTCAACTCAATGCACACATCTGCTTTCAGATATTTGGGCATACATTTCCAGTGATTTGATTTTTAAAATGCAGGTGTTGGTCTTGTCTCGGTAGTTTGGATGGCAAAAACTAACATCCTAATAATATTTTGCTCTGGCTATGTGAATGCAGTTATTTAACTTTTTTTTGGAAGATTTAATGATTCAATTCAAATTTCAATGCTTTCCCATTTAGTTGTGGGTGATGATGATGCAGATTGGTAGTTTGTTCTGTCCATCAATGCCATCCCCAAACTCAGGCGATACAACTGCGACTTTGAGAGTGGAAAGTGAAAAAATGCTATATTTTCAATTCCTCACCTAATCCTAATCCGTTGCCTTATTTTGATTTCATACATATTATGATTCTTGCTTGTTCCTCGAATAAGCATCTTCATAAATCCTCATCTCAAATGGTAGAAGCAGAGAAGTGTGAGCTTGAAAGAAAAATTACTAATGGCTGTTTAAGGCGCAATTCTTTTTTAAATTAAAAAAAGCAACTTGAGCCTCAAAAGATGAATCAAAGAGTGATGTCATGTGTAGGGGCTATCCTGATATGAGGTGTTTTTTATCCTTTTATATCCCTGCCTCCCCCGTCTAACATTTTTACAAGATAAAGATAACATTTTTATTTTGATGTAGGTTTCCATGAGTTACATCTTCAGAAGACCACCTACATCATAATCTAGGTTGTAATAAATTAATTCTATGGAGAATTGGAATTTTTATGGATGTCTTCATTATGCCTCATTGCACCTAATTTTTATCGATTCTAAATAATAAGTTTTGTTGCTCTTAGCTCACAAAATGTGTGTGGTGGACCCTTGGGCCCATCAGAATGGCCCACCTCATGAGGAAGGTGGTAGGGAATGACTGAATGAACGTTATGAGTGCATTTCTCAGATTGAAGAAAGGCAAAGTTAAATAAATTAATGGATAAAATGTGGCATGTCGATTCAGTTTTTCAACCTTCTCTTCTGTAACTCAAACTAAGTTTTCTTGCTGTCTTTCTTATCTGGCTGTCAAATTAAGAAGATCTTGGTGGACTCCCAGGACAATTCCTAAGTAAGTCATGAATGGCCGTGGTTGGACTCTTTGCTTTCCTTTCCTCTTGGCATTTACATATGCACCATTGCTTTATCCTGACGCTTAGCGAAATGGTACCAATCTCCCAATGACAAGGTGTGAAACCTAGCAAAAGCCATTTTTGTTTAACTTAAAAGGTGCCATGGATTGTGTTGGTGTAGTGGCTAGTGTACCAGCTTCACTCTCTGTGGCCCCGGGTTTGAGTCCTGTAGGTGACAGGATTTCACAGTGATATTTTCATCAATCCCTACTTGTGATGCTATGTAAAGAGCGCTTCAAGTGAAGTATGCTGTCCGTCATATGGGACGTTTAATTGTCAACCACTTGGCATTCACCATGCAGAGTAGAATAATGCTGGGTTTCTCTCCATCCATTTCGTAAACATTCTACCTCTACCCTGCCCCTTCTATCCCTAATGTTGCAAATGACCTCAGATGCCAGTCACCTTCCCTAATAACTACTTCAAAAGTGCCTCAATGGAAAAAGCCTGTTAATTGGAAATAAACTGTAGTATTTTTTTTATTGAAGTTGTATACTTTTTGATGAAAATCTTGTATTGGGAAAACTGTAACATTTTCCTTTAGATTAGGTTTCATGCACAATACAAGACAGTTCCAGCAAAAATGTTCTCAAGAGCCAACCACATGATTTTCCATTAAGTTGACAAAATTGATTGTACACCACCGCACCACCACCAAGTTATCACATCCGTATCACAAAATACTCATTGTAAAATGTAATGTTAAATGTTTGAAATTGTTGACAAGATTCTGGAGCAAACAATTTTTGTCCATAGGAGTTATGCACCATATTCCTAAACTTCTTTAATATTTTCTATGGATGCACTTAACTCGCTTATATCTGTAATTTGAGAGAGATGAATTATCACTAACATCCTCAGTTTACCTCAGGGATATGCTACTTGAGCTAGAAAACTCTAAGAACACTAAAATCCAATTTTTGATATCAGCGATTCCATCTTTTAAATAGAAAGTTAATTTATTCTGAGTAAGAATGATGTTAATTGAATCAGAATTGGGCGTCATTGGTACTATTATTAATACATCAATAGTATATGTGTGTATATACTCAACAGTTGGAGGAAATAGGGTTTTCCAAGTGAATGTTTCAGTGGGATTTGGCGTTTCTCTGAAAGGTTCATCCATTTAAGAGACCTTATAAAACCCATTCAAAACTACTGGAAACATAATGAAAAGAGAAACTTTATAATTCCACATAGATTTCTAAATCTATTTGGAATCTAATTTCATGGAATGGAATCTAATTTCTAAATCTATGTGGAATTATAAAGTTTCTCTTTTCATTATGTTAAGTCGATTCTATGAAGTCACGCCCGAGACAACGAATTATACTGGAAATATATCTCACTCTCACAGGAGTAACATGCCGATTGACTTGTAGCATAGCTCATGGTTCAATTAATAACCATGATTCAATTTATTCAATTGAAGCTTACGTGAGGTGTATGAAGGAACTAATTTTCATTCATTAACTATCAATTTAATTCCATATTTAGAACAGAGTGCATTGGATCCCAGATGATAATTTCACATGAAAAGTCAGTGTGAACATTACACTCCATTTCAAATTAATCTGCCAGAATTGAAATTGCTGTTAGAGTGGAAGAATATCAGACTTCATTTGGTACATTTTGAGACATTACAAACTAAAATATAGCTTCTTGTTTAGTTTATGTTTGCAATCTACTGTGTAACTTGAATTTGGAGAAGTTGAACAAAACAAATCCAAACACCTATTAAATTATTAGCATGTATTGATGTGATTGCATATTTGAGCATGTAATTTATTCTGAGGAGTAAGAACACTTATGATGTTGAAAAATGTTGTTTGGGCAGGAGGAAACTTACAGTGAGTACATGCCACAGTAACATTCATCTCTCACATTTACCCATTTAATGTATTATTCCACATAAGAGTGACATTTTTTCCCAAGGGCCCATGCATCATTGCAATTCGAAAATTCTTTTTTAGTGTTGCTATAAAGCTGATCATTTACTGCACTCATGTCATCCTTACCCAGTCCTAACATCGACACCCAAATGACTTGAGTAACCTAACATCAAATTTTATGATTTCTAGGGGCATCGTCTGGCAACCTTTCATCGCAAGGAGAAAACCCAAAAGTCATATTAGTGTTCTTCCTTGGGGGATGCACTTTTGCCGAAATTTCTGCGTTACGGTTCCTTTCACAGCAAGAAGACTGTGAGTTCAGACCATGATTGGCTAAAGAGATGAATTTATGTTATAATTGCTCAAATTTTGTGGAATTCTGTGAGATAATTTTGATATTCTCTATTTCAGCCTCTGTAGAATTTGTCATTGTGACGACAAACTTGGTCAATGGAAATACTTTCATTGAATCTCTAATGGAGCCATTGGGACAATTTGCATATGCCACCCCCTGAGCTCCTTGATTGCCTTTCTCAGGATAAATATAAACTGCCAGTTGCAATTGGCACTTCGATAAAGACTTCCTGGTATAAGGAATTATATTTATTACATGTTACATAATGGTTTGTAAGTGCATGTTAATAATCATGTGGTCAACTCTATATAAAATATATACAGATATAACTTTTGTCAGTATCTTATTTTTGCCGGCCATATAAGAAAATACTATATTGGAAGTGTTATTTTGATTGTTTAAGCTAATAATCTGAATTCTTTGATGACACGGCTGTGATAGATAAATGTATGAAAACAGATGTATTAATATGATGCAAATAATTGAGAAGGTAGAAAGCCACCATTATGAGAAAATTCATTTTCAAGTGAGTTTGAAAAGGTAATTTTATTAGTGAGAATCTGGTATCCATGTTGGTAGCTGTGTCAAGGACCAACTTTTCATTGCTGATATTTCAATTTCTGTTTGTTCGCTGGTCATATATGTCAAAGGATTTCACTACGCAATTAAAACTTCTGAATTTAATAAACTATTAGCTTTCACTTCAAAACATATATATAAGGTCCGGTGTTCAAATCCCGGATAAGGAAATATTTTTACAATTGTGATCTGCTCAAACCCACCTTCCCCGCCTTTCCTGTGTTCGTCTTTTATGTGTTTTCCTATCCCCTTTCCTAATATCTATTTTTATATGTGAAATAATATTTGTTCGCCGTATGGCGGGATTTCGTGTTCGAATGCGTATATATATATATATGTCGCATATTAGAAAACTGCTTGCAAATAAATTTCAGTCCATAGCTTTTTAAGTTCAGGCATGAATAGTCATTAAATCACCAACATTCCTTTTACTAACGTCTACCCTTTTACTGGACTATTCCGGTGTTAAAAGCAAATAACAAAGAACAAGACAGGTGTAATTTATCAGTTTTACAAACAAAAATTATTTTCTAGATCAGCAGTGGATTGAGGTGCAAATCAGTCAGTATTGTTGGGGCAGTGAATACATGAAATTATTGGCATAAATGTGCGCACTAGGCTGGGATTTTCTTTCTTAAAGGTCTCTTGAGGATCAGTGACTGCAGATACATGTCTGTGTGTGTGAAACATTAAAGCATTGCATCACAATAATAAAGAGTGGCTTTTCTAAGGATTGCAATGAAATTGTCAGAGTGTGCTTTATTAGAGTGAGTGACTGAAGCAGAGCAGCTTTGGTATCATTTGGACCATCTCCCAGCCATTCCCAATTCCTTGTTAAATTTTCCCACCACTAATTTTTGCTCAGCAATCAATTCTGCAAGGTACATTTTCATATTCCAGTGGAACTTCAGGTTTATCATCCAGGTTCTACTTTAATTTAATTAAAACAATTATTATTATTATGGGTAATCTACCAATCAAGGCAGGTTTTGGTAGGACACAGGAATCTAATATTTCTCGTTTCTCCTTACAAAAAACACTACCAAACATTATCCTCCGCAACAAGACCTTCTCCTCATGGCCATTTACTTTCTTCATTCCAATAACATCCCTATCTTTTTCCTGCCTGCCAGTCCTCCTTTGCCTAACATTTGTCAATTCCTTTTTTCTTCACGAAGCAGCTTCCTTCCCCATTTGCTTCACTTGGCTTAGCAAGTCCAGCCATCTCAGTCAACACATATCTCTAAGCTCAAAATTTGCATAGTAATTGGTTTCATTGTTAACAACTACTCTTCTCTTAGTTGTTTTTCTTGCCTATTCTGTAAAAGTTTAAACCCTAAAACAATTGCAAACACATGAGACCCATAGGAAAGTAAATGTTGATTAATTATTGTGGAAAGATATTATTAGTTTTAAAATCCATACCGACATTATAGGGCTTGCACAAAATTTATTCAACAGATTGCATGTGTTTTTGTGTTATTTTATTTTGTCTTTTTACCCTTTGCCCAAATTTACAATTATTCAGGGTGGTCCCTTCCACAGTAATAATGAGAGGTTTCACTGATTTAGGTTGTTCATACTGCATTTGGCAGTTTCTAAAAACACATTCGCTGATTTGACTTAATCTTTTAGGTTGGAAAATATTTTGCAATGAGCTCTTCATGGATACGTGATAGGATGCAAAATTCAAATAAGACTGTTCTGCTCATCTATATGAAAGGGTATTTTGGTGAAAGTGAAAGCATACTCTGACGGTTTCTTACAGTAGAGGGAGGTCATAAAATCCATAAGAATGATGCAAGCCTTTTCGTTGGACTTTAAATTGAGGAACTTACATACAAATTAACTTATTAGCAATCAGAAATTATCTCCATAACATCTCATGGACAAAAAATGTAGAAATGATTCCAACCAACATTTTGCAAAATCATCTTGGCATATTTCTCGCATGGGCATAATCGTAAATGCATAATATTGATTAAAAAATAATTTGAGTCAATATCCACTGACACACTCTCGCTAGAGTATGCCAAAGAATTTCTTTCAAAAACCTGGTGAAGAACGGAACAGCATAACAAACTCAAGTTTAGGACAGCAGGTCAACGAGTGATATAAATTTGCATCCATGACAGACTGCCACACTGTTTAAAAAACAATTTCTTCATCCTCAGCCTCTCCAGGTTAGTTATTCTTCTCGCCCACAATAAAAGAAATCTGCAATCAAATGCTCTGACGCTCCCATCTCATGCAACATCAAAAATAATCAGTAGTGTCACTTGAAAAACCATCATTTTACTTTTCAAAATAAAATCACTGGATTTACTTTAGTGGTTTTAAAAATATTTCAACATTTTTCATGGTACAAAAACAATAATAGAATAACAAGAAAATCAAGTAAATGAACATACTCATAAAAATTGAGATAGACACTAAGTTACTTGAGTATCCACAAAGATGCCAGGAAATTTATTCCCTCCCGTATATGTACACACCACTGTCAAAGTCATTTTTTGTACTGGCAGGTCACTGATACACGTTTTGACTTCATGGCAACCATCATGTCATGTTGCACACTTTGCAATAACCTTGGACAGATTTCACTCTCACAGACTTCAGTCGTCACCGATTAATATTCTGATATTCCTTCATCCGAATGCTGCCATCAACCCAGAATAATGCTCCACACTACCTCGGAAAGGAGTATCCTCCAGCTGTCTACACTGTATTGTCAATGGCACCTCACAAGTGAATATGATTCTTGATTTGCATTGCAGCAGATCATTGACAACTTTTGCTGTTCACATAATGTCCACAAGACAAATCTTCCACCAATTGCATCAAACAGTCGATTGTTTCAGCTCTTTCACAACGTGGGGTGCACAAGCACATGGATTGTGTTGGCTGTTCGCTATTCCTGAACATCACCCACTCCTTGGCCCGGTGCTGCTTGCGTCAGGAAAACAGGGGTACCACCTGCTGCCTGCGACGCTACCTTGAATACAGAGGCCATGCTTTCAGTAAATCACTGCCAAAAACATCCTCAACTGTATCC
This sequence comes from Hetaerina titia, assembly GCA_037158775.1. Lineage (NCBI taxonomy): Eukaryota > Metazoa > Arthropoda > Insecta > Odonata > Calopterygidae > Hetaerina > Hetaerina titia. Next base: position 16,509,019 of record CM073772.1, on the reverse strand, counting down.
CAAAGCATGCAAATTTCAAAGAACACAGAGGATTCCGTCATGCTCTTCATAAAAATTAGCCTTCACCCAATCTGACCAAGGAGCATTTACACTCTGATACAAAGCCAGAATGGCCAGTTCAACCACTGCCACATGAACGGCAAACACATTCCTGCATCAAAAGAAGAGAGGTAATACCTCTGACATTTTTTCCAATACCCAGTCACTATGTTACATTCCAATAGTTCCATTTCTATGCCTATACAACCAGAGAATAGAAAAGACTCCAACTTTGTACCACATCATACCAATGCATTTTTCATCTAGGCTGTGGAACCACATATACTGGAAAACATGTCAGACTTGAAGGTTGATTAAATGCAAAAGAGTACACACAAAAATGTACCCCAACCTTAAAATGGCAAGTACAACTACACATATACAACGTCATAGTTTTATAAGCTAATGATCAATTTAACAGGAAGGCAACATAGGTATTACTAGTGCCATCATATATGGAAGTTGAAAATGGAAGATAGATTCTTCCAATCAGAGTCAAGAGAGTACCTGGCAACAAGCAGATTAAATAAGCTTATCAAGTTTCATTTTTAAGAGGGGATGCAAAAGTTCTACCAGAAATGTTTTTAATACCAAACATTCACTTGAGGGAGCAGAAGAGAATCAAGTCCACACTTTGGTCGTGTTACGGGATCCACGGGATTGATCCGTCTGGCATATAAATGGCTCAAAAGCAAGTGATAGGCCAAGAGGCTGGCGTGCTTGATTGGAAAACTCCAGTTTAACATACACATTTTCTATTATGGAGATTTTGTACTCTTCCACACTGAAGTCATTGCTGTTTCAGACAGATTTCGTTAACAAGGAATCAGTGTTGCAGCGTTGATACTTCTTTAAAATTTTCCAGAATGAAATATTTCCACAAATTACAACTGCGTCTGTTTATTATAACAGAGAATCAGCTAATCAAAAGGACAATGCACACATGTGCAAGCAGACTGGCCTTCATCAACTTTCCAAAGTGAATGTCACACCTACTACAGGAGAACCACATGCCTGACAAGCCAAACACTTCAAAGTCAGCTCTTTTGGGTGGCATCCCAGAAAACAGCTTGCAGCAAACTTGCAAATCAGGGTCCAATACCCAATGAGGAACATACACAATATTTGTTCCTTGGCTGGAAGTATAGTAACTAATAAAATATCCTCTCAAGAATGCAAATATATAAACAAGTTGATAAGTCAACCACAAAGATAATAATTCCTATTCAAACAAAGTTACGTGATCTGAAATGCCTTCCATTGGCTTCATGTCACTATATAAGTACTTAACTCATTTTATAACAAGTTTGAAACACTTTTCATGAAAATTATATAACTCTTGATTCTTTGACTTAATAACAGCACTTAAAATTGTTATGGATGCGCTAGTGCTGCAAGATACTATGTAGGACTTCTAACTTATAAGGATGCTTTTTTCAACAGGATACATATTGTTTAAACAAACACATTAAACAAAATTAGTTTTTTGTTTTTCCCACATGAAATAAATAGTTTTTCCTGAATGAACTCACCTTCACATAGAAGCACTACCCAGCAATGACAGTGATACCACGCTGTGAGTACATCTGCTGGATCCAGTCAATTAGGTCAAGTTTTGATACTGCTTAGAATTTGTAACAAGTTATATCTCCATACAGCAATCTTGTTCTTCAACTTTTACTGTTCGATTAACTTTTGCTAGTGCACTTTGCCTTCAAAGTTCCTGAATACTTCAGGGCCAATCCTACCCAAGTCCTATGCATCTGAGATGTTGCAGATTTTCAAACAGACATCCGTATAACATGCCAATTTTTGAACCCAAGGAAATCAATGCCATCCACAGAGGATTAGATTACAACCTTTACCCTCCGTAAGGCCAATCATCTTGACAGATGACCTTTAAGCCAGTTGGTCTAAATGACAAGAACCACTTCGTGATAATTCAATAAATCCATTAATGAGGCATATAGAGCTCTCAACAAAATGTGGCCTTTTCATAATTCTCTTGGCACCTCTTTTTAGGACCAGAGGGTTTTACATTATATTCCTCCTAGGGATTAGGTGGTGGTAGAGACTCCAAAGTCTTAATCTCACCCCAAAATAAAGATGACTATCTATCTCTTTCCTGTAATGCCTACTTTCTGGGTAAAACAATTAGTAGCCGCGAATGATAGATTTAGCTTCTTAACAATGGAATACTGTTTGTTATTTCTGTGTGATTGATGGGTCCCTGACATAGGAGGAATCCTTGCTAACCCTGAAGGAGTGAGTGTGTGTGATTCACAAAGGTCTAATACACCTGAGTGATTGTGTGTTTACGTAAGTCCTTTCTGTTTCATTTTGTTATTTCTGTGTCTTTCATGGGTCCCTGGCATAGGAGAAATCCTTGTAAACGTGTGAAAGTGAAAGTGTGCGTACATCCATTTTATAATTTTGTATTCATCTGTGTGATTGATGGGTCACTGGCATAGGAGGAATCCTTGTATGCCCTGAATGAGTAAGTCAGTGCGATTCACAAAGTTCTAACACACCCAAGTGATAGCAAACAGGAACTGCTTCTTTTTAATTTTTATAATTTCACATTCATCTGTGTGATTCACAGGTCCCTGGCATAGGAGATATCCTTGCAAAGCCTGAGTGTGTGTGAATGCGATTCAAAAGAGTGACTGTTATTCCTTAACACACCCTAGTGATCGAGTGGCTGTCAGTTAGTTTTATTTTTAATTATTAATTTTGCCTTTTTGTGAGTGATTAAGGTATACATTGGCCACTGTTTCCTAAACACACCCAGGTGAACTAGTGTGTGTTCCCTATCTATCCCCTTACTTGTAACTTTGTTTTACCTCCCTCCCTTTACAAATCTACTGCCAATCAAGTTTACAGTCTCGGCTATCTCATTTTCATTGCTTCACTTCCGTAGGTACATTCATTTTATATTTAAATTGAATACTTACTGTATACACAGAATAACCTAATCACCTTCCAGCTCAAATTCAATCCTTCAAATCAAACCTTCTAGTTCAAAATTCTGTAAAGCCCCAGAGACAGAGCAGCACCAGTGTGTGATTTCTCTTCACTAATTGTTTCATTAATTTCAATCATATTACTTCACAGTTCTATGATGCTTCTCAACCAAATGAAATGTTAAGGAATAAATACCTGTATAATCTGCGGTTGACCCTGCCCACCCACCACACTTTGCTGCTGGATGGCTTGAATCGGAGCTGTCTGGATTATGATTGGTTGATTTGTACCTCCCTGAATCTGCATACGGATCATTTGCAACTGTGCAGGCGTGAGCTGAATCTGAAATGGATGGAAAAGAAGATGGAGATTGTGTGCTCTTATTATCAATTGACTTATTGAAAAACATCAGTAAAGAAACAGAAATAGAATGAGATCCTCTTCCAAGATAACACCAATCACTTAAGTACTTGTACTTGCTCTATTTTAGGCCAACATTCATTAGAATCATATTTGTAGCTTAAAATTAGCAAAATATTTATGATATCATCTGCAAAGTATCATCCATTTATACAGTCTATCAAAAAAGAGATGCCAACCAAGCCAAATGGTTTGTAAAAGCATTGAACTCCAAAAGCACAAACTAAGGTCACCATAAATTAATTTTAAATCAAAATTGCCCCAAAACTTTAACCAATTCTCTTCAAAAAAAACTTCTCTATAAAATAAAATAAATTATTTCTTCATAGAAAAACTTGCTGATAAACAAATGTCTCTCAAAAATTCATGAATCATTTCACATATTCTACATCTACATAAGTACCCTGCGAGCCACCAAAAAGGTGTGTGGCAGGGGGTGTAGCACCATGAGGGAAGGGTAAGGGTTGAGGGGGTTGGGAGTTAGGTGAGGAAAGGTGGGGGGAACCTGTAGGAAAAAAAAATATATACATATATATATATATATATATATACACATACATATATATACATACATACATACACACATGTATACACATCCTCGCGAAGTCCCTAACCTGTACGTTAATACTTATTGTAATGAACTAAGTCCTGGGGAATTTCGACTACGAGCATTCTGTTCCCTTATCGTTCTTGGAAAAAATGACATTTTAAACCTGTCAGTCTTGCAGTCTATCTCTCTAGTCTTATATTCGTGATCCCTTCGACCGTAATACGTTGGGGTTCGTATTATATCCTTGATGTCATCGGAAAAGGGCCCATCTTTAAATGTTTTTAATAAGTTTAATCTATATTGGAAACGCCGCTGTGTAAGAGAATCCCAACCTAAATTGTCTAGCAAAGTGGATACGCTGCTGAGTTGGTCATAACAATGTTTGACAAATCTAGCCCCCCTCCGCTGAACTCAATCTAATTCCGAAACCAAATTTATGTTATGAGGATCCCATATACTGGCAGCATACTCTAGGTGGGGCCTGACCAAGGCAAGGAAACATCGTTCTTTCACCTTTTCGTCGCATTTACCTAGCACTCTTTTCACAAATCCCAATTTTTTATTAGCACGACCGCATATTTCTCGTATGTGTTTTCCCCACGACAGATCGTGAGTAATTGTTACACCCAAGTATTTAAAGGAATCTACCCTCTCGATATTGGTTTGTTTCACTTTGTAACTATAAGGGAGGGAATTACTCTTTTCCCAAAAATGTATTACTACGCATTTTTTAAAATTCAATTCCAATTGCCATGTATCGCACCAATTTTGAATTGCATCTAGGTCGTTGGCTAACACGACTCTGTCTTCATGACTTCGGATGTCCCCATAAATTACTGCATCATCGGCGAAAAGACGGAGCTTGCTATTAACTACGGTACTGAGGTCATTTATGTAAATAAGGAAAAGGAGGGGGCCTATGACACTTCCTTGTGGTACCCCCGACGTGACCTTGACAGTATCGGATGATACACCGTCCAGGACGACTGTTTGGACACGATCACTTAAAAATTGTTTAATCCAGTTAATCATACTTTCGTGTATTCCATAGGTTTCCAATTTCGCCAGTAATTTGCAATGAGGGACTTTATCGAAAGCTTTCTTAAAATCTAGGAATATTGCATCAACTGGAATATTACTTTCACCGGAGTTTAATACATCATGCACAAAAAGTGCGAGTTGAGTTTCGCAGGATCTACCCTTACGGAAGCCGTGTTGGTTATTAATTAATAAATCTTGGCTATCGAGGTGCCTCATCATGGAACTAACAATGATGTGTTCAAGAATCTTACAGGAAATGGAAGTCAGCGATATTGGCCTATAATTACTGGGGTCCTCCCTGTCTCCGTTTTTAAATATGGGTGTTACCGAAGCTACCTTCCAGCCGTTTGGCACGCTTTCTTCTGCTAATGATTTCTTAAATATTATATCTAGATATGGGGCAATTTCAGCGGACAGTTCTTTATACACACGTGCCGGTATCTCATCAGGTCCCGGAGATTTGTTGGGGTCTATGTTTTTAAGGAGTAATTCTATTCCGCGGGTGGAAATATTGATTGCTTCCATTGAATGCTGAAATATTTTTGGAAGGTTCTCGGGTGTATTTTGTGAGGATATGTTGAAAACACTCTGGAAAAATGAGTTTAATATGTTGGCTTTATCTAAACTACTCGTTACTTTATCCCCCTTTTCGATATTCAATGAGTTTACGGTGGACTTGTTTCCCTGCACTTCCCTGACGTAGGACCAAAACATCTTTGGGTTATCGTTCAAATGTTCGCCTAATTTTTTCCTTTTGAATTCCGCTAGCGCCTTCCGGAAGGCCTTCTTGGCAGTGGACCTAGATGCTTTGTAGTTCTGTATGGTTTCGTTGATTTTATCAGGGGAGGAATCTTTAACTGCGTTTTTCATTCTGGCATGGCACACCCTTTGCCGCCTAAGAGATTTCCGTACTTCAGAGTTGTACCATCGGGGTTCCTTATTCTCTTTTATATACTTACTAGGTATGAACCTCCGTATTGCTGAACGTGTTATCCTAAGAAAATTATTCCAAGTATCCTCGACACTACCAGTTTTGCTTAATTCGTCAAATATAAAAAAAGAACTTTTTAATTCACATTTTAAGCCATCATAGTCCGCTTTATTGAACAAATACACCTTTCTCTTAGTTTTGTTGACTTTATCTACACTTAGAGAAAATTTAGCGTTTACAGCCCTGTGATCACTGATTCCGTCAACAACTTCTATATTTAAGACCTTTTCGGGTATATTTGTGGCTAACAGATCAAGAATGTTCTTTCCCCTTGTTGGTGAAGTGACTAATTGATGTAGGGAATTCGAGGTGAACGCGAATAAGAGGGACTCGCATAGATCCTTGTCTTTACCTCCATTTATAAAATTGTACGAATCCCAATCTATTGTGGGAATATTAAAATCACCTCCGATAATTAGGCTATGCTCACTGTTGTGGGATGTAAAGCTTTGTATCTGTTTTTCTAGGTCTGGTATTGAGTTAATGCTAACGTGGGGTGGTCTATAATACGCACAGATATATATTCTTTTCGATCTGGGTGTTTTCACTGAGCACCATACACTTTCTATACAGCTATCAGGAAATAACTCGGCTCTACTGACGTTAGAGTTCTTAACCGCAATAAACACTCCTCCTCCGGCTCTATTTTTTCTGTCGTTTCTATAAACTATGAAGGACTTGGGAAATATTTTGCAATCTGCGATGTCATCTGTTAACCAACTTTCAGTTCCTATAATGATATCCGACTCTGTGCTATGAATGAGATGGTGAAATTCCGGTATTTTATTTTTTAAACTTCGGCAGTTAACTACTACTACGGAAATTATATCCTCGTCTAAAACCTTCTCTGCGGTCTGCTTTCTGGGGATGTTATTTAATCTCTTTGATGTCTTAGTATGTGATCGGCCTATATTCTGATTAGTAATTTTATCTTTTGTCTCATTAGCAGTGCAAGTACTTGGAAGAATCTCTTCTGGTAACCTAGTATTCTTAGACCCACTAATTGACCTACACCTTATTATATCGTTATTTAGGGCAATCTGCTCCACTACCTAACCTACGAATTTGCCTAAAAAATATCTACAGTGCTCGAAGATCCTATGAGCCACCCGAGTCGACGCCTCAGGGGTGTAGTGAACCCCGGAACGGTTCAAGGGAGTGGGACACGACCCGAGCACCGGTCTCAAGTCCACAAACTCGGCCCCTATGTCCCGACAGAATTTCCACAGCCTTCCGTTCAGAGACTCAATACGACTCCAAACGTAAGCACCGCAGTCAGTCCGCGGGACAATGCTACATATGGATAACCGTAAGTCCACACCAGATGCCTCCCGCACACGATCCACTTCGGATTTTAGGTCCCCAAAGGCACTCAAAATCCTTTCGGACCCGTATCTGGAGGCATTGTTGGTGCCGACATGGACCACCAATCGCAGCATGGAGCAATTCGTGCCCTGGACCGCCGCCCTTACTGAAGCCGTGGCGTTAGGAATTAACCCCCCCGGCATACAGTAGGAGGTAACCTCCTGGTTCGTCATGTCCCTCTCCGACCTTCCCCGCAATGGGGCCACCAACCGCCGGACGTTGGAACTCCCTAGCAATAAGATTCCCCCCCTCCCAGAGCGACTACCCCTAGGGATGGAGGACTTCGAGGCTCGGGGTGCACTCTCGGCCGCGCAAACAGGCGTCTCGATGCCGTAGAGTATATTAAATACAACTGGACAGAATTGGCTGTCAAAACAGTCATTCTTTTGGAAAGTGAGTGAATTATCCTACTTTTACATAGACTTGCCAATATAGACCTACATTTTTGGAGCTAATTTGAAAAAAATATGGAATCACATTCATTTTGGTGAACCTTACTCATGATGGTGGCATACTTGCACACCAAGGTCGATATATTCAGTTGAACTCTTGATTGTAATTTTTCAGAGTTGCTTCCAAAGGTATCAGTAATATCTCCAACATTTTTAAAGAAACTGCGGGAGCTGTAACTTTTAACAAAGTCATCCGCTAAAGCAAATTACAATGCAACAGTTTCACTTCGTAAAAATCATTTACCTTGATTGGGCTTGGAACCCGTATCCCTCAATATCTAGCAGGGTGCTTTAGCCAGTTAATAACACCAATTTTTACTTTTACTTGCTTTTACACTCCAATATTTTGGGGGCTCAAAAGGACCAAAATATTATGACAACATATCATTCATACAAGAGAATGACAACATGCAAGAGAAGCGTAAATGGGTGAATGATCTTTACACTTTGAAACTGATTTATTACGGATAAAATGGAAAACAGTTTCTTCAAGAGGATCGAAATGGTCTGGTGGCTATCATACTGGCTTCCTACCCAGAGGGCCTGAGTTCGTATCCCGGCAGTGAATAGTTAGAACATTTTTCAGTGGTATCTCGATTCCTACTTGAGGTGAGGTGCTTTGTGGTGGGTACTTTGAGTGAGTACACCATCTGTCAAATGGGACGTTAAGCCATGGACCCCTTGGTGCCTTTCATTAAGAGCAGGCTAATGTCGATGAAAGGTATCTCTCTGCCCTTCCTCCTTTCCCATCCATTCCTAATGGTGCAAATGACCTCAGCTGTCAGTTGCCTGCCCTAAATACTACTGCTACAGTTTCTTCAACATAAAAAGTTACAAAAACTTATTCATGATTGTAAACCTCAATAACAATTCACTGATGAATTAAAAATCACAGTTCTTCAAATTTTTTTTAATAAAAGCAATGCAATGTAATTCCTGGTATAATACAAATAGTAGCTGGGTCGCAAGAAGCATCACTGTAAAATGTGCTACATGGGGAATATGTAATATTGTTACCAATGTTTAGAATTCACAAAAAATGCCAGTTATTTCTACCCTAGTCTCATTTCAAAAGACTTTTATTACACGTAGGCTTCATGTGATCATTCAAATAATGTAATTACACACAATTATATTTAAAACTCCATCAAAATATTCTGATTTTCAGAATTTCAAAAAGTAATTTTTTTAAACCTAAAAGAACCTATTTTACATTAAAGATTCATAAAAATTATTTAAGGAAGTAAAATTTGAGGGAAAGGTGAAAAGTTCTCTGCTCGCAGCAAAAGACTTATTTTTAGGTTCAAACTGCACCTATTTTTCAATTTCAGCCTTTTAGACCAATGTACTTTGTCAAGCATTTTTCCAGTAAGTTAATTCCAACATAAAAGTGAGATTCTGGATAGTTTCCATAACACCCATCTGTGGTTGCCATAACCTCTTCATTGGACCATTGGAAATTGAGAAGGTCCAACGCCGGGCAGCTCGTTTCGTGGAAAACTGTTACGATAAAACGAAAAGCGTCACTGAAATGCTTATGGAAGAAAGACGACTCAATGCTAGGTTAAACTTACTAAATAAATTCGGATCCGCATGTTTCAGCACCGAGGTCTCGAAAATTATTTGCTCTCCAACATATATAGGTCACTTGGATCATGTGTACAAAATTCGGGAAATAGATGCCAGGACTAGCAGACTCAAGGACTCCTTCTTCCCACGGACAATACGGGATAACAACTCTAGGGTCACACTTGGAGATAACAAAAATGCCACTTGCCACCCTCCGCGTCTAGGTAACAATTAGTTGAACTCAATTGCATGCACTTTCACTAGCCTCCTGTGTGTTGTGTCAGAACCCTTCCCGCATGCCCAAGCGTCTTCACGAACTTCATGCTCCACCCTTCCATCCCTTGTCCCTCTCCGCGGGTGTGCCCTCCTCCCACCTGCAGCGTTGGGCCAGATTCCTCACCTTGGGTGGGAGAGAGTTTTGCGTGGAACGTTCTTGTGGTGGTGGTGTTTCGTCTGGCTACTTGCTATAAACTAGCTGGCATGTTCGTGATAGGTTTCTTGCTGCATCCTAGGGTGGAATTATTTGTTGTAGGTAAGCGTATGTACTTGCATGCTTTTGGAGTGAGGATAGGTAGATGTGTGGTTGCATGCGCGTCGAATGATGGGGTGTTGCAATGAATGCGTGCACTGCTGTGGATTGGGGTTTGCATGTGTGTGTTGGTTTTGAATGCGGTGTTTCTTTTTTCCTTTTTTTGGGTGGTGGCCTAACACCCCCCGCCACACGCCCTTGCGGTGGCTTGCGGGGTATTATGTAGATGTAGATGGACTCAATACGTTATCCAATTATAAATGTTTTTAGATGGAAGTCAGAGAGTGCCATCTGGTGAATAGGGTGGTGTCATTCCAACAATTTTTACTTAACATCTCTAGAGTTTCCCCATTGCTAAAGCACTTTTGTGGGCAGGAGCATTGTCCTGGTGAAAGATGATTTACTTCTTTGATTATCCAGGTCTCTTCTCACATTTTTATCATTCCAGCTTCCAACCATTGCTGATTCATTTCTGGCATGAAGTGGTGGTCCCACATGCCATTAACAGTTGCAAATCAGCGCACAAAATCAGTTCAATTCTTTTGAAAATGGTCCAGTTATTGCTGGGAAATTCATTTTGGCACTCATATTTGGTCAGAAATCATAAAACATAGCACCAATCTTGCACAAACCTTTTTCAGATTTGATTCTTTGCCATTTCGACAATTAGGCCACTTCTGCAAAAGGCTGAGAACTTTTCAAATTGCCCAGGTAGGTTAATCACTTACTTTACATGATTTATGTCTTTACTAAATTGATCCTCCGAACACCAAAAACAAGAAAGGTTGTCTAAATGACCAGAGAAATACCACAACTTAAGCTCCAACTGAAATTCCAGTCAGAACTGAGGCTATTATTCAACCGCAGCATGGGGAGGAATAGAATGGGGCAAATCCACTCACTGGTATCTGCTGGACTTCACCACTTGGGGTGACTATCTGTTGGACAATCTGGATGCCTCCCCCGCCACCCCCAAGGGCATTCGCCACTGCCTGCGCCTGCTGGGCTTGCGCTTGTGCTTGCGCTTGTGCCTGAGCTGCCGCCGCCGCTTGTTGTTGTTGCTGCTGCTGTTGCGCAGCGGCCGCGGCTGCTTGCAGCTGAATCACCTGCTGCTGTTGCTGCTGCTGTTGTTGTTGTTGCTGCTGCTGGACAACCTGAACAGCATGGTGGACCTGCACCGCCTGCTGGGAATAATACAAGCAAGCGCAAGATAATGTCACCATCGAATGCACACCACATGACTAAAACAGCACCAAAATAAAGGAGACAGTCTTTTTTCATGATATGAGAGGATCACAACATGAAAGTGAACTTTTCAGAATGATTATTTTGAATTGAAGGTCACAAGGAACAAAAATGAACATTCTGGAGAAGGCATGCTCTCCTAACAACACAGGCTTTCATTCTGTCAACTGCGATTACCTTCCAGAGGGATAGCCACAGAACCAAATCAAGCGCTGCTGAGAAGCAATAGCTACTAAAATAATAATTTTACTTAATAATACTATTGATGTTTTTTTTATAAAATAAAACCACTTTTCTTTTCCACATAAACTTTTTATTCTCACTCACTCTGCAATCGGATATACATAGGCCAGACGGGGAGGAGATTTGAAACAAGAATAAAGGAGCACCGAGCTTGCTTTAAAAATAACATCTCCACATCACTCTTCGCCAAGCACTTGAGAGATTGTGGCCACAGCAGTGATTTCACTCCAAATTTCTACACTTTGAGAAGAAAGGCCACCATCCCGATGCGCTGGAGCAATTAGAAATCCTTCAACACACGAATTACGGGGAAGATGTTTTGACCAATGATTTTCTTTACCCTTCACATTCCCCGTTATTGTTTTTTCCCTCACCCCCTGCCAACTCACCTGAAATCAAGTAAAACTTTTTCAACAATGTAGCGACTCCTCCCAACCCGCTACTGAGTCACCTGACTAATTACGAAGTGCCGTTCTCCCTGTTCACAATAATCATTCCCCTAATCCTCTGCCAACTAATCCAGCATCAGGTGGGCTTTTTGCAACATTGTATTGACCCCTATCCTTCCAACCTGCTAATTATCTAATTGGCTTTTATCTAATCTAATTATCCAATTATTGCTAATTTGTCAATATTACCAATCCTCCTCCTAGCTCAACCAATCCTTTCTTTCCTACCTCCTCTTCCCCTCCGCCTAGAGATATGTATATATACTGTGCTTGACTTGTATTTTTACCTGATGATGTTATGCTATAACGAAACCTGGGTCATGAGAATAAAAAGTTTATGTGGAAAAGCAAAGTGGTTTTATTTCATAAAAAAACGTCAATTTGAAGATTTTCCACCAAGTTACGCCAGAAACTGTTTTATTTAATAATACTAGTTAATACTTTATCCATAGACATTTGGTTTGTGGCATTCTGATACAGATCCAAATTTCCTAAACAGTCCATATACTTTATCTAGTGGATATTGGGGGATTTAATTAAATTTGACTCCATTGTGGAGAGAGAAATCAATTATAACTCTGGTAAAATGTGTAAAAAAAATAAAATTAAAGATTCATGTTTGGTACATACTGGTATTTCAGCTGCGGTCGGTAGATGAGTAGAGTGCATAAAAATCACTCCTGAATTTTGAGAATTGGGATTCGAACTTTATGGATACAAAGAAAACAAAGCATTAAATGATCTTAATAATAGGACTCATATTGAAAGAAGTCCAAACTATCACAGCAATAGGATTCTCATGATATACACCTATAAATGGCTAATAAAGATCATTATCATACACTACTTCATTACATTTAGCAATTCTATAGCATTTCATAGCAAGAAACTTGGAAGACATGGAAAAACTCCTAAGTGAACACCTGAGTCCTATCCTGTTGAACATGCTTAAATGCCCCAATCTAGAATATTTAATGTGAACCAATATCTTGAACCAAAGATACTCAATAAAAGTAGCATTTCAGAATGTAATGCTTCATTCTGACTGCAAGGTGTCATTCCAAAATGAAATTAAAGATGCATGGAGCATATAGTTTCATGCCAAGTTAAAACCAAACGGATAGGGAACAGAATGTAATTCCAGGATGTGTGCATTACACAATTAAGTGCTTTTTTTAGTCTGAGGATTTAAACAATGGACATGAAATATTAGATTTTATTTCTAAAATCGATTTAGCCTGTACATGTCAAAACCTGCATAGTTGTAAACAGCATATGGAGTCGGAATGGACAGAGCTAGGTAGAGAAGCCGAACAGGGTTCAATACATATGCAGAGAAAATGGTAAGGGAGACATGAGAAGGGCTGGATGTAGGAATGATAGTAGAGCAAATCAGTTAGAACTGAAGATAATGAAAACTTAAGTGAGCTAGTTTGCGAAAGGGCGATTATTATTACTAAGCACACACAAGAAATTGATTAAAGTAATAATTGAGGTAATGAGGTTCCCAGCAAATAGAAAGGCTAAAATAAACAATGGTTGGCCAACATCAACTAGAACAGGTAAAACAATCTATCTTGGAATTATTTTAAAAGATGGGCAAATGAAAAGGACAAGAAGAGTACTGTTATGCTAAAAAGCTTTTACTGAAAGAATGGAGCTGATAACATGAACCATAAAAAGAAAAGACTAATAAAAACTTTAAGATAAGACTGTGGAACTGTACAGCTCGAGACAAGATGAGCATAGTTTGGAGGCATTTGGTAAGTGCCTATGCAGGATGATGGAAAGGAAAACAAATGAATAAATTATAGGCATGACAGAAGAGGAGAAGGAAATTAGGAGACATTCAAAGAAGGCAGAGCTAGTCACATGTATAAATTTCAAAAAACTTTATGCACAATTATTTGGCCATGAAAACATGAAACTCACATGCTTACTCAAATGAGGACAAACGCAAAGGACACTTCAGCCCAGTGAATTTAATCACTGAATTTAATCAATGTATTTTCATTGCTGATTTGCCTCTTTCTGTATTGCAAGCCCTGCTCTAGATCTTAGCATGATTATTTCATTTGAACTAAGTTTTGGCAACATATTTAGAGAAAAATGATCTACCCAAAAAGTGTTTTTGCAGCCCATTGATAAAACTACATTACTGCATCAACATCACTATGTGACATGAAAGGGCATGATTTACCTGCTCAGGCCCTGGCGATGCAGGGGTGGCAACTGTTGTAGCCGGAGAGGCTCCTTGAGACTGAACAACACCTACAGTTTGCAACTGCCCACCAGGTTGCAATATCTGGATGGTGGTTGGGGGGGCTGATGCCGAGGCTTGAATGGTTTGCGGACTTGGACTTGCTCCTACTTGCTGTGACTGTTGCAGGGCAGCTTGGTGCTGTTGAGCCAGTTGAAAATAGTAGTGCACCTAAGATTTGAAAAATGAAACTATATCAAAACCAGAACAGGAATAATCACTTGTTTCACTCAAACCATTTATAATTCTCGGTTTTCTAAAGATATGACATGTAGCAATAATATTATTTTTTAAATTAATACTGCGGAATTGTTACAAAGGCAGAAATTTGAGTAGCACAGGAATAAAATATCACAACATAATACAAGAGTATTACAATGACACTGAGCCCAAGGTAATAGAAGGAGGGAATGCGTGCGCTGACAGGCAAATTATTATTTCCAAATAAAGTATCACCGAGAAGTCATGACTAGCCAAAGACAACTAGGGTTGTTTTAGACTAATACTTTTTAAAGTTATTATTAATATAATTAAAATTCTAAAAACGAGCCGGCTAACTTACCTGGTCAGGATTCATGGAGGCAGTTCTAACACTAACATCTTCTCTTGCTTTATTAGGCTTAAGTTCGTCTCGAGGTACAATGTCGATCAAAAAGTCAAACTGGTCAAACTTAGTTATTGCCATTGCTATATCATTTCGCTAGAAAAACAGGAAGGGCTTATAAATGATTACATATTCGTGTAACAAGTAACTGCTTCGAAAATTAGAAGTAAAATGGTGTACCTGTAGGGTCCTTCGTTTGTTGTCTTCGGTATGCACCCAGGCACGCAACGTAAGTTCATGAATAAATATCTCCGCAGCTTTTGCAAATAATAAAGGGGCTTCCCCACTGATCATTTTGACCTCGTCGTCGAGTTTCATAATCTTTTTTATTCGGGCCAAGGGAAGCATTTGCTGCTTCAAATCCACCTGTAAACAACAAGCTATCATTATTGTTTGGCCCAAATAGAAGCCAGAAATAATAGCCGTTTCTGTGAACTTCGGTATCTGAACGAAGATTATTTAGAAATGGATTTATGTACAATAGACACAATCCTAATAAAACCATAAACACTCACAGAGGCAGTTTTCTTTATTTCCTCGGTGACTTTCGGCCAAAATGTAGACAGCGCTTGCTGTGCTTCCGACAACGACTGCGAAGTACCCGAAGCTTCACCATCTCCATCACCGTCACTAACAGATATGAACAGAGAATGTTTACATTTATCAAGTGGAATGCAAATTTACAATTAAATACCATGTACACCGATACAGCTGCAAAACTATTTAAACGAGAGGAAGAAATGAGCCATATTTGGCATACTCACGCGTTCACGAAGAACACAGACATTTTGAATTTTTCCCGTACTATCTGGAAAATATTCCTCTCACAGGTGATTGTTTATATCCCATTCACGTGTAAAATCACATGGACTTCGCGGTCAGATCAAGTCACCCACAACCAATCAGTGAGATTATGAGATGTCCTCCAATCGTTACACAAACGAGAGACAGCCAAACGCCCTGAGTGGCCCCATGGAGGATCTGGCAATTAACAAACGAATTTGGTTCGCTTTGCGCAATACGTCACTCTCATATGAGATGGCCGCTTCTCTTAAAACAGAGGAAAAACTGGTCCTCTTCATTGAACCTAACAATATTTCGCCGATGCATGAAGGATTAGGGTATACCTTCAAATGAACAAAATGGGGAATTCATGATTTTTCTAGTTGATATTATAAAATAATTGTGTAACATAAATTGTGATAGAAACTTTCATATATCTCTATACTTACCATTGATTCACTCTCCCAAACATGGCATTAATTTCATATGGAATAAACACGTTAAATTGCATAATCTCATATTTTAAACCTTATTGTAAAAAAAGGACATTTTATAATTTTTTACGTTTACATAAATTAAATGAACGAATGAAAAGTGAAAAAATCGTTTTTAAAGATGAAATTTAGTAGATGGCTACTTATATATAAGTAGCTACCATATGCTTTCTTTGCATTGAATAACATTATTTCATTTTAATCTTGGAGAGTCTACCCATCAAAAATTAATAAAATGGAAAGTTTATTTCAAAAATTGATTGACAGTGATTGATCTGAGTGCAATGTGGAAACACAAGCTCTCCTTTCTTTTTCAATTAAATTGTCTCTTGTTCAGGGAACATTATATATGCTAATTTTTGCTTTTATTATCACTTGGTCTGTGGATGAGGAGAAGTCCATCATTAAATTAATAAAAGGGTTTGCTTTCAGCTGCAGTATGATGTGCAGGAGGACCTTGGCACATGCCAAGAGAGTATTATGGAGCCCTTAAGAAATGGCTTATGGCAAAATTGGTTCTTCTTCCACTGCTACAATCAAGGCTGATTGCTGGAGCCAGTTCAGAAAATAATTTGTGGGAATCTCAATCCACTTGATAGATGAAAAGACTTTGGGCAGAAGATCTGTTATGTTGACAGTAGAAAGGATTGTGGGATGGCATAATTTTGATGTCCCTGAAGCAATAACTACTTGGGTCATTAGAGAATATCCCATCCTAAATAAGGTTTGTGCTTCCATGGTAAAAAATGACTCAAACTTTGAATTCATCCTTGCCTTCATAATCTCATAATATATTTTTATTTTCAACTAATTTTATTTGCCTTGAAATTTGTCAAGTTAGATTATCAATGAGCAAATCATTTTTCATTGAAATTAAAATCTTTTATCATATTCACGTAGAATGATTGGGTGTTATGATTTTGAATGTCTGATTATACATGTATGATTGATGTGAGTATGAATGACATGTGATTCATGATATACATGTATGTCTGATTTTGAATTTGAAGCTCTTGAGTTAACTGAGATGGAACACTACTTCAAGGCACATTAACTTTAATTTTGATATTTGATACCACCCCACCAACTCTGTGCACCACATATACTTAACTTGGCAGCTGCTAGGGTGAAAATAGTTTTTCTTTGGTAATGGCCACTTGTTCTTTTAGGTCTCGCATGTCAAAGAGAGAAAATTCATCATATTTTCCAAAAATATTGTTGGCATTTATTTACTCTTCATCATTGGGTATATTTTCAATTTGGGGCAAAATACTAAATTTTAAAATGAATTGCTTAATTTAGAAGAAAAATTCTCCTTGCTTGTAGGATCATCCTTTTTTTCTCTAATTTTATAATTTTCTTGTTCATTTGCCAGCTAAAATATTGAAAATGAAAAAAATTACCAAGATCCTCTTTTGCCCATTGTCAGGCGTTATGGAACAGGAAGAGGAGTACATGACATTTGATTCCAAAAGGGTAACGTATAGTAGGCCATCAGTCATACTATGAGCAACAAGACAGAGCAGCACGTGCCATAGTATTCAATGTCTGTTAGCTGCAGTGCCTATGAATCAGATGAGTTGCAGCAATTAGTCAATGCTCCTGGGTTGCCAAGATTTTGGTCCATTGAATTAGTATTCCTGAAGGGATATACATATTGTGGCTAGTGAAATATTACCTACTTAATAATTAACATTTTTCTTTGATTAGTCATCTTTATGGATGACCTCTGTTAAGACCCATTTATGGTAGTCACCATAGATATGTTACCCCATTGGTATGTGGGGATTGGGATGGTATGTGGCTAACGTATTGGGTTCCCACCGAGAGGGCTTGGGTTCTAATCCTGGAGGCGATATATTTTTCAATGATATCCCGATCTCTATTTGAGGTGCTTAGTGGAGAGCACTTTGGCGTTCATCGGATGATAAACTGTGGACCCCTTGGCGCTTTTCAATAAGAGTAGGCTAATGATGATGCCAGGTTTCCCTCCACCCTTCATCCTTTCCTATTCATACCTATTGACACAAATGACCTTAGCTCTCGGCCGCCAATCCTAAAACCTACTACTACTATTTTCAAATGCAATATTTATGATTGTGAAACCTGTGGTGGGTCCACTATACATATTCCCCTAACATCTCTATTGGCAATAATAAGACATCCATCCATCTAACCATCTATCCCCACCTTCACTAAAGTTTCTTTTACCAAATTTCATGGAATTTGTCTCAGTGCTTTTGATCATACCCCATCCCCTGCCATATGTTTACCATTTCTACTAATCTTTTTCTGTTCAACATACCCTTCTAATAATTATGAACTCTCTTGTACCCAAACCCCATGTGTGTGTGTGCCCTCACACACTGCTCCACACACCATGAGGTGGATTGCAGGGTTGAATGTAAATGTGCGTAACCAATCTAATTTTTGAAACTTCCTTCCAATTCAAATCACTCATATGGCTATTAGTATAACTATTGGTGTGGATTATTTTGGTGTTGTTTTGTGCATAGGTCAAAGTGGCTTCAGTTTTGGGAATGTTGAAGCATATCGTACACTACTTCTACTACCATTACCTTATACTGCAGCTCAAATTTGGATTAAAATTTTTGTCATAACTTAGAAGCATTTCTATTTCTTAGCTGTGTGTACATATCTTACCGTTAGTTGAATTTAAGATGTTTGTGCACATTTCTTTATTTTCAAATTTTGGCAATAGTCTAAAACCAACCAAATTACACTCTCTGATTGACATTAAAGATTATATGTAAGCAACACTGAGGGACACATTAAAGATTTTCACTATTCTGGTAATAAAAATGAAAAGTAATTGTTCTTGTTATTCTACACATTGCTTTCAAAAAGTAACTTGTAATTCTAATTAGTCGCATGTTACCTTATGTATAGTAATTGAGCTGATTGCATTTTTCCTGTACTCTTCCCATCAATGCCTACTTATTATTCCATATTGTCTTTGTGGCCTTCCGTACAATTGTTCCATATCTGTACAGATATTAGAACAAAAACATCTAGATCTAAATAATGCTTTTAAGTAATTTTTGATTATTGCTTCCTTTGTCTTTTAAATATAATTTAAATGATCAAACTAAGCTCCACCCATTAATGGATTTCCATAACTATTCTATTCCCTTCAAGTAATTCCAATTTAAATTATAGCTGTTGGTACGGATATTAAAATGTCTATAAAATCAAGGAAGTGTTTTTTTGGATGCACTCTAGGAGAAATATGAAAGTGATATTTTAAATTAAAAACATTTTGTTTATTCATTTTATTTTAATGAAAACAAAAACATAACAAAGTCTCACTCTCTTTAAAAACATTTTCAAAGAAAGTGTTCTGAAAAATATTTGCATGGCAATTAAAAGTCAACAAAAACAACATCCACTGTTTGTTTAAGGGGTAAATCAAATTTTGATTCAAGTTCACTCAATAGATCAGTGATGGTAGTCATCAGCAGGCTGCTTCACCCAGTATCCATATGGAGCGTGATGATCATGGCCCGATGGTCCCCTATATACCTTGATTTGGACCCTTCCATGGTGTTCTGAAGGTATTTATAAATGAATGAAATTAAATTTCAATTGAAAAGTTAAAAAATAAAGATTTCATTTTCATGTATTTCCGCAAAAATTATGCATCTCTGTGTCTCTTAAAAGTAACGCTGCCTCTCGTGCCCAATGACACAAACATACCATGGCCTGACGCTGAAGCCTGAAGGTCCCCTGACGGCCGATATCCTGTCGATGCTGTTAATGCGTCTGCGTTTTGATAAGGAGACAGACGCTCCACGGGAATCGCCGTGCTCAGAGCAAGAACTCCCAAGAGCAGAACTACGATGACCTTCTGAGAAAAAAAGAATAACATTTTTAGAGGCAATCCACAGCGTCGGTCAACAACCAGAGCAAATGGTTGATGTCGATCGACTCCTGAGGGTAACACTGCAAAATCTCTCACCATGCCTTTCATGATTCTTGCCGCACAACTCTTTGAACCTTCACAATCAATCTCAACTGAGGGAACTGATTTCTCCCTGGTCCCAACGCACTTTTATATTCTCAAGTGAGAGTTGCTAACGGTCGATCTCCGGATGCCGTCTTTTTTTGCGGTCTATGGTCAGCCATGCGTGATGAGCTAGAGCTGAGAAACCCAGGCACCAAGGGGAGAAAACGTTCCCTCCGGGAGATGGCACGGGGTTTAAATTTTTTCCTCCGGCGGGACCCTGTTTTTTCTCCTTCCCTTCGCGTAAACCAGTTAACAAAGACTCTCGATTTCTGGAACTCTCGAAAACGCTACATTTTAAACGCTATAAAAAGTAATTTCACTCGAGAGTAAAATGATTCACTTTCATCTTCGAAGGCCTGTGTAATTTGACCAAGTATACCAATAGGAAACCGAAACACCATTTCCTTTTCCGGCAGCTGTCTCATGTTAACTTGTGGAGAAACTAGGATATTTTGGAAGGACATTCATTGATTGCTATGGTAATCCTAGGAGTTTCGTAAACATTATTCCATTCCCACTGCTTGTTTACTTCATTTCCTGGTGGCAATTATCAACGCCCATAAAAACGTTTCAAGGAAAAGATAAATTCTTTCGCTCTCCCAATCATTGTCTCAAATAATAAAACTCTCGTCTTCTTTACAACTCGCCGAATAATTTTTCCCATCCAAATATCCGCTCTTTAAATTGAATATTCTTCCTTGGTTCACAGTTGAGTTAATAGCATAGAATAAGAAAACAGATAGATACAATAGACAGCATAAGAAAACAGATTAAAGACGAATAAGGCTCAAACTTACAAATATATGAACATAACAATCTCATCGTCGGTTCAGAACGAAAAAATGAAATTATTCACTAAATTGAAGGATCCATGCTGCTTCCGGAAATTACCGTCACGTAGGTGGATTGATGGACAACTGTTTCGCCCCCAGTCCTGAAGGTGTCTTCAGGTGGAAGTGACCTGAAGACACCTCCAGGACAGGGGGGCGAAACAGTTGTCCATCAACACACCTACGCGACCGTAATTCCCGGAAGCAGCGTGGATCCTTCATCAGATAGACGCCGTGGAAGCCTAAGGATTAATATTCACTAAATTGTTGATTAAATATTGAGAAATTTCGAAGGTCGTGATTGAGGGGAGAATGTTAGATAAGTGGATAAGAATAGACTTAGAGGAAGGGAGAGAATAGGCTTTTTGGATTGCAGGTAGAAAGTACGAAGAAGGAAATAATGTGGGACAAACAGGAGGAAGTTTGCATTTTGTGTACAACTTAATTGTCGTTTGGAATCTTTATTAGGTAGATAATCTTGCATTGATTATATTTTTACAAGGCAATGCAATCCTATCTAAGGATAGGATTGCATAGGTTAATTTATATTTCACCGACTGGACGATTTTCTGCCTCTAACTAACGCTGCCTGTTCTTCTATGGAATTCAATGACCCATAAAGGGTTTCAGATTAGCTCCATCGAGAACCATGCTGAGAGCAACCCCTCCTCCCCACGAGATGTTTTTGCGCGTTGCCCCGGGAATGATTAGGTTTGCTACGAAACGGCGAAATAAATCCATTTCATTTCAGGCATTGGGGCCTTTGATGACCGAAAACCAAAACCTCTGCTCAGATAAAACAGATGCATGCCCATGGTGCAAGAATTTCTATTCAAGTACATTGCCACACCTTACTCTCAACAAGGCATGACATTAAATCCATTTGGTACCAGGCTATTAATGTATATGACGTGGAATGTATCCATTCTTTTAGTTTTTTTAAATAAAGAAGTACCTGTGGGATTGTCTAGAGCAATCTCTTAAATTATTATGTTTTTCTCTACTCATTTTCAGTATTATTTCCTTTTTCTATAATTCAGGCTGCGCTGCTCAAACATTTGTGTCCTTTTCTCTTTTGTTAGAACTTTTTTAAGCAAGTTTGCTGATATTTTAGTATCCATCACTTATCAGATGCCGTTGTGGTGCTCTATTTCAGCTTTTAACATACTCTGTTTATTTTGGAGCAGCTGGAACATTAATTACAAAATAAAATAAAGAATCAGAGCGCCCATCGTTGAGGGCGCCATCGTTCTGGTGAGTGGTGATAGCACTTGTATTTTATACTGATAGTGATGGGAATCGACCACGCATCGAGGATGCAAACTACGTAAACATTGATTGGCGCAACCTGGTTGGTTCGGTGAGGTACAAGTACGCAACAGTCCATGTGAATCAGAGAAAGAAGGAACCGATCCTGAATTACGCATCAAGGTCTCAGAGGTTGTTGGGCCAACGCACTATTATAAGTGCGTTCTGTAGTAAAATAATGCCTGATGTTCATCAAATGTTACGCCGCTTTCTCCCGGAGATTTGATTCAATTCACGCTCAAATAAAATTATTTCTCTTCACAGAAAACTACCACACTCGCAGCATTTATTTTAAGTTCCCAGGCAAAAGAAAGTGAGGTGACGCCTTAAGTTCGAATTTTCAGGAAACAGAAACATCAGAAATCTTGTCGATGCACGCTAAATCGGAGGATAACGTCACAATTCCGAATTCTAAATCTTACACCAACGGAGAAACCACAATATTTTACTCATTTTTCAATAAATCAATTCTCCGCATTTGATGAAAATGTTTTATTTCGCTTCTTGTTAAATATTTCGCGCGACCACAAATTGTGCTTTATACCGCCATAGTTACCACATTGCCAGAATTCCAATCAAAACGCGTCTGGGAGTAGATTTTTGGGATTCTCACGCTCGGATACAATTCGCTTGATTGACATGACCTTTAAGTGGTTCAGAAGGCTTTCCATCGCTTCACGAAAAGAACATATTGAGTGCAGTAGACACATCATACACTAATTTTGAGCCTATAATTGTGAACTCATAAGCAGCCAATGGCTAACCATTAATAAGAGTGAAATAATATCGATAGATATATTTATTGTTCAAGTATCTCGGTATGGATGTGGAAACTTACGAGTTGTTGGGGGAGGGGAGGAAGGTTGCGAGGCTGTACCACATGGCCTGTTATGTTAATTTCAATTAATATTAGTCATGAAATGTGTCCAAGTATCATTCCATGTCTATGTTACATCATTGACCTCGGCGATTGACCTCTTCTTGACTTTTCTTGACCTCCCTACTCAACGATATATATATATATATATGTATAAATATATGAAGAATTTTTATGGATATATATATATATATATATATAATAGATTGGGAAGAAAAAAAAGGAAAGAAAAACTATCACAATTTTTTTTCATTTGAGTAATAGCCAGGATCTCTAACGTTGATTATGAAGTTGCTTCGGTTTTTAATGCCCTTTAATTCCTTACATTTGTATATAAGAGAAACCTGGCGTTGGGCACTTAACCTACTCTAGAATCGGAAAGAATTTACTGTCCAATCCGAAAGTAGCTAAGGACTGGATCGCGCAAAATTTCAGCCTGCTTCCAAAATTGGACGATGACAAAGGAATTACAATGCATCAATTTCAAACCGGGGTTCGAATCCTGGTCAAGGCGAATGATTTTTACGCTCTGAAATTGTTGCATTGCAATGTACACGTAGCGGATGACTCCGTTAAAAGTTACTGCTGCGGCATCTCCTGCAGTTTCTTGAAAAATTACACAGGAATTTTATAAAAATGCATCGATTCCTCTCTCCTTAGGTAGACTACTCCTAAGAGTTTGGTTTAGAGAGGTCCTCGAAATCACCGAGGACCCCCCAGGCAATTCCTCTAAACCTATATCTGTCCGGCGGACATAATGTCCTTCAGCCCGTCATTCTTTCATCAACCGCTCGCGACGTCCGCAAAGCGTATTCTCTCGCTCCACCCTACCCGCTTACTCCACTTTCTCCCTTCCGTAACGGCCTTCAGCGATCCACTGCCTCTCAGTATCTCCTCCATCCATATTTTCCGCCATCTGCGAACTTCGCCCGACAACCTCCTCTCCACAACCGCAAGCGGCGCCGTATTCTTCGTCACAGCATGGGTCCTTGGCACACGCTTCTTGCGACGACCATGAATGCCCTAGGATGCAGTTTCAGCACATGTTGTTATTCGATATTTCTCATTCAGAGCGTCGTCCGATGGCAACGGACAGCATGTGAGAGTGAATCACGAGAGGCATTAGGTGCAAATTCTCAGGGAGTAAACTGGAAGGGAAGAGGGGAGGGGGAAGTGGAAAGAGGGACTGTGGGAAAATAAATCAGTTTCGCCGAGGTGACAAAAATATCACGTATGCGGGAGAGACCTGCGTCGAAAAATCCCCAACCGCATACACAAAAAAGGTACAATATGCCTACTGACCGGGATTTCTAGCGTTTAATGAACTAGGACTCATTGAGACGAAAACAAATCTCGAGAATTCAAGAGCCGTGAGAGGTTCGGCGAGACCATTTTGGTCGACCCAATATTCGAAAACAGTGGGCATTCAATGGCGTACGCGATGTTGAGCAGAAATTTAGCGCAATACCGAGGCGCCGACCGTCACCTACCCGCATTCATAATAGGAGATTTTTTAAAAGTATTGAGAAAGTATTTCTGTATAGGTCATCATAAGATGGTGTACAGGATTTACTAATTGGCAGGTCTTGTAATATGATTGCCGCCTTCTGCTCCTGACATAGGCCTATTCCTTGGTCGACTTGGTTCCTTCCCTCGGCTAACATTTTAACTCTACCCATTTTCTTTTTCCACTCAATAATTCCCTCACTAGCCATTTTTACAATCCCTTTCCCTCTTCACATTTGGTCAATCCAGATATATTTTCCCTTGACCTTCATGAGTGTTCTAGCTCCCATCCCTCCCACTCTGTTTAGCATTTCTGCATTTAATTACTCTGTCCACCCATTTTTTTCCCTCTCCTACCTCCTCCAAATCCACATCTGAATGATCTTCCTTCTCACTCTACAAATAAAAAGCATACCCTAACATATCTCTTCTCCTCCCAAAGGCCCACATTTCACTACTGTGCACCACAATGCTCTGCACATTTATTTGCCCAGTCTCTTCCTTGGCTAGAGTTTAAGACCATTCCACAACAAGCATTTCCTTTTATCTGAACAGTAGCACTTGAGTGCTCAATATTACAATGTACTTAATATTAATAATACACACCCTACTCGTTAGAAATAAGTGTGCATCAAGACTTAAGTCACTCTTATCCATTGATTCATTTACGATGACATCTCTTGGACCTATCCTTCCAATTGCGTACCATTTTCCAAATCCTTGACCCTGAAAATTGGGATTGAATTTGTTCTATGGGTTTAAACACTTTCTCATTAATACACTATATTCCTATGCAATGATCATACCACCATTTTTTTATGTATTTGATGAGAGACAAGAAGTGGAAGAAGTTCTAAACATTGAAACCTGATACAAAATAACAAACAATAAGTGGTTTGTGCTACATTTAACTATGATCTCCCATAACTGCAATATATTTTCTACCCTTGGTAAGCTTTGGCAACTTTGGCAAACATTGGTTTCCCTGCATTTCACTTATCCTTCATTTACATATTATCAAGCACAAAAATTTGACAATGTTTCACTGCATTTGGGGCTAATGAAAAATAAGTAATTTATTTGAAAATGCCCTTGAGGAAGAATTCTCATCTGATAGCATCTAAAACCTGGGAAACAATTTCTACTTCTTGTACGTGCTATTTTTCATCTCAACACACAAATTAAACATCTAGTTCGATTGGGGTTGGATTCATAATAAATTATGTGGAAGTTAATGAAAGTTGAGACCAGGCAATGGACTGGGAATAGAACAGAATAATGCATTCCCTGTGTGTTCCTTTTGTCTTGTGATTGAATTTTCACCTAAAAAACGAAGTACAGAAAAAATAAAAGTGCACGGAATGATAAAAAGATATGGCTGTAATCGCCTGTGCCTCCACTTGGTTACCTGAAGTATGACTGATACAAGTTACATTTGGCCTAGGAGGCAATAGGCCTGTCATGAATGACATTGTACAAGAAAATTCAAGTAATTCATAAGGTGAGAAAGGTCAAATAAGCCTTAACTTGGTGGACCAAAAATATTACTAGTAATATTAGTTGCAACCACTATAGATTGAACCATTTTGCACCTGTAGTACCAACTAGTCATGTCATGATCAGATGTTTATTGGGATGGAATCTTGAGGAATATAATCTTAAATTTAAAATACAATTACATAAAACAAACTTCAACAGTGACACCAGGGGGTCGTAATAACTTGGTGGGTAACGTATAGGGAAATTAACCAAAGCCATGTATTCAACCCTGGGTGACACATCTAGTCAACCTCAGTTTCACCATGCTGTTTCATTTTTAATGAGTCAGATGTTCATGACAAAATGCAGGTGGAACAAGTAAAGGAACTGGCCCAATACTTTGACATATAAATTTCACATTACGTTGGTCTTAACATTAGGCAAGCCCTACCCTAACCTTTTGATTGATTACTGTGGTAGAAGTTACATTTATTACATCTTTCAGATAAATTATAAGGGGGGAAAACTCCACTGGCCGTAAAAAACAGTCGCAACTCTCGTCAGACCAAATTGTTGTGTTGGTATTCGCGGGAACCAACCACAACCTCTCGACCAAGAATACCCTCTGTGGTGGTTTACGGGAAATTAATCCACGCCAGGGACCACACACAGCCACACACACACTATCCTGTCTGGAATCCTTCACGAAGCTGTGAGACTTCGTTAAAGATTCCAGGTGGAAATGTAATCCTTCACGAGGCTGTAAGGAAGACCCCGTTAAGGATACCAGGATGTATTACAAGCACACACTCTGTGACTATCCACGAAGGACGAGCACAGACCAATCACACACACTAGCACTCAAGAAGCACACACACACGCACTCAAAGGGCCCAACTTCTGGGAGAATCTTTCAGATAGTTATATTAAAATTGGGGAACATACAAAATTGATGGAAAAATAAGTGCATTAAAGTGAACTCATCCCCATATTGTATTTGCAAAAGTATGAGTACTATAACATGTCAGTATTCAATGGGTATAGGGACTCTCTCTATGTAGAGTTATATATACAGAGGGCCAAAACCATTCCAAAATGTTAACTCTAAAGTTGATTCTAAAATGTTACTCATGAGCTATCTTCCTCTGATAGGTCATCAGGAGATGGAACAAATTGAGTAGCTTCAGGTGTGATGCAGTGGAAGTCAAACATAATGAATAACTGATCATAGCACTTTTCCACTTGATTAAATTTATTTTACTTGACCACGTGTGACACAACCACCACCCCACTCCCAGTGTGTGAGTTAAGTGTGGGATATTTGCCTTCCAGAAGGGCCTAATCCCCTGGCCTGGACTTCAACCCTTAACCCACCTACTGGCGTCATCCCAGCTGCCAATAGATTATTGGTGCCTGTCGCCATTCACCCAAGTGGACCACTTTCAGACTCTTTGTACTGTTTTTAACAAGGTCGAAACTTGGTATTCCAATTTCCTTTGCAAATGCTTCCCTCCTCTTCTCTCCCACTCTCTCTCCCTCTCTCCCCTCTTTTCCCACCACATCCACTCCCCTCCTTCCGAAATGTTAAATGTATATCAGATGGCACATGACTTCATTTTGTTACCTGATGATGATGTTATATGTCGAAACCTGGTCGTAAAATACATTCTATCAAGTGGAAAAGTGCTTCAATCAGTTATTCATTATGAGGAGATGGGATGGCATTCTGACAGACACACTGCATACTCTACACATCATCATGACCTCTACTCCCTCCAATTGTTGAGAGGTTGGTCTCAGCAACCTTTAAAGACCCTCCTTAGAGAGTTCATTGCGGCATTGGCATAAAAAAATGCTAAGTAGAACTCAAAATGTCATATGTTAATTAATGAAGCTGCATTCAGGAAGGATTCCTACTTCATTATGTAAATTATAAAAATTTTTTGAAAATGCCAAGCACCTATCACATTTGGTTTAGCTGTTTCTAAAGGAAATAATTGTCAGACATTTTCTCTATATTGATAGCATAGAATGAATTGGTAAAAATCTTAAGAATCAACAACAAAGCAAAGACAAATTTGGACTGTACAAAATTTATCATAAAAAGTTATGGCCAACAAATAATGAGTCACTTTTTAATCATTTCTGAATTTCTCAATGTTGCTCCTTGCAGTAAAATGACCTTTATCAATTTATTTAGCAAAAGCAAGACCTATTATGTAACTTATTGTTTATTAAATCTAATATTTAATATACTTAAAGCCTTTTTTTCTTAGTAACGTTTATTGAAAATCATCATGAATCTGTGAAAAATGGGATAGGGCTGGTACAGTGATCAACATACTGGGTTCCCAACAAGGGGGCCCGAGTTTGAATCCCAGCATCAACAGATATTTTTCAGTGGTGTCCCAATCTCTACTTGAGGTGCTTTGTGGTGAGAACTTTGAGTGAGCATGCCATCCATCCGATGGGACATTAAACTGCAGACTCCTTGGCACCTTTTGACAGGAGTAGGCCAATGCCAACACCAAGTTTCTCTCCAGCCTTCATCCTTTCCTATCCATCCCCTATGGCGTAAATGACCTCAGCTATCAGTCGCCTCCCATAAAAACTACTACTACTAACTGTGAAAAGCTAGGCAAACTTTTCCCTAGTACTATCATAAGCATTCAGTTTGCATGAGATATTAAACTCATTGTCTTGAACTCACCACGCTTACTGGAATTTCATTTATTTTGTATCAGGAAAGTTCTCTGTATCACAACCATTGGTGGTACCATACACATCACCAAATGTGATGTGTATGGTACCATTTGTACAGTCCAAATTTGTCTTTGCTTTGTTGTCGATTCTTAAGATTTTTACCAATTCATCCTATGCTATCAATATAGAGAAAATGTCTGACAATTATTTCCTTTAGAAACAGCTAAACCAACCATATTTTAAGCCATACACACATGGAACTCAATTAGGACATAATCAGCACTCCAATCTTTTCTATTTCTCATTTGATGAATATATTCTTCCATTGAGCTGTTAGGCGAATAGAAAACCTACACTACCATATCAATAAATTATTCATTTGTTTTTATTGTCTCTTATAAAGTACTTAAAGTAAGCAAATATAACAGCATCTTGAATTACGATTCATTCTATTTCATTTACATTCAACAGAAAAAGGTGTGTATTGAAGTATTTTTGAGTTTTCTATAACATTTTTAGCACTTAACTGCATTCCGATATGAACCCTGTTGGGATCATAGCAACAGGTTTATTTCCTGTCTTTAGAGTCAACTTTCAACTAATGCGGTATTATACAGGTATGTATTTCAATCAACTGGAATTCCTTTTTGCCAAAAGTTTACATAGGAATGTAATATTCAGTTTCCAGACACAATGCGTCGGACAGTATTATCAAAATTCCTAGAACAAAGGCATAATATAAGTCTAATATTCACTTTCCAATAACAGTCCTCCAAATAAATGCAAACACGATAAAACTCACTTTGATGTGATTGGATCACCAGGAATATAAAATGGGTTGCATACAACATCAGTGTATGCTGCATGCAAATTACGGAACATCTAAAAGAGAAAAGGATCAAATTACATTCTGAAAGTGGTTAGATAATTTCTGCAATGAAATAGTCCTACCATTCTGACTTCATTGTCTCTTAATGAAGTACTTGATGATTCGACAACGACAATAAACTTTATTCGAGTATTTGTGACATATCCAAATCTAAATTGGTTAAGGATTTCGACTCGCAATCATGGAAAAACAACAAAAAGGATTATTAAAGCAATTTTAAGGATACATTTTATGTTCTTCTGTGCTGTATAATTGTCCGATGTAGAGCTCTCGAACATCACGATCTCCTGTGGTTTTCAATTTTTCCTCAACAACATCTAACGATGTATGAACCCGATAATGAAATTGGAGCTCTTGATTCGGATTCAGGCATAGAATATATTTTGGTGAATTCTGAATCGAGTAAGAAGGCCTTTCGTGACAAGAAGTTTTTCAAATCGCAAATTATAATACATTCTTTACATTAAAAATATTTACGTACATCTTTACCAATTACTGCTACACACACAGCCATTTTAACATTAGCCTTTTAATTAATATATTAACATAATTAAACAAGCATCCTGGAGGATGCACACCAAGATTCACTGTGAAGAGCCAAATTGCGCAACGCACACGCTTTTTGTTTATTTACTTGACAGGAAATTTAAAACTATACATTTAAGGCAATGTAGACACTGGTCTGAAAATTTAACGCTTTTTTATTAAATAAGAGGTAAAACCGGATTTAAAATTTCAGAAAAAATAACTTGCATTCATCTTATTAATTCCTTGAATGGAGACGGCAATATGACGTATGAGCTATTTTATGGATGGTTTGAAAAGAGCGATGACAACTAAGGTCTGCGATAAGATTACACATAATTGTCGCCTGCGGCTCAAGTTTGGTAGTCCACTTCCAAACTAGACTAGGAAAAAACAATGCAACAAGTGGAAGAATTTCCCGATTTGGACTGCAATATCAATCGTGACAGAACAAGATGAAATAGACTAGCACTAAAATGGTCAAATGCCAGAAAAGTACTAACATTAAAACTAACAATGTGGATATGCATGTTTAACAATACTGGTCTTAATTCAAATATGTTTACAGTGTGTAAAATCATGTTATAATTTCTCCCATCCAGGACTGAAAACTAAGACAGTTTCAAAATCCATTAATTATTCAGTCTCAAGACTTCTGAATTTGAGTTCCAGTTCAGTAGGCTTTTTCAGAATATAAATTAATTTACGGATTTTAAAGGTGATACAGTGGTTTCAAAGCTCATGCAATGGAGCTAAATAGCTCTATTGGGAGCATCTGTAAAACAGTATATATTGTAACAATCAATATGAATGTAAAATGAAGGGAGGAATGTTGGGTAAACAGAAAAGAGAGAAAAAACGAGTGGCTTTCTAGACTTCATGAATGCAGGTAGAAATTAAGAAGATTCAGTCAAGTACAGCAAAGAATAAGGAAGTTCTTTAGTATTGTAAAAAGGCATTATGACCCATCCAAAACCTTTAAATACATAGGTAGAACACCCTGAATGAATTAAAGTATAAAAGGGATTAAAACAAAAATAATGATTAGAAATGAAGTATGGCACAAAACATTGGCATTAGTAGTACAAAGGCATTATGAAGTGGAAGCATGCTGAGTGGCATGTTTGTAGATTTTAATACAATACTAGAACTAGCTACTTATGATAGGTAAATTTGATAATTATTGCTGGGCAGACAAAAAAATCATTAGTTTCTACAAAACTCAACTTTAATTGGTGTTATATATATATGCATACATACACATCCACTTTTCATGGACCATTTAATGTGTAGCAAGTACTTTCAGTAATTATTGATTTTCAAATGGCAAGTGGAAATCATGCTGAAACAATTAAGATATGAAACCAGAATAACTTGAGCACTGATGCCTAAGGTGGATGCCTTAATTTTAAACAATATGTTTCATAGCACATTGGTATAAACCCCTTTATTCCCGAAGATTAGTTATGCTATCACTTTCAAATAAAGAATTACCTGAATCTTTGCTCCAGAAATGCAAACAACAATTTCTCACCACAAGTACAAAATAATACGTTTAGCCATACATAATTTAGTCCTAAACTTAATAACACCGTAATCAGGAATTTTACTGACAGTTTGATCATGGTTTTAATTTAAATTAACTTTTTCACCACTCCACCTAATTGTGAAAAAGAAATAGCCAAATGATTCTTCAGGAAAAACTTACAAAAAAGTGGTAATTAGGCATTTGTTGCCAAATCACAAGCTTACACTAAGTAGACACATCAAACCTTGGCATTGTAAGGCCAAGCAGTAAGAATACCTAACTTAATGTGCAACAGAAATTGAATAAGTCATATACAATAGGAGATGCATGGAGAATATCATTAGTACAATATAGACAAACGGGTATTTCAAAAGGTAAACATCCCAAACTGAAATATGTACAATCAAATTAGCTATTGCAGTCACCCGGCCACCTAGGCAATGAGATTTTTGCCAATGACATGCAATGAGGAAATAATTTTCCCTGAACTATCTCTTACCCTACTATAAACCACAAGGTTGAATGATGAACTACATTATGCCAGCATCCTTTAGCATAGGTATTTCTTTCATTTAGTTAAAATTGACATGCGACACTTCCTACCGATGCTGTCAAGCATTGCACATCAGAAGAATTACTCCATCAATCTCCATGCTTGGCCATAAATTCCACTTCACAAAAATTGCATTCTCCCCAACTTTATTGAGGGGATTAGAAAAATTTACTCATGCAAGCAGTAAACTCCACCCAATTTATATCTTCTTGCAATCTTCTATCTTGCATGCAATCTTTATGCTTCCATTAGTGTACAACCGAAGATATCCAATATGTATGTCGATATTTCTGTTTGCTCATTATAATTCATCAATAATATACTTTTCTCTGAAATTTGTGGTTGCAAAATTAGGTTTTGCTCAGGGACATTTGAGGCATATTCAGTTAGTGATCTAACCAAAACAAAATAGCTGCCATGGCTTCTTAAAATATTTACATGAAACTAAAACATAAAACTGAGGTATTGAGCAAAATATCTAGAGCTCATGGTAAGTATACTTACCCAACATTTATATTACCTCGCGTATGCATACATAGTTATATGTACACATAAAACAAGGGAAGAAGATATGCAATTCATAACATTTTTTCACAAATATATATTTCAAAGAAATATTTTGGATAAATAATGGATTCATGCACAATCAAAACGGAAGAATTTGAACCATCAAAAGTTCATATTTGAAACAGAGAGTTAGTCGAGGATTCAAATCTAGCTCTTTTTAACCTTCAGTACTTATGAAAGTCAATTTGTGAATATCTATTACAACATTTTATTCAAAGAATCAAGGCAATGGCAAATCAAGGTTTTGACTTGTCAGTACATACAATCAAAAATCACCTGATTAAGAATAATCAAAGTATATACAAATTAACATAGGGATTGGTTTACAGTGGACATTACGGTCGCATAATTGACAATCAGGAAAAAGGCAATCAATAGTGTGGAGCCATTCCGTGGGTTAATACACAAAGAATTGATAATTGTTCCAAATGTGTCACTTTTGTCAAGTGAATAATTATTTAATTATAAGAAACCTGTACTGGGCATTTACCTTGCACCAACAGACATTGCTGTTGAAATTAAAGTGCAAATTACAGTTCCTTCAAAATAAAATTCGTGTAACAGGAAATATTTCATAATTTCCATTTACTCATACTAACAGAATAACTAATCACGTCCTGTGGATTCTTCAATGTTTAGAACAGTTTAAATCTGTCAAGTCATTGAAAAGAAGCATAATATTTTTTATTGATCCATATAAGTGCCCAAAATTTCATCTATATATATATATTTTGTTATGTTTCATACTTCTTTAAATGCAGTATGAATTTGAATTACAATTATTACATCTGTGGTACTAATGTATTTCATCAAGTGGTTCACCTCTCAGAGGAAAAAAATTATTTCAATAACATACCAGATTTTAATGCCCTTTTACATTAAAATAAATATTTTTTATTTTAAATAACATCTCGAATGTTGAAAAAAACTGCATCTCCTTTGGTTGGTATCAAAAAGTAGGCAGTGTGATCCGCTGTTACTCAAAGCATTCAACATGAATACGTTCACCTGGATAAGTGTACACACACTATCAGACACACTTCATAAAATTAATGCATTCGATTACCTCAAATATTTACAGCTTTGGAAAAATTTTCAAAATGGCACAGTCACATTTATTCTCAATAAATAAAAAGCTGCCACTGTAATGAAGGCACATGCCACTTCAAATGCATTAATTTGAAACAGATACCATGTTTATTTTTGGAATGAAGCACTAATTCTCTTTCAGGTTACTCACTAAAATATAAAACTCTACTTGAAATGCTCAGTTTGTTTTGAACAATGTCATGAAATATATCACATTTTCATTTAATATAAATTTCAACATGATAAAGTGAAGAATAGATAGAACTTTATCAGCCTAACAAATATGCTAGAAGCAAAAATTAATTTTAAATGCTTATATTAACAACGTGGTAAATGTTTTTCATAAGAACATGTTTGGATTCACAGTATTAACCAGGTTATCCATAACTTAAAAAGAAAACAACAAGGATTATTAACTTCATACCAGCAATTGTTACCCTATACACCACACATTTATGAAAAGCAGGTCTAAGGAGAGGATTCTATGTACAAGTTCTCTCTCTAGTCAGGTTTCACATACAAGAATAAAATATTATTCTTATTTTATTAACATCATATTTAACAATTTTTTTAATATTTGAGTTTCTTTGTCACCACTATGATATGATGCCAGTTACAAGTTTCAAATGCTCCCCAATTCAAATGCCTTGGCATCTCTCATTTAAATTGTTAACATCGGAAGGAATCGAATAAATGGACTAATGCCAATGTCTCAGAGAGGGAGGGGAAGGAGAGCGAGAGTGAGAGAGCAGCACCACCTTCAAAAAGACACCACCAAGCATTGAAGGTACCCAGAGGAGGCCTTAAGGCAGGAAAGGAAGCCTTTTTCTTCAGAGGTTCGGCATGACTGGGGTAAGAGGAGTGGGGGAGGGAAGATTGATGGTCAGGAGATTGGGCATTGATTCGCCACTATGCAGCAGCCACCTGGGCTGGTTGCATTGCATTGTCCTTTGCCTCCATGTGTTCCTCGGGGGAAGGGGGGCTCACGGACAAAGTCCTACGCTCCTCTGCCTCCTGCTGCTGTTGTGGCTGCTGCTGCACCCGCTCCCCACCAGGGGGGCGACTGCCATCCCCCAGCTCCCGTCGCCCCCCCCTTCCCCGACCCCTGGGCTCCACATCAGGGGGTGGCAGGATGGGGATGGCAGCACGAGGTCTCTTCTGGGGCGTCGCTCTCGGAGCTGCCACCTGGGTGTGGGTGCTGTAGTACGTGATGCCACCCTGGTACATCTCGGGAGGGGGCTGAGGTTGTGCCTATGCAACCAAGGTGGAGACACACACATGCATTAACATAAATAGCTGAAGCACAGATCCAGAGTTGTCAAAAATATCCATCAGAATTCCACGACATTTCCATATTCCTTAACAACATAACATGGTGGTGGCGTGCATTGGCATACAAAAACTGCCCGAGGGTCTAAAAAAATGTACTGACCAAAATGGTGATTATGTACAGGGCGCGGCCAGACAAAATTCAATTCAAAATTCCTGCTTTTTATACCACATGTTAAGGTCGTCATTGGAACCCAAATAAGCTTAATTTATGTGCTGAACAGTCATAACCTCAAAATGATCACAATACTGACAACAGGGATTGGGATTCAGCCATAAATGATGCTGCAGCGTCTCCATATAAAGCGTCCAACTTGTCTTTGATTTTTTACTTGGAGACTCTTCTTTTACATTTCTTATTGTTAATTTGCATTTTTTGTAAATTTTAAATACATTTTTTTTTCACTCTTCAGCCAACTTTATAACGGTGGAATTATAGTTTTTTACAAGAACACAGAACTATCATAAACTAAATAGGAAATTCCATTTTCCTCAGAAAGCTAACCCAATCCCACAGCCATTAACAAAAATAAATGATTGGTCAAGCACAGATTTCAAAATAGGATCATTGATACCAATTCATTTGTTCACCTTAAAGGAGGATATGCAATTCTTGTGGCAAATAAATGTGAGGGAAACCATAATGGAAAGTGTACCATCTGTACATTCAAGAATTCCAAAGTACTGATAGTGCAAAAACATTTAAATTACAACATTATACACTATTGGCTGTAGTTTTCCTTTTAATTCTTTCCATCTTCAACTGGGGAGAGTGAGTAGCTTCATATATTTTGTTTATATTGCATTTTTGACAATTTTTTAATAGATATTGTACCTATATTTTACTGCATTTCATTTTCATTCTATCACTCATTGGATTGATGAGTGGAATAGTAGCAACAAAAAACACCAGGATTGTTTTGCACTTGGAGTACCAAGTAAATCTCTACTCCCCACAGCTATATTTGTATTTAATGTCCTAAGAAAAATTCACCTGCTTTGCATTGCAAAAAAATTCTTTGAACTATGACAATCATGACAGAAAGAAATCAAATACTTTTATTTCTATTCAGGCACGAATCTTCCTTGAGTATACTAGGAAGAAAATAATATGCAGTAACTACGAGGGTCATCCGGAAAGTAGTACCCGTTCGTGCCGCATGAAGTGCTGACGACGCGAGTAGCTGCTGGACGAGGTCAGATAGCTTCAGTGGCTTGTCTGCTTTCTCTGAGCCAAGTTGCGTGACGCTAGCATTGCCTGTGTTGTTTCTGTGATTGTTTACAATGTTTAAAAAAATTGAGAACGCCGCCAGTTGTGAAGTGAGGGCAGTGATTAAATTCCTCAATGCAAGAAACGTTCGCCCATGTGATATTCATCGCCAATTAAAGGAGGTGTATGGAGACAATGTAATGGACGAGTCGTCTGTTCGGCGGTGGTGTCGCAACTTCAACATGGGGAGGGGGAACACACACGACGATGAGCGTTCGGGGAGACCGTCTGTCATTACAGACCAACTGGTGAGCTCAGTTGACGAATTCGTGAGGAACGATCGGCGCGTCACAATTGATGACATCTGTGAGCATTTTCCCAATGTTTCTCGAACAATTGTTCATGAAATTGTTAAACACCATCTGCATTATGCAAAAATTTGTGCAAGATGGGTCCCTCGCATGCTTACAGATGAGCACAAAACCAAGCGTATGGCTGCAGCACTGACGTTTTTGGGACGTTATTCTGATGAAGGAGACTCTTTCTTGACTCGCATAATTACTGGTGACGAAACATGGGTTTGTTATGCATCACCTGAGAGTAAACGACAGTCAATGGAGTGGCATCATGCTCATTCACCAAACAAACCAAAAAAATTCAAGACAGTTCTGTCCACCAGGAAACTCATGACAACCATTTTCTGGGATCGACGAGGTGTATTGCTTATTGATTTTATGGCCCGTGGAGACACTATTAATGCCAATGCGTATTGTGAAACAGTAAAGAAATTACGGCGGGCAATACAAAATCGGCGGCGAGGTCTATTGTCTACTGGTGTCATTCTCGTTCATGACAATGCCAGGCCTCATGCAGCTGGGATAACACACAAACTTTTGCAGCAATTCAAATGGGAAACTTTCGACCATCCACCGTATAGCCCGGACTTGGCCCCTTCAGATTTTCATCTCTTTACAAAGCTTAAAGACTTTTTGGCAGGAAAAAGATTTGACAGCGATGAAGAACTTAAAGAAGGAGTGACCCTGTATCTCAATGAGCTGGCGGCGAAGGACTATGCAGCAGGAATACAGAGACTTGTCACACGTTATGACAAATGCCTTAATTTGCTTGGAAATTATGTTGAGAAGTAGTTTAAAGTATCCTCTTTCAAATAAAATTTTTTATGTTTGTTAATATTTACTTTTGTGTCTTTATTTCACGAACGGGTACTACTTTCCGGATGACCCTCGTAATAGTAACCCAAGAAATTAAATGAAAAAAGTTTTTTTGTACAGCGATTAATATTTTGATGGATATAAACTCCAAATCATTTTAGAACTCATATAGGACAAAATTAGCAACAATATCTTTTTTAGGATTATCATTTTTCAGATTTTTGAGGGATGTCTATTGAAAGTCAGAAGTTTATTTTCAGGATACAATATATCCTCGATACCAAGTTATCATACCCTCATTTTTCCTTTACTTAAAAAAAAGGCCTCTGAAGAAGAAGTCTGTCAAAGAGCAAAAGGCTCATTAGTAAATATCCCTTTTAATATTTAATGTTTCATATTTTTAAGAAGGGCTAAAACATTTAAAACTAGATTTTACAATAAAATGCTCTAAATAAAAAAAAGAAGCCATTTTAAAAAGTGAAATCAGCAAAACTATTTTTCAGACTTACCCATTGCTAGTTTTCAATAGCAGGAGGCATTAAACTTTTTTATGTATATGTACAAGGGCAGTTCAACAGATTGATTATAAAATTTGTAATCATAATTTGTGCAAAAATTTAATTTTATGCTAATATATTGTTAGCTAAATGTGTAATGTACTCATGGTAAAAGTTTTCCATGCCACTCACAACCTAAAGCACGTCATAGATCTACTCACTCACTCACCACTTGAGCAAATCCTGGGAATGGAGGGTATGGCGCTGGCGGGTACTGGGTCGGTGGTGGTGGTCCATAGTTGATGAGCGACGGGTTTGGTGCAATGTACTGTGGTGGGGGAGGAGCAGGTGGCACCACTGGACCCGGTGGGGGTCGGGGAACTGGCGGAGCTGCAAAGATTCTAGGTGGTTGCGCTCCCGGGCGAGGTGACAGAAAGCCTCCCGTGGCATCGTGGGCGAAGTTGGGAGGAGGGGGTGCAGGAGGGGGGAAGGGCGGAGTCACATAGTTCGAGGGGGTGAGCATCTGCGAGTGGGGAGGGGTGGGCATGGCCGTTGGGGGTGGGGGGGCCTGGGGAGGAGGGGGGAGAACTGCATGGGGCATTTCTTGGTAAACCGCCTGCTGGGCATAGCCTGGAACAAGAACAACACAAGTTAGAACATCTGCCCTTCACAATGAATGCTGTAATGAACATTTCTTGAAGATGCCCTATAATTAGAACAGAAGTTGGCATAGTGGGCAAGGGATGTAGTTAGTTACCACTCCCTTGGCAATAACCTCTAGTTTCTCTACCATGGGACTCCTGACTCAGGAGAGGTATTTTTCGGCACCTTAGGCACCAGTAAAGGTATCAGCCCATGTTAAAAATATAACCACAATATTGGAAAGTTTCACATAAAAGTGATAGTGTGCAGTCAGGTGGGACAACATCCCTTGGTGGTGAGGAATCGGACAAGCCCCAAGCTGAAGGCCATGGATAGGAACAGTTATTTTGGTTATCATTGAAAAGAGCATTTTTTTTGTGCTCATCTAATTCTTCTGGTGGTCCCTTATCTCAATAATCCCATGACTTCATCAGATTTCCCTGGGGCTGAACCACCAAAGTTAAAATAACTCCCATACACCATGTGGGATTCAAACCCGTGACCTATTGGTTAGCAGGAAATCACACTGCCCACTGGACTAACCCAGCCAGCATTTGAAATGTCAATGAAATGAATGAAGGATCAGAACTGAAATCTTTAAGCAAGAAACTAGGTATCAGTACCAAGGTTGAGAATCAGTATTTCTGGGACCCTACGCACTGGAACCTAACTCCGATTTCAATGATAATTACAAGGAAAAAATGATAAGAAACGCACAACGTCCAACGACATGGATGTCATTAAAATCAAAATCACCACAAGGAGAGAAATAGCACACAACACCACCTCATAAAGCACTGTCTTGAGTACACTCTTGTGTTGGTACACAAATTGGTAGAGGCTAACTTAAAACTAATCCTTCAAATTGATGAGATTTTGATTTATTTATTTTTGGTCAAGTCATTTTGCCTACCAGCTAAAAACAAAGAAACTTTCTCAAAACCACAGGTCAATTTAAAAGGCTTCTGAAAATAATTACTAATGTCACATGAAGAATTCTAAACCACAGATTTTCAGATAAATAGACATGATGAGTGCAGGAATATAATTATTATAATCAGAAAGACCTGAACGAGTAAAAAATACTCGAGCTTGCACATTGACTCAAACCCAGGGTAGCTTTGAGCAACAGGTTCCAGATCACTTTTTCTCTTCCCTTAACAAATGAGGCATTATTTTAAGGATTAAATAAAATGATTGAACTGGATTATTCAAAAGAATAATGTGACGATTAGATAATTGGAAAGGTAGATAAATAGTTGAATGTACTTTCTTAAAACTGATCAATATATATATATATATTTTAAATTATTAACAAACAATTTCAAGGAGTGAATATAAGCACTAATTTCAATTAATGAATTTATGGATGTGAACACAAAAAACTTATAGTTAAGAATGAAACTTGGGAAAAAGATTTGGCTGGCCATATCAATGGAGTGACAATTAACCTAAATTCTAAGTTCGGGAATATATCTTTGGAAATTATACAAATTCAGGGTCAGTACACACAAGTTTGCACTGAATTGTCAACCTGTCCACTTCATGTTTCAACAGCATTAACCACCCCTCACTGGAAGACTACCAATAATGATTAATCACTTCAACTGAAACACTGTGCGAGACAAAGGGACGCTATCAATTTATATGCTTGTAATGAAAATGACTTCTACTCCATCAGATATTTTAAATTTGGATAAATTTGGACTTCAACTGAAACACTGTGCGAGACAAAGGGACGCTATCAATTTATATGCTTGTAATGAAAATGACTTCTACTCCATCAGATATTTTAATTTTGGATATCAAGTGCAAATGCTTGGTTCATGCCAACCAAAATTTTAGGAATATGTAATAATAATTGGTTGGCCAGTATAGCAGGTTTTTCCATAATTTGTAGGAACTCATGGGAAACCTATAGAGTATACAACCATGTTAACTAATACTAGTTTATTTTTAATTGCCTATAGCACCTTGTAGCACTGAAATTACTATCTAATTTCAGTACCTGGAAAATTAATAAACACTTTTGTAACTGCAATTACATTCCATGTTTAAGGTGAAACAAGATGAGTTGAAAAATCATGGATTACATATGAATTTGTCTCGAAGGCTGTTCCATTAAACTAATTTGGAGCTAAAAGCAATTGATTAACTAGATTAGGACCCCCAAAAAGAGGTTTCTTGGGATTTAACAGATGATATACAAATG
This sequence comes from Hetaerina titia, assembly GCA_037158775.1. Classification (NCBI taxonomy): domain Eukaryota; kingdom Metazoa; phylum Arthropoda; class Insecta; order Odonata; family Calopterygidae; genus Hetaerina; species Hetaerina titia. The sequence continues at coordinate 16,468,078 of CM073772.1, read as the reverse complement.
AATAACATGTATACTATAATTGATTTAGCCATGGTCACAGATACGTAAAGACAGTGAACAGACAAGGAAACATATAGAATGGGGAAGAAAATATTGGAGTCTGATATTTTTCAAAATAACACATTTTATTTCATAACTATTTTTTATGACAACAAATAACGCATAAAAATTTCCATAATATTTAGGGTATATGGGCAGTCCCAGAGTTATAAAAGCCTTGACTTATGCAAAGCCACACTTAGCAAGCAGTCACTGTTCAAGAAGATGGCCTATTGTTTTAGCAGTTTCAAAATGCCAATGTGGCACATATCTAATGTGCACATATTTAGTTTCACTTACAATGGGTAAACAGAGGAAAATTTAACAAAATCCTGATAAGAAGTTAAAAGTCAAACATAAATGATTTCTTAAAACAATTGTCTCTAAATATTATCATGAAATTATTGATAAATAATTCTGACAAACTCTCAAAAGTCATCAGGCTTCTTCATGCACTTGAAGAGGAAGCGAAAGATGTAGAGAAAATTGTATTAAACTGAGTGGCATGTGCCATATTTTCTCAGATATCAGCACCAAAAAAGGATGCAAATTAGGCAAAGAATCCAAGAAGAGACGAGAATCATTTGGTTATGGTGCCCAATCAAAACCTACCTTATTCAGTAGATTACCAATTATAATAAGAATTTTACCAAAAAGTCAAGTCCTACTCTTCTTACTCTCTGCCTCTCTCAGAAGTCCCCATGGAATATGAATCACCCCCTTCTCCACTTCAATGAATATGAACATTTCATAATCACAGAGGACTTCAATGCTAATTTTAATTCAAATGTAAGCTCTTATGATACCACTTATCACCAGAACATATTTCATACTTACAAATTGAATGTCTTGCCACCTGGGCCAACAAATACAACTAAAGCATCATCAACGTGCATTGATTTAGCTACGAGGCGTATTCTTAAAGTAAGTACCGTTTGCTTATATTTAAATATTGGCGGTTCAGAACACAGTTTTGCTCCTGCAGCGCCATCTACTGATTCATTGAGAAGCCATAGCAGCATTTGTTTTGTTTCAGAAGTCGTTTGCTTGCCCGTGCATGCAAACAACAATGTCCGCGACAATCGTTGATCCCGCCAGCTGTTAAGTGCGTTCTGTCATACGATTCTTGTATGCAAAAGGATTGTCGGCTGCTGAAATTCATCGGGAATTATGCCTAATTTATAAACCTACAGTTATGAGCGAAGGAAAGGTTAGACAATGGTGCTGTGATTTTAAAAATGGACGAACAACTGTCCATGACGAAGAGCGAAGTGGTAGGCCCAGTATTCTGACCGATGAAATTGTTTCGCAAGTGGAACAAACACTGCGATGTGATCGTCATTGTTTTACAAGTACTGTTTGCATGTGTGTATGTTGCATATATTGTGTTACAGTTATTAATAACTATGCAACTAATGTCTAATGTATTGTATTTATTTGATAGTTGTGTCCATGCAAAAACCTACCTTAACCGGTAGATTACCTAATAATAATAATAATGTATTGTGTTGCTGTATGATATGATAGTCCTAAGACATTATATTTATTCATTTTATTGCTATTTATTTATAATTTATGTAATTTAACTAATTTAATATTGCAAATTATGAAGAGGGGTTAGGTGGTAGAAGAGACTCCATGGTCTCAATCTTCCCCCAAAATAAAAACATCTATCTATCCTCTGCTTCCAAGGCCCTTATGACACAGGAAGATTGGAAGGGGTAATGTTTTGCTAGTTTACTCATAGTTCATGGCCATTGGACACAAGCTAGAGCACTCTCTCACACCCTTTCAATAATATATTATCTTTGATTCTTACTGGAAGCTAAATGTTTATCACAACAATCCACTTCTCCGGCACATGTAACTCAGGGAGCCACGGTGCTGTTGGCATCATATCAAGAATAAGTAATGCGTGAGCAAGAATTTTACAGGAGATGCAAGTGTGTGAATGATTGAACAGGGGCCCATGTTCACTGCGATTGCAGAATTATGCTAATAAATAGCAATTTTTAGTGAAGTCAGAAATACCATGCTGACCAAAACTGCAATTTGGTTTGAATTACAGGTTACTTATCTTGAAAAGCAATTAATAGAGAGCAATTATCATGAATTTTTGTTTATTTTCATTCACTAGTGAAAGCAATGCATGTGAGATTTTTAATTTTATGGTGCACTGCATGAATTAAGCAGCCTGTGGTGGAACACATTAATTACCTAACTCAGGGATCGCCTGCAATGTATTACATGTTACATTAGCACCATACAACCCTGGCTGCATAAGCATTCAGGATGAAACAAGGAAAAAAAAACTGATTTTGGTCATTTCTCAGACACCCATTCTTCAAAAAACAATAGGGACCAGTATCATTATTATTTTAATTTCAAGAAATATGTGTAAAATATTGTTTCTCCATCTTCATTAAATTCAAGGACTCTTTTCATGATAGATTGTTGCCACCATTTCCATCATTTTGGTTTCATTTATTTCAAATGGCCAATATCAAATGTTAATACCATTTATTTCACATTCCCAGATGCTACGCACATTGATCCAGCACAATGCCAATCAATTACTTTAACTTTTCATGGCAACTCACCTGTATTATCATAGTAAGTAGGCCTTGGATACGAGGCAGGACTTATTGTCGTTTGAGGTGCTGGCACGGGGACTACGGGAGAGGGATTCGTTTCTGGGACAGATCTTTGCCGCTGAGTCGAATATCGGCGTGGACGGTTGGCGGCACTTCCATCCTGCTGCTGCATCCTCGGTGGGAGCGTTGATTGCTGCTGCCTTCTCTCGCCAGAGGGACGGAATGAAGCAGGCGGAGGGTTTTTAGAGATACCTGCACAGAGAAAATTGCAAAAGAACAAAATGAGAAAAGGATTTATGACCCACAATGTAAATGTTAGGTGAAACTAATGCTTCGATATCTACTGAATATTCAGAACTATTTAGTTTGGAGAATTAGTGCTCATATTTACAATGTTCTGCGGTTAAAAAATTTTATGGTTTTCTCGGAGTGTAAGGTCTGGCCCTCCTTAATGAATTGTCAAATATAAAAATTCTTTCAAGAAACTGTGGGAGATGCCGCAACAGTAACTTTTAACGGTGTCATCCGCTATGTGTGCATTATAATGCAACAATTTCAGAGAGTAAAAATCATTCGCCTTGACCGGGATTCAGAGGACATCTCGGAAGCTTAATTGAATAAAGCACTCGGCCGGATATCGAGGGATCCGGGTTCGAATCCTGGTCAAGGCGAATGATTTTTACTCTCTGAAATTGTTGCATTAAAAAAAATTCTAATAGGAAAATTGAGATTTTTTATGACTTCTTCATGCTTAAATACTTTTAAAATACATTCAGCAACTTTAAGCATGAAGAATAGGTTTAAAGAAAATTATATCATCCAGGAAATGTAAAAGAATTCTCAAAGAATCACTTTAACATTAGAAACCATAGAGATGAAGCCCTAAGTCAGTTATCAACCGAGAATAGACAGTCTTCATGGAAAATGTGTGAGCACCAAACTAAGGGATGAGAACTCATAATGAGTTAGTTGCATTAGAAAATTTGCTTGAAGGGTAAAACAAGATATGGAGGCAAACTACCTATTTGATGATTAATCAATCACAGATGATTTCAATTTATATTATTACTATGAGTTACCTCAATTTAACATGCATCATGCAAATGGGTGGTTGAAACAATTTGGGAAATGTCTTGAGATTTTTATGGTTTTTCCCAACATCTGTCTAACAATCGCAAAGCTTGAAATTGCAGCAATTTTCTATCTTAGCTATCAACAATGCAATCAGATGTTAAAAGAGTTAAATCTCACAGGTTACATTGTTTTAGTCCTGTTCTATGTCCACACACTTCCATGGCATATCGGAAATTGCATCAAAATTAAAAATTGAAACAACATCTTGCATTGCAAGATACAAAAAAAAACTGATTTATCACTTTTTGAGGGATTTGATCCTCCGAAGAATCTAATCCATCCATCCCTCATTATAATTGAGGCTTAAAAGTGATACTACAGTGATGAAAAATCTTTTCTCTTGGTCCACTTTACTGTTGCGACCTTATCTTTAATAATGGTAGCAATGAAAAATGAAAAGACCGTTGCTCCACAAATTCAACTTTATCCGTGATATTATGCCTTCTCAAAGAAAAATCTTCACAGTTCCACTCTCCATTCTTTCTATCCACAATATAATAAGAGCCTCACATCTTTCCAACCCCTCTCTTATGTGTACATACTTCAATAGCTTTCAATATTCCACCTCTCAACACTTCATTCTCTCTCTTTCCGGCTCAATTTTGAATAATTCCCCCAACTACCTTACCCTCCCTCAACTGTTACTTTTCTCTCCTCTTCCCTAATCACATCATTTATTCCACCTTTCCTACACCCACACCCAGCCACCTGCCAGAGATCTTTCCTCAAATACAAAGATTCTATTTTTTCCTTTCTACTGCTGTTGACCACATTTTATTAAATTATTACAACAGAGTTTTCTGTTGCCATACTTAAAAGAGTTTATATGATGATGAATAACTGATAGTAACACTATTCCACTGGACAAAATTTATTTTATGACCGGGTTTCTGTGTTTTACATCCTGACCTGATGATAATGTAATACATCGAAACCCAGTCGTAAAATAAATTTGATCCAGTGGAATAGTCCTACAATAAGTTATTCAATATGTTTGATTTCCACCACTCTATGCCTAAAACTACTCAATTTGTTTATAACATGATATGATCATCGTATATCTGGCGGTCCCACATGAACACTGTACACTTCAAGCCACCAAATTGGCAGGGGGCTGGAAACCCTATTGGGAGTGGCAATCACAGCTCCCACCAGTGCAGAGGTGTATGCGTTGAGAGAATACACTAGTGCTTTCACCATTCCGAGGTTATAGTTCACAGGGATGTTAGAAAGAAGCATTATCATTCACTTCATTCCTACATGTCTACTGGAAAAAATGGAAATTACCACAAAACTTCTTGGAAGATAATTAACCCTTCCAAAGGAATGCACAGCTGGCAAATATACTTCAACAAACATCCACTCTTCAGCTCAAAAAATCTGTCCCCACCCCTATTCATATTGCCTGGGATTTCTGCACTTTCCATCACTCCTACCTCCTTGTTCAATATTTCCCCTTTGACATATGCTTTAAGATTCAGTTGCTGGGAATTGGAGACAGAGGCAAGATTACCAGTGGGTCGACTCCCGCCACGCTCCTCTTCCTCCTCCTCCTCTTCTCTCTCCTCCACTATCGCCATCTTGCTGAAGTTTGAGGTCACACTCTCCTGGGCACTTGGTTCATTGACCGGAGCTGAATTTCTTTGCTGCTGCCTAGGAGGGGCCCTCGACCTTGGATGAGGGGCCCCTTCCTGTGGGGCCCTACTGAGGCCCCCTGGGTTCTTGGTTTCCACCGTCTGCTGCCTGCTTCGGGTCCTGTACGAGCGCTGCTCACCCCACCCACGACCCCTTTGCGACCCACCCCGCCCACCACCCCGGGAGCCTCCTTCCTCTGACCTCCTGGCTTCACGCCCGTGGGACCTCAACTCCGACCTCTTGCCCCCTCCACCTTCGTCCTCCTCCACCTCCTGGACCTCCTCAATGCGAGGGGATGAGGGTGGCACTGAGGGGGATGTGGTGACTGGGGGTGGTGTGTGTGGCTGAGGCAGCTCCTCAGGCAAGGGCTCGGGTTTGGACGATGCCAGAAGGGGCGGGAAGTCCTCTTTGTCCTCCGCACCATCTTCTGATGCCGTGTTCCTCCGGCCAGGCTTTCTTCCTTCCTTGCGAGTCCCCTCACCTCCTCGCTCTGAACCAGTTGTCCTTGCATAGGCACCTTCATCCTCCCAATTTCTTGTGTACTTATTGGGGCCACGGCTATGACGAAGTTGAAGTGAGATTAGGAATTCACAGAGATTATTTTCAATGATTGGTGCACATTTCCCACTTGCAATATGATAGGGGGCAAGAAGCATATCACAGAGGACATTAATAAATTAAATTGTAAATCATATGAATAGATAAAAACATTAAATTCCCATATTTTGCATTTGCAAGAAAAATTAAAATTGAAACAACACAGTAGTGTTTCAATTCCCATCAGACATTTGACACTCGTATCCACCAATTCAAACCTTGACGTCAATTAAACCTGACTTTTGGTGAAAACCAAAATAGCAGACAGATCAGCCTTTAATGGACTAATCATTCAGAAGAGATCTAATATGCTTTTAGATTAGTTGAACTAATACTGAATACTCATGTTTCTTTCTCAGCAATAATCCAACAAAGGACTATTTCATTTTTAAAATCATTCCTATTCACTTTAACATGGTGAAAAGGTGTGAAAATTAATCTTATTTCAGTTTCAGAAATGCTAAGAAATATATGTTCCCTCTCAACCCATCCCAAAGCCTGAAATGTTCTTCTTGCTCCTTCTAAAATGAATTCAACACAATTACTCCATGTGATCAAAATCATAAAAAACGACTTATTGCTGCAAAAACTAGTTTGAATGCTTGTACAATTATAATTACTCCATTGACCAGAAAACATTGATTAATTACTTCTTATTGGAAATCAGAAAATAGTAACCAACTTATAGAATGAACTATCAGGAACTTAGTCATGTCCTATGAAATATCAGGAACTTCATCGTGCCTCCTAGCAGCTCTTGATAAATAGTCTTTAACTGAGCTTTCTTTTGTATTTACAAGATTCTTTCCAGCAAATAAAAACTATCAAATACAATTATACGTCGACTCTCATCATCAACCGGAAACATTACTCATACCATGAGTATATTCTGGATCTCTATCACAATACATTATCTTCTAATTACCTTTACCATGGAATTAATTAATTTTAAGGATGGCATCTAACACTTTTCATGTAAAATATGACTTTAAGGCACTCCTTCGGAGATAAAATACAGATATAAGATAAATTTATCTAAGATATATTATCTTTGACAGATAAAACAAGAGCCACTGGAGGGATAACTACTTTGCAATACACACATACTGTGTGAATTGATGTTTTTCTAACAAGTAGCTTGTAAATAGAGCCTTGGCATTGCAAAACAGAATATGTCACAATGGCAACCCCATCAGCTAACAGCATAAGTGGACTTATGCTTGAGACTAGAAAATTTTACTTTTCATTATAGCTTTCTATGACTTCTCATTAACTTTCTTCATTCAATAAAATGATTATATTAATTATCTCATAGTTTAAACATGATTGTTTGACGTTATGAGTATACTCATTCCAAAATTATTATATCAATGACAGCTAAGGCTAAGCTATGCATAACCAACACCAATTAAATCCACAAAGTCAACTAACCCATAGCGCCGCCTTCGCCTAGCACGTGGTGGCCCTTCCTCATTCCTTATGTCATATCCATATATAGCCACTAGCTCTTCTTTTGATTTAGGCGCTTGATCTGCATCGTTGTACTTGTCATGGGACCAACGATCGTCATTCTCCTTCCACACCTTCTTCTTTTCATCTTTCTTAATTGGTGCTGTCCTAAGATTAGACAAATTATTGCACTTGTTATTAAATTTCTTGATGTTTTAAAATTAATATCGACTCCCCTCAGTCTCATCCAAAATTGTCAACTGGGACGAACATTAACTATGACATGACAGAATTCATTCAAAAAGATAGCTCCAACAAAATAGTTGTTATTTAAAGAAAGAGAGCCATATTTATGTCATTTCTTACACACCAACTGAAATTATGAAATAGTGAAATTAATTTCACCACATATATTGTTAATGGGTATTTCTTCAAGTAGCACTGAACACTTTCTAAACCATTGATTGATAAGTAATACCAATAGTTGTCTTGGTATCATACAACAGCTGTTCCATATGGAACAATTAAAATATTTGCCAAAATTTCAAATTTTTAAGTCCGACAGAATTTAATTACATTGTAAACTGTAATAATGAACGTAATAAGGAGATTACTGTATATCATATCATTTATTCACCAAAAAACTTTATAAATTCATAAGATACTCCGCCAGTATAAACTTATAAACCTATGTATGCCACTTGGCACTAAATACATTAATATGACACCAACATGAATTATACGCAAATTGCGGTTTGTACTTTAATATCAAAATAAAAATTCCCAACAATCAAGAGCCACGTTAAGGGAAATAAACTTACCCTACTTCGTCAGCAGTTCGATCGTCATGTTCATAGAAAGTTCCCTTCTTGGGAATATACTGTGGATTTCTTCTATCTTCGTCGTCATCTAGCTTTTTTTCTTTCGCTGGAGCACTTTCCTGCGATTAAGTTTAGTAACCGTGTTATGAATACAAGGCCAAGACATTTGCATAGCACAATGTTCCAGGAAGTCTATAAAAACAACTACTTTACGGATAATGAATTACCTGCCCATCTCCTTCTTCTCTTTCGCCTTCATACAGCTGCTCATCAACGGCAACTTCGTCAGAAAGGGCCTCCTGCCCACCTTCTTCGTCCACTGCATGTGTTCCTTCGTCTTGCGACTCATCCTCTTCGGCGCTTTCATATTCCGATTCTCTAACACAGTCGGCTGTTTCCTGTTCGCTGTCCTAAAAGAGAGAATATTGCATATACGTTATACCGTTTCATTATTTTTATATCTGAAGGAGAGTACGAATTTATCAATTATCTAATGCCATTGTACTCTAGCTAATAATTCAAAATAAAACACGACAACCATAATTTTTATATCACAGTAATTATTCAGACAGAATGGACGGAAGCCTTTGGAACCCTCCATATAAAAATAATAGGAGCTCATGAGAAATCATAAAGCATTGACCTGTCAAGGCCCAGAGGATTAAGGACAAAATCCTTGCGCTGATTTGAGGTCACCGTAATGAGAATATTCCGAATATGTTTCATCAATGTTTCGACATTACTGTAACCGTAATGATCACAATAAATCGCAATTTACCGTGAAGTTAGGCGATAATCTTTTTTGAATGAAATGACAGTGAAACACGATAAGTGGATTTCGATGACGGGTTTGGCTACAGGATGATATTCCTCCAAGGTATTCCCTTGGGAGAAAAATAACTATTTATTACTCACGCCTTCCGATTCTTTCACAACCCCACTTTCGTCACCCGAACCCTCGGACGGCTCCTCAGAATCCCCAGACACGCGAGGTTTCCTTCTCCTCCTTTCCGACATTTTGGATGATTCCACAGGAAAATGTTCTGTCAGTTGAGAGGTTAATTAAAATAACACCAGCATATAATGTAAATAGGTACACATATCATTATGAATTAATAAATTTTAAGTTTTATTGTTGAATAATAAATGTCTTTTATTGTTATATACATACAAGTAAAAACTAGTTTAGTTGTTGATTTTAAGCGCTCACTATCAAATTTGTAAACATTCGACAACGCGAGCGTACGCACTGACTAATTTTGATAGATAACTGGCACATACTTTGCAAAATAACATCCAGATATTATCAGTATTTCATATTATTCACTCCTTTTCATGGAAACTCATTAGATGGCTGAATTTTTGACGGTATAAATACTTAATGAAATGTTGTTTTGGCCGAACGTATCAATTATTAACGGTCAACTTTCAAGAAATTAAAGTATGGTTACTTGTAATGTTGGTCCAATTGATCTAACTAAGCTAGAAACTCAACTTCGTCTCGCAATTGAGGAAGACGAAAAATACAAGAGAGAAGATGCAGCAAAATTTAGAGCGATCGAACAAAGCAAGACGTATGAGGAATTTAGGTAATGGCACTTGGTTGGATTCCAGGGAGCTCTTTTTTCAGAGCTACTAGTTGTTTTGATTTCCACTTTTACATAATATTTTATATGGTAAGAACGGTGCTCTTAATTGTGAAAGTAGTATACTAGGTATTAATACCGTACCTTTGAGGAGTGAATTGATTTGTAACGTCGAAAAACGGACCACCAGTGGTTATGGCAGGAAAAGCAATAATTGTATGGGTAATCTCAATTGGATTTTAAACTTATTATTTGTTCATGAATTAAAAGTGTCGATCTGTGCATAATGCATGTATTTCCATATTTTTATAGGCAGGTTGTTGATGGACCCACTACCAAATCACTGCTACATTTCTAAGCCCAACCCAAGTCAAACTAAATGAATTAATTAAAATAAACCATTCATTAACTCCACATACCATCTGCCTCCCTCCTTTCCATCCAATATACCTATGTTTTGAATCTCAACTTCCTTTGCCCTATGTCACAGGTATCAACTAGTCATTGCCACTTACTAATTCCATGCCATTGTCATCAGCTTTTCTTAATGACGAAGTTTCCAATCCATGTAAAATTACGTACAATATTAAAATTTTCCCTTGTCTTTTCTTTATATGTTTACTTAAGGTGCACAACTTCCACTCCTTCCTATTTTTCAAAAGCTGCTTTACCTAGCCAAATTCTAACTAAAACTTTATCATCTGTCAATCTAATTTTCATAATCAGTTCTCCACTAGCTTTCATTCCTTCCTCTGGTCTAACTTTCCTGTCTTGTGGTGTAAATGGATTTTACCTTCTCATTTGCTGACAGTTATTGCATTTTCCTGCAAAAGGCTCCCATTTTACCCTTTTTCTGCAAACTTTCCATATCCTCCCTAAACAATTTCCTCCACATTTCTTTTTCCCTCCTAGTTTCTGGCCTTGGTTTATTATTTATCCCTTTGTTTCTTCTCCTTCCCTCTTCCTGTGCAAGTTCTTCCTTTTCATCCTCTCATCTAACTTAATAACCATCTCTTCTATAATATATGGATTTGTAAACCTTTTCCTATTTACCATTCCTATTGTTTCATTTTTGACTTTCATTAGCTCATTTTTCAGGTATTCCCACTTTTTCGATTGTACACATCCCTTGGCTCTTATCCAGTATTTTATCAATGACTTTTTGGTATTCCTTTCTTTTCTCCCCAGTTAAAGCTTTATTATTCCATTTCCTCACATGTCTTCCATTTTTCATCTTATTGAATCTTATATTACTCTTCAGTGGGTCGCGGTGGTCCAGTGGGTAGAGCATTGGACTACTGACCGGAGGGTCCCGGGTTCGATTCCCGGGTAAGGCACTCTGGGCACCTGCAGCTCCACCCAAGCTAGTTGATTTTTCGGGTACCAGATCTTCCTGGGAAACCATAACCGGCACAGGGAAAGGAACTGGCCCCCCTACCCTGATGTGTGATTATTCACACGCCGTCAGGCTTGGTACATGGGTGAGCTCTACCATCACCTACTACTAAACCGACCTTTGGGTTGATTACTGTGTTTATGGTTTATTACTCTTCATGATCACTAAATTATGATTTGAATTTGCATCCACTCCTGGGGAACTGTGAATTGATGTGCAGTTCCTAAGCTTGTCTTACCATTATCTAGTTATATCTCACTGTTATTAGTAGTAGTTTTTAGGGGAGGCAACTGATGGCTGAGGTCTTCTGTGCCATTAGGGATGGATGGGAAAGAAGCCAGTGTGGAGAGAAACTTGGTACGGTATGAGCCAACTCTTATCAAAAGGCTCCAAGGGGTCTATAGTTTAACGTCCCATCCAACGGACAGCATACTCACTCAAAGTGCTCTCCAAAAAGCACCTCAAGTAGGGATTGGGATACCACTGAAAAAGATCTGCTGCCTCCAGAATTCATACCAGGCTCTCCTGGTGGGAAGCTAGTATATTAGCCACTGTACTATACCATTTCCATAGTATTTCCATCTCTCTCCTGGTATTTCCCACATGTACCTCCTATATCTATAATGGGGTTTAAACCAGGCATTAGTTATAATGAAGGCATTTAAACTGCAAAATGCTATTTTTGTCTCTCAACAATCATTCTTTATTCCTAAAATATACCTCCCAACCTCATATTTTTTCACATTCTGCCTATTCTATGTGTGTATATACCACATGTTGATGATCATTTGGTATATACACACGTGACATTAGACATTTAAAATGGTTGTACTGTCTTTCAAAATAAATGAAGTATTATTATTATTATCGCATGCATGCCACATTCATCAGTATTAAATGCAATATTCAATGCTACTATAGCAATGAAAACTATCATTGTTACAATACCAGAAACTTGCAACTGGTTCATATTTTGACATCTCCTACATTTGTGCAACAAATTCTTGAACAAAATAAATGATTTGCTTTTATGCAAGCCCTTCGACACCACATCAAGGCTTTATTCCACAAGGAGGGAAGCTTGAATTTAGGACAAATATTAGGCATTTGGTTATGATGACACAGAAATACAACCTCAGGAAATCAGGATATGAGTTAATATTTTTGGGAAGATTAAATGGAAATATTTTAATTGCATGGAAGTTTAATTGTCAAATAATTTTGAATGATCCATCTCATAGTGGTCAAGATCTAATCCTTTATGCATTTTGATATAGATATGGTATATGTAATGAGCTGTTCCTCTACCATCACATTCAGTGAGAAAATTGAATGGAAATGTGCATGTACATTATATCAGCATCTTATAATAATGTAATATATATAATGCAACCATTTCAGAGAGTAAAAATCATTCGCCTTGACCGGGATTTGAACCCGGATCCCTCGATATCCGGCCGAGTGCTTTAACCAATTAAGCTACCGAGACGTCCTCTTACACTCTGAAATTTTGGGGGCTTTAAAGGAACAAGATGTTATGACGAAATACCGTACATACAATGTCACAGGTATTCGTAGTCGTGCGCGACGCGCCACAGTCCACGATGTTAATAAAGCCAATTTCAAACACTTAGGCTGTTCATACCTTCGACAAATTTCAAGAAACTCTTTTTTACTCTCTGAAATGGTTGCATTATAATGCACACATAGCGGGTGACTCCGTTAAAGTTACTGTTACAGTTTCTTGTAATATATATATTTGTTCAGCAGGTACAGTATTGAGAATACTTGACAGGTAGGTAGGACCCTTCAACGGAAAATGTATCGCATTATTCCCAATTACTGCTTACAGTTATGATAGGAAACTAATAACTAACTAAAATAAAGTTATAGATAAATACCCATTTACTCTATAATAACACTCATTAATGCGCATGTAACAGCCAATGTTCATGGCGTTATGTCATATATTATGTAACTGTGAGCACCATTTCATTTCTTTGTATCTTAATTAGAGCCTGTCTTTGCTCCTTATTGACGTGCCTTATATCATGTACATACACCATCCACCCGGTATTTTGTATTGTGATCTCTGGGTAAATAAAAAGTAATAATAATAATAATAACTATTATTCATTGTAAAGTCACTCTTGTTTTTCACGGCATAAGTCACTGCACAGATAGATATGTACGCAAGATACAGTTGGTATTGTTTGATAATAAATTGGGTAATTGCTGTTTGCCATTTCAGAAACATTGTGAAGGCATCACATCTGAAACCCCTGGATAAACATGAATCATTATGTCCAAGAGACATGAAACCTGCATCTTGGAACATTCGGGCTCGTAAAAACCTTAGAGCTCCAGCCTTTGAGAAGGTCACATCAGTAATTCCAACATGTGCTTCTGATACAGTAATTTCTTATTCCTATGCATCTGTTGACTTTGCTCTGCTGCTATTTATGTGGATTTGGTGGAGTACCTATCTACTTAAACACTTTCAGGGACAAAAATTAGATGAAATATTAGGGAAGGAACTCGGATGTCAGAAGTTTCATGAATTATGGCTCTTGTGCTCGGAGGACCTGGAGGGGCGCTTGAAACTATTGGAGAAGGCCTTTTTGGTTGAAAATATCTTCAAAAGGCATGATCTATCAGTAGATTTAATATCAGACGTCATGAGAACACTGAATCAATCTCTGAACCAGGATATCAAAAATTCTAATGAAGCTTATGATTTTGTGATCAAAGTGATGATGTCTGTCTGCTCTACACCAAGGTAGTAATCTATTGAATAATTCCACTTTCATTGATGTAGTTTCCCCAGTACTGAAACTTTGCAACTTCCATTTTGCAGACAAATTATCTGGGTATTTCAATGAGGGATCCTTAGGCTTTAGATTTTAGCAATTCACGTTATATATGTAGTCATTCGTCTTAACACAAAAAACCAGCTTTCTGCCGTACCAAAATTTTTTAATCCCTGCAGCCTGCATGGAGAGTCATGTGCCTGAGGTTGACTTCACCTTTGCTTGCTCCTTTGAATCATGGCTAATGAAGGCACAGGTGAGGTTGGACACCTGACCCTCCATTTGGCCCGGAATTTTTTTTTTGTTCTAAAACTGATCATAAAAATGCACTACCAACCAATATTGATGACAATACGATTAACTTGTGCGAAATGATGTTTGGGTGTCATTATTACAAAATTCCTCATTTTAGTTTCTATGAAAACTGATCAAATCTGTCAAGCTGGTAACTCTAAAAATAGGCACTTTCCATATATTGCTTGATGTTAAAGCTTGATGTTATTGTAGTGTTAAAAAATGCATAATGAGTGTAATAGGGAGAAAGAACGTGGCATTGGATTCAAAATCAGTCCACACAATGGACAGCTTCTCTTCCTTTAACCACACATGTTAACACGCTCATCAGTTCGTATCTCTTTGTATGCATTGTGCACTTGATCAGACCAAGCTTTCCTTACAAAGTCTCCAGTTAAACATCAATGATAGTCAACTGAACCCATTAGATGTGGAAATGCATGTGAGCAGGAAAGTTATGATTGAAGTATTTTTGAACATACATATTATTAGTTTTCTGACAATTCTTTAATGATATCTGATCTTTGCAGTCGTGAGCACTTTTTTGGTTTCCGACATATTGCGTTGATTTTTGCATGCCAAAGGCCCAGTTCTAAATTCTGGCCATGATAATTTTTCTTGTTTTTTAATGCTTGTGTGGGTATTCTGTGGAGATTCTTCGGTGTTTTTCATTCAGGACCACAACTTGGAAAATATGGGAAGCCAAAGTCATTGGCCCTGGGAACCTTAGCAGTATTAAAAAAAAAGACTTATGCTAATGCCTGGTGTCTCCCCATCATATCAGAGTTCTCTAAGGCCCAGCAACCACCAATGGTGCTGGCCAATCTCAGTGGTCAAATCACTAATTTTTTGGCCTGGCAATCATTAGATCATGGGTAAAAATCCCACCTTGGGTAAGATGGGTGTCATGTTTGTGCAAATAACTTCAACCAAGTTCATATAACAGCAACAGTCAGGGTTACTCCTCTGTTAACTTCCTATTTCCTCTTTTGCTTATGTCACGTATTGTAGCACTTTTTATTCCAAAATTGCATGTACAAAATGTATACATTAAAATTGCATCACTCAAACTTGTAATGCATAATTGACAATGAGGCATCAAGTCTTCAATTGTGTCCAAGTATTTTTCAGGTACTGTCTTTAGCTCCTGAGTATTTTATGTTTCTTTATGTTCTTGCAAATGATTCCCATTTTTTTCCTCATTCAAAAACTATGCACCCTCTTATCTTTTTATATGAGAAGTGCTTCCAAATCCTACTGGTTAATTTTGTCAAGGTGTTCTATTATCATTGCTATTAAAATTTACGATATGAAATCTTTAAATATATATGTGGACCATACTTTCATACTTATATCATCATTCATCAATAGTATTTTTGTTGCACTGTCAATAATTGCTATAATTTTTCTTTATAACTTTTCAGATTCAGTCTCCATATGCTGCTTTTGAGTGAAAATGAGAGAGGTGTAATAGATCAGCTCAAAGAAAAAGTAAAATTATATGCAGAAGTGAGTGGAAAGGGAGAAGCACCAAGAGCTGATATTAGCATGTCGTTGGTGTTTTTGGACTGCTTTTAGCTTTCAGAGGTATCGCACAATACTTGTATATGCCTCTTAGAATCAAATAACCATATTGGTTTCCATCTTAACTGCTTGCCTTTCAATGAAAAACTAGGTATATGTATGTTGAATTAAAAAATCCTGATGCATTAATATTGTGTAGTATGTTTAAAATTATTATGTAGTAACTTTCTGGTTGCATTTATGAGTAGGTAGATATGCTACATTATTAATGACAAATGAAATGTTAAAACATTAAAAACCAAAAAAATATAATGTGGTAATAACAACAGCATTATTACTAAATCATACTGAAATAATTTAAAAACATTTTTGAGATAAATGATTGTTAGCTAGTACGAATCAGTTTCATTAAATATATTTGCTAACCATGCATTTGTAGGTAATTTGTTATTCCTCCATCTTATTAACCCAGCTGCTACATTTATAAAAATTATGAGTTATTGTGTGCTATGTGCACATTGGAGTAGGCATTGAGGGTAAGGGTGAGGCAGTTGCTCCTCATTAACATCCAAAACTTGACCCTATCACTGTGATTCATTGACTTTTGACATTAGTTTCACTGTCTTTTAATTTTATTCCATGCCTTAATCTGTTCATAGTGTAGAGAATAACTGTAGTGTAGTGATTCTTTAGCATCACCACAAAATGTGGAGCATATAGACCATAAGGTAAACAATTTAGAAACTGAAAATTGCTACAATGAAATTTTCTTCCAATCCACAAGATTCACTGTCATCATCTTCATCCTTACCCTCTGATCCTTCTAATATCCCTTTTCACAGTCTGTAATGAATTCCAAATCACTATCTTCCACTCATCTGATTCTCTCTCCCTACGTAGCTATTCTGTCCAGCATAAAACATATACATCCATGCTGTGACCATACCACCATTCTCTAAAATGTATATAAAATTATGAATTTGTGATGCAAACACAATTTAATTTCCATGCTGAACTGTTGTCTTACCCAAAGAGTTTGTTGTGCAGCTTACACGTGCAGATTACAAAAATATAATATCATCAATATTACTATCCTAATAACTTAAGGATCATACATTAAGAAAATTGACTTTTAGGACTTCTTAAACATAATCTCATAAAAAATGGACTCACTAATATTTGTACATATTGTATCTTTTTGTGCCTACACAGGAAGGATTGTGAGAAAATGTTAATAATAGTCAAGAAACTTGAAAAAATTGATTGTATAATTTTCAATATTTTTTGGTTCACACAGTCTAAATATTTAGTACTCGTGTGTTTATAGGGTTTCATGGCATTAAGTTGACCTCTCCCTCCCCCCCTTCCATATCTCAATCACCCTGGCAATACCACTTAGTACAAACTGCTTGCTTACATTACCATGAGACTTGTGACTCATGATCATGCACATGCTTCATGTTCTATAATATCACTGTGGCACTGGTTTTGTTTATGGTTTATAAACTAACACACAAGGAATATTGCCAGTGGAGGAGCTTAGTACTGACAGAAACAACTGTTTGTAATGTCATTATGGGAATTGTTACAATTGATGCTTGCTTTCTTTGGTGGTGCTGGGTCAACATAATTCCACTGCTTTGACTGATGTTTTTGTCTCTGGGATATAGTAATGAACCTAAATTTCAACTGTGGTCGCCAACTAATGCAGAAAATCTTGTCAGCTGCTTTAAAATGGGTAAAACATTACAATGCAACAATTTCAGGGTTTAAAAAATCATTTGCATTGACTGGGATCTCAAATTCTGAAATTTTCGAGCCTTTAAATGAACAAGATGTTGTGACGAAATACCGTACACACAATGTCATAGGCATTCGTAGTCATGCGCAAAGTGCCACAGTCCATGCGGTTATAACCAAAATGTGATATGCTTGTTCAAATGACATCCCTACACTGATTTCTCACACTTTTAGGCAATGATCCCCCATGACAATTTCATACACTTTTCCTTTAATTTCTGGGGCAGTGGCACATTTTGGCCAACCACTATGCGGATTGCCATCTAAGTTGTCCTGACTAGACTTAACATCATTTGTCCACTCGGCAAGAGCTAATAATATAAAGGAGTAGAGTCCCCCCCCCCAGAGTGTCCTGAAAGTCGGCATGATTTTCCTTGCTTTCATGCCTTTCTTTATGAAGTATTTAATCAGTGCTCGAACCTCATTTTTTTCCATCTCCACATTTCACTGCACGAGAATAACAACAGAGAGGTGTCTGCACCACAGATCTTTTCCCAGAGCACTGACACATTACCTTTACTCATAAAGAATTACCTATTACTACGCGGGAAACTCATTGTGCTAGCGCTGACATCTGGTGGAGATTCTGATAACATTTTTAACTATTCTTTAAGCTTATGAAATGTACACCAAATTCAAAAGTATTAAAAAGTGGAGGGAGAAGACTAGGAATGTATACATTACATATGAAAATTGAGCAAAAAGCAACCATAAAAGAATTCTGGGTGGGAAGAAGAAAATGGAGGCAAAGAAGGTAAGGTGGTCAGCTCAAAAGAAAGCACTAAATAGAGAGATGCAGAGGAAACAATGGGATGCAAATAGGTATGTACAAAAAGGATAGCGTGATAATGAACTAGGAAAACGATGAATCGCATGCATAACAGAGATAAAATGATGAAAATGAACTCATTTAGGGAGAAGAATAAACAATGAGTTCATAATATGCTATGGGAAGAGAGAATAAACCATCCTAGGGAGCATTTTTTATGAGGCAATTTACCCTGATCCATCTTGACCTGGTCTCTCTGATGCCATCAACTACTAAACTAGGGGTCCTTATAAGTTTGTCGATGCCCACATTAGTGGGTTTTCCCCTATAGCCTAGGGCTTGGTTATTAGTAAATGCACTGATTGCTATTTCTTGTCAAATAAATATTCCTTTGGTTGTTTTTGGATTGTATAGTTTTTAAAGAAAATAAATTTTTTTAATGAAAAACAGTGTAACATGAAGCATGGAGCCGTCGAATTATTGCAAATAAACAACCCTTGTAACAAGTATTCTACACACATTTTTCAGACACCCTGGAAGAATTTTGTAAATGAATGAATTCCAAAACATTAAAGCTAAACATCACAATTTTATGGTGCTGTCGAAAGACAGCGAAACAGGTACCTATTTATTAATCTTCCTTTAATCATTTAAATACCTATAAAAGTAACTTCTGTTATTCTATCTCGTTTTTTTGCTATATAAATTATTTTTTGTGCTGCAGTTATTTTTGAATTTCTGATTCCCTTATATCTATCATCAAATTCGCGGGGTACAATGTAGCCTAGATATGGCTTCCCAACTTTGTGCTGCCATCTTACACAAACCACGTAAAGTAATAGGCCTTTCGAAGGCCGAAGGCAAAGATATCGTTTTTTATTTTGCTGAAGTGTCAAGCTGAGCCAGCAGATGGGATTACGTTGATAAGCAATCGAAGTGGTATACGTGGTAAATAAGAATTACACAAGGGACGAAGTACGTAAGTAGCTTGCTGTATAACGTGTACGTACATTGAAGAAATGTCATCAGCTGAAGAGTCTCAGTTAAAAGCTGGGCATCCGCCTGCAGGTAAAATATAGTTTTATTATTAAATTTAATTTCTGAAAGATGCGTCTTACAAAGGGCGGTAGCACGTCGTGATTTATTTGTGTGCCAGATGTATTTTACTTAAAATGCACCATTCTTACTCATATTGCAGTTAAGGCTGGTGGAATGAGAATAACACAGCATAAATATCTTAAAGATGAGAATAAAGACGTCAAACCAAGTAAAGAAGAGGAGATGGAGCCAGCGACAAATTTGAAAGTCTCATCTAGGTATATATGATATTTTTACTATCGATGAAAAAGTCATCCCTGAAAAAAAGGAATTCTCCTAAATATCCAAATTTTCCAGTTCTGCCAGTGTGCAATCATTCAGGTGTCGATGGGATGCAATGTTAGAAGCACACATTTTATGTAGGCACTTCTGAACCTAACCTTCCCGCTAGATGATGGCCTTGTAATTTTTTGCACCCAATTTTCTCAGTGCATCGTTTAAGGACCATGTTCAAGTTATGTCGGAGAAGAAATACTGCCGTCAAGAAACGTTCCTCAGTTTCGGCACCACATAACTGCTCTTTTCTCATTACTTTGTATAATTTTGTTCGCGATGAGTTTACGCTTATCTGGTTGATGGATTACGAAAAGCTTAGTCATGGAGTAAATGTTTGCTTTCAAGGCAAACAGCAGATAAACATGTAAGGTCATTGGGAACAAGTCTTCATGATACTTACTTTAAGCCTCATTTATTTTCACCCAATATTTCGATTAGACTAGAAATTTGCTTTCCTGAACAGGATTAATAATTGTCTGGGGAAATGTGGTAATGTCATCAAGTACCATAGATTTTAGTTAAAATTACATGGCAGTAAATGGTTCCAAAATGCTAAATGGTTTTGTGCTTTAGTTCGTATTCATTAAGCAGAATTAAGTTATATTCAGAATGAATATTTCAATCCACCTCGTTGACTTCTTTATAACTATTGTACTCATTTCATACGTGTTCTAGTAGCCAGAGAAATCGGGTCCAAATTTATGGTATCATAATGTCGGGGTTCGGCAGAAGAAGAGACTATAAAGTCGCAATCTCGGCACAATAAAGAAGTTGAATAAATACATCAATAAATAATTTACTTCCCTCTAATTTTTCGTCCGGAAAATTTATATTATTGTCTAAACAACTTGGAAAATGGTCTAAAACTTTAAGAGAACTTGAAATATTAAAGAGTACCTACATGTGGATATTATTTATGGTTTCAGGTTAAATAAACGCTAATTAGCATTTTTTTATTACTGATAGAGTTATTATATTCATATTTCCACGATAAGTTCTACCGGTCAATTCTTTCATATCTCTGACCAGAATATGCCCTTGTTCTTGTTGGTGAGAACAACTGATGCAGCACCAATTTAAATTGGGGCTGGTCAATACAATATCACCAGTATTGCCAATGCCTACCCTAATGGTGTTCTCTCTTTAGGTTACTTAGTTTTGTTGGGGAGGCGACCGACAGCTAAGGTCATTTGCACCATTAGGGATGGGTGGGAAAGGAAGGGTGGATAGAAAGCCAGCATCGGCATTAGCCTACTCTTGTCAAAAGATGCCAAGAGGTCTGCAGTTTAATATCCCATCCTACAGACGTCATACTCACTGAAAGTGCTCTCCACAAAGCACCTCAAGTAGGGATCAGGAAAATATTTGTTGTCTCCAGGATTTGAACCCAGGCCTTCACTGTGGGAAGCCTGTACGATAGCCTCCGCACCATCCCAGTCCCTGGTGTTATCTCTAAGCAATTACATAGTCTCATCTTCCAAATTGATGCATTTGCTGTGATGTTATAAAATTAAGAGAATAAAAACGGTAGGGTAGTGGAATAAATGAAAATATGGTGGCCCGAAGTTACAACTTTTTCTCTAGATGTATAAGAGGGTAGTGGGATGTTGTTTTCCATCGACTTCTCTCAACCCAAATTTTCGAAGTACTTCATAATTTATTACTCATTTTATTTTCAACCATTCTCCTTTGAAACTACGTTTTGACCACCTCTTAATCTTCATCTCCGCTGTTCTTATTGTCTCCATGTCTCGCAGCCGTAAACTCTAGATGTTTTTAATAAACCAATTAGTATTAGTTCTTTCTGGTAGAATGCATTCTTGGCCATTCCTGTCGGGTTAGTACATCCCGCTTGCTCAATCCATCACTAATGATCTTAACAACTAAATAGCTGAGTTCTTGTTCTAGTTCAGTGTAGCTTTATTAAATATTATTACCTTCATTACTTAAATTAACCATTTCCTTGGTTATTATGAGATACTTGTTGTCCTCTTCTCCATATGAAACCATAAATACAGTTATCAATGCGAAGGTTGGTTTGATAGATGACCATAGAGTTCACACAATACCAAGCCTAATGGCTTGTGAAATTCACACATCAGGTTAAGGGGGGCAGGTCCTTTCTATGTGCCTCCTATGATTTCTCAGGAAGATCTCGTACTCAAAAAAATAAAACACTGCTTGGGTGAAGCTGAGGGTGGCCAGAGGTGTACCTGGGAGATTTGAACCACTCGCCCTCTGGTCATAGTCTTACACTCTACCTACTGAAGTACCGCATCACCAGTTTTCGATATAGGATAGTATAGGGTTTGGCAGCATCATTTTCTGATTTGAATTCACATCCCCTTCAAATCAGCAAGTTTTGCTGCTGCACCCTGTGTATATCATTGTCAAACATGCATTCACCTCTCTTACATAATCTAATACAGAAACGAAGTGAGGGAAGCAATATCAAATTAATACATATCTCCTCTTCTCCAATGTCTTCCTTTTCAACGTCATGACTGGTGCCTATGAAACAATAAAACTGGCACATATTATTGTCGGGTTTGAATACGTTAATAATTTAAATGGGGAGATAATTATGGAAAGATTGATGTAGAATGTGCAATTACCTCTTTGTCTTTCATTTGGTAATTATTTTTTTTAGCCTGTAAAATTTTGTAGCAAGAAATTTCTTGGTAATTTTATATAAATTGTAGACATTCAGTTTATATTTTTTGTTGCATTCAAACCAGTATGACTTTTAGAGAACATGGCATTGCCCCATGTTGGGAATTAAAGCTCTCCCTTAATGAGAACTCTATGGTAGGTGAACATTACGCAGAGATGCTTGCCATGTTTTTTTAAAGCTCACACACACATGTGGAAGGGTCCAAAAACATGACCAGGTGAAGTGTTTTGAGTGCAATATTTGTTTGTTTATGATGGAGAATTATTCTGCATTTCATCTTGACATGTTTTAATGGATTGATTTGTGCAAGTGAGGCAAGATAGGGATGATAATATGGACCCATAGTAGATGGACATTGAGGAACTCTCAATCAATTATTGATGCGTAACTACCTCATTACTAGTTCCTGAAGAAAACATTTATTTTATGAAATTTAATCATATGTATAGCAATCTTATAATGTCCACCAGGTTTTACCGTTGATTGGGCCATTTGTGTCAGATAACACTCCAAACAGTGAAACTCTCCTATGGTAGATGTTAAGATCTCGGGTGTATGTGTTGTATTGTGAATCCTGCACATAAATAATTTTAGTATCCCATGTTTCTGTATAGTTTTATCAGATATTCATGGAATTGCATGGCCAAAATGTGTATGATTGGTAATTACTGACAGAGTTGCCCTATCTTATTTATTTTCTTCTGTTATGTTCATGGAAAGTAAATACTTGCTAAGTCTTGACTTAATTCTCTGAGTAGTTGCATACATGAGTTGCACTGTAATTACATTATTCTCATGCATTTGACTGACTGCTAAGTGGGTTAAGATATGTAACTGAATGCCTGAAGAAGTCATTGTTCTCTGTTTGTCAGGGGTTTCAAAAGCCCATCTTATATTTTCAATTGTGTCAATTATGCAAATCGCCATCCAGGGTGGATTACAATAATTCCATCCCCAACTCAGTTTCAACGTCACTGGCGAGAGTTTTTTTTAACTTTTCACACTGATCCTAAAATTTTAATTTAATTTGGAAATATTGGTGAATTTTTGCCAATTCCACCCATTTTGGTGTCTCAGATTTAAAAATAAATAAATATCTCAACTGTTTCAAACATTTGGCCTCCCAGTTTCATGAATACTTTCAGGTACTACTTTCTTGAGCATAGAGTAGCTTTGTCATGCTATGTGCATGCTGGCCTCTCTCTTCCCCCATCCAACTTCTGGCAGATATTTTAGCACTTAGGTAGGAGAAGAGACTCCGTAGTCTCAATCTTGCCCCAAAATAAAAACAACTATTTATCTATCTATCTCATCCTGGTTTGGTAGACTTCTCTCAATGTCGCCTGCCTTTGAGATTGCGGACAAAGTCTATAAAAACAGTGAAGGGCATTTTTCCCAGATAGTATAACTTCAGTTTTATGGATATAATTTGGCAATTCGCTTGACTTATTTGGCATTGTCGGAGGTGGAAGGGAAGGAATCCATGTGTGCACCACTAGGTGGTACTACCCCTTTCTTTCTCTGTGGACTTTTCAACGTTTGACTTATTTTGAAGTAACTTGTACTTGGGTGGATTCCAAGCAGACAAAAAAAACGTGACTTGGACTTGAACTACGTGCCTTCAACTTGCCGCGGATGCGGGATTGTGCTTGGGAACAGTTTCAACCACCTTCAGAGTAATGGACAAACATGCAAGAGAAAAGCAAAGCAGAGAAAGCAATCATAGTTTTACAAGGAGTAGATACAGTGTGTTTGAAGCCATGCATAGCCAGTAGTAGGGAATGAGATATATTGGTCAACCACACAAATTATAAGCCACAACATGGTACTCTATAATGAGAATACCATTTGAATCAAGGTTTTTAATGCTCTCAATGGAAAACATTTTAATCAATAAATACAAACATTTCCTAATTATGTGATGATGTTGGAAATTAACCTGGTGATGAAAAAGCTATAAATCAATGCAAATGATATTGATATAATGAATATTTTATTGATCATTTATTAATCTAATGATCAGAATGCATCTGATATTTTTGGATTATTATTTACTAATGTCCCTCCCATGGACTACAACCTTGTCGTGGTGGAAGGGCTTGTGTGTTCCGATGACCCCTAGAGCTGTGCTGGCGGGAGTAATAATAATTACTCCTGGAAGGGTCACCCATGCCAGATAGGTCGAAGGTTAGGAGCCAGACGAAAGGTAGTCCACGCAGCGTCTGTTCCTCAGTGAGGCGGCTGCAATGGCGTCTGACCCCAGTGGGGCGGCCATTAAGTGATGGTGTCACGTTAAAAACACTATTGAGGAAGGCAACGGGAAACCACCTCAATTATCATTCCCAAGAAAATATGATGGACGCAAAACAGAAATTGAGTCCTGGCAACTGCGGGACTCGGCCCAAGGGGCCGTGTGTCGTGCCCGGCAGCGGGGGAGGCAAGGCTTCCGCGGTCGTCATCCCACGAAATCCTTACGGGGGAGAAATAACAGCAGCAGGACAGAAGATGCAGAAGAAGACGAAAGTAGTTAGAATAGGAACCTGGAACGTCAGGACAATGTTGAGGAGAGGGAAATTAGAAAATATTAAGCGAGAGATGGAAAGAGGTAACATAGATGTTTTAGGCCTCTGCGAGGTGAGATGGAAGGATAGCGGGGATTACTGGAGTGACAATTATAGAGTAATATACAGTGGCGGGGACGAGAGCCAACGAGGGGTTGCCGTAATTTTAAATAAAGGGGTAGGAAGAAGCGTAGTCAACATAGAGCAAGCGACAGATAGAATTTTACTCGTAGAGATTAAAGCAGAGCCGACGAACTTGGTCATTATTCAGGTATACATGCCACCGAGCAACCACAAGGAGGAAGAAGTCGATAGGATGTATGATGAGTTAGAGGATATCATCGCGAGTGTTCCTGCAGGGAAACATTTGATAGTGATGGGGGATTGGAATGCGACGGTAGGCGAAGGAAGAGATGGTGGTGAGGTGGGGGACTATGGGTTAGGCACGAGGAATGAACGCGGGGAGAAAGCAATTGAATTCTGCAGGAGACAGGGGTTAGTCATCACTAACACATGGTTTAGACACCACAAAAGGCGTAGGTATACATGGAAAATGCCAGGTGACTCATAAAGGTATCAGTTAGATTATATTATGGTTAGGCACAGGTTTAGGAACAGTGTGATAAATTCGCACAGTTTCCCAGGAGCGGATGCGGACTCTGACCACAATTTAGTTGTTATGAAATGTAATGTTCGTTTCAAGAAGATAAGGCAAGGGCGGCGGGCTAAAAAATGGAATTTAGAAGCAGTAAATGAATTAACGAGGAAGGAGTATCAGGAGGCTATAGAGAAAATGATGGATGACGGTAAAGAACTGAGTACTATCGAAGAAAAATGGGAATGTATCAAGAAAGGGATATTGGAACCCGCTAAAGACACTATAGGAACCGTTAATGGGAAAAGGAAAAGGAAACCATGGGTAACGGAGGAGATGATTGCAAAGATGGATGAGAGAAGAAGATGGAAAAATGTAAACACAGAGTTAGGCAAAATGAAGTACAAAGAGTTAAACAATAAATTGAGAAGGGCCACAAATAAAGCAAAAGAAGAATGGTGGAAAACGCAATGCGAGGATATGGAAAGTTTACAGAAGAAGGGTGAAATTGGTGCTCTATACAGCAAGGTTAAGTTATTATCGGGAAGTAAGAAGGCAAGATGTGTGCTAACAGTTAAAGATAAATGGGGTAAGATAATAGTTGAACCAGGAAAAATCCAAGAGAGATGGAAGGAATATATAGAAACACTGTATGGTAAAGAACTTAGGCCGACAAGGTTAGACATAGAAAAGGAACATGACGTAGAAGAAGATAGCTTAGGTCCAGGCATACTCGACGATGAAATAGAAAGGGCATTAAAGGAGATGAAAGCAAATAAGGCTGTGGGGGTGGACAATATTCCTGTAGAAATGTTGAAATGGTTAGGGAAAGGTGGGAAGAAGGCCATATATGGACTGATTCGTAGTATCTATGAGGAAGGAATCTGGCCGGAAGATTTTGTGAGATCGGTGTTAGTTCCTATTCCAAAAAAGGCAAAGGCTTCGTCATGTGAGGATTACAGAACAATAAGTTTGATATCCCACGCAGCTAAAGTTATTCTCAGGATCATCAACAAAAGGATAGAGAGTAAGGCAAATGATTACTTAGGGGATGATCAGTTTGGGTTCAGGAAAGGAAGAGGTACGCGTGATGCCATTGCAGTAATGAGATCACTAGTCGAGAGGAATATAGAATACAATCAGGACATTTTTGCCTGTTTTGTAGATTTCGAAAAAGCGTTTGATAGAGTGAATTGGGAAAAATTAATGCGTGTATTGCAGAAAATAGGAATGGATTGGAGGGACAGGAGACTGATCCGCAACCTGTACATGTCTCAGACTGCTCAGGTGCGAGTGGGGAACGGAGAGTCCGGATGGGCAGTGTTAGGAAGAGGTGTAAGGCAGGGTTGCCCATTGTCACCGGTACTGTTCAACGTATATGTAGAGGAAATGATTAAAGAGGCATGGGAAGAACTGGAGGTAGGAATGAAAGTCGGAGGGGAATTCGTAAAATCGGTTAGGTTTGCTGATGACCAAGCATTAGTTGCTCAGTCAGCCAAGGGGTTGCAAGCATTGTTGAGTGAATTGGAGGTTCAGTGCGATAAATATGGGATGAGAATAAATATTAATAAAACAAAGGTTATGCGATTTTCCAGAAAGATAAAGGCTAAGCTAAATATTAAAATAGGAGGGGAAAAAATAGAGCAGGTAGAACAGTTTACATATCTCGGAAGTGTTTTGGACCAACACGGTCAAAGTGGTAGGGACGTAAGGAGAAGAATTGCGCTAGGCAAGGAGGCTTTCTCAAGGAGGAGGGAGTTGATGACGGGGACGTTGAGTAGGGATGTTAAGACAAGACTCGTAAAAACTCTGATATGGAGCGTAGCTATGTACGGCGCGGAAACGTGGTCGCTGAAGCAGGAGGATAGACGTAGATTGGAGGCTTTTGAAATGTGGGTGTGGAGAAGAATGGAAAAGGTGAAATGGACCGAAAGGAAAACAAATGAGGAAGTACTAGAAATGGTGGGGGAGGAGAGGGGTTTGTTGAGAGAAATCCTATGGAGGCAGGAAAAATGGATGAAGGGCGTATTGAGCGGTAGTGGAATGTTGAAGAGGGTAATAGAGGGAAGAATGTTGGGCAAGCGAGGTAAGGGTAGGAACAGGATAGGGATGTTAGACGAGATGAAGGGAGGAAAGAAGTACACCGAGATGAAGAGGGACTTGATATAGATTAGTTTGCTAGGTGGGGAGTCACAAAATGTTTATTTGATAGTTGGGTCCATCCAAAAACCTACCTTA
This sequence comes from Hetaerina titia, assembly GCA_037158775.1. Lineage (NCBI taxonomy): Eukaryota > Metazoa > Arthropoda > Insecta > Odonata > Calopterygidae > Hetaerina > Hetaerina titia. Next base: position 16,440,188 of record CM073772.1, on the reverse strand, counting down.
ACCGGTAGATTACCTAAAAAAAAAAAATTTACTAATGTATGTATATATATCTGAAAATGGATGTTAATTTGGGGACACGTCCTGCCAAGATGGTATGGAGTAAGGACTTTTTTCTTAATTTTTTTCATAAATAGGGTAAAAATGTGAAAAATAACGTAGGCTATGTTCAATTTGGATATCCTTTTTTTTTTAAGGTAATCTACCATTTAAGGTAGGTTTTTGGATGGACACAACCATCAAATATATATTTTGTAACTCCAAACAAAACCCAATGCAGCAACTTACTCTACATCAGGTCCCTCTTCATCTCTGTGTACTTCTTTCCTCCCTTCATCCCATCCAACATCCCTATCCTGTTCCTGCCCTGTCCTCGTTTGCCTAACATTCTCCCCTCTATTACCTTCTTCAACATTCCACTTCCGCTCAATATGCCTTTCATCCATTTTTCCTGCCTCCATAGGATTTCTCTCAACAAACCCCTCTCCTCACCCACCATCTGCAGTACTTCCTCATTTGTTTTACTTTCGGTCCATTTCACCTTCTCCATTCTTCTCCACACCCACATTTCAAAAGCCTCCAGTCTACGTCTATCCTCCTGTTTCAGCGACCACGTTTCCACGCCGTGCATAGCTACGCTCCATATCAGAGTTTTTACGAGTCTCTTCTTAACCTCCCTACTCAACGTCCCCGTCATCAACTCCCTCCTCCTTGAGAAGGCCTCCTTGCCTAGCGCAATTCTTCTCCTTACGTCCCTACTACTTTGACCGTATTGATCCAAAACACTTCGGAGATATGTAAACTGTTCTACCTGCTCTATTTTTTCACCTCTTATTTTAAATTTTAGCTTAGCCTTTTTCTTTCTGGAAAATCGCATAACCTTTGTTTTATTAATATTTATTCTCATCCCATATCTATCGCACTGATTTCTTGAAATTTTTTAGAATGTAAAAATCGATTTTTTTAATTATATTTTTAGACACGCATGTCAGCAAATGTTTCATTCAAAATAATATTTCAATTCATTGCCTTCAATGAGGAGTGACAATTAAACTGATGAATTCTTTCTCCAACTTTTATATCATTTGCAAAGTTGTATAGTATTATGCTCTATGATGACAGCTGAGCAGACACTTTGTATCTTGGGAACAGTTGTTGCTAAATTTGATAGTCTTGGATTATTTCTTTAAAAGTGCATCATTTTTTCAATTAACCAATGCTGCAAATTTTGATGGTTTCAAAGTACCTCTTTCAGAGTTACCTTCTGAAGTGCATGAATTTATTTTTTCAAATTCAGTCTCCATTAAGCCTGGCAAAATCTGATCGCATTTGTCCGAAGAATCTGCAAAATTGCATTCCCACAGACACCACGGTGATGAAGAAACTGCCCACAAACATAAAAAGGCCTATAATATGAATTGAATCCAGTTACAGCTGCATGGATTAATTGGTCTGGCAAAGCCGGTCATAGCTACTAGTTGAGTTATAATACTCTTTGCACTCCATTCTGAGGAGAAGAATAACTGGAAATTCTGCCTTAAGCAACTGGTCACTTGAGGTCACTTAATGAACTTAAACTTCCACAAATTTGAGCCAGAAACCTTCCAATACATATCCTCCCCCTTCTCTAGCCCACTAATTGGTTGCTGCACCTGCACTCGACTTACCCCCTCTTCCTTACTCCCCCTACCTTCCTTCCCTCTTGAAGCCAGGCTATACAAGTTGAAATTTTTTTTATTTTTGTCACTTGATGATGATGCGCAGCATTGAAACCCTGGTCGTGAAATATTAAATCTTTATGTGGTATTGCAAAGTTTCTTTTTTACCCTCATCATGAAGGAATTCGACAAAGTTAAACTAGAAACTGTTATGTTTAAATGTCCACTTGGTAATTTTCTTTCTTTGATCAAAATCTGTCCAAATTTGCAACATGAACTTTCACAAATTTGAAGAAACTGTAACAGTAACTTTAACGGAGTCACCCGCTATGTGTGCATTATAATGCAACCATTTCAGAGAGTAAAAATCATTCGCCTTGACCGGGATCAAGGCGAATGATTTTTACTCTCTGAAATGGTTGCATTATATGAACTTCCACATTTAGCATTTTGAATCTGGTATGAATGAAATAAATAAGACTAGTCTAATTAATTCTTCACCAGAATTATTTCTTTTACATTTTTGTAAAATTCTACCAACACATCCATTTGAACATAGGCAGAAGATCATACATTCTTTTTTCATGGTAAGATACTGGGTTCAGCACCAACTGAGGACAGCTTCAAATTTGGGTGGTCGAATTAGGAATGGCCTACTTATCCAAATTGTGAATTTCTGGGGACAAGCAGGGAAAGGATATAATGAAAGAACTAATTCTGATTGGTTTATGAATTTAACATTCCCTGGTGTGTAGTTTGAGATGAGTTTGATGGTTGTGTATCCTCACCTAACAAGGCAATCTTCAACTTGATAGTGTGGTTTCTGGAAACTTTCAAAGGGTTCTCCAGGTGACACCAGACTCATTGCCTGGCACTATTCTCTGTTAGTTCTTACATCTCTGCCCTGATTTGCTTTTGCATTTCAATTGCTCCTCTTCCTGGAAAAATTCTGTCACTCTATCATATTCTTAGCTCTTCTTGATTATTCTGAACATTTACACTTGAGGGTCTAGATAATATTTCCATTGTGTTAATCTGATTCTTTTGCTTAGTTTTTATCTCTTTTATATAAACATTTTATTATTTAAATGCATGGAATCATTGCAGTTTTTCATATTGCCACTCCAGAAAATAATCAAGTGTCTGAGTGCTTATAAATTATCATGATATTTGGCATTTGGATGTTAACAGCATGTTTTCCCTAGTCAAAATTTATTTAAAGCATTTACCTTCATTGTTGTTCCTGTAAGCCCTTGGGATTCATCAGAACTGAAGTTCCATCGAGGCTTCAGATGTAATTTACACAATATTTGAAACAAAAATACATTTATATTCAAATAAAAAGTTGTCTGATTTTAACAATAATAATAATTTTTATTTGCCTATGGACCGTAGTAATGGGTAAAAATATGAGGCACATCAAGTGGATACCACCTAAATAAATATAAAATAGACATGACCAAAAGGTAGCCTAAAGTCATATTGAAGTTGAATCATACATAGAATTACATTTATAACCTGTCATTTACATAGACACTTTGAGATATTAAATTTTATTCACTACAGATTTACTCAATTTTGATTGAAAACTTTTAAATGCCATTTGTACATTATTTGCGCACTGTTAATTTACTGTACTGTCTCAGATCCATATAATGAGGTTCTAGTTCTATAGTATTTGTGAGTATGTATAGTGAAGTAAATTTTATGTCCTGGTAAACTGATCTTGTAGATCTGAATTGACTGCAAAATCCTACTGGTTATTTTTTATGAATAACAACGTGGATGATACGTAAATGCATGGAACAGGAAGTAGTTGTAAGTTAGTGAAAATTGGTCTGGAACGTGAGTGAAATTATTTATCAGAAATAATCCTTGCAGCTTTTTTTTACCTTTTAATATTTTATTGAAGAAGCATGATAACCCTAAAATAATTAGGCTTTATAAAAGGTGTGTATAGAATTCATCAGTATAATAGTATAACTTCAAGAGAACATTACTGCTTAATGTGAACTGTAGCTGTTGGAGAAAGTATCAGCTATTACTAAGTATTTGCCATAAAATGTTGATTTGCTGTTCCCTAGGGAGAGTCATTACCACTAATTAAATGCCATGGCTAAAGCTGCTTGAATTCAGCCAACCAATTTGGTGTTTATAAACTTTGTATGTTTTTCTATGAACCTTTAACTCCTTGTTTTTAGGCAAATTTCATTAGGATTGTCATAATGAAAATCATTCATAGAATTAGAAATGATGAGTAGAGGTCTGGAAAGTGACCACTACATGTAGAGTGAACCTCTGTGTGGTATGTGTGTAGGTCCATGGGCTTCATTTGTATGCATGTGGCATTGTGTTGACGAATGTCTTGTGTGGTGATACAGTTTTGTAATAGCTAACCCTATTAATCGAATAGTACACTGCAAGTCAGTGGATATTCATCTGGGAATGGCCACTGCGAATATGAAACAGTGTATGACAAAGACAACTTGCCAGTTGGCAGAAGATATCCTGTGAGGACCTTGAAGAAACTGGATTTTCCACATCCTGGCCATGCACAAAAATAATAAATCAAGAGTCGTGATTGCTCAGACAGTGACTGAACAATCAAGTCAAACTGTCAACAAAGCATCTGCGATTTGGCAAGGGAGTCCAACATTGCCAGTGATACTGAACAAAACATTATCTCCCATAACCTGCAGCACCAGAAATATATTGGCAGCTGACTCCCTGAATTGTGAAAACTCAAGGAACAACAGCTAAATGGATTTGATGCACTGCAGCACTTAGGGTAGACAATATACAGTGGAATAGGGAGAATGAGGTGATGAGATGGTTGGGGTGATGGTTTCCATAACTTCCAGTTGTGGAATCCATCAATGCTGTCAATTCCCAGTTTACACCAAGCCCTGGATAATCTGCATAAGGCTCAGAAAAGCCTTTAGTCATCAGGAACCATCACTGTGCACAACTGTAGATATAGTTACCAAGTTTGTTGATGTACAAGGCAGAGAGAAGTGGAAGGACCTTGAACATTTTGTATACAGACCAGTTTTTTCACTGTGTAACTTTCATATTTGTGGATCATGAAGGGAGTTGTTAAGCGACAGTAGTTCAACACCAACAAGGATATGAAGGATACAGCAGACATTGGTTCAAGCAGTAACTGAAATCTTTATTTACAGATGGAATTCACTGCCTATCCTAATAGTGAAATGCCTGTCTAAATGCCATGAGTGATTTTTTTTTAAACATTATGCGTAATGGTCAGTGAAATATTCTTATTACTTGTTTCCTCGTTTCTTATTTTACTTCCATCTTTATCCAATGGCTATTTCATATCTCAAATGGGTTTAATTTGAATGTGCCTCATGATATTCCTTTCACTAAATACATGTTTCCTACTGACAGTGAAGGTACATCTGAATATCATTCTTTTATATAAAAGGAAGTTGAATAATAAAAGAGTTGACAATAGATATAGGAAGTTTTAAGGTTGTGGAAGGTTATAGAAGAACAAAAAAAAGTTGAAACATTATGTTTGAGCAATGTATACTTTAAGAATATGTTATGGAAAATATAATATCATATTATTAGTTATAACCCCCTTAACTAAAGTGATCTTTTTGAAATGTGAACAATTTTCCTTACTTATTGCATAAATATAATAGTGTGTGTATTTGAAACATATTTTTAGGAAATAAGTTATTGATTAAAATATGTACTTTGATCACATTGTTTATTCGGTGGCAAACAAACAACCAGAGACAAATTTACATTCATGAATACGACTGTGTTTGTAATTGACCTGATGTGAAAATTTCCATCCAGTGTTTTAAGAATTGAACTTAACTGAATACCATCAAGAATAAATTATAAAACCTATTTCTTTAAATATCCTGTAGAAAGAAAACTAAAAACCTACATTCCTGTTACATTGATGCTAGCAGCCTTGTCAATTAGTCTCTCAAGCAGGTCACAAATTGATTATTAAGATTTTCATATCCATTATCTAATAATTCAGACTTGAAATTAACTAGAGAGATGGAACTGAGTCTACTTTCTTTCAATAGAGGATGGAAGTATAGTAAACTTAATTCATGACTGTAGCTTCGTTCCTTGTTTATCTAAAATGGAAGTAAAGTTTTAAGTAATGAAAATGAATGTTCAGCGGAGGCAATAAGCTTTTCTGGTATATAAAAATATTCTGAAGAACATTGCAGAAAGATAGAATGTGCATATGTTTATCAGATAGATTTGATTTGACAGGTTTTCATAAAAATTCCTAAAATTTTAATTGCATTCAACATTGTGTCCTTCAACTGTATATATTTTATAAAAAATATACTATTATTTGAAATATTTTTTTATTTCCTCTGGCTTGTCATATAAGATATCTACATTTGATAAAATATTTCTACTTTAAAGCCTTCGAAAATCTGTTGCATATTTACACCTTTGTATTATTTACATTAAACTGAGTCTATTCTAGGTGAATATATTAAATAATTTTTTACCATAAATCCTCTGAATCCTCCTGTGAAAAAAATATTTTGCTCATAAGCTTGAGTTTTACTGTCAGTGTGTCTTCTAGGTTCGGATTCTATTCTGTGTGCTGGAGAGTATTAATTATTGGTTCAATTCTCAAGGTCAATAAGTATGGCGGTCACTGACCGCTGGTCACTTGATACACGTCAAATATGACTATAAAATATAAACGCTTCCTCTTCTTGCTTTAAGCTTGCAATTGAAGAGGACAATAACTGAATAAAACTAGAATTTTTTTGCTTTTATCCTACTTTTCTTGTGTAAAAATAAATGGACTATTCATCTATTTTTCACGTTTCATGATATTGCTTGCTTTTTTGCAAGCCTGTCAAAGCTGCAGGAGTTGAATTCAACTTCTACAATATCTCGAGGAACCAGCTTGACCTACATATGTCATGGGGACCTTTATCTGGGTCTAAATGTAATTATGTGGCATGTAGTCTGATTTTCAATGGCTTTACTGTAAGAATATTATAAATGTGATGGTAAGTCCACTGCAGCAGAGTGATGTCTATTCTAAATGACACAAGTGACAGTCTAAATGACAAGCCAATGAGCTGTATGATGACCAAGGGTCAGAAATCAAATGTTTTCAGTGGCGTGTGAGGTGAAAATGTGTTCAGCATGGGGAATTTGTTTTTGTGGTATATATAAACATTTCTTTATTTAACATTGCTTTAACAGTATGCAGAAGTACACATAGAGTATGGATTTCAGTCTTAACCTTTTTATGTTTCAACCTTCATCTCTCATTTTTTATTGCATCACAGGGTTAGTAAATGAAATTAAAGATGGTACTGCAGGAGAGCAAAGCCAAAATACAGGGTGTGGCAGTATAATTTGCTGATTTGAATTCAATTGATTTCACCTTTTTATCTAAGTGTTTTCATATTATCTGGTCATTGCCACCAACATCAACATGGAACTGTCATTGTCTAAGATAAATAAATTTGTTGAACTATTTAACTAAGTGATCATCCTGCAAAAATCTCACATTTTGTTGATTTGGGGAAAATCAAAATGTTTATAGCATAATTTTTTATTCCTAGATTTATAGTGTTTACTAGTAAAAGGGTTCTGAAAGCATTTCTTAAATAAAATTGGTCATTGATAACATCAAATGAATAACTGTTAATCTTCAAGAGTAATGAAGCTTAATTCTTGAAATTTGTGTGTACGGAGCTAAATATAACTCCTTGGAAAAATTTTTAAAATTACATTTTCAGCTTCTATTTTACTCTGAAAATTAATTTAATATATTCTCTCCATTTTATTTACTCGCGATAATTATAAGTTTTTAACATTACGTAAGTCAGCAAGGTTCCAAAATTACACAATGTGTCATAATGAATGTTTGTGACATTTACTTTCAAATAAGCAAACTGACATAACTTCTGATGTTAAAAACACCAGTGACACTGGAAAAATTTTCAAAAGGTTGAAATAGGCATTTATTGTACATCCATGGCATAGATAGCATGCATTCATGATTTCAATTTTATTGCCATGAAATTCCACATCACTCAGTGAGAGTATTTGAATGTTTGTGATGAGATTCTCAACATTATTGAGATTGTAATTTTGTCTTGCCGGCTAAATATTAGATACAGGTTATGAAGTTCTTAAGAAAGAGTATGGCCAAGTCGAATGTTGAAATAGGAAGTTCTGTGCATGATGGTAGAGAAGAGAGAATCAGCAGAAGAAATAGAAAGGTGGCAGGAGAGTTGTGTGCAGAGCATATTTATCGGCAGAGGGATTTTGAGAATTGTGATAGAGGGGAGAATGAATGAGGGAAAAGAGGAAGGGGTGAGAAAAGGATAGGGATGTTGGATGGAATGAAGGGAGAAAGGAAGTATGCTGAATTGAAGATACCCACCCTGAATATTCTGTTAAGATGGACCTGTGAGTCTGCATATGGACGACAGAGGAGCTGGATGGAAATTGTAGGGACTTGGAAATAAGTAGCAAATTCTGGGTACATTTGAAGAGGCGAAGCAAGAAGCACATGGGTTTGTCCACGACCTGTAACGCTAGGCGTGGGAGGATGGACCAGAGTGTCCCCTGTTGTGAAAGCATTTATTGAGATAATGAATTGACTGATGAGGATATATGTGCATGAATTGAGTAACATTTGGATGCTGTATGTACATGCATTGAAAATTATTTTCCAAGTGAGTTTGGAAACTTGATAGTGCAATCCATTGACGAAAGATGCTGTGTCTTGATAATTCTCATGACATATCAGGATTTGCATTGCAAATATATTCCATCCTATGATTCCATTGGTGCAACTACTAAGTGTTCCCTTGGGAACCTGTTAATCTGCTGTTAGCTGGTCATCAGGTTTCCCAGGGCTCAAACCATCAGAATGTATGCTGTATTCTCAAGGTTGGCCGAGCCCAGTATTCCTGTGGGTTATGGGGATCGGATCAGTAAGGAGGCTAGTGTACTGGTGCCCTAAGGGCCAAGGTTCATATCCTCGAGATGACAGACATTTTTAGTGGTATCTCAATTCCTATTTGAGGTGCTTTGTGGAAGGCACTTTAAGTGAGTGCACCATCTGTCGGATGGGATATTAAACTGCGGACCCCTTGGTGCCTTTCATTAGAGTAGTCTAATGCTGACACCGGGTATTTCTCCACTCTTCCTCCTTTCCCTTTCATCACTAATGATGCAAATGACCTTGGGTCTTGGTCGCCTCTCCTAAATTTACTACTGCTACTCCTGTGGGTTACCTGAGGAGACAGATTAGTCAGCCGACTAGTCCAGCTAGCAGTTTCATAGAATGGAATATGACGAACTTTTGTCTGATTAGTTTAAAAGGGACTGTTCACTGCAATTGGTAATTGTCAGAACACTTGTGAATGAGAGAATCAATTACGTTCATTATTTTATTTTACAAATGTCATGTCAACTGATTGTCTTTTTCCACATGCAGCCCACCAAAGACTACAACAGTGTCTGGAGCTCCAGTGCGTGGTAATGCTGATTTTCCAGTTGAAGCAGTGCAGGCATTCCATGAGAAGCCACGTCCGACCCATGATTCTCACACCCATCACACCAAACCTGGCAACATCCATCAGCCGAGGAAGTGAAACCATTCTTTTCTAACGGGATATTAAAGGAGCCAACGAGTTCCAGTCAGGGTTACTTTTAGGGTTTTGAAGGACAGAGTTAAACATTACTCTCTTTATCTGCTGCTGACTTGGCATTAAGAGACTGTGCATTGAATGATGATGTTTAATGGAATTTTTAATGTCCATATTTTCTGGATTTATTTTGATTTATTGACCATTTCACTCTGCTTTAGAAAAAATGAAAGAGTGGGTGGAAGGGATGGCATTCCTTGGAATTTGTATTTCTTTTGCTTTTGGAGCGGTGTCTATGTTTGTAGGTAACTAAGAGAAAAATGATTTTTTTCATTTATATTCTGTTGTTTTTTTGTGCTAATATGGATTTGTTTAACGTTAATTGTTGTCGGTCTACCTTCATTCTTTGTGCAAATGTTTCTCAACTGAACTTTTCGCAGGGTAGTTAATTTTATTTTTAATGGATGCTATTTTTATTTTGCCAGGTGTTGTTTAGGGGCCATTTTGTTATTTTTTCCATATTTTCTTTCCAAGTTTTAATAGTTTTTTTTTTACAATTCGGGTATAAGGTTGGTTTACTGGCATTCACTCATTCATTTACCTGTTGATTTGATTAATTTTCAATGATTGCTTTGCAGTGATAAATTTCTTGGGATTAACTTTCCCTAATTTGTTAAAAAAAATGGCTAGATTATAAGGATTAGCAGAAGTACTGCTTTAAGAAGAAATGTTTATTTTTTAAAGATTTCATTAGTGAAATAAAGAATATGAACAAGTTCACCCATAACATTTTCATTATTTTGCATGCAGTGGTCATGTATGGTTATTCATTCAGGTTTGAAAGTGTTTCTTGTGGGATTACACCTCTTGCGTGTAGCAGTTAGTGAAATTAAAATTTTCCTATTCGAGGGTGAGTCCTGAAATAAATTATTCTTAATGGTAAGAAGCATGCTTGCATAAATCCTCTGATGATGTTTTATTGTAACTGTTTTGAGCATATTGCTCTATTGTGAAGATGATATTTAAACTGTTTATTATAAAACATTTAATGATAAACTGCAAGTATGTTTCTAGCCATTGTAGGGCAGTTACACCAAATCAGACCTTATGCTGCAACTTATATTCCTTATTCTTCGGGCAAAAAACGTGTTGCCAATTTTTGCTTAATTAATGTGCTAGGCAAATGTTTCTGTGATTTTTGTCTAATTGTCCATAAGTGGTGTCATTTAATTACCCGTATAATGAAGCCATGAGCGAAATTAAGCAATGAGTGCCATGTATTGGTGGCACTGATTGCTGTAGAAACCACTGCCTCTTAGCATCTTAAAAAAACTACGGAATTTCTAAGATTACCCTGTTAGCATATCCTGGTGGACCCTAGAAACATCTTGATGTGATCCATTCCTTCTTAGTGTTGAGTAAACCTGGATATCTTGTTATTAATAATGGATTCTTATTTAAAGGACTTGTTAAGTTTACTTGAACATGGTTTATATTAAAAGCATCAGGAAAAGTCCGATTTATTTCAGATATTGCTACAATGCCTCAATTTTCTTCATAGTACATCCCTCGAGCATTGACACACTTTCCAGCGGCATTTCCATGACTCAAAGGCTCCCTGGTAGACTGATTCCAGAAGGTCCTTTAGGGTACAAGTGCAAGCCTCTTTGATAGCACTTAGGGTCCCAAGGCGGTGTCTTTTGAGGGAGTATTTCAGTTTTATAGGAATAGAAAATAACCTGCTAATGCCAAGTTGGGACTATAAGGGGGTTGGGGAATCATCGTGATGCCACCGCAGAAGGTCTTCGCAAGCAGACACTCAGTTCTGCTCTTGGTCGTCCGTCAAAGACCTTTGGGACAAGTTTAGTGCAGATCTTTTGCATAGCCAAATTTTCAGTGATAATGGTATGCACTGTCACATTCTTATCAATGCCAAAAAGAATATACAATCAGATTGTGTCGGTCTAAATTCAGCACTATCAAGTGCATGTTGGCAAAACAATTTTACTGATACTTTTTGTACAAACCTTATATGCAAGATCTTATAAGTGCAATAATATCTTTGAGTTTACTCACCTAGAATTGACAAAGACTTTGAATTTTAGTTTTAACTATCTCTGTTAAGAGCAATGTAGTAAAAACTACAAATTTTCAATTATGAACCCAGAATTTACATAAAAATCCATTTGGAAAGGGAATTGATAAAATGCATGTTCTTTTCATGTGTTGACCATTGGGTCATTTTCAGGTGAAATTACCATTAATTTGGCATGTCTATTTATACCATTCATGGGGTGGTAAGGAGTGGGACCAATGTGTTAGGTGGGAAAAGAGAGGTGTGTAGTGGTGATGAAAGGATGGGAGACTCCAACCCCCTTAAAAGGTCTGAGTGATGTGGAGGAAGGGTTTCACGGTTTGTCCTTGGATTCCTCACCACTCTTTGTCATTTAGGGCTTAGGCACAAGTATTAGCGTGCTTATGTTGGCAGGCAGCTGGCTGCCACAGTTCCAAGTGAGGCACTTAAATGGGATAGGAAACAGTGGGGAGTGAGAGGGAAGCACTTGCTCATTAACTAGGGTTGCGTTGTCCATTAATTGTAATACAATTTTAAGATTCTCGAGTGCATCCAGTTTTCTACCTTCCTATTTGGTATTAAGGGTGATTGGAGTGAAATTACTTATTAGGCGATTCTCCAGCAGATGCTTCATAAGTATATAATGCTTTTCCCCTACCTTGTGGCATTTCCTGTTCATTTATTTAGATGGCGAGGCTTCTTCCATCCTATATCCTGTGCTGTCACCATTTAATTGTGAAGGGTATAAAAATAGATACATTTAAGGGAATGTATTGTCACCCGGAGATGACTCGGAGAGCTGTAACCTCAGTGATATTAATACAATTTTAATGGAAATCACCAGTGTTTTTCTATTAATTCGTTTCCAGTATGGAAAGTTTCCCCAAAATGAATCCTGCGACTCTATGATTTGGAAAAAAACCACAGCTTCTTAGAGATGACAAGCGACTTCAATCTTATGTTTTTCTATTACTGGTTTTATGATTTAAGTTTGTGTGCTAATATATTATATTTTTGCCTCATTAAAGTTTTTTATTTCATTTGAAATTAATTTTATTATTGTTATGGGTGAATTCCTTTCAACTTTTAACGTGACCATCAAAGATGTAACTGTAAAGGGCATGAAACATTTTTTTTCCAGCAGGAGCAATAAAAAACCTAAAATAATACCACCACCATTAACATATCTTAGTCAAGGGTATTATTTTGCTATAATATTGATGAAAATCGCTTTCAAGAGGTTGAATAATGGTGAAAACTCATTGAAAGTCATCCAGAATTTCAAGGAAATTCTAAATGAATCATTGGGTGCCAGGTAAGAAACTGTGTGTCTGCATTTTGGTCTCAATCAAAATAGAAATAAGCCCTCCCCAATCAATAGCTAGAAACACCACTTGGTTGAATGAATTGCTAGTTCTCTCAGAATTGGAAAGGAGTCTGTTAATGAAGTACACAGTAATCATCATGCAACACTCTTTCAGATGAGGAACCAATAAAAAGAAATACATTACCTTCTTCTAAAGGGAATTGTGATAGAAATGCGTCGTCTATGGCAAGGGCAACAACTATGGTCTCTGTATTAACTTGTAGTAAATTGCATTCTAGTGCCTCAACCCCATCTTTCTGTACAACTTGTGCTAATAAGAAGAGAAAGTACAATGCACTATTCTGGTGGCACAACGCCATCCTGCCTGTGGTGAGGATAACAACTAATTGATGAAATGATTGCGGTAAATATTTTATGTGAATCTGTGACATTTTATCTCAAATTTTTAATTTTGGTTGGTGAAGGGATGTTCATGGAAAGGATGTATGTAATGAATTGTGAGGGTGGGAAAGAACCAGATGGCTAATGAGAGGGAGGGCTCATGTTGATGACTTTGGAAAGGAATTTGGGAAAGATTGGCCAGTGGAGGAGAGCTGATGGTGACATTAGATCATTTGGATTGGGAAGAATATCTGACCTTGACGATTTCCAGTTGCTAAATATTTATCACTCGAAAGCCTTTTTGTGCTTGAAATGGAAAAAATACAGACATATTTGAGTCATGCTTGGCAGAATAACTAGGCTAACCTAACTAGCATATCCCACTTCCTGGAATAATGTTGAAAGGCTGGTGTTCTATGTTGCGGTTGGAACTTTGAGGGGGGCAACCGACATCCTTATGTCTACGGCAATACGCGGGTATTTCCCCAACCTCCTTTAGATTTCTGTGAATAATTTCATCTTTCCTTTCCACCAGTCCCTCTACTATGCTTTCTCTAACTTGTTCGCATCGATCCATCTTCAGTCGTTGTCTTTGTTCAACAAGTTTTAAAATAATAAATATCTTCACCTCATGTTTTAGTTCCTCTAGCAATGAAGAAATTTGCTTTTATCATGCCCATTTGTTAAAAAGGTGTCATTGGCCAAAGGGGTCCATTGTAATTCAATCTTCATTAAAATTAATTTTCTTAAATTAAGTTACAGCCAAATGATGTCCCCATGAGCAAGTAAATAATAATAGGGCGTCTATACAATGACATTAATGCTTGTGTCCCTTTAATTCTATAATTCCACCACCAACTACGACTAAATGTGTTAAGTTATGCCAGTGGAAATAAAAAGATGTACATATAATTAGTTAATTAATATTTTAATTATTCTCTCTTTATAAGTTTTGAACCTATGGTTAGAATGAAAGGACGAATAAGGTTCATTAATACAGAATAATTAATTCAGAATCTAAACAGCAATGACTTTTTGGAGTAATTTACTTTTAATATCCCTTGGTCAATCTTAATTTTTATACTGTTGTATTTAAAATAACCCCCCAATAGTATGAATCCATTATTTTAATATGAAGCATCCCCATAAAATAGCTCCCTTTCACTACCCTTGAACAGACATTAGAGGATGAGTGTACGGTCCGACTAAATTTCATCACATGAATGTGTGTACATAAAAACTGCGATGTATATAGAATCTTATTTTAACCAAGTCCATGGCTTTAATCTACATTAATGCTTCTACTAGAAGAAAATCGGGTCATCTCCTACGATTTCTTTTCTTCTAATGATGACGTTTGTGGAAGCAAACAGCAAAACTTGCTATGGCAACCAGAGACTGGCAACTAGAGTCAAACGTTTGATCAGAAATAAAGAATATTATGAAGTTATAAAAGAATACAAAAAGCTTAACTTTTGACATTTTTAATGTTAGTTCGTTATGTGGAAATGACTTAAACATTAACGTGACACAATATCACCTTCATAGTCCTAATTACAATACTTATATCAATGATAACATTCCGACAATGGCAAGACAAGATTTTCATGAAAATTATACCATTTAATATCACGACACTTTGGAAGGAAGGCAAAAATACGCACTGCATTCGGGATTAGAAATATGAATACATACATGTATTTAAACAATAAAAGTTTTCACGTAAACTAAGTGGTGACACCAACATTCTATTACTTATTTGCAATATGAAGGACAAATGAACCATTAAACGCTCTAAGTGGTGGAACAAATGCTGCAAAGTATTTCTTCAAATATAAATTAAACCGTAAGGAAAGCTTTATAAAACATGAATAAAGCATTATACACGTTAACTCAATTTCTCTGCACCTGTTTACCACTTAAATCATCTGGGAGCCTCCAAAATTTCTAATTTCATTTGTTTCGTAGTTTCATATTTACTCACGGCAAGCTATTAAACAATTTCTTACAACAAATGCTTTACTATAGTGCGCAATATAATATCTGTAAGGGCATAGAATAGTATAATATTGAAATTTATTACCTCCTCTCTCAGCTGTAAGGAAGACTAATTGCGATATAGTTCCAAGTTGTAGTTGAATATTATGCATAAGTTATCAGTTAGAACCTTAATGTTAATTATACCATTGCTATTAAAAAGGTGGTATAAAACATGTTAATCTAGATGAATTAGCAAATAACCGAAGGATAACACCACTAAATGATTTTGTAGAAGCATACGCGACGTGTTTTTTCTTTAAAACGACGTACAGCACTTGAAGTGTGAAGGAACTTAATTATAGTGAATACGCTGAAAGTTTTGCTTCGCTCGCTTTTAATTAGTCTTTTTCAGTTATACCGTAAAACAAGATCGTACAAGAGGAGATAATTTCAGATTTTACTATATTATTTGTAATCATTAATCGTTTTCGATTTTGCCACTTCGGAGAACCAATTTCGCACTTCCCACAATGCATCATAATCCCACCGTTTCAGAGGACGACAGTCAAGTGGTAGTCCTTCCCCGTATTGGACGTTACATGTGTAACCTCATCTAAACCCTCGTAGTTGGTGCTGATCCGATGGAAAAGAGTGTGGGAAAACGGCATAAAATGTGTGGTTAACAGTGTTGTGCTGTGTCAGTGCTATTATTTGTAACAAAATAGGGAATCTCGTCGGAAGCGAGAGGCAGCGCGACTCACATCGGTGCTGCCTTGCCACCATATTTCTTGATAGCTGGCCTGATGTCATGGGTTGTTTTGGAAGTGCGAGCTCAAAAGCAGACCAAGAAGAAAATAAAAGGCGAAAGGAAGCGAACAAAAAGATAAATCAACAGATTCAAAAGGATAAACAAGTATATAGAGCTACTCATAGACTCTTGCTTCTTGGTAAATATCGAACACATCTACGGCGGTAATCGTGTAGTCATGTCAGCCATATTGAGCTGGCGAAGATTGTGATGGTTTGTATGAATATTTCTGTTCTTATTTATGTTTCTGTCTCTTCCAAGGTGCTGGAGAATCAGGGAAAAGCACGATTGTGAAGCAGATGAGGATATTACACGTTAATGGATTCAGCGAAGAGTAAGTGACTTGTTATTCCACCTACTCCTTAAGTACTTGCAAACCGGTAGAATATCAGTGTGTAATTCTAAAATTGCCCTATTGCTCTGCTTCGTGTGTGACATATCTAATTCATATTGGTGAAGGTGCGCAACTCGTAAACATAACTTTCTTGCTTGCAAGATATATGAACCTGTGTCTGAAAAGGATTTGTGAACAAACTCATTTGTTTTCTTCTAAGTTCATCGGTGTTGTCTTTTAAAATTTAAATCACCAAAACGTTGGTTTTTCTTCAGTGTAGTTAGAAATGAAAGTAAAAGATAAATCAACATATCTGTCATGAGACTGTGGAGGACCTGTTCTTTTTATTTCAGAATATTCTTTATAAGTGTTTTGGTTTATTCGTTGTGGGTGGTTAAAAATAAATAATCCTCTAACCGCCCTTGCTGAGTAGGTTACAGCATACCTTTATTACTTTATTGGCTTGCGCAGGGGAAACATTTCCTAAATTTTTGTTCCTCCAAGGATTCGAAACTATTGTCGTGGTCTTTGTGACGATCTCGTTCCTGTGGCCGGAAGGCCCAGTCTCCCGAACCTCCCTCTCCCCGCCGACCACGCCCCCGTGCCCTCCGCCGACAAAAGCCTTCCCCGGTCCTTCCCCATTTCCCTCTTTTATTTCTCCTCCTGATTTCTTATTCTTCAGTCTCCCGGCCCTGGCATTGTTCATTCACTAAAGATCCACTTCACACCCTCCTTTCCCGCGTCGCTCATTTATTTTCAGCTTCGATTCTCTCTCTCTCTCCATATCATTCCGTCACGCGTCCCCCAACCCGTCGCCCATCCTATTTATCCACTTTTGGGTGCATTTTATTGCCGAGGTTCCAGCAAACCATCTCTCTTGTCGCTATTTCCCTCCCTCTCATGTATAAACCTTCCTCTCTCCTCCCACCCCTTGGCGCCACCTATTCCTTCCGCCCCCGCACTTTTTCCACCCCGTGGCCTCATCTCCCCACTTCGCTCTATCTCTGTGCCTCCCCCCGCGCCCCTACCTATCCCTATTTCCTCATTCCCCTCTTCTCGCGCCCAGTCCTGCCTTCTCTCTTCCTCACTCACTCTTCCCTCCAACCCCCTTCCATTCCTCCCTCCCTCCGGCCCATCACCCTCCCTCTCCGCACAGGTGGCCAGCCTGTCGGCAGTTTGCGGGGTGGGGTAGTATCGATCGCAGCGGTGAAGGTTGGACATTTTCCCGAATGTAATTGTATGTTCCATTCGTCCCCCCTCTCTTCTCCATCCCTCCTTTCCTCTTTCTGTCGAAATAATAAAAGCCATCGTCTTTTTTTCTCTTCGATGGTCACCTTCCTTCCGTCGATTTTGGTGGGTATTTGTGTACATCACACATTCACCCGCCTTTCCGCTCGCTTCTACACCCCCTTACTAGTGTCCCTGACTTCACCCAACCCTTTCTCCACCCTCTAACCCTTTCTTCGCCCTCCAGCCCTCTCATGGCCCCGCAAACTCACTCTTCTCCTTCCCGGGCACATGCCTCGCGGGGGAGGGCGAGGCTGGGGGGGGGGGAAGCGACGTACCGGTTGCCCAGGACGTGCATTGCCCGTGGAGTTGCCTCTTCCAAGAGCCTTGACCTTCCCCGATTCCCCTACACACCCTCTTTTTTCGGCCCCCCTCGTCTTCTTGCTCCCCCCGTCGCCGTTGATGTTCCTCCTCGCGAGGTTGAGGTGTCGGGGGTATTCGTTGGGCATCTAGTTCCTATCTCCTTCCCAACAAGCTGCCTCCAACAACCCCAACCGTGCCTATTCCAACCCCGCATCGCCCCTCTTCCTCCTCCACTCCTTGTCGCCGTGACAGCTTAATAAAATCACCGAGAAGGGTTATACCCGCGATTTTTTCCATCGTAGCGCCTTAGTCGTCCGTACTCTTAACGATTGGCTGCCGAAAGGATGCCGCGCCACTCGTCCTCTTTCGTGCGAGATGGTCCCCTGACCTGGCGGCGATGGCCGATCCCCCCTACGCTCTCTCATTGTCCGCCCCCCGCTATTACCCAAAAACCCACCCCCCCGCCTCCACCAAAAATCGGAGTCACTTCTCTCCTTGCTATCGTCTCAACACCTCGCAAGACCACTTCAATTTCCTTCCCTTCCGCTTCGTCTCCAACGTCCCGGACGGTAACTAAGGGAAGCCGACTGAGAAAAGAACCGGTCCCCGCCTTCCCCCATCCGTGCATATCATCTTTGTCATCAAGCTATCAAAACGGATATTTAGGGGTTGAAGACTGTGATTTGGAATTATAAAAAAGGGTACCGCGCTGTGTATGGAGGGATATGTCATTCGTAGGCGCTTTTATAACTTTTCTTTGGCTCAATGTGGCGTAGGAGCAGTTTCAAAGTTCCTGTTTCCATCGATGACGTCTCCGTCGGAATCGAAACACCCCCCCCACCCCCCCCGAAAATCCCGGGTTGCGAACCCCGCGGTATGGTAAACCAGCGGTGATCCCAGACCATTGGTCGTGCTCCGAATTGGTTCTAAGGGACACGGGCAATAATGTTCCTTGAGTTTTGTGGGGAATTGTGAGCTGCATGTTTCATACTAATTATTTAGTAGAGTATTAGGGTTGATCCGCGAGGGTTCTTGCGCTGCGCTCTGCCCAATTCGTGATTCATTTCATAGGCAGTGGTTCACTCGAAGACGATGCGAATTTCGTACACGCCAGACTATTTCTCAGATTGTGATAAGGTTTGCATTGGTCGCCACCTGAAAATTTTCGCCATGTTTTGCAAAAAAATTAAAAATCTGTTACAATCCTGTCCCTTTCCTATTCTGTCCACGCGTCTTTAGACTTACGTTCTGAGCTAATGACGACACAAAAAGGCTTACTCAACCTGGGAGGTGGGTCGATGTAATGCGTGAGAGTAAGCCCTCATCGGGTGCATTAAAACCTCAACGTGACGTGAGAATCTACTCATCCAGTGTGCAGGGGGCAGTTGTTTTTCTTCCATGTGCCACCTGTGGTTTTCCACGAAGCTGTGCAATTTCAGTTGACGCCATACATCGTGTTCCTCAGATATAGCCGGAATTGTTGCATAGCATAACCTGGATTTGAACTCTGGTCTCTCCGGCCGGAAGCCGAACCTAGTTTCCTTCACACTCCCGTTTGTTTATTACGTGAAAGTGATTCACGTTTGATTATTTCCGAGTATTTTTGAAATTATGGAATTTACTGCATCGCTTTTCCTTAGTTGTGTCCTGCTCTGGAGATCGAAGTCCCGGGAAAGTCCAGCGGCGAAGTCTGTGTAAGGCGTCGCTGTTAGCTGAGAAGCAGCGAGCATGCTATAGGTGAAACCAGTACAACTCAATTGACGGCGAAAAGCCATTTATGGAGACTTCTTTGTCTTTTCGAACGTTCGTCCTTTGTAGATACTTCGGATAATGTGGGATGGATTAACCACGGTCCAACATTTTCTTCATTAGCTCTGCCTTCGAAGTGATTTTTCCTCTGTCAATACCGTTCATCACTGCAGGGTTTTAGCTCTTGGATTAACCGTAGTTTTTGGTTGCTAGACTTTTAATATACTTTCATCTTTTATATGCAATTTATTAAATGCTCACTTTAGTCCGTTCCCTGTGCATTGGAGATAATTTGGCTGCTTAAATTCGGACTCTTGGTTCGATATCCGGACGTGGAAGAAGGCTTCTGATTTAATTAATCTATTCGTTTCGGATGCTGTGCGCTAGGCCTCCACCATTATCATGTGGCATACTCCAAGGCACGACGGGTTCTTGAAACCGCGTTATGTTATCCACACACACACGAGAGTGTATGGCACGTGCATACATGGACACATGCATGTATACATACATACGTATGTATGCACGTATACATAAGACGTATTTTGTGTGGATTAAACGCAATTGGTAAACTGGATTAAATTGGTAAACTGCACGAAATGCATACAACGAATACCGCGCGAGGCAGGGCGAATGCGGAATATAGGCGGTGACGCGAGGCGAATCCGGAGAGCGATTAACTGATAGATTGAAACCGTGTCGACCGAAACCGCGGATGGGCGGGTTCTGCCGCTTAGCATCCCTCGGACGGGACTCGCAACAAATAAAAAGCCTCTGTTGAAAAGATGAGACGGCGGACGCAAGGGTTCGATCCCCACCCTGCCACCTACCTCTCTCTTTCTCTCTTCCCCGTCTTGGACCCCTTGAGTCGGCTCAGATGACCTTGGAGCTTCCCCCCATCCCGCCCCCCTCCCCAACACGGGGACTGACTGGGGCCTCAGTTCTTACGGCGGCGGCGGCGTGCGACGCAAGTCGGGCGCCGAAGCCCGGACCCTCCCGGTCGGAAGAGTTCGCCTGTGCTGCCCCCCCCCCCAGTGCCTGCACCCACCGCACTCTTCCCTCCCCCGCCCTCTCCTCCCCCTTCCCCCCTCTTCCTTCCCTCGGAGCCCAACGTGTGGTCGATTGCGCCGGATGCTCTCCCCCGACGGTGGAAGAAGCATATTTTCTCTAAAAATAATTCATGGAGCCGCAACTCCGTCCCCTCGGAGTCGGTCCGTAAAAGAAAGGCCTGGCCCTCTCTCATTGATTGTTTCCCCATGGGTGATTATACCGGAGATCCTGGCGGGTGATATTCGGATTTCGTTTTATTCATTTTCTTTCTCTCCATTCCCCCAGAGCGCGAGCGGATTGGCAGGTGAAGGTTAGTTCTATCCCCCACCCCCTCCCCTTTTCGTAGCTTCTCCTGGGCTCGCCACTTTTGGGGGTGCTGAAATAAAGTGCCGAGAGCCGAAATTGCCATAAAATGACACAGGTGCCGTAACAGGTACTTTTTTTTAATGGGATATGTCTAAACGGAGGATAATTACGGAAGGGTAATGTTGTAAATTGTGTCATTTTACATAGAAATAGAACCACTGATTACTGGAAAAATAACGCAGTATACATGCCCCAAATGTCATTAGCCTTTGTTTTCTTTCATTAGCATTATTTTGAAAAAAAACAGTCTGAACACAAGTACAAGGAGCAGATGAATTAAACCCGGATCGACAAAAATTGCGGACGGTTGTATGAATTTTAATAGTAATTCGCGGAGGTTGATTTGTGTGGGGAAATGAGATCGCATTAAAAAAGGCCTCACGGTAACCCTAGCCAATTTTCTCACATTCTTTGCAAACAGTCTCCCAAGGTCTTTGCTTCACTGTCCGGGGTATGTGTTAAGTGTAAGGATGTAGGGTGGGGGGAGGGGTTTGAGTGGGGTAAGTGTTCTGGGTCGACCGCGGTATAGGTCAGGCTGTATTGCCAGCGTCGGAAGTCTTGCGTTCCAGTCACGTGTTGAGGATGTTTCATTTCAGATTAGTTCATATATTTTTCGGTGCGATATGACCTTCGCTTGTGAGCTAGACGCGGGTAAAATATTGAAGTTTTAGTTTGGGCTAAGTTAAAGTATTAAAATACGACTATTTTCAAAATGTATTAATTTTCTCTTAAGTTTTGCAGAAAGCTTTGAAGAAGTGTTCCCATGGGTTCTGGATTGTTTATAAGAAAAACTGCACGTTTTAAAATTGGCCGTCACCGGTAGGCTACTGATAGAGATATAAAATACGAGTGTAGGCGGAAAACTAATGCACACATGCTTGTAGAACACAAACGAAATGACCTTCAGAAGCACTCCTGGTGGCATGTGGAAGTAACATTCCCCCTCAACACGCATGCGCAGGTTTGAGGTCGGTATATTCATCCATTGTATTTCGAGAAGCAGAAGTATGGAGACGTGTTCTAGTGCTTTAATTTTACTATTCATTGATTTACAGTAGCGCTATCAACATCATCGTCATCTTAAACGACCATGAATCTCGGTAGGAGTTTCTTATTCAGCAGTTAAAAATTCGATAAGAGCACGCTGTTTAACTCTCGTTGACATAGCACTAGAACACGTCTCCATACGTCCGCTTCTCAAAATACAGTGGATGAATGTAACGACACCAAACCTGCGCATGCTTGTTGAGGGAGAATGTTACTTCCACATGCCACCAGGAGTGCTTCTGAAGGTCATTTTGTTTGTGGTCTACAAACATGTGTGTATTCGTCTCAGCCTACCCTCGTTTGTTTCGGTTTCCTTTTTCGAGTACCATCTAAAAAGATCAGCTGTATTAATCATTCTTCTAAAAAAATTAATGCAATTTTTTCTGTTGTTTTTCTTTTCAAATTTTGTATCTCGGAAGTGAGTAGGTATAAAATTATTTCGTTAACCCTGCCCTAAGTTTTTGGAACAGGCATACACCATGAATTAACGCTGGAGAAAACATAACTGGGAGTGTTTAATTTGGATAAAATGTTTTATGGTTTTCTGTAATTATCGTGATTCTCCAGAAATAGCTGTGAATTACAAATATTACCGCATTAGTTCTGGAACTGTTAATCTGTTAGCATACAGATTTTTTTAAAACAAAACAGAAGAAGTTAAAGGTTTTCGCTCTCCTATCTTTCAAAGTATTCTTAAAATTTTACAAATCGCTGAGTAAAAGAAAATTATGTGATCAAACGAACAAGTGTGGTGTAGCCGGGGAAAAAGTCAACTTGTTGGCAGAAATTGGGAAGGCAAGAGATGGGGAGGCAAGTGGTTTCAAGGGACAGCGGACGGACTGTGAGATTGTGGAGGGAGTGAGGGAGAAAGCCAAAAGTAGGACGTATGCTCTGCTGGAATATGGTTTATTATAATGCAGGCTACCTAAGGATGTTTGGTATAGTGTTAGCTGGAGTTAAAGAGGAATGTGCTATAGTTAATTCCTTGGTGCAACAAAAGCCACATTTACCACATTACTGCTGTTGAAAGTGACGTTTTCCTAATGTTGCGAACAAAATCAGGCAATTTTCATGGGATGCCAGGGATTAGCAGACGTTGTCGCGGTGATTTGCGAATATTCCCGGGATAGTATTGCAGATTGACATATCTCCAGGCGCGTGTGCGTGAGATATTCAGGCAGCTTATCTTTCCCTTCGGCTGCTCGCCAGGCGAGGACTTCAAAAACGTACCCCCCACCGAGGGTTCGTAGCTCGCTGGAGATCCTGTGACCCAGTCAGGGCGACGAGTTCGCCAACTCTCCCTGAATAAGACGCATATCTTGAAATCGCACAGATTTCCTGTTTCTGGGCCTGTTTCTCCCGCCTACGCTCAGGACGATCGGCTCAAAGGTGGGACGAACGTTGTTATTAGATTTAGAATGTGCTTAGTAGCCGCTACTTGTGAGTTTCAGATCATGTATTAAGGGGTCAGTGTAAAATGGTAGTTAGGCGTTATGTAATTCGTACTGTTTTTAAAATTGGCATATGAAATTTTGGAATAATATCGTCGTAATTCACCTTTTTAATGATAAGTAGGTCACCACAAAATTGAACTAAGTAATTCTATTAATGATAAATAAAAAATAAATGTGTATGCACTATATGATTTGAAAAAATTATATAAACGCCCTATTTAAATTATCAGCTTGTGGCTTGCCGTTTTCTTAGCCCAGAACTTTCGTATTTATTTATCCCTGACGGATTCGCAAATTTGCCTCTGCGATATCCATTGTTAAAGGAGGGAGGTTTTTTGGAATTAGTTTACGTTAAAATCCCTTCTGCATGTTATAAGTTCAATTTATAATTTTAGTTTATTTTAGTCTGCATTTATTATGTCGAAGGTTCTTGGTTTTGCATTTTGTGAGTCTGAAAAACAGCAATATTGCTGGCAGGTGTATTTCATTCCTTTTTTTAAATGTTTTCTCTATTTCGCTGCACCCTCTCAATATTTCTAGTCTCTAAATTCACGAATAATTTACAGTGAAAGTTAACGATCATTAGTACTCGGATATGTTTTGGCTCACGGTATAGCTGCAGAGAGGCTAAGGAAAGAAAGCGCGAATCTAAGTTATCTTTTGTAATTATACTTCTCATGAAAAAAATATTGTAAACGTTTTGACCCCTCTCTTTCGCGTCGATTTCGGTTACTATCTCTGTGTTAATTCAGGTGTTACTTTTTCGCTCTGGAGTGATCACCTTCTGAAGATATTTGTTTTTTTTTTAATTTTTTATAAACGGCTGAAGAAGGAAAATACTGTTAAAGAAATAATTTTATCCCTCTTGGATTTCTGTTGGAGTTACGCGCGAATAACTTATGCTGTAGTTTTCAATATCCCGAATTTCCTTGCACGCGGCGTGACCGTCTTCCGGAATCATCCCCTCTACAATTGGCAACCCTAGTCTCTGCCTGCCTCTCGATTCTCGAGCACTCAGGATCCACATCTTGGTGAAGCTCGCTCTCAGATTGAGATGCGAGCCGCCGCCCTCTCTTCAGTTTTTCATTCGAGTCATTGACTGTTGGAGCCGCTTATGCTTAGCTTTGTTCCGCCTCCTGGTGGTTTATTCGATGTGAGAATTGCAAATAAGTCATTCTACGTGTGATTTGTGACCTCAGAAACCATAAGGAATCCGGTCGGCTCCTTAAGGATGTCATTTGTAGGGCTTCTGGTATGGGGCACCTAAGAGCTCGTCAGTCGATCCTTCTAAGCACTTGCCTTTATGTAAACCTGTTGGTACTGTTGAAAAATTGTTGGTGTTGATGGGCTTCATGAGGTCATTTGTTCTTCATCATTTAATGTGCAGTGAAAACAATTCGTACTTGACGGTTCTTGGAATTTCAAAGAGAGGGGTTTGGAAATGCCTCGTTTAGATTGCAGAAATTCCCGTTCCAACCCCTTCTGTTTTGGTTGATACATTTAGTTAGCTATTAAATATTAATATGCCTTAAAAATAATGTAGCAGCCGTACGTGTGACACAGGTAGCTGGGAGGGAATTAGTGAAGCTGAGAATGTTTTGGGTGACTGATAATCCCTATAATGGTTTATTTTTATATGAATAAAGTAAATGAATACATGGTAAAGTTGTTGTTTCTACTTCTTGGTTATTTTCTTGAAAGGGCCTGAATAGATGAAAACGTGATGTACGACTTTTTTGTATCGACAACGCAACATTGGTCGGAATAGTATATGCCTTTTGCATCAAATTTAATGGAATGTTTTTTCTCTTCGGTGTCTTGAAAAAGTTGTTACGCCTCGGAATATCTCCCATTAAGAAAAAATTAAAAAACGGCTACTAGAAACCGTGCGTATAAAACTGTTACGTAGACTTTTTTTAACTTTTGAAAAACCATCTATTGTTAGGTGGTTCAGAACAACGGCGGATCATAATTGAATGCCTTTTCTTTCTTTGAGACCTTAGCTGTAAGATCATGGATTGAAAAATGCATCTATGATCTGACAAATGCGTTAGTTAAACTAAAAGATAAAGGATATGAGGGTTGCCGGGTCAGACGTTTCCTTTTTATGGCTCTTTACTGCTTTATTTTAAGCGTCTTTAAAACATTAGTTAGGATGTACGAACTAAAAAATTAAAAAGCGGAAGATAAATAAATTTATTGTGTAATTTTTCTTCGCCAAATTGATTTGACGTTGATCGTTGTCAACATCAATATCCATCGAAGACGGTATTAAACTGGTTTAAAATTAAATTTATTATTATCCAATTTGCATTAATGACGTCGGTTAGGTATCCTTAAAGAAGTTTTGCCCTTTTCTCTTCTGCGCGGAGGAAAAAGATTACCAGGTGAAGCAGGCAGCGAAGGGCACAGGGATTTTAGCCGCAGCGTTCACCTCGCCTGGTCCGATGTTGCGAGGCGAAGGTTCATTATAACACGCAGCTGTGCACATTGCTTAACAAATATTTTTTTCTGAAAACTGCACAACGATAGCATCTTTTAAACGGTTCTTAACACCCAGGGAAACTCTAATGGAAGGCCCGTCGACCCGTAAAGAGGGGCAGTGCCTCCCCGGCGACACGAGGGCGCAAGGTCTGGCGGCTCACCTTCATTTCGCGCCCTGCACGCACCCTCTTGGGAGACGACGGTCGGGAGGGGTGCGGCCCGCTGACGGAGGCGTTCAGGGACATATTCGTGTGGAGGTGATGGGATAATATTCATTTGTTGCCTAAACGGTAATTTCAAATCATCTTTTAAGATGTTCACTGAGATGTCCGTTAAGCATTTTGATTACAACATTATATTTCAAAAGCGATAAGTTCAAAGTAAACATTAGCATAAGGCTACCGGTCATTTTCAAGAACCCAATTCACAGTGTCATGATCTTCGATTGGCGGCGCCAGTCACGTTTCGTTCAATGCGCACTACTTCGATTTCACTGGCTTGGTATGCATCAGCTTTTGTCATGCATACCAATCAAGCTGTCGCGTTAATATGAACTTAAGTGTCAAGTTACGTTTCCCTCGACATTTACCCGCACAAACCAGCCCCGAAGAGAGCGGTCCTCTTTGCCCTCCCACAGAGAGAGAGGCCTCCTAGAGAGAGGGGAGGGGAGCGAGAGGTGAGGGGGTGGCGGTTGGTTGCGGGATGTTCGGGGGCGGGGAGGATCCTTAAAATACTTTAACACCCACCGCCATCTCCCTCCTGGACTCGCGCCTCCTTAAGCCTCTTCAGGGGGTGGGAGCCAAGAATTTTATTCGCGTCTTTATATTAGTAAATATAGACACTCGCTTCCTGCTCTCGTTGTGGAATTACAAGAACACCTAGCTCACTCCCTTGAAGTGACGGCTAGCCGAGGGTTGCGTTATTCCCCCGAGGACACCCACGCTCTCTCCTACTTGTCCCCTTTCAAATGGCATCGGCTCCTGATTAATTTCATCCCCCCAGTCCCTGTAACTATTGACGTTTTCGCAACATGTGCGAAGGACGGAACCCAATTTAATATATATATATATTCTGTTCTGTTCCTAATTCCTCTTGAGAAAGGTGGTTGCACCACCGAAAATTCGAGAAGTAGTGAGTCCCTCTTTTATATATGTTTTAGTTTCTGTGTTTGCTATGACTATTTAGTGAATTTTATATATATATATATATATATATATATATATATATATATATATATATATATATATATATATATATATATATATATATATATATATATATATATATATATATATATAATGTCGTTTTGTTTACAGGCGTTGTGCGTACTTGCATTGAAATGCCTTGCTCCCTAAATATGATAATCGTAGAAGTGCCTAATATCGCCGCAGGTTATGTGGTCAGTTTTATACGAGTTGGCGTAATATTCATGTTAAAGTAGTACTTTCCTGTGTTTGGGTTGTAGGTAGCCGTTAAGTATTCCTTTCTCCTGTCCCAAACGCTATTTTCCTTAACCTGAACGTCAGTGAACGCTAATCACCTCTGGCTTCGTGTTTACCATCATTTTGAAATTGGTGTACGGACGGGTATATAATGAGCGAGCCGTTATTGCGTTTCTTTGACTGATGAGTAAATGTTCTTCTAGTATTTCTCGTGAATTCCATTCTTTTCGGCGATGGTGCCTGCATCGTTAAGTGCCGTAGGTTTCCCCGATCTTCGCGCGTGACCTTATTTTTACCTCAAGAATCCCCTAAAATGTGGATTTGTGTTGAACAGCTGTGGGTTTCCGTAACCGATTTACGAAGCAGCTGGTCGGATTTGGATGACTACTAGTTGCTTACGAAAATATTGAAATTTTTTGTTCCGTTGGTGTGTACCTTTTTCCCTTTTAATCTCAGCGCTGAAGGCTGGGAGTACGATTTACGCCTGAGTCTGGAGGATTCTAAGCACTTAATTCTTGTCGTCGCCAGGCGATCCTTCACCGTCCCACGAGTTTCCTAATGACCACGAAAAAAACTGAAAGGCGACCGATATTAAGAGTTTGGTCACAGAGTTGACCGATCCTCTTTCTTCTTATGACGCTAGATTTAAAAAAATAAACTTGCATCTATTTCCGCCTGTAGAAAGAAATTCCACAGGATTATTCTCTGTGGAAAGGGGCTGAATAGGATTTCGAAGCGTTAAACCTAATCATCAGAGAGCGACGTCACCACTCTATAATTTGTTGACCTGCCTCCTCTTGATGTCCTCTTTTGCATCCTGTTTTGATCCCAGCCGTCACTGGCGGTGTGCCGGACGGGAGCGTGTTGGTTGTTTCTGGAGCATTCAATTAAGATACATGAAATGGTTGTCGCAGGGAGGAGGCGTTGGCGCTGAAGGGAGAAGATGAACACGCCGTCGGCAAATTCCAAACGAGGGGTCCCGGGCGATGCAACTCCTCGGAGGACGCCGCGCATACCTTTCTTTCGTACGTGAGGTAATGATGATGAGTGTTCTGCCTTTAAAGCGACCCCTCCCGCGGTAGCTCTCCACGCTCGAGGTCATCCGCCATCAAGCCCTTTCCTTCCTGGCTTCCGTCGTCGATTGAATTCCTCTTTCAGTTTTTTCCCGACTTTTATTAAACAGGATGCGTTCCGAAAGTAATGCAATTGATATTCCCGCGCCGCTGTTATTGATCGGATTGGGATCGAACCACATGGGGTAGGTGGGGTGGGGGAGGACGCTAAGCTTTGCCGCGAAACCGGTCTCAGTGCTCTCCTAGCTGAGAAAGCGATAGGACGTCAATTATTGTAAACATCTGCGCGCTGATCGTGTGGCGAAAAAAATGGAATCGACGTTCGAGCAACGTTACGCGATTACTAAGTTTTGTGGTCAACTGTAAATAATCTCTTGAGGAGACTAACAATATAATTCGTGAGGCTTACGTGAGGGATTCTGCTCTGCCCTACTCGGCAAGTTTCGAGGTGGTTTGCATTACTTTTGGATCGCACCCTGTATGCTTATATTTGCACCGCATCTATCCACTACTTCGCCCCACCTAGACTAGTCTAGTATCACTAGTATTTTCCAGTCTATTCTACGCCCACATTTCAAACGGGTCCGTCTTTGTGTCTCCCTTTTTTTAAGTGTCCAAGGCTCTAGTCCTTGAATGCTCTTCTCCAAAACAAACGTTTCACCATTCTTTCCCTCTCCTTTACTTTAAGAGCTCGTCAAAGTAGTCTCTTTTTCTAGACGAAGGCTTCCGTACAAAATCGTCTCCTGGTCTTCAACTCTCAGCTGCGATACACATATTGTACTTTAATCAGCTTCCTAGATGCTTGATGGCTGTTGCGTAAGTAAAATTGTCTTCCAGCTTGTTAGCATCATCTCTTTGTAATAAACGATGAACAGATGGACATTTTCTCATTGCTAATTTTTTTTATCTCGCAGAAAATTGCATTTGTTGGTCCCTCGTTATGTTCCAATTCCGGCGTGTTGCATTCTCGAGTGTGCAATCCATGTGGAAGTGCTTCGCGCAAGGCGTTAAGTGACGTGTGGGTGTGCGCGACGGACATTTCGAACCACATTGACGCTTCTTTTTGAAATAACACGCCCAGTAAATGAAATCCGAGGGTCGTATGCGGGAGACCTCAGACAATGTTCTTCCTCCACTCAACGTGGGCGTGGTCGTACGGTTCCGTGGGTGTCCGAGCACGCCTTTCGATCTGGGGAATATGGTAACATTTTTGTTCGACGCAGTCGGCGGCTTTGTCTAATGATTCTCCAGGTAGGGCTCAACTAATCTGTGCCAAATAGTGCGATTGAAGATGGTTAGACGCAACTTCGTATTGTGTCAGGACCGAGGTCCGTAAGTCATTTCAAACGTTTATATTTAGCAACTTCGGCGTGTTAAAAAAATATAAATCGTGAAGTTTCTCCCCCTAGCTCCAGCGTTGGGAATTTCACGCGCGCGCGCGACACGCCAAACGTTTTGGCATTTCCAAGAACTCGACTCACTCTGGGAGTCCGGTTTAATTCCATTGAGGAATAAAAATCATCCATCGGGAGTGCCATTGCACTTTTACTTTCGATTCGGTTAAACGACATGAATGGACTCCATTGTGCGGGACAAAAGTTCTGCCCCGGGAAAGTACCATCTCGCTCGCCCACGGGGGGGGGGGGGGGCTCTCAGAGCCGCGTCCTTCCGAGAATTCCACTTACCCTCTCTCTCGAGAACGAAACGGCACATTCAGTCGCCGGTGTTTCGTGTGTGTGTGAATTTTCCGTGGCTCGTCCTCTCGGTTTGAAGGTTCCAGGAAAATTCAGTCGCCTGGGTAGTGGCGCTTGCCGCCGTGAGAGGGGTCGATTGTATCCGAAGTTCCCCGAAATAGGGAGGCGTCGAGTGGACTAATTTGATACTGAACGGGTGCAAGGCCGTGGAGACCCTAGCGGAGAGAACATCCTCCTCACCTTACTTCTCCACCACAGCAGGCCTTCCCAGAAACTTCCCATAAGGATGAATGATCTGTTAAAGTGCGGCAGAAAATTGTCGAACGTCTAATTCAATGGTTTCAGACCCTACTTTGTGAAAATTCGTAATCACGGAATAAGTAAACTTTGTATTTTTGTCACGTCAAACTTCACTAACTACTAACGGTTTCGATGCGTAGAAATTGAAATTTTTAAAACTGAAAGTTTGCGTTGAAAACGGAAGTAGTGTAACAAAAGTTTTGTTTGAAAAAATGAGGAGTTTACTTATTCAGTGTTAATGAAACGTCTGGGTTAAATAAATTAGTGTCTTTTTAAGTGTTAAAACAATGAATTGCGTCAGGGGCTGTCCTTTAATTGCTAACATTTAAGGGGTGGAAGGTGTATCTTTTAATTGCGTTTTCTTGACGGATTTAGGTGGATTCTTACGTGAGGTTTATTATTTAAATTTTCGGCTTAACTTAGGGGAAACAAATAAGACATACGATTACTCACCACTGAATTTCTTGCTTCATAGTTATTGAAGAAAAATATGTCTATTGACTGAGTTGAATTATGTTTGTTTCATTTAACAATGTGCGTTCTAATACCACTCATAAAATAACAATTAAAATTGTACTTTTTTATTTCAACAACTTTCAGTACATAACTGAAATGATCAGTTACCATAGTATCTTTTTATAATGGCGTAGCATGAAAACCGGGATGAATTAGTAATTACATCTCTTACGGCAATTAACGTTTCGCCTTCAGGAACGTACTATGGGTGACTTGGAGAATAATTGTGTCGACGCATGCGTAATAGTATTATGCGAGAAGAAGAATGAGCTCATAGACAGTTGTATTTTCTCGACCCTCGAGGAGACTGATTTCCCAAGTTTTGCTTTACCTTATTTGCTAGCCAGCGGGCAATAGTCATGCAAGACGATAAATATAAA
Source organism: Hetaerina titia (assembly GCA_037158775.1). Classification (NCBI taxonomy): domain Eukaryota; kingdom Metazoa; phylum Arthropoda; class Insecta; order Odonata; family Calopterygidae; genus Hetaerina; species Hetaerina titia. Next base: position 16,408,850 of record CM073772.1, on the reverse strand, counting down.
AATGAATATACGGGGTAATAGTCGAAACATTTCCTTCTATCCAAACTACGTCAATCAGTTTTTCTGGGTATGGGTGAGTTAAACTGCATTCCCGCACGATTGAATGATTTGTTGAATCCTTCCTCCCGAAATGGTGGCAATCACACGGCTCCGTACGGAATTGATTCAACAAAGATTGAAGATTTATGCCTTTTTAATATGTTTCACTTTAAGTGTTCTTTCTTCTTCCTCTCCCCTCGCAGTCGATGTACAATGCAATGACAGTGTGTGCTTATCCACATCCATAGTTTCTGATTCATGCCTTACTTCAGCGATGGTGCAACCATTTTAGAAAGTGATTTTAAAAATCATTATTCTACTATAAAACGTCGTAGTCGTAGTCTAGTGGACAGTGCATTGGGTCACCGACCGGAAAGCTTGGAACCCTTCTATCGGCACCCCGGGTGCCACCCCATGGACCGATAGATCGAAACTAGACGAGACTCTCCCACCTTCAATATTATTTCATCGACAAAAGAAAATCCTTTGTCATAAGACTGTAAACTAATACTTTTGAATGCAATAAGAGTGATCCATCCTTAAGTTGGTTTGATTGAAGGGCGTAGAGATCACTCTGCATCGTTATATTCGACCTGTGAAACTCACACATTCTCGGCGTGAAAATCAGTTCCCTTCCTTATTCTGCCTGTGGTTCCCGGATAGATGTAGCATCCGAAAAATCACTCGGCTCGAGTGAGGCTGAGGGACCCCGGAGGCGCCCCCGAGAATCGAATTCGGGCCATCCGGTAATTAGACGAGCGCTCTAGTAATTATTACTCTGCCGCCAACCTATCGTTATGTATTGGAGAGGATCGTATGTTGGGGTAGATTACAGGCATGTATTTATCCTAGTAATTTAAGATTATTTTAAGATCACGTCAAGCCTTATGGTGCAAGCGATGCGTCTACTAAGAAACCTCTCTTCGGGCTTAGGATTTTCACCAAAGGTGGCATAAGATTCTCCTAAACTCAAGGATATTTAATTTCAAAATGTCCCCTAGAGATTAACGATGGGTTTTTGGTTAAACCAGTATGTGAAGAATTTGTTTTGCATTTTTAAATCTTCACGTGGATCCACCGGGGCCAAACAACTTTCGATGGACGTGCAAAAACGTGGTCCAAATGTGATGTCTCCGTAACATAAATTACCAGGCATACGGTATCCACTCCCGCTTATTCGAAAGAACGGGGGTGGAATTGTGTGGTTGTCAAATTTTCTGGGTTGAAACGAAAAAAATCGTGTGTGGGGTGGACAGCGTGACCTACTGTCAGCCACCCGTCTTCCCCGAGCCACCTTAACCGATGCAGAAGAAATGGGTCACTTAGCTGGAGGATTGCGTATGTATTATTCGTGAGGTTATTCCTGATCCAGGCGGTGGACGGTCGGAGGTTTATATCTGTCCTCGCATGAGGGGGAGGGGGGGCGATTGGATCCCCCGCCCCCTTTTTCGCCCCCTGCCACGGCCCCTCGCTTCGTTTTATCGAACGCTGGCGGGCGCCGATAAAACCCTTCCGGCACTCGAGGGTGACATGCTGGGATTTACACGAGGGTTTGCATTGTCCTCCCCCCGAATAAGGGCGATGCTTTTCGCCGTTTTATTCATGCGCCAAGGGTGTCATGCTGCTGCCACGCGTCTTGAACGGTCGCGAGTAATGCTTATCTTAAATATTACTGTCTGGAGAGAGGTTTGTTGGGGGCGGTTGGGCAGCCTTGTAAGGTCGGGCAGTTGGCGCGTTGAAAATCCATCGTGAGGTGAATTCCGCGCCGAGTTCTTGTTTCGGGAAGATAATTGAGAGAAGAGAGATATTGAAAAAAGAGAGATCGTTGGCCGTGATGGTTCAGGTCACTGGAACCTGAAAACGCCCGCCCTCGTGGTTGGACCGCGAGCCGCGTCAGCGGCAGTGACTGCATTCGTATGCGTGTCTGGTGGTAAAATTGGTGTCGGCTCGATTACTTATTCGCCTTTCGCCCCTTGTCCAGCGCGGGGGGGGGGGGTCCCGGGCACCAGGGGTCACGAGCGGTGCGGGTTGATGGTTGGGTACCGTTCGGTTGCATCCCGAGACTGATCTGGTTCGATTGCTGTTGAAGGATTTTGGAAAATGGTGCGTCCGGGCAATTATTTGCCAATTTAATTTGAAGCGCAGGATCAGTTTTGGAGTCCTTAGAAGAATACGTTACTCAGAAGTCGTTGATTTTTATGAATTTCCAACGTTTTATCTCCATTTTAGCAGGTATGACTCTATGCCTCGACACTTACCCTTTCCCGCACCCTCGCCTGTGTATAAAGGAGACGTTAATTGCTTGCTTCAACTGAGAATAAGGCTTTCGTACTGCTACCCGGTCTTGTTTAATTCTTTCGAGAGATGCAATTTTTTCACAACACCTATGCATTGCCCGTTCATTTTGTTTTTGTACCTAAATCATTAATTGATTAAGGAATGGCGTTGATGTCTTAGATTTTAGAAAGCCGTTAGGGATAGTCTATTTTCATGACGCTTTGTTTTAGAACTCTTCATTTGATAAATAAAACTGTTTCTGGCGTGACTTGGTGAAAAATCTTCATGTTGAACTTGAAAAATAAACAACTTGGCTTTTCCACGTAGAAAATTTTTTATTCATCTCTTAGGTTTCGTTATGGTATAGAAGAAGATGAAGACCTGGATATGTTATACCATGACGAAACCTAGGTGGTGAATACAAAAATTTCTATGCGGAAAAGCCAAGTTCTTTATTTTTCCATTTCAATTAGATGTCTTTTCCAAGCTACTTGTCACTATGGCATCATATTACATCTTCGTGAAGCCAAGGGTCAAAAGCATTTTCATTTTGGTGACCAACCTGAACAACCATACTCTGTAATCATTGGTTGTTGTTCAAGACATTCTTTGTTTTTATCAAATGGACGAAAATAGTCGATCTTGAAGTTCATTTCATTGATTAAGTTGACTGTGGGCATCACAATGTCAACGGCAATAACTTAATTGCCTACCCAAGTCCTTCGCAATGATATCTGACGTTGAATGACGAAATTTAATGAAAAAATCTCGAGGTAGTACCAGTGAAAGGAAATAAGGTGCCTTTACCTCTGTATGAGTCACTAGGGAAATACTCCTAGACACCGTTACTTGGATACTTATGGCCTGATTCATAGACGTTTCTCATTCATAAGAGTACAAACCCTTAGGAAAACTTCAGTCATTGTGTTTTTTTTTCAAGTTAGTTATGAGTCCCCCCACTCTAGCCACCGAAAGGGTAGAATCATCTTAAAAGTTATCAATTTACCCGAGAATTCATTTTCTGAATGCCAGGAATTCGTGGACCTGGTTGCTGGTCGGGACAACACTGACCCCTCTCCCCTGACCTCTGGGCTAAATAGTACATTAAGGGAGAAAGAGAAATAGGTAATGGAATATAATCATGTGAAGAATTTAAAGTGAAATGGTTTTCTCATCCTGTTAATGCGTATATTTCACACTCCTTAGGGTATTGAGTGAGGTGAGCCTTGCCGTGACCTATCATAATTGAACTTCTTACTGATTACTGTAGTCTGCTATGTAAAGTGATTAATGATGACATAATAGCGGAATCATTTTGAATTACATTACCAGTTGATTTTCTGCGTGTGGCACTTCATCAGTACTCCTCCAAGCTGAAGTGCTGTTAAAAAGAATGACCAAAGTGAGGAAACTCATGTTCATGGTTTATTAATTATGTATTTATAGCTGCTCTTTGATTTAATATGCATCACAAAGTTGCCAGGTTTTTATATCATCACTCAGTGTATTATAGTGATGTGATATGCATAATTTTTACATTTTGTCTTGTTGTATTATGTTCACGGTAAGCAGTCTCCCCTAACCTCTCATTGGCTTTCGTGTTTGCTCATTACAATTAACTAAATTTTGATTGCTGTGTAGTAAGGCTGTACTGATCCAATTATTACAAACATACGTAACATGCCGTTACGTGACTAAGTAATCACGTTGTTATCAGTAAGTGGTGGTTGTTAAATTTAAAATGTTCTTTCAAATTCCTTCTTTCCTCCAGGGTTGTTTGCTGAAATTGGTCTGTGCCTTTTGTCCGACAGTATTTATCGTAAAGGTCAATTTGTAAATGGTGCAGAATTTCACTGAACTACTTGCAAATGGGGAAATTCAGTGGGTTGAGCCATGGGACACTTGACTGTGGTGCGTGGGTTCGATTCCAGGTGACGCCTCTAGGCACCTTCAACTTCACCCGAGCGGCCACCCGATTTATGGGGTACCAGGTCTTCCTGGGAAACCATAGGTGGTATAGGGAAAGGATCTGACCCCCTCATTATTACCATAATGTGTGAATTTCACACGCCGTTGGGCGTGTTAGTACTGGGTGAGCTCTACCCACCCTCGCCTATTAAACAAAACTCCGGTTGATTACTGTGGTCACTTGATAACATTAATTCTCCAATTTTGGGTAGTGAATTCGTGTTGATAGCATGCGTGTACATAGAACAATTTTTTCTGTTAATAACGTGAAGCTACCCGGTATTAGTTGTACGAAAATGGATCCATAGCCAACAATACTGGGTCAATTTGGGTAACCTTTCTTTTTTAAGTATTCATCGGGGTGAGAATTCCCAGAAAGAAAATGCAACCTCGCCTTGGTGTCCTATTTCTACGTTAATCTTACACATGTTCCTTTATCTCGATTGGTGAAAGGATATAATAGGTGGATTCTAAAACATCCATGGAAGGAGTAAACCTAAATGTCGGAATATCCCAACATTCAGGAGTTATAGGTGGCTCAGGTTTTTATGTATGTACATTTATGTAAAATACAGGGTTCTTTGACGTAGAAATACTGGATCTGGCTGCAGAAATTCCTAGATTTCTCATTCGTTTACATGGGGCTGCTCATGAGTAAGTTACGGGGTAGCGGTCAGGTTTTGCGTCTTGTATTCGATGGTCTTTCGGAAGCAAGTCGTGGTTCACTTTTGAGGACTGATCAATGGCCCCGGGGCAAATGCCATGCCGCCAAATGTTTGGACACAGGCGAATAGGAAGGGAAAAAGAACCAATGTTGTTTCACCGCTTGTAATTCCTCGCCGGCTCTATTTTGGAGACGTGGTTGCAATCACGTCTTATCTTCAAAAGCCAAGTGCGATTGCCGATTGAAGGCGCGACCCTCAATAAAGTCACCGAACATTTATAGACTCTCTTGATGCGTCAACGCGGTCGAATTGATGGGCGGGTGGGAGGTTGGGGGGGGGGAGGAGGCGGCCTGCGGGACGGAGTAAGGGGCTGAGGCAAGGATTAATCGAGAGAGGTGCACTCGTGCGTAATGCTCGTGGGGGTGGGTGCGGAATAGCTCATTGTTGCTCTGCAGAAGGTGGCGCCAAGTGCGCGGTGGCTTGGGGGGTGTAGGGGGGGGTGGGAGCGAGGGGGAGGGGAAGAAGAGCCCCTCCGACCCTCAGACCAAACGCCAATTTCCCCCGCCCTTCTACTCGCTACTGTCTGCAAACGGGGTCGGACTAAATTCTAATTTATGGACGATAGTCTCGTGAAGTCGATGATGTGTGGCATTGAATCAGTTCTACATATGCATGGCGGCATTTATTCATAAAAGTATCTAGCCGCTATCTGATTATATTTATGGAACATCGATTTCGAGGTTATTATTAAATTATGTCATTAGAAGACGAGCCTACGCGAAGAAATTTTAAATATTGCGGGGGTAGCGATAACACTGCTGGGTGGTATTCTCCAGAGGAAGAGCAGTTGGATAGATTGATAGATGTTGACTGATAGTGCAGTCATGACTACCGTGTTAGAAAGGAGTGTGTTTTATAAGCGGGAAAGTGGAAGGAAGGAAACGTTTTTTGGTCAGCAGAAAGCATTCATAAAAAAGTATTTGGAAGCGAAAAAAGATTTAATGTTGGGTAAGAAAGTCTGCCGGGAGGTACTCGGAAGCCCACGAAAATGTCACATCGGTAGACCTTCCTATCACTGGAGTTAGTTTAGTAATACCGTTAAGGTTTTTTTATATTACAATGCCTTAATAAGACGAAGATAGATTTGTTTAAACTTTGGGTTACATTTTTAAAATTATTTTTACACACAGTGAGGGGCGTGCCAATTTTTTTTTAAATCGACTCCTTCATACATTTTGCATAAACAAGCAATTGATATGGGTTTTCTTACGGATTCGAGAAGTTTAATTCTTGACGAAGGTGGTATATTTAATTAGGAGAAAAGTGGAACAAGTCGCTCAGCGGTGAGAACGGTCTTCGGGTTGATTGGGTACAGACACGTACAGGTCATTCATTCTCTTCGACTTAGCCAAAATGTCAGTGCATCCATCTCGTTGCTATTGAAACTCAAGGGCAAAATTTTAATGCATTTTGCGGATTGTCTATTAAATTTGTCTGGGATTCTGCTTTAATTTCTTTTATTTAAAGTATTATATTATTTAAAAATTAGTGTCTAAAACAACTGCGAAAGATGTATTGTATTATGTTGTGCTTCTCTACAATTTGTTTCATTTGTAAAACTCATGGAGTAATATTCGACCCCGGAGAAATATTTTGAAAATCATACTGAAATATCGAAATTATTATTACCAAAAATCTCAGCAATCGGGTTTCCTGTATCATTGAACATTAGATGTTGTCGTTAAACCTTTCTAAATCTTCCTAGGCTTGAGAAAAAGTATTGTAGCCTTCAATCTGCAGCCCATCTGTAATCGACGAAGGGGTATTCTGCTCAACATTGGGAAAGCAGCTATTTTGCGAGCGTTAGTATTATGTATCAGTTTAAAGCAAAGTTTCGTTGAAAATGTTCGAAGATTCCGAAAAGAGAATGCTCGGCACCTTCCAATGCGGTTGCGCTCACGACCTGCATTTCAGAAGTTAACCTCCCCCTTTCTAAATCCCTACCCTAAGGGCATTAGTGAAGACTACGCCTCTTTTGAATTCCTACTATCGCCTGTTCGTTTTATTTTTTTCTCGTGACTGGGGTAGCGTTTATTTTCTCCCAAATACTTCCCCATCCAGAATGTATCCTTTTCCCCCTGCGGTTGAATCAGTTTGAAAGACGCATCTTGCCGACTAGTTCGATTTCGGGTTTAGCAATGGCGCATTATTGATTTCAATTTGGAATCCCACCTTCGAGATACCGTCAAATAAAAAAAGATGCATGTGGGATACTGAATCTTAGAATCACTCACCAATGTGCGCATTTGCCTTTTTTAATATTCGTTTGTTTTGCAATGAAAAGTTGTGACGGAGATACATTTATTTCCATGTACAGTTGCCAGATCCGTTGTAACCCATCATTCAATAAGTCCCGGGACTTATTGAACGGGATATTTTTTTTGGGATGCGCAAGGTATAATTTACATCGACGACATTGAAAAATCTATCGATAGCGACTATTAAATTTTAGCTATTGATGCTTTTGAAGGACGAAATCGCAAAAAACGACCGCGAATGAAGTAGAAAAAACCATCTTTCATCAAGACAATGCACCGTGCCACAAGCCAAAATAAAACAATGGCCAAATTGAACGAGTTGGGCTTCAATGGTCTTCCCCATCCACCATTTGTACTCTCCAGATCTTGTAGCCCCCAGCGACTACTGGCTGTTTGCTGATTTCAAAAAGATGTTTCAGGGAAAAAGATTTGGCTCGAATGAGGAAGCCATCGCTGCAACTGAAGCTTATTTTGGGGGCAAATCGCTTTTCAAGCATGGTATCCAAAAGTTAGAAGATCGTTGGAATTATTGTATTATAGCTCTTGAAGGTGATTATTTTGATGATTAAAAATGAATTTTTCGAAACAATTGTTGTTTTTTTTTAGTTAGTCCCGGGACTTATTGAACGATGGGTTAGACATTTATAGTCACATTTCTCTCCTGAAAACGTCTTGTCAAAACAAAATGTCCTTTGGGAATCAGCTTCTAAAAAATATCCCGATGAAATCAGAAGTTTCTCCTAAGAAACAACTTTCTGCCCACTCCTTGGTACCTATCTACAGTGTATTCTAGATAAAGTACCAAGGATGAGAATCCTACCTGTTTCTCGGCATTTACCTCCCGATGCCAACTCTTGGCGAATCCATTGGACATCACAAGTTGACGACTCTACCGGCGTGGTCCTTGGTGTGTGTTACGCGCATTCATGACCATATGAGAAGTGATAGTGATTTTTCTCCACGTGGAGAGGACGGTACCGTTAAAGAAGGCGCTGCTTGTCGCCCGGCGCCTCCTGCTGCAGTATTTTGGGCGCTTTGCGAGCCGTTCGAGGGCAGTCAAAGGTGAGAGCTGTTTGCTAAAGTACGGGCTACACGTGTGACTGGAGTTCCATTACATTATTTCACTGTTGAAGACTCTTAGCTAAGTACCTGTTTTTGGGGTATGGGAAACAATTTTCTCTTATAATTGTCAGCTATCATTTTTTAAATCCGATTGGTATGTTCTTAATGTAACGTACGCAGAAGGAACGATGGGAAGAATATGATGCACATTCGTGCATGGCATTTTATAATACCAGTAAAAGGTCACCTATAGGAACTTATATGCTTTATATTTATTTTGTTCGGAATATGTTCTTATTTATAAAGTCATTTAAAAGTTGTACAAGTACTCATTTTATTTTTTTTTGTGGAAACGAATGTGCCAGTGACATCATCATCGCATGCAATAAATACCGAGAAAATTTTATTCTGTGGAATGGATTTATTAAAATATACATATATGGGTGCACATTCTGTGTGTGTGTGTGTGTGTGTGTGTGTGTGTGTGTGTGTGTGAGGGTGTCACACAGAAGGTGAAATCGGTGATGCGCGGAATAAAAACATGTCAGGAGCTTTACAAAGTTCAATTTTTTCTGTCAATTGCAGAGAGTTCATGCCGGAAACAACGTCAGCAGACATTAATTTTCTATCTAAATTTCTCTGTTTTCTCTTTTACAGTAATTGAATTAAAAAATTTTTTTAGTGTTTCAAAATTTTCAGCATTTCTTTATATACAAGCCCAATTTTGATGGAATAATAAATGTCATAACGCTGAGTGAAATTCTATTTATAAGTTTGTGCAGTTTATTCGCGTAGAAACTTTTCATGCCATTAAATTGTTTAAGTTAAGCGAGAGCAATCTTTTTTTTGTTTCTCTGGAAGCCCCTTTGGGATCCAAAAAAATAAGTCTTTGATTCGTCCTTTGTTATCCTTTGAGCCGAATCACCGCTGTTTACACGGAGATAAAATTCAGTTTCCACTTAAGCCCATGGTGTGTATGAGTTGCCCGACAAGTGTATTCCCGAACTGGATTAAGCCGAATGGCTTAGACATGAAAATTGACTTTGAAGGCTACATTTTTGTGCAATTTAATCCATGTTCGATGGATATATTAGGTTAACTGTGTATTTTTTCGTCCCTTTTCGTATTCGTTGAGCAAAATAATGGATCAATTACCTGAAATTATGATTTGATGGAATATTGAACAGTAAACTCTGATCTGTTCTCCGCGTAAATCAATTTGAAAATTTTGGGACGATCTGATGGCAAAAGTAGAGTTTCTCGTTTCCGCATTTGGAGCGATCGAACGAAGGCTGAAACCTGTAAGTGACTCGGGCGAAGATAAACTCTGGGGATTCCAAAAAAAAAATCCCCGCTAAAATGAGGAGTGTCTCCACGATGCTTTCGGATCTGGATTGGGAGCAGGATCAAAGCCGACTAACAGCTAGGTTGAGGTCAAAGAAAAATTTTATCTTTCGCTGTTTAGGCCTCATTTGGAATGTGCTGCTGGTGTATGGGATCCTCACGAAGTTAGATTGATCGCCGAAATGGATCGCGTGCGGCGTAGAGGAGCTAGATTTGTAAAATGTTGTTATGAAAAACTTAGTAGCGTATCCAAAATATTAGAGCAACTAGGCTGGGAATCGCTCACGGAAGAACAGATTAAATCTCTTTGGAAGGACGTATTTAGCAGAGGTTTTATTTTAGATTCAAGATGCCATTTTTTCCACGAAGAATAAGGGCTCAGAAAAACGTCCGACCGCAGTAGGGGTCATATTCGGATCAAAATTATGCTGATATGCATTCACCCCTCCTGCCACACACCCTAGCGGTGGCTTGCAGCGTACAACTACATCTAAAAAATCGTTATTTTTCAAAAACTGAAAGTGTGTGTCATTCAAACCGAAGATAAGCATCGCTCAATTGTTAGGCGACTGATGCGAAATGCCGATGGGTGACATGTTCGTGAAACCCTTGCGGCCGGGTGGGGTTGGAGGAAATCTTCCTGGGATATCACGTGTGGCGGCGGCCTCGTTGCCTTTCCCGGCTCTCGCAGTTTCGCCGGCTCCGAGGGTTTCACGCTCGCCTGCGATTGGTGTCTGGCCCGTTTTCTTGATCTGCGCCGACTGGCGACTTCTCGTGAGACTCTGCTGGGTGTATTAGGGTCGCAGAGGTCATCTTTCTCGCTGTACTGTTTCTAGAAATACCAGAAAATGATTTTTCGTTAAATTTGAAAAAGATTTCTGGGGACCCCGGGTTTTTAGCCAGTGATACTCAGCCCTACTTGATCACTTCGGTATTCCCTCGACTTCGCTCTTGTCTCTCTTTAACTCGCCAAATATCTCAAAGGGCCTCCTCTTCATTTTCCTTCTCATTCTCCTTCCCCGCGTCATCGTGAGATGGGAGTCTTGTCGTTGTGGTCATACGCGTCGCTATGCTTGCTAAAGCAGCGATTGACCATCAGGCATGACCGCGTATCGGTCGAGAAAAGTTTTTTCGCCTTGTATGCTCACACTGCTCGACGCCGTTAATGTCGAAAGGTGTCTCTGTTTTCTGTGCACGTTGAAGCCAGAAGTTGGCGGGCCATTCTATCACGATGGATATGTGAGAAATATGTGATATGCATGATGTCTGGAATTGGGATGCCTCTTCATTCATTCATGGGAACGGAAAATGCGACATGCCATTCAAAGAATTGGCGGGATTGATGCAGGCAACTCTGGTCTGGCCCCGTAGCGTGCATCATAACCACTTTTACTGTAGCCATTCACGGAAAGCAGACGCACTAGAGATCGTATATAATTTCAGTCTTAAGGAAATTTGACCTCATGCTGTATGCACATGTTATGAACAGGTGGGGGAAGTATTGGCACTCCACGTTACAAAGACCACGTGTAGTGAACGTATGACTAAGTGGTTGGGTATCTTTCGAAGAAATTTCAATGAAGGAATTATATGAAGTTAAAAAAAATCCTTCGATTTATCGGGTTGGGAGCGCGTTAAGATTATCGGATTATTGAAGGCATAGTAATGGAAGCCCTTCCTGTCTCAAAAAGACATTGCGAGACTTTTAGGAAGGTACTGAACACTCGAAACTCCCCACGCCAAAGGTGGAATCAATACGGACCCACACACACGCAATCAGCATATTCAACGGCCCCTATAACTCAAAAGTATTTTTTAACACTCGCACTGATAGATTTAACCGGTCGATCATTCCCCGCACGGCTTTGCTTCCGCGGAAAAGCAAGACCTCTACGCTCCCAACAGTTGTAATCGAAGATTCCCTTTCGCATCGCTAGCACTTTTCACTCACTCGCAAGGAAGGGCCGTTAGCGTCAGCCCCCACCCACCCGCCCGCCTTTACACGCTCCGGCCCGGCGACTCGCGGGTGCTTCGGGAGAGGGCCCAGAAGCAGTCCGGGAGATTGGGGCAACATCATTCGTTCGCTTCGGGACAATGATCTTGGGTAATCACAAGCCGTGGTGGTCCGTGTTGTCCTCTCCCCACCAGTGCCGATGGAGGAGGAATGAAAAGTGAGCCACACGAGCAGTGTCTAAATGCATCGACAGTCAGATCAATAAAGTGAGCGAGGGGGAGTTGGGAGAATATGCGAGGGGAACGGCGGCGCTCTGAATGAGCGTGAGTCCTGAGGCGTGCTGAATGGGGAGAGAGGGGGAGGGGTGCTCCCTGCTGGAGCGAACTGGAGAGGGAAGGGGAGGGGTGGAAGCGGGGGCCCACCCCCTCCCCGTCTTGCGTGTCTCGATACATGAACGAAGGAAGATCTATTCATGTCCGATCAACCTATTATTTTCGAATCGATTCTGTGTTTGGATCGATCAATGTGTAGCAGTTAAGGAGGGGCGATCAATGGTCTGGCGTTCGACCTTTTTGTTTTGTTCTCGCGACTCTGAGAGCTTAAATTTTCAGGTTGCTTCTCAATTTGTCGAGTCTCAGCGCCCTCCGGAGGCTTTTTAATTCACCCCTCGACAATTTCATTCCCACATGTAATTGGCCTCTGCCGGAGGAGATTTCGTCGTGTTGCATCGTGCGAGGGTAAACTTCTAGCCGTGTGTGGTTGGTTTCTGTTCGCTTGGGGTTTAAACTTAATAAGAAATTCTTCACCCTCTTGTTCTAACGACGTTAAAATTTTGCGATGGATGTAAAATCATCAGTGGGCCAGATAGACGCCTCGATGTTTTCGGCATTTTTCATGTTATTTTTAGTGAAATTCGAAATCACGTCATATAAATCCACCACGTGAGTCATTTGTGGATTTTAGAGCCAAGTAGTTTGGAGAATATTATGTGGAATAAAATTTGGATCTATTTCCTCAAAAAAACAAAAATTTATTTGCGGATTTGGATACAGTGTGTATCCTGCCTAATATTTGTAATTTATATGGATTAAAGGCCAAGTTTGTCGATCTAACTGGAGAATATTATGGAAAAAAACTGCTCGAACGATATATGTAACGCCCCACTCAAACCTGTTCTTTCAAGTGATCGTGCTGTTATAACCGGCAAATTCATAATACAATCTGCTTGTATTAATTTTTCCCCCATCTTACTTAAGTACTTCTAGCATATGCTGCCCAGGATTCCGATCATTTTCCAATTATCCCAATACGCATATTTCAGATACACCCAAATCACTATTGGATTTCTAAAAATGTTCTAGAGTATTCCACATTTATAAGTAAAGACATCATTAATGAGTAGAAACTCCACTGGCACCACGAGTTATCAGTTGGAGAATTGGTTTGAAACAGTTTTCCAAGCTATCCTGTTCTCGTCAGTTTCTTCATTCCCTTTTAGCCCCCATAGCGATGACACCTTACAGTGAGGTGTTTGCTTCTCGTAGTTTATCTTTGGCCTTCTTCCCCTCTCTCGAATTCCCTTCAGCTGTGGTATCCAGTAAGCCACCGTGCCTCTGAATGTGTCCAATTAGTTTCTCTCATCGCCTTCTTCATTGTTTTCCCTCGACTTTTCTTGTCACACCCTCTTTGAGGTAGTTAATTATTTGTAACTCCGTTTACCTATTTTATTTTCTTCATCTTTATGTAGAAACTCATTCACACCGCTTCTTTCATCTTCTTTTCCCTGCCTCTCCTTTCGTTCATTTCCCAGAGCTCTATACACGTAAGCTCAATTTATGTTTCCAAACGTTATATCCCTGGAAATAAACGAATGCAGAGCTAACCACTCTGCGTCTGTGAGACTTTTCAATTGTTTGTCTGCACCGCCTTAAAATGTCTGTATGGAATTGAATTTCCTTCTTTTATGGCTCAACATAGGCACCATATGGTTAACCAAAAACTCAAATCTTTTGGCTCTGCTTTTTTGTTCATCTGTATTTTTTGATATTAATAAATGCATGACAACTCTTTATAGCGGTTGAAGCGGTAATCTTTGGTCGTTGCGTTATATTGTCTTCACTTTTTTATTTCAGATCAAACCATGTAAGGATCGTGGTTTATCTTTGCTCTTTTAATTAAGTGAAGGTGACTAAATCCACGGTGATTTTGATGTCTTTCGAAAATACAATTTGATATTTTCGGAATTCGGCGTCAGAATTAACCTACTCATTGACGAAAGGCGCTAACGTCCCCTCGACGGACGGCGCGTGGGGCGGCTCAAAGTACCCTCCCTACATCAAGATACCTACCACCGAAAATATTCGACGCCGCCGGGATTTGAACCCGAGTCCTCTGGGTGGGAAGACAGTTTGTTAGCCACCGCACCATCTCGATCCTTTATTTTATCCAGGAACGTATCAGGTACATAATTAAGTTTTACTTCAGATATGTTTCATTTATTATTAAAATGCCTTACCTCTGTAAAGGAAGCTACAATGGTAGCTGGAAATCTGAGAATTTTTTTCGTGCAAACTAACCTCTCTTTAGATATGGCAGGTTTCTGACTCGGATGACTCTGAACATCAGCGTCTTCCGAACTCTGTAATACTTCGGGTGCCAGATATTTCTGGAAAACCGAATAGTGGTACTGGGTAAGAACTGCTCCCCCAATCCCCCTCCACCCATTCTGTGAACTTCACCAGCTGTATTCGTACAAGGTAGGCCCTATCGTCTCACCCGTCGAAGGAATTTTCGTGTTGAATACTGTGTTCAGCTCGATTGCCTTTCTGATGCGTAGGATGGAGGGAAAAATTACCTTCGTGAAAGCAATAGGCTGTCGGTTTTCAGGGGAAGTAAACGTTTTCAAGTTTCCTGTACTTGCTTTGGCCATCTCCCTATGCCCACCAGTCTGCGTGCAAATGTTTATTTATGAGGTTCTGATTGTGTAGTATATCACATAAATGACTATTTATCTGATGAACACAAAAATTGATATTTGACGTTTTTATCAAGAGTGTATGTGATAAGATATTGTCTAGAACTATTTATCGACAGTATTACTTTTTCCTTGGGTCAATATGCTGATCTATCGATTGTCTCTCGAAAAACTACAAAATTTTCTATGGAATGAAACTTTAACAAATGAAGTCCCAATGAATTGAGAAATTTTTCGCAGTGAATTTTGAAATGGACGGGTTTCTTGAGTCCGCGTCGATTCGAAGGGCTCATGCCTTGTTGGACTATAGGTATTATCTCCGCTTGGTATTAGTCTATTTATTGATTTTGCAGACAGTCTTTTTTAAATATCTCTTTTGAGTACAGGGTGGCTTCGATGATAGATATTCTTGCATTGTGGAAAGTAAAGTAGCTTGCAACCTCTTCTGTATCTGTTCTTCTATTGTATTTCTGGTTATCTCGTTAATTGCCTTTTCGCTGTGATACCTTTATGATAAAGGGCAATTATGGGTTTCCTTGCAGACTTTATTTTGCCTTCACTAAATTAGGTAACTGCTGCTTTTCTGTTAATTTAGAGCGTGCGTCAATCGAATGCCGATTTATTCCTTCAATTTTCCGTAAGCATGATGTTGCAGTCCACTTAATTCAAATTTTACGTCAATTTCGCGAAGGCAACAAAGGTCGGCCGTTCTCTAAGCGTTTTCATCGCTTCGATGAGTCGGGTGAACAAGAATAGCTTCTCTCGCAACTTTGCCACTAAATTCACAGTGACCTTCACTTAAATACACTTCCGCTTTCCTCCCCATTCTTCGGTAAATTATTGCGCGTGGTCATTACCTGATGAATCCCAAATGGAGTAAGTTTATTGCACCATTACACATTACGCCCAAGGAAATCTCCCCGTTTTATCCCGGTTTGGCAATTAAATGCATACCATAATGTGAAATGCTAATCAGTTATATCGATTCCTTTTATGGGCATGAATCGATTGAAAGTTTATATCGGCAAATATACGTGTTCGTGCAGTATCAGTTATTCCCGCGAGGCTAAGGTTGTGGGATTCTTAGATAAAAAGATGTAGGCATTTTCAGGTTGTTCGCCATCAGTTTCCTCTGCTAATGGCTGGAATATTCTCATCATTCGATCTCCAGGGAGCACACCTTTGGAGCCGTCTGCATTCGAAGCGGGAAATTAAAAGTTACGTACGTATTTTGCGTTGAGTACCTTACGGGAGAATTGCCCTTAAGCGCCCTTGTAAAATGTCTCACTATCTGATCGCCATCCATCGTATTTTTTTAAATGGTCTATTAATGGGGCCTCGGAATAATTAGAATCAGGAATGGCCTATCGCACCGAGTCATAATTGTAATATACAATCAGTTTAAAATGAACAACCTAAGTAAAATCATACAATTTCCCGACATGAAAACGGGAACTTCTTGGTTTAAAAGAACGATTTTTTATTTGCGACCGGTTTCCTTACCGAGTAGTTGTCATCTCTGTGTCGAAACCAGTCGCTCATAGCATGCATTCTGTAAAACCGCGACGTTTCCTTCGGTTCGAACCATCCAAGGGTTTCGCCAAGCGTCGGAACAAATCCACTCCTCTTTTCCCCACGATATTCTCTTCGCTGGACTTGAGGATGCCTTCAGTACGAGTCCTATCACTGCAAGTACCCACTCTTTGGTGGTTCTTTTTGAACTCGTAGATTTCCCTCATTTCCCTCAGTGGTCGTGAGGGGATCGGCTTCAATGGCGATTCGATCAGTGGGCCTTCATCCCCACTGACCACGGGACTGTGTGACCGCGACAGGCAGCCGTATTTCTGCTAATTCTGGGGTGCGTGTGAGCGATAGTATTTTCCTTTTCCTCCACCCCTACTCTCTCGAATTCCCCTGTTCCCTCCCCTTGTACCCTCCTTCCTTCCCCTTGTACCCCCACGTTCCCTTTTGTACTGCGGAGGGAGAATGTGGGCGTGGTGTAGTAGGCTACCAAGGGAAAAAGAGAGACAGTTCCTTTCTTCGAGGGGAGGAGAGAAGAGGGTTGGGCGTTCTATTCGCTTCAAATCGATTCCCCACTTTACGCTAACTCCTCTTTTTTTAAAAAAGATCACTCACTCCCTCTCCCATCCCCTTTCTTGACTCCACCGGACACGAAAACATACCATGGCCCCCACGGAATTTCTTGATGGGGCGATCGGCGGTGTTGTGGATCATCACCGCTGCTGCGGTGGTCAGTGGGCCACTATCCCCTTCATCCACCCTCTCTTGCCATCCACCCTCTCCCTCTCTCTTCCTTTCACGTGCCTATCGCCGCCGAACACCCAAGTCATTTGTCTGTTTCATTTATTTTCTTTCTCTTCACCCGTCTTGATATTCATTTTTGGAATGATACGGTGAGTCAGGTGTCGGAGTGAGTGTTCCTTTTGTGTGTTCTCATATTGTGTGTTGCTGTCTAAGTTTTTATAATTATATATATATATATATTTTATTATATATATATTTATATATTATATATAATTATATTATATATATATATTTATATATGTAATATATAATTATATATATATATATATATATATATATATATATACACACATATTCAAACTTGAAAATCCCGCCATACGGCGCACAAATATTCATTCAAACATAGAAATAGGTATAAGGAAAGGGGATAGGAAAACACATAAAAGGTGAACACAGGACATGTGGGGAAGGCGGTTTTTGAGCAGATCACGAAGGTAAAAATATTTCCTTATCCGGGATTTGAACCACGGGCCTTCCACTTGCCGGGCGGATGCTCTACCACCTAAGCTAGAGCATCCGCCCGGCAAGTGGAAGACCCGTGGTTCAAATCCCGGATTGTCAAAGTTGTCAATTAGTACCCTGATCCCCATTGATGAGCTCTCATCCAATTTCCATTTAATTAAATTTCCCTCCAACAATCGATGAGGAGAGCGGTTACTTTTCCTTTGCAGTTGCATTCGTCTTCTGAAAAAGTTTTTCGTTCTCCTAAATCACATGTCTTAATATTTTAGATAAGCGTGTCCACAAGTAGTTCATTGGTTTTTAATACTCGGAACCCTAACGCGGCTACTGGCGGGACTAGACAACCGAGCTACCCAACTCAACTCTCCGAGCCATCTCGTAACCCTAAAACTGTCAAAGAAGTTACATATCCTGTCGGTCATTTGTTAGGTCACTTGTGACCAGGAACGAAGATTTCTGCAAATTCCGTGAGCATCATTCAGAAAGTTCTCGAGTCTGGCTGTGAACGGAGGCGTCTTATTCCAGGGGCTGTTTCTCGCTTCCGATCAATTAATTTTCTTCCTCTGAAAAGCTTACCGAAATCATCAGTTAGTGCCCTTTGCCTGGCATTTCTGGAATGCTGACGATGTCAGATCAGATCACGATATGTAAGTATGTAAGCCTCAATGTCTTAACCATCAAATCGAAATATTCATTTGATGGCTGGTGACCTAACCGCCCCTTACTTAACCCCTCTGTCGTCTTGCAGGCCGAGAGACTTATAAATTTAGATTTCGGGACCCTTGGCAGCAGGGCGGCCAACTTAAATGTCTGAAAATAATCAGGTGCTTTTATCTCAGATGTCGGTAGTTATTTCAGCAGAAAATGTCAAATGCATGTACTATCTGCTGGTCAGTTATGGTTAATTTGTTAGGAAAACCAATTTGTGTCAGCCAGCCAGCGTTGGGTGCGTCCATTTCAGTGTCGAGTATGTCAACGTCCTATCTGGTTTGGGAGTTTTTAGAATATTAGGGAGCCCCGCGATCGAATCGCTTTTTTTAAAGGCGGGAAACAATACTATTTCCTCAAATATCTCAGTGTAAAGTCAACAGTTTTTTACGTGTTACTCTGTTGGAATCTATGCATTCCAACAGAAAGAAAACACACTTTGTGAAAACACTGTATTTTTATTATTAGCGGCACCGGTTTGGCCCTGAACAGCACCATCAGATGTGCTGATGATATGGTGGGCAAATCCTGTAGTGATAATAAGTTAATATGGAATTTAAAAAATGTTTTCTCTTCTATAAGAGAATCTCATAACATATTCTTTGTCTTTGTTATCCTTCTGTAACGTCTCGGGAGAAGAAAAATGTGCGGGAAGAGTGAAACTTGAATGAGTGTGCTTACTTGAATGTATTCTTTGAAGGAATAAATTTTCAGGAGATTCTTGGCGTTCTACCTCGGTTTATCGTTCGTCAATACATGAAGTGATTGAGATGGCCGCCAAAAGACCGCGGTCCCACCTAATGGTTAACAGTAATACGCCACATTTGTCGCCTCCCTAAACCCTCCTCGACTGTTTCCCTTCAGGCTGGCCTGATGATGGCCACCGCTCTGCAAAGCCTATTAATTACAAAAGGGATGTTTCCCGAAGAGTAAGATTATCTCCAAGTTAGTCAGTCTCCTCATCCGCGCATCAATTTGTATTATTTGCCGTTATAGTCGTTTCCGGGAGCGGAAAAGACGATAGTTATTAGGAGAGCCAGATTTTGGGATGAGGCTGAACACTCGGTGGCTTTGAGAGCTCTCTGTTGAGTGTGGAAGGCTATTTTCGCTCATTCTTACCTTACAGAGATTTTATTGGGAAGCTACGAGTCTTCCTTTAAAAGTCTTTCATTGATTTATACTTTGTACCCTACAAAGCACCGCCAGGGCGTATGGCAGGGAATTATTACACACCAGACTACTACCGAGGCAAAATAATTTTCCCCTTGAGCGCTGTCGAATAAATAATAAAAAGTTATTCTGATTCCTTATCGTTCATGGGAATACCGACATCTTAAATCTATCTGTTATACATTTAACCTCTCAAAATTTTGTGACATGATCTCTCCTACCGTAGTACGGTGGCAGTAATGATACATTTTCCACCTCACTGCTAAAGAAACACCCTTCCAATTTATGCTAGAGATTTAATCTATAATTTAACCTTTGCTCCGTGAGTGATTCCCAGCCTAGCTCCTCTAATATTTTGGATACGCTAATAAGTTTGTCATAACGTTTTACAAATCTAGCTCCTCTACGCTGTGCGCGATCTAATTCGGCAGTCAATCCAACTTCGTGAGGATAACCCATATACTAGCAGCATATTCCAAATGTGGTCTAACCAGTGAAAGATAACATTGGTCTTGAACCTCTCATCTTCACCTGAGAACAGATAAATTTAAGGTCTCACTTTTCCCACGAACAATCAGTGATCAGAATAACGTACGACCCTGCTAGGTGGGGAAAGTATTTTGGGTCAAAGGTGTGTTATCACCCCGTACCACACAATCTAGGGAACGATGTAAATAATTTATCCGTGAGTATTATCATCATATTTTCAGTGGCACCAAACCTGTAAAAAAATCCTGTGATATTGTGACGCATTCATCTAATTTGTGACGATTATTGGCTTTCTTCGTGAAATGACATCTCCAATCAATTGTTTCATACGAATATTTTCCCGATATCCTTTTGATGAACCCTGATTTTCTTTACACAGCAACTCCGTAGATGTTTCTAACGTGATTGCTCCATGTTAATGTCCGAAAATTGCGTCTACTCATTAATGTTTTATTAGGACTGCTAATCTAATGTCTGCATAGTTTAATGGAAAATGGATTTCTTTGCCTAGGTGTGCATTTTTACAGACTGGAGCCCCAATTCCGTAAACCGGGGAGTAATTTTGTTGAAAAGGAGGATTGGGGAGGAAAACTTATTCAAGCTGCTTGTGCGTGCTATGAGAAAACTTTCGATAATGATCGCTGTTTCTGAAACTTCGGAGTTCCTCTGCGGATGACTCACCAACTCCAATCTGTTTTCTTTTGCGGTCGGGTTTATCAGGTTTCTTTCTCCACGGTCTGTTTTTGTCTGCATTTTTAGAGTCGTGGAATACGGATGGTGATTTTGGCCCGAGTTCGAAAATTTCCACTTGTGTGAGTTTTGATGGTGAAGGGTTTGGAAAAATAAAAACTAGGTCGTTATATCAGGTGCTGCGTTTATATATTATGTTGGGGTCATTAGCCCGTGCCCCATGTTTAGAAAATTCCACGTCGTAGATCATTGTGTCACCCACCAATTTGGACAAACATTTTGATGTCAAGTTTTTGTATGAATAATGGACTACTTACGTGTGGGAAATAAGGACGAAACATATTCGGAATAATTTCAATTTAACCACGAGGGCACATTCATAATTTTTATAGCGCGCAAATGATTGCGCAATTGTCGACTCTTGTGTTATGTGAGATGAGATTATGTCCCTATGGGGGTGCCCTAAATGTTTTGAAACGGTCTGCTGAGTGTAAATTTAATAAGCTTATGTTGTAGTTATTTACATCGTTGAACTTATTATTATTAATAAATGAAGAGAAAATGGAGCTCTTAAATTAGAAATTATGGTCAGCGTCACGCTTGATGTCGCTGTCGTTCTCGCTGTCACGCCTTTCATTGACAAAATTTGCGTTTAATCATCAGTGCCCCATCGAATGCGAGGACCACCGCTGATAGAAATTGCAGGAAGTCACATCCTTAATTGCAATGGAAATCATAGCGCTCGATTCCTCCCGCATCGTGGGTTCTCATCAAGCGTCATCAAGTTCGCGATTCGGGGTGTGCACCAGCTTCACTAACGGGATGTGCACCAGCTACACACTCGGAACCAGCCCTAGAATTTAGTCCTCAATCTTTCTGATGTGTTCACGCATTTGTGCCTTTTATATTTTCACATTTCATCGATAGTGATCTACTCATATCAAAATGTTTGGTTTGTCTATACTCCTCTAGCCCTGAAGCGTACCTATTTCCCCATTATCGGGTTTATGTCGTGCGTATATTTTCGTGGGACAAATGGCCTCCATAACGGGAAGAATATTTTTCACTGAATTCAACAGGTATGTGGCACAATAGCATAACTTGGTCAATGACGACAGCAGTGTTACCAAGTACGCTATTCATGATGTACACCAACCTGAAAAACTTGGTGAAATTGTCCGACGCTCTGGAACAATCGGTATTAAACATATATTGCGTATTTTTGGCAAGCACCCAGCGTGTCATTTCTGAGACTCGTCGATGTGACTAAATCCCGCCTCTCTATGTTCATCTTCTCCGCAGTCCCTCTTCTACTGAACTTTCGATGGGAGACACTGCACAAGAAGAATGCATCAATGGAGGCGGTAGTTAATGCTTTACGTGAAAATGAAGGCCTGAACATTCTGCTCATTGGATATTTTATCTTAACAGTTTTCTTGTGTTCATTGTTACTGTGGTGCCTTCCATATTTGTGATTTTTTGAACTCGGAAGAAATTTTCCATTTTTTCACGGTCCTCTAGCTACAAGGAAGGATTTTCTCGTGTTGGTGAATGGTTTTCGGGCTTCATGCTAATTGATGAGCATTTGAACTTTTTAATGTGACTTGGATGATACTGACGCTCCACTGTTGTCGTTTTCTTTTATCAGCCGTGCCATTTTAGTGAAACTGTTCAGCGCAGTTGTTCATAAGGTATATTTTTCAAGGAAATTCATTTTCCTCTCAAGGGAGGAGCCACTGTCAATGGTTTGCATTTTTAATTACTGGAGAGTTTCTGATCAGGAAGCTTCCTTCTTCTCGCATCAACTTATATTCCTAGCCTACGAACCAAGCTATTATGCCATACAACGGATATCAATCACTATGGGACTTTCCAACTTCTCCTTATCATTTCCGGGTATCGGGATGGTGCGTTGGCTGACGTACTGGCTTCCCACCGTGAGGGCCCAGGTTCATATCCCGGAGATGGCAGATATTTTTCAGTTGCATTCCGATTCCTACTCGAGGTCCTTTGTGGAGAGCACTTTGAGTGAGTGCGAGTTCTCGTACGAATGTCCGTCGTATGGGACGTTGAACTTCGGACCCTTTGGCGCCTTTCGTCAAGAGTAGGCTAATGGCGCCGGGTTTCTCTCCACCCTTCCTTTCCCATCCATTCCTAATGGCGCAGATGACCTCGGCTGTCAGGCTTCTTCCCTAAAACTACTTTTAATCATTTCCGACTTCTGCTGTCAATGATTGTACGAGTAAACTTGTTTTTGGATTGGAACGCCCTGGAAAACTGAAATTATACCTTGATTAAAAAACTTAAAACTTCAAAAAAACTCGGGGAATATCTTAATAGCTGAATGGTGGACACCCTGGCTAGTATTTATTCTTGATTTGTCTAGGTGGCTTGCTCCTACAACATTATGCAAATCTTCTGTCGCGCCAAAAAATTGTTCCCCCTTCGTGGCAAGCGTATCAACAAGATTGCTTTTTTGTTTCTTAGAAGAAGAATGAGAAGAAGAAGGGATTCTTTCCTTTCGTCACGTGCGTTTTCAATTGGCGTGCTTATCCCGATTAGACCACGCCTTTCACATCCGTAGTTTCCGTCTTTGGAAATTAGGTCCGCGATTCGTTCCTTTTTTATGTTCTTTTCTAAGCTCGGGCTTAGGATTCCGTCAGTTCGTCGCACGTATGCTGAGAGAAAGTCTGTTGATTCACGAGGGATAATTTTCTCAAATCATGGTTTCGAATGTAGTGGGATATCGGCGAAAGAAGATGGTAAGAATGTTACTGTAAAGAAATCCATCAAGTACCTTCAGATCATTCGGAATAAGAATGGAACCCTTAGTTCGTTTCGTGTTGCATTTGTAAATCTAAACTTTCTAAACGAAGACGAAGTTCTCCTTTCTTTTTCATCGAACCGAGGTTGCTTATTGAATGCAAAAAAATATCTAATTTAAGTTAAGAAAATATACCGATTCAGTCCTCCAACAGTCCCGCGTAATAATACATTTGTGGATATTTTTTTTGCGAGCTTTGTTGTACGCTATGGCTATGACACGGTGACTTACATTAGTAGTGTTATACTATAGTTTCTAATTGAATAGCTCAATGCATTCGTCTAAAATGTTTTTGTGAAATTTCCGAAATACTTCTTCAAATCGCAGTTTTCTATTATTCTGTTTTTAATTTATTCGGATAGTATTATTCCTAATGGTGATATAATGAAATAATTCAGAACCCCCTCTTATTTTATTATGAATACAACGCAATATTTACCCAAAACACGGAAGGTGGCTCATTGAAAGCTCAATGCATCAGATAATTTTATTGGTGTTCTGCGCATGTTACAATGTGGGGCCACAACTAAAATGATTATTATTATTACATATATTACCCTGCAAGCCACCGACCGCTAGGGTGTGTGGCGGGGGTGATCGCACAACAGACTATGAAGGTTCGGAAAGATTCATCTATAAGATCAGGGTATGAATGCACTCACATTAAGTGCCACAATTTGCTTCAAATGAGTGGTTTTCAAATGTTATACAATTCTCAATTTTGCTTTTAGTTGTTTACTTTGGAAAACCTTATTATCATACAGATTTTCCTGATTCTTTACGGAACCTGATCCTGATACTTAACAAATGTCTGGACACTTAGTGGCGAAGTTGTAGAGTTAATAACATGAAGATAACATTATTTTCAATTCTATATTAGCTAATCTTAAATCATCCTCTGCACGATATCTATGGGAACTATTCTAATTCTTATTTAACGCGGAAAAAATAAAATTTCAAGAATGCTCGTCTTAATATGGCCCTAATATTATATTCGCGGCCCAATATACTGACGTTTATTTCAGTTTGTAATCTTAAACCTACTTTTTGAAGAAAAAATGCGCTAAAACTGTAACACTCCGAATAATTGACGATTGCTGTGGTTCGCATTGGCGGAGGTTATTATTCCATTCTACGAGTGTGTCGTCCATTGTACCTCACTGAGTTCACCTCTCCCGACAGCCATTAATCCTGGCGCACCATGTCATAAACGAACTCGCTGTGATTCAGCAAATCGGTGAGCAGAATGGACACAATTTTTCGTGCACACAAAATCCTAAAACCACAATTTTGCAACAGTTGCACGAACATTGCTGTGCATTGCCGATGTGTTTGTGGCTGGTGTTTTCTATTTTCGCGATCGCACCGCCTTCAGAGTACCCAAATGATGGTGCGGGAGCGATACTAATGCTCCTAATGGAGATTAGTGAGGGAATTGCATGGTGAATACATGCAGACATCTCACGACTGCAACTTTTTGAGTAAATCGATGGCAATTTTATCGAGGCTTCCTGCCTGTCGGCTCTGAATTTATTTAGTAAGTTTAACCTAGCATTGAATGGCCTTTCTTCTAACGATTCCCAACCTAACTCCTGAAGTATATCAGTGACGCTTTTCGTTTTGTCGTAACAGTTTTTAACAAAACAGAGACACTGTGTTTGTATCGGCTCTCTAGTAACCACTAGTTGTGGACGCCATGATTTTTTTGTTGCGGTTCCATGTTCTGTTGAATTAACAAATCTAATTGTTGTTCTTGTAGCGTTGTAAAAGCGTTCTTTCGTTTTAAAGCCGTGAAATACAAATTAACCGAGTAATTTCAGTTAACCTGATCTCAATCACTCAACGGAAAAAGAGTCAATAGTGAGTGCTCCCAAGGCAAATATTTAACAGACAATATCCAACACATCGCGCGCTTGGGTCAATAGTTAGTTGCCTTTGGTGGAAGCGCAGCCCACTGGCCCCCAGCGAGTCAAGTCGAGCGGCAGAGGTTTCTTTGCACTGCAAGTTTTCATTCTCCGTCGCCCGTTTCTCAATTGGGGGCGGGGGCGACGATTTGCCTTCCATCGCTTCTTATTTTCTCCGTCCTTCTCCTTCAGGTTTCACCCTCGATGTTTATAGTCTCTCTTCACCAATCCGGTGTACTTCTAAGTAAATTTTAAGGCATAGCTTGGGAAAGTATGACACACCTGATTCATGCGAGTGTTTAAAACCAGCGGTTAAGTCTGCTCTTCTTAGTTTGTTTGGTGGAATTTTCGGGATTCCACCTTCTGTGACGGAGCATATTTTTATTCGTTTTCACCTCGTTTAAAAAGATATATACATAAATATATATATATTTCTGAAATAACATATTTAGTCTTAATCGTGTTAATAATTAAATAACAAAAAATATTTTCCAATCCGCCCTTGCGGTATGTACGAGGGCATATCGAAATGTAAGGTCTCCTATTTTTTGTCATGGAAAATCAAATTTATTCTCAACTTTGCATGCATCGTGTGAAAGGTTGAGCATTTAGCTATTTTTCTACATAAGCGCCTTGGCGATCAATCACTTTTAGCATCCTTGTAACCAGCTATACCGGCATCGTACCTTTCTCCCGCCGCGTCGCGAAGCCAACTGACGGCTGCTTCTAGCACTTCCGTTGCTGGCTTCTTTGTCATTTACTTTCCTCGAGGCGTTTCTCAAGTGTGTACGCGTAGTTGGTATTTATTTTCGGCCTCGTGAACAAGTTTGAAGGGATTGTTACTAATTTGTGGGGGAGAGGGAAAGGGGGGGGGGGTCTAATTCTATTTTATAGCGTCTGATACTCTGCAACTATCATTCGCTTTCGCGGATTTTCGACTTTGACGAGTTGGGCTTTATTTCGTGTTCCTCCGCGTTGAATTAATCGGAGAGTGTTCATCGTTGCTCATTTTCTTTTCCGCGGTCGACTTTTCGGAGCGGGTCGTCGTTCATGCTGTATAACGTCGCGAAGTAAACGATTCATTAGCAACGGGAGGGCGAAATTGGCGCACGGCGCGCGTGTCCCGTTTGCGAGAGTGGATTCGCCGTTTCTTCGCATGCCTTCTAAGGCCTCGACGAGTCGGGCGCCATTTCCGAGTTGGTGGATTCTTAATTCGTCCAGATATTTTTCAATAGCAGCGTTTCCTCGTCTCGCGTGCGAGCTGTGGTGACTCTCCTTATCTTTACGGGGAAGTATAAAATTTTATGAATTCGAGAGCCATTAATTCCAAAAATACCCCGAATACCCTACTAAAAATATAAGTGATGACAATGCGTCCTGAATTACTACGATGGAAAGACCGAAAGCCAAGGAAAGATACTCATCGCAGCGCCTAAGCTTTCTGCTGTTTAAGATAATTAAATTCATCGGCCAGCATCTATCTTCATTACTTGGGAAAGAAAATGTCTCCTTCGCCTTTTCACGAAATGAGACTTCGAACTGACTTAATGTGTATCCATGCGTCGTTGTGTCTGCTTGCGGCTGGTTTAATCCGTTGTCGGCAGTCATCCTTTGCAGTGAAACATATTTCTAAGTCTGTGACTGATGCAAACATTTGTTGAAGACCTCAGAGCGCACCATTCAGTGCACACCTATCGGAGTCTTTAACTTGTCGCAATTGCATTGGCACATGTTTTGCAGTATTTTATTCGATCCGCAGTCGTGAAAATTGGCTCAACTTCGTCAAATATGAATGACAAAAACTCCAATTAACTTCTCCAAATGAGCTTTGTCTAAATTACCGGTACAATATGTTTTAATTAGTTTATTATTATTAGGAAAATCAATACCTTTTAGATTGTGTCCATTGCGCGACGTTTGCATACAAATTTATTGATCCTGTTAGCCACCGTTAACCACTTTGTGAATATGTGGCTAGGAGTTAATGCAAAGCATTAACCCCTCCCCAATCCTGATTACCTCGTACTATTCAAAATATAAAGATAGCTGTAGTAAATCATCTAGATTAATCATTATCCCCTGCGCGAATTCGATGGGAGGCATTCTAGTTCTTATCTAACGCCGAAAAAAAAACATTTCAAACACGCCCCCTTCTATCTGCCTTACCTTATATTCACGGTCCACCCTACCGTTTCATAATTGGCTTTGCTAGTTGTTCTTAAATCTGGAGAAATGATCAATGATTAGAATTAACGTCAGGGATTTATTTTGTATCTCGATCTTCAGACTCCAAGCGATGACCGCATTAGTTTGGTAACAGTCTAGTCACTCCGCTTAAACTTACCACTACGTCTTCTTTGTAGTGCAAGCTCTTCTTCGCTACAGTCATCTCATTTTGGGATGAAAATTTTCACCTTTATTAAAAGCATGCACTTAAGAAAGTTGTAAGAAGCCTTCATGATGTATATCATTCCCAGGTTGTTGCTCGGGAAACGTCGCGAAACACACGTACAGTGAGTATTTTATTATTATTAGGTAATCTACCGGTTAATTTAATTTTGTGTACGTTTCTTTCATTTCTTAACGCGAACGTTTTCTGACTTAGATCTCAACAAATTAGCGCGAATTGAAAATATCTTGAGAGATAGCGCATGCCCTTTTTGTATTTTATGACTTGAGTGTTTGAAGTTGTTGAAATGTACCCTAGATCTTATAGATTATTCTCCATTAAACATAACCGAACTCCTGAAATGACTTTTCGTTATTTTCTCTGTAAAATATGTAAGGTGAAATCGGGTAGATTACCAAAGTGACACGAGTCACCAAGGGTATTAAATGCACCGCATGCACCAGAGCGATGCATGGCACATGTTTCAGTATGAGGAGCCATTGACATACATACTAA
The DNA here is from genome assembly GCA_037158775.1 of Hetaerina titia. NCBI lineage: Eukaryota > Metazoa > Arthropoda > Insecta > Odonata > Calopterygidae > Hetaerina > Hetaerina titia. The sequence continues at coordinate 16,380,772 of CM073772.1, read as the reverse complement.
CCCGAATGAACCCATTCTGATTTGGATTGGCTACTTCTACTGTGGATGCACTGAGACAGGATGAAGGACAGTTGGCAGGCTCTACCATTTTCACATTCACATCACACTTTGCGTCGCAGTTTACTATCCGCGATTAAAAACAATCATTTGTTCAATTGGATTGTGCTGAGGGTTGAGTACCAGTTTGAAAAATACTCGGGAAGGGTTGTGGGAACAGCGTTAGATACGTACCCTGTAACTCGTGTTTCCTGTAAGTGGAAAGGGATCCCGTCTTGTAAGGGGTCATCTGGTGCAGTGACCCCTCTCCTACCCGGACCACCCATTTTCGTGAGGAGTGGCAGCGAGTGCATCAAGCACCCCGTAAAAGCTCTTAGATTACAAAGCACGTTATTCGTCGACGGCATTGCCGATCTGGCGTTTATAACTAGTATTTCTGTTAACTCGGACAAAAATATTAAACCTTACGGATTATAAAATGACCTCGGTCACTTGATGGCATTCCAGGCTGAACGTGAGAGAAAAAAGACACCCATAGAGCCGACTGGAGTAATTATAGCTAAGCCGATCATGGCGTCGTGTGCAGTATTGACCGCATCGTCACAGTCGACTAAAAAGATATTTTTTTCAATATCTACCATTAAAAAGGCAAAAATAAGTAATCTGGGGCTAGCTATAAAGCGATATAAATACTTCGATGGCGTTCCGGCGTATTAATTTTGGAGTGAAGCAAGGTATAGCGCTTAGAACAAAAAAAAAAGAATCCTTAGACAATCGAGGGAGTCGTGCGCATTTGCGCGCAAGTTGATCCGCATTTGGAAATCTAGTGCTTAAAATTCCTTTCAGTTCGGATTGCTCGCGTCGATCGAGCGATTGCTTATCCGCTCGGAATCGCCGATGAAAAGGATTGCAGAGGGTTAAGCGTCGCCATTCATCGCAAGGCTGGGGAATGAAAGGGCAGGGTGCGCTAGGGAATAAGGGTGCGTGAGTCCGGAGGCCGATCCGCCGGCGCGCGGGGATGAGTGTGGATGGAAGGGTGGTGTGGGGTGGCAGCAGCGCTCGCTCGCGGTCAAGTCGGGTGTCCGATTTAATTAAAGTTATTCCGTGCACTCGGGCATTTTCCACCAACCATCCATTTTAGTCGCGAAATTCGTTCCCGTGTTAATTAAGAAGAGTCGTGCCGCTGTTGAAATTCGCGGGATGGGGATACCGATTTCCTCCTCCTCGTCGACGTCTTCCTTTTCATTGGGACGTGACCGGCATCGGCGCGTCCTCCGGCGGGCCTCTTTCGTGCGGCCCACACTCGATTCCAAAAGGAGCTCTTCTGGTTACCCAAGAGTCGAGTGTTGCAGTCACGGAGTTATATCGTCTGGCTCGTTCTAACGATAGCGCAGTCATCATCATAGGTATCCTACCTTTCAAAATCAGGATTTGGATAAGAAAACCTCTCCTCTTCACCATTTACCTGACAATCTGATTCACTCATCCATCCATCCATGATCCATTACCGCTCTCAATGCCGTACTGCCCATCAACATCACCTCCGCCCATTTTATCTGCCTATTTTTTTTATTTCCTCCGGCAACATCCCGTCTTATCCGACGGTGTTTGAAGTCCTTTTTCTCATCCTATGTCTATCATTTCCTCAATTTTTCGCGACGCCCCCATTTTAGACCTACGCTCATCCTCCTGTCTCAAATACCCAAGTTTCAGAAGGATAAGGACAAGCGCGGAGAAATGAGAACTAATAGAATAAATGACATGCAATAATAGAACGTGATGGAAGGTGAGTTGTAAAAAAGAGACTCGTAATAGCATTCTTAAGCTGTCAGTTCTGGAGCCAACAGATCGATGGCGACTTTCATTCATGGCGGGAATTGGAAGACAAAGAGTGGAGCCAAAAGGCGGAATCTCTCCTCCTATCTTTTAAATACGTATGCCAATCCTGGAGCGGTGGTTATATATATTTCTTCCACTGCAATGCTTTATGTATGTCTGATTCGATGCGACGCCGGATATATTTGTCTTCAAAATGCATTTGCGGCGAAACCTAAAAAAATTTATGGATGTTCACAATTTTAATTCTATCCTTTTGGGCTTATGGGATTGCGCCGTGGATCGGATAATTTCAAGCCTCCCATTCTTCGCCTCCCATTCTTCGCCTCCATTCGCTCTCAGTGTTCCCGCCGTCCCTTTTGTACGACTGGTGAAACCTGTTAAAACCCAAATGTAGGCCAATTCCAGGGAGGTTGTGTTCTCCCGAAACCAACCATTAGCATAATTAATGCTCTCTCTCTCTCTTTCGGATTTCAATCTTGAAAATCGCTGCCTTCGGTTTTTATCCTGGTTTTAGTGTCATTGTTTTAATTAGGATTAATTGGCTTTGCAACTCTCGGAGCAATCAACGTATGTGTGGAGTGTTTTTAAATGTATTTTTTTGTTTTGCCATCGCAATATCTTTGCCTGCTAGACGCACCGCAAGCCAATTCCTTTTTTTTAAACGGTTGCGTTTCACATGAGACACTGTTTTCGAGGGTCGGAGTATCTGAACAGCATCTCTATTACTTTACTGCCTTTTGGAAACATGCTGCCCTTCGAGCATCTTCGGCCGCTTCAGTTGTTTAATCACGTCGACTACGAAGCCTATTACTTCCCCCACTACTCGAACCTCCATTGTCATTGCCTCATAGACTTATGATGATAAGTTAATCATATTAACCTTCAGGATTGACATATAACGGGAATAAATGTTCGATGCACATTTCGGTTTTCTTGTTGTTTTCGTTAATATGAAAGTGCATCGTGAGGCATTTAGTACGGAGCACTGAATTTTCCAAACGTTCCCAAGAAACTATTAGTTTTTTAGTCGGATGGAGAAGTTTTCCGGTCGTACTGGTACTTTACCTTACCTAGGAGCGTGCGTACGTACGGTGCGGAATCATGGTTGTAGAAGCAAGATAATGAGCATAGATTGGACGCTTTTGACATGTGGGTGTGGAGAAGGATGGGAGATGTCAAATGGACTGATAGGAAAACGAACGAGAAATGCTAGACTTTTACATCTCTTAATGATATTTAATCAATAGCTCGATCTACGTTTGCTACACTTCTTCCGACCTTTCTGTTCAATGTCATTGTCACCCCTTTCCCTGGGCCTCCGCTGGATACGAGTATTCCCTTAGTATAACTATATCTGCGATAATCGCTGCCAATCTTCCGTCTCGCCTCGGACAGGCTTAAAATATGTAGATTTCCTATCTCAATTTCTCGCGAAATATTTTCTGTTTGCCCTGTCCTCAACGTCGTCTCAACGTTTTAAGTTCCCTGATTCTAACTGGTTGTTTCGTAATGACAGAAATACTGAGTAACTCTTGGAATTTTCCGCTTTATAACTTTCTGTACGGTATAAAGTTGAAAATTGCAAGTGTTCTTCTCTTTCTGTCATTATGGAACGATTGCACAACATTGCACCTGAATCTCTACTGTACATTGGTTGTTTCCTCTTGTGTGTATTATATGCTGCTGCTGTATCTTCCGCTTTACAAGGATTTCGTGAGGGAACGACTTGGGAAGTCTCGCCACTCCCGCTGCCGGGCGCGACACACGGCCGTTAGGGCTGAATTTAGTAGTTTCTAGGGCTCATACACTCATGTCTACCTGTCTGTCTATTGTAGCAGTATGGGATACTTCCCGTTGTCTTCCTCTATAGTGTTTTTCATCTGTCAACATCACTCAAATAGCCGCCCACCGGGTTCAGACGCTTTAGTTAGTCGACTCAATGAGGAACAGACGCTGCGCGCCTACCTTCCGTCTGGTACCTACCCTTCGACCTGTTTTGCATGGGTGACTCTACCAGGAGCAATTATGATTGGCTTCAGTAGGTCCTGGAGTCCTTCCCTGACACGTAACTGACATGGTCCCGTGGGTCCGCATGTAATCGAGCCCAATCCTTTCAACGCCCTGGTCTCAAGAAAATATATTAAATTCCCCCTTTCGTCGCACAAAACCCAACTCTTCTGCACCCTCAACTTATTTTCTTCCCCTGCCCTTCAGTGTTCTTCAGTGATGAACGATGAAGGACTAAGGCCACCCCCGAAACAGTCCACTGACCGTGTGTTCTTTTTGTGTTTTTATGTGTAGTATAGTGTCATCGAGTTTATGCTGCTTATTATTTTTTCTAATATATGTTTGTGTATGGATATATTCCTACTCGTATATATATCTCTACATACATATATGTATATATAGGTATATACGTACATTCATGTAACCATATAGACTCTTCCTTCCATATTTTCCTAAACCTTTTAGTTGTTCCAAACACACACACACACATACACCCACACTAGGTAAGTCTCACTGCTGTGAATAATAAATCAAAGGGAAAAGCGAGAAGGCGTTGGTCAACACAAATATAAATAGAAATAAAGAAGGGCACACGCATTCCAAAATTTTTCCAAATTGGCACAACAACCGTTCACTGCGGACAGGAGTTCGCAGGTGGAAGGTTGTTGGGCTGCCGAAAAATTTCGGAATATGTACGCACACGAGTGTGTGCAACACATATGACACAGGCGTGACACCAGTAAATGAATAACATAGTGCAAAAAAAAAGAAACGCAAGAAGTGATTGAAATTTGCGGTGGCGTAGGCACCATCAGTGAAAAGAGGAGACTTTTCACGGGTTCGAAGGGGTTCAAGGGTGGTGGATTTGGTGATGAATTTCACTCGTTTCGGAATTATATTGCTGGGAGGGCTTCGTAAGTTCTCGGGAGTGTTCGTGAATTCCCGGGAGAATTCAGACTCAACTTCGTCGGGCTTGAGATCAGCCCAAGCTTTGTCGTCGTTATGTACTCCCCGTTTTGTTTTCATGGCATCCCTCTACGTACACGTTCTTCCCGCTCTGACGCCGTGGACATGGAAAGAGAAAGCTGCCGAGAGGGTACGGGGGGCACTTAAAAAGAATTTAAATGAACGGGACGCTGAACGAAAGTGAGGGGTGGTGTGGCGACGAGGAGCGCTTGGCAACGCAGCCATCACCCGGAGAGACGGCGGGGGACCAGGGAAGGAATGAGCTCGGCGCAAGGTCAAGCCCAGACTTGGGTCCAGCGCTATAGCTTCCCATATCACGAAAGGAGGATGGAAAGGCAAGAGATCGCTGCGATCTCCGTCTGCGAACCCCCAGTGTCGTTCTAAATGGACTCTAGGCGGCGGGGGCAGGCGGGGGGGAAGGTCCCCCTCGTAGGGAGCCGCCGCTCGTCAGTTCGCAACTGCGAGGAATCGCCGCGCGCCTCCCGGTGGCGCCCTGAGCGATGTGTTCGATATTTGAGCCCATTTGCAGGGGGCCGGGCACGAGGGGGAGGGGGGAAGGAGAGGGGGGTGGAGGAGGTGTGGAGGCAAGGGAAAAGAGAGAGAGGCATAGGGTGGAGGAGGCGAGGATGAAGGTGGAGCGAAAAGAGGTATTGAACGCCGGACAAAAGACACGGGGAGGTCGGTAAGCCGCCGGTGTTTGTATCATTATCACATTTCGTGTGCTAATAATCCCGTCTGGCATTTGGATTGTAGGCCCGCCCTAGGAATAATCAAACCGTTCTCAAAGGGAGGACAGGGGCATGAAAGGGCTGCCTGCCGGGGAGAGGGTCGGCAGACAATGTGCGTTCTCTCGTTTGTTTTTTCGGGGGGGGATGATATTTCTAGATGCGTATGTGAGAGCGCTTATCATCAGGGAGGCTGGCCGACAGAACCTTCTTGCGCACGGATGGGCAATAGTTTTTAAATCGCGGGGAGGCGTCGGGGCGATGCTAATTTTTTTAAATTTTCACTTGGCGCCAGAGGAGCCTTTTTCTAAAAAAAAAGATGAAAGCAAAAGGGGGTGTGAATTTGCTCGTCGTCTTGTCTCGTGGGTGACGGGAGGGGATGGTCGTATGCTCTGTATGAACAGCGGCGATCTATTTAAAAAAAATAACCTCCCTTTCCCTCAATGATGATCCCGATTCAAATAATGCACGGAATCCATGATGTGTTTTCCAGATTGAGGGCAGAGCAGATTGATGAATGGCAAGCGCCCAGAGGATTGACCGCGAATCCAGGCGATCGATTTGTTATCATGTCGAGAATTAGCGTTTTAAAGTGAGCGGTTTCATTTCGCCATTTGTAATTCTGGTGCCTTTTTACCGAAATGAATTAATTAATGCTCATTTCCTACTTTGGCGAAATTCTCCGGAGTCGCGATGATGATGGACAGTTCCTCATTTCCATCTTCGGGGTTGATTTCTTGCAGAAATGCGTTGCGTTAATGTTATGGGAGACCGGGTAGGACAAGAAAGCGACTAATAAGTCCAGTGAGTTTTGTCGAGTGGTCATGGTATTTTCCCCAAGATAACGGGGCGGAGTTCATCCAAAAGGATTTCGATTAAATTGATTGCCTGGTATGTGGGCTGGTTAATATGCAATCTTAAGTGGGGGTTTTTAGTGACTATTTTATTGTTTTGTGCATCTGTCAGTGTAAAAATATTTCTGTGCTTCCTCTTTAAATATTCAATCGGTTGCTTAGAAACTCTCAGCTCATTCCTTATTTGAAATAATCACTGATCGCTAATTCAAAAAGTCCCGGGTGTTTGACAAGTGAGAGGTAAATGATTTATGTGAAATAACCTGTATATCTACGTATTTGTCCGAGAAACTTGTATTGGAAGGATTTGGTGTTTTCCTGGCGTAAACTATGGGTGAAGTCTTCCTCCAGTCAGGTCCATCAGCATCTTACCCTCTGGCGGGTGGACATTGTTTGTTTCGCACAAGTTCATTGTTTGGCCTTGTAGAAGATCCTTGTTGACCTCATGCTTTCATTCGTTTCTTGATATTAGTTTCGTAAGTTTGCAGTATTTGGAAGCCCGAACTATGCCCGTGAAAGAAGTTGAGTGTAAAATATACCAACCACGATAATGTTTAATAATGTTTTGTTTTACCTTGTCATATGGAAATATTACGCGTAGTCAGCCTAATGGGTTTCCTGGAGAATATTAATCTCGCTGACGTGAAGAACAGCATCTACTCCGTTGACTCTTACAAAGGCATAGGCAATACGTATGTAGTATATATATTGGAGGCTTTTGAAATGTGGGTGTGGGGAAGGATGGAAAAGGTGAATTGGTGTGCAAGGAAAAGAAACGAGGAAGTGGTAGGAATGGTGGGGAAGGTGAGAGGACTGTTGAGAGAAACTCAAAGGAGGCAGGGAAGATATATGCGGAGCATTTTGATGGGAAGTGGGGTGTTGAAGAGTGTGATAGAGGGGAGAATGTTAATTGCACCTCTATGCTGTGTTGCTTCGACTTTTCCTCGCGTTCTGTTGAGACGTTCACATCGGACCAAGGTATATTAAAGATCGCTTTCATTCCATCCGTGACGATGTTTCATCGTAATTGATTTGACCGTTAGTACTCCCATTTTTAATGGAGCGAGTGTATTCTCAAAGATTATGAAAGGGGAGGGAAGACAGACGAGTTCCTTTGATCCGGTTAATGCACTTTCAAGACAATGTCAAAATTCCCAGTGTGTGCGCTTGTTTTTCTTCTGAAGCATTGCGAATCCTGGTTATCGTTGTCTTTTTGAAACACGGGGTTCTTCTCCGAAATTCATCCATTATCAGGATATTCAACGAACTCTCGTGCTCATGAACGCGTTTGTCCGTTGTTTGTGTATTCCGTCTCCGTTTGGTATTTTCCTCCCGGAGATTTATTATTCGCAACATTTTCTGTCCGCATCTGTGCTCTCCCCTCCCCTCTACTCGTCCCCAAACATTCCCACATCAGCGCTGTCCCTCACGCAGCCTGCGCTGTCGGCTGTTTTTCATCTGAGCGATGTCATATCATTCGCTACCGAACCAAACATTCCGTAAACAAGCATTAACGAGTGTTGTGCATGCGGAAACTTCCATTCAATCGAAATAAGGTGTAGAAATAAGCCAGGTCCCTTAGCATATTCTCGCCAATTATATGTTTTCTTTCTCTTAGTTAAACAATCATTTGTCGTGAATTTCGAGAGTGGATGAATTCTAACGTTTTGTTCCTAAAATAAAAACCCATTTTCAATGGGAGACTGGAAATGGTTTACCCAAAGAACATCTTTTGTTTCCTTCTGCATTTCCGTGATCCATTCGCATACGTGTAATAAAACCCCATTTTAGTTTGTTTGTGACATAGGGAGGCCTTATTGGTGTGTTGAATCTTCAAATGTCAATTGACTTTGGAAGTTTGTTTGGTTATTGTCTTGCAACGCGTTCTGTTTTTGTTTTGCACGAATACCATGATGTTAATTTCAAATTGTCGGTGGCGGCGTATAAAGTTTGTTACTGTTTAGAATCATGTTGTTCGTTTGTCTGCGATAGTGACTTATCATTTCGTGAATTTTAACTTCGTCTGTGAAAACGGGGAATATCTGGCGCAGCTCCTGGACGTTCTTATTTTCATTAAGCTATACTCTGGAATCCCGTGATATATTTATGGATGCCAACTGGTAATAATAATTTCAAGTTTTTTGGGTTGGCACCACGTTGGTTATACCGCTGGACGATGGTTTGTGACTGGAATGCCGCCGGAACGGTCGTCCAGCAAAATACACTAACACGAGAGCGAACCCGGAACCGTAGGACTCGCCTGCAAATCGCCGCAAACGCCTACGCAGCGGCAATGATGACAAAACAAATTACTTGGTAGTCGCATAAATTGCCATTTCATAAAAACATGGAAAAGTTACAGTGAAAAAATACAAAATACAAACTATATTCTAATTAAAAAGTTGAAATAATTTTTGGAATTAAGAAATACTGGAAAAATCATGTCCTATGGAGGAGTCGTACGGAAAAACTTTCGTCTGCTGGTGAGGACTATGGATGTTCTATTTAATTGAAATGTGTTAGTTGGATCCCCTTAACATTTTAGCAAAAAAACACCCCAGTTTAGCCGGCCTACAGTTTACAATAAAATTATGTTTTATTGTTGCAAAAATGCCTACAAAAGTGTCTACCTGTCGTATATCACCGCCTCAATCCCAATCTACTTAAATTTATTTTTCTGATTTGTCATGTCTCAATTTTCGCCCAATTTGCTGTGGCTTTGTATTGTATTATTATCGGTAGTATCTGTACAGTTATTTTTCCATTTGTCTGACAATAGGTTTTTGGCTTAATAGCATTTCTTTTTACATTTCTGTTGAAATCATTTCAATTAATTACTTGTGATGCCACAAATTACTGCATTTTGGGTTAATACTGACATTTTTCTAGGGAGAAATTGTACAAATTATAATGCTTTGAGTAGAGAATGTCGCAGATTGGGAATTCTTATCGCTGCGTGAAGCAGGTGACTTTGCCTGAGGACACGATAGAATATAAAACTAGCTTTGGAGAATGGAATTTATTAAAGTTCCCGAAATGCAGAAAATAGCTGTCATTTTGTTGCTGCTACGGTACTAATCACTTTAGCGAATGCTAGAATGAAAATCAGTTGTAGTGAAATTTAGACGCAATGCCGGATACATTCATAGAAATAAATAAAATGAAAAAATAAACAAAAAGTAAATGACATTTAGATCAAATTTATAAGGAAAAAAGCAAACAAATATAAAACCATAAACATAGTAATCAACCCGAAGGTCGGTTTAGTAGGTGATATTAGAGCTCACCCGTGTACCAAGCCCGACGGCGTGTGAATATTCACACATCAGGGTAGGGGGGCCAGTTCCTTTCCCTATGCCTGTTATGGTTTCCCAGGAAGATCTGGTACCCGAAAAATTAACTAGCTTGGGTGGCGCTGCAGGTGCCCAAAGTGCCTTGCCCGGGAATCGAACCCGGGACCCTCCGGTCAGTAGTCCAACGCTCTACCCACTAGACCACGGCGACCCGTCAAACAAATGTAATCAGATACAATAAAATTAGCTTAATCTAACTTGATTGACGGCAGTCGAGAACTGCGTCAAGTACATGTTTCCAACTTTAATGATACGTGTAGTATGACTTATCAGAGTCACCTTTTTTCTATACTTAAACGAAATTATTATTTTGTACGCTATTGGCCGTCCACGCTCAAAAGGGGGCATTCACGGATGATCAGTGAGTTAGCGGAAAAATTAATGCCAAATTTGAAGGGAATCGGTCGTTTATGGTCCACCCCTTGCGAGAATCGTAGGTGAGTTTATTGGAGCGACGCGATGGACCCGACGGAGGGGGGCATTCGCGAGTTCGATTCGGTTGTCGTAGTCACGTCGCGTGCCTCCTGGCGAAGTGCGAGGGGTCGGGCGGGAGAGGTTTAGGCGCTCATTCCTGGTCGGAGGGGTGCTCATCACCCGTCGAGCCCCGCGCTCCTGGCGCGACGAGGGGGTTCGCTCGGGAGGGGGCAACTGGTTGGGGGGGAGGGAAGGGGTCTCTCTCCCCATCGTGCCTGTGTGTGTGTAACGCGGATACATCATCCCCCCCTTCCTCACTACGCAGAGACGGAATAAACAGGAGGACCACGTGATGTTTCCGGAAATTGAAAACGTGAAATTTAAAATTAAATTCAATGCTGTCAAATCCTTTTCCCTCCAAAATGTGTTTGCGAGTCTCGAAGAAGAAGTAAGCAATTTCGCACGAGGTTCAAAATCAAGAGTTGTGTTTCTAAATGTTTTGCAACTCGGAGTGCAGACAAATATTTTTCCGACTTTATTTATATTTTGACGTAAAAGTGGCTTTTTCCAAACTAAAAGTAAAAATATTGATAAGGTATGAGTACTGAGCAAGAAGAAAACACGACTGGCAGTGTACATTTTTAACTGCATATATTTTTAAGTTTCTATACTGCCGTCTTATTAGAATAAGGCTAACTTAACCTGGCCTTCCAACGTAATAAGATAAGTCCAACCCTTGCCCTAAGGCTGCCTAGCCCTTGCTACTGGAAGTGCTAAGTGGAAGGGGGTTTTAAGGTAATAGCTATGGAAATATTGGGAATTCTGCTGTTAATTTGTGTGGTGTATGCCCTATTTTTCTTTCTTGTGATCGAGGACTATTTAAGGGTTTTAAGCGGATTCTCAGAGCCGTTAGTTGGGCAGAAAATCCCTCGAAAATTTGCCGTTTTTGTCCGATTTGAGGATTTAGTGGGGCCCTGTGTATTATTTTCTTTGATGTTGTGTGGAAATTGATGTGATAGGGATTTTGACAATGATTTCACCCTGTTTTTGGATGTCTTAAGGTTTCCAATTTCAAGTTATGCAGTTGCCTTCAGGCGCGGTTAATGGATGCTCGATGTCCGTGGCACTGCTCAACTCCTCACTTGGTGCACGTATTTCGCGCTAGTTTTTCAAACTGGACATTTCGTGTCCAGATAAATGGTGATGAGTGTGAAAATATTGTGCATAAATGTATAAACCATAAACATAGGTGTTTTTTGGAGATCACTTTGAGTGAGTACGCCGTCGGATGGGACGTTTAACTGCGGACCCCTTGGCGCCTTTCGACAAGAGTAGGCTAATGCCGACGCTGGGTTTCTCTCCACCCTTCCTCCTTTCCCATCCATCCCTAATGGTGCAAATGACCTCAGCTGTCTGTCGGCTTCCCAAAATACTACTACTACTCTCCTAGGCTTTTCGAATTATTAATTGCAACGGGATATTTAGCGAGAGGAAGTAAGGCGGCGGAAGCGTCGTTACTCTCAGTGCTGCTGTCAAGTGGTGCATGGTTCAATCAACGCCCGTTGATCGGCGAAACCACAGGCGTCTTGTCTGTTTTCACAATAGGAAGTCGTAATGAGAAGTAACTACGTGCCCTTAAGATCTTTTGATGGATTTTTCCCGAACCCATTCTTACTTTCTAGTCATTCTGAATAAAAACATAATTTAATTGATTTCGGATATTATTTCTTGTTCACATCGTCCAGGGGATGAAATAATCTACCCTTCTTCGCTGTGATCGCCTCGTTTATTAATTCAAATAGTTATTTTTTTGGTACTTCCTGCCTGTGATAGCGGTGGAGATGATCTGCTCATCCCATTCAGGTCTTTCTTCCTGAAACCTCCATCCGTTTTCGGTGATTCCTTGAGAGTTTCACACTATTTTCGATTTTAAATATAGTCATTAATTTGATCATGCTCTTTCTCTGGAAGCACCAGTTCCAAATTCCTTCCAATGCTTGACGATACTTTTAGTGGTGTCATTATTTAGTGCCTACGCCGGTTTATTACCTAAGGTAGCAATTCAAGTTGCCGGTTTCTCGCTACAGGGCTGGAATCCGAGGTACATTTCGGTGCTCTCATTTCCAAAAAAATGCACAGGCAGTCAGCACCACATCGAGAATAGGGGAAGGGTGATAATATTCGCTATGTTGGCATCCATTGGCTTGCAGGAACTCCGGCCTCTTAACTAAACGCCGTTCTGCTTGGGTTATTATTTTTTTTATCTATCGTGCCGACAAAATTCTGATCGCCCCTAACGTGTTGAACGGTGCAAATATAGCTGTGAATAAATTGAGTACAGTTCTGAGGGAGACCCCGCCAAAGGAGTTAACTTGGACGGTAACCCGTTTTGGGAAAAGTTTGTTTTTTAAAAGTGAAGGTTATAACTACAAACTTTTGAAATCCGTAATTTTTTAAGTATAATCGTCAATCAACGGAGCGCAAAGTATTGTTGGGAAAAGTTGGAATTATTTTCCGATAACTTTCAATGTTTTGTATTTTTTCCCGAGATTTTATCAATAGACGTTCATAATTTATAATTAGTGACAAAGTAGATGATTGACGGGTCGTCTGCGGGGTCTATGGGTGGGGGGGCCTTATATTTTTTATAAACTATGAATATTCCCCGATTATATTCACATTCAACGTTGAGGAAAGCCATGGCATATTGCCATGATTGGTCGAACCAGTGTCGACTCGGTCCATGCTCGATTGCTCTGGCTAAATATTCTTAATGCTTTCTCTTTGAAATAAATGTACACGTTGGTCAGTGTTTCAAGTTACTACACCTCCATCGTTATGTTTTCGGATCAATAGCTGCATCAGAATGTTTTATTCGTGTTTCCCACAGCGTGTGCGTGCTTTGGTAGGGGCGGGGGAGGGAGAGCCTGACGGGGCTAGTGGTCGAGGGGCCTTGGTGCCGCGTTGCTTTGTCTGCGTTGCCGCCGCCCACGTGCGCCCCCTTCGTCACCATCGCGACACAATGACCGGCCGCTTTGCGTTGGCCGCCGCCCCTCTTCGACCTCTTTCGATGACCGCCAAGGGAAAAACGGAAGCTATTAACGTGGTGTGCACCGCGAAGGAGAGAGAGCAATGCAAAAATTTGTGGCATTCGGGGGAGGAGTGAGTCGACTAAGCCGAAAAAAAATATCATCAGTTCGCCGAGGTGGCGGATCGAAAAGCGACTCGTGGGCGTGTTAAAAACGTTGCGGAAGATCTTCAAAAGGCTAAAAAAATGGAAATCTGTCGCACATCATTTTTTTAACGCGTTGTGGACGCTTTCAATAATGAGGACTCAAATACCGTCATATTTGTCAAGCACAGAAACTCCTTGAAAAATTTAAGTGGGCTCTCTTACGTGAATGTTTTTGTAGTAATTAAATTTTTGTTTAGGCGTCTCGAAGGCGTTTTTGTGGATTTTATTGTCAAATTCTTTCGGTAATACGGAAAACGATGTAACCATGTAAGTGGATGTGCTGATGAACCGTTGGGAAATAGAGGAAGGGCGAATAGAATTCATATTCAGTAGACTTCACCGAATTCTCTCTCCCCTAACTCTTCTCCTTAAATATCTTTTGAGTTAAATCAAACAGCTAGTTTAATACGAATCTTTGTAAACCTGGTGAAGGAACTAACGAATTTGCGGGTATTGTCTCATTTTGTGTTACAGACGACTTGGAAAACGTTTTTTCGTTTCTCCAAGGCTTTGAATAAACATTTTGTTTTGCTCGGAAATATAATTAGTTAAGGAAATGTACGCTAACGAAGAGTGGGATTACGTTGCTGTTGCTTTATTGTTTGCCAGTTTTTGATAATTTTAAATTCGGTTCGCAATATAAAGGTCGTTTGAAATGGCCCATCATGTCTCTAAAACGCACAGGTCTAGGCAAATATGCGGGAGGGTGGCGGGCCGCGCTATCGATGGGGTTAGAAGAGAGAGGGGGAGGTTTTTTACCGTCGTATGATTTGACGACTGAATTTTTTTCTCGCCTCCCACCCCCACCGCCTACACCCCTTCCTCCCTTACTGTCCCCAGTAAGGAGGGAGGGGAGGTTATAAATGCAACGAGTGCATGGAACCGCCTGTTGCTCCACGCGTGTGCGCGCACAATCGCGTGCTGCTGTTTCCTGCACCGCTTGTGAGACTTTTGAATGGCGAGGCAGTAGTAATCCGCGGTGCCGACGAGGCCTCGGGAACAGGTGCCCTCGGTCGGTCCTAATGACCTCCTCAGGGATTGAGTGGAATTTAGCCACTCTCCATCCTCCCCACCGTCTTCCTTCCAGGCGTCTTTTACGCGACCCTTTTTTAACTGTGGTGTTTCCGTTTTGACTTTTGTTGGACGGGAAATCGCGCGAGGGAAGACGTTTGTGAATACGCGCTCTTTGCGAGTCTTTAAGAGGGCTGTCCGAAGCGACGGAGATACGCCTGGCCTTGATTGACGAAATTAGATTCGCTTCAAGGACTGCCGCGATTAACCCTCATTACGGTCTTCCCGCCTGGAGAAAAGAGGGAAGGAATATTTGAAGCAACGGCCAGGAAAGTTATCCGTGGATTACCAAATCAATCGACTTGTAATCGTTCGCAGTTTCATGCTTGATGCGGTGGGAGGAATCCGCGATGGAGGATCGACCATTTCCACCGTTGTGATGAACACATGGGAAAGCCAATGCTCCCACTCCTGTGTAGACCGGGATGGGTGGACATGGGAAGGATGGACTAATTAAAATTCCCGAGAGTGGCACCAACTTCAGACCGAACAGAGATGAAATCACGTTTGGGCATGTGCGGGGCAGCATTAAGAAAACTGGGGCTCATACAACGAATGTCGGGGAAATAATCGACTGGAGAAGTTAAAGAGAAGTTGCTTGGTTTGACGACGACGACTTGAATACGTGCCGAGTGCTTAAGACGCTAGGCAGATAAAAAGAGGATACAGGGAAAAGATGTCTGCTTTCTGAAAAATCGCTATGGGTGTATGAACAAAGCGTCGCATAATTCTTGGTCGCCTCGATTGGGAGACTCTGGAAACATGAAGGTTGCATATGTTTCCAAGAAACTGCGGGAAATGCTGCAAGAGTAACTTTAACGTAGTCATCCGCTAATCTGCATTTCAATGCAACAATTTCATAGCGTAAAAATCATTCGCGTTGACCGGGATTCGAACCCGGATCCCTCGATGTCCGGCCGAGTGTGCTAGGCAGTAAAGCTGGACGCCTCGATAGCTTAACTGTCTAAAGCACTCGGCCGGACATCGAGGGATCCGGGTTCGAATCCCGGTCAAGGCGAATGATTTTTACACTATGAAATTGTTTTATTGAATTTCATGTGCTACTTAAACCGTTAGATAAATTATGAAAGAAGACTTGGCTTTTCCACGTAGAATATTTTTATTTACGTCGCGTCACAAGGTTTCGTTACAGCGTCTTCTTCAGGGGACGTGAAGATGTTAAACTGTAACGAAATCTAGGTCGTAGAAAAAATATTCAATGAGGAAAAGCTTTTGAGGATTTGAGGAAAATGAGGAAAGTGTTTTCTTTCATCATGAAGAATTTCCGCCATGGTACGCCTGAAAGTGTTATTTGTTGGATGAATGTAAATCATTCAAGTGATTAACTATAATTCGAAAGGTATGATTTTTAGCATTACATTAGGTCGGTATTACCACGGGATACCACGGTGAGAAGTTAAAAAGAGGGAAATAGCTGAACCGATTGATGCACACAGAGTGATTTTTCTCTCTCATAAATCGTGACCACAACATTGGAGCCAACTTAGTTCAACGTGATCTCACCCAATACCATCACTAACCAATGTTATTGATTGGTTTCAGTAGATGATGATTATGCCCACTCCCTTAGCTGGTTGTCACCCGCCGCCGCCTCTCCAATGTGCCATTAGCGCCGGTGAACTCCTTCCCTCCCATCCCCAACACTCTCCATCCTCCTCCCCTTTCCTTGTATGCCAATGGATTTCACTTCGTTTTGTTCTCTTGTCCCCGAAAATGGCTCAGTGAGCCGAAACGCGGGCTATGTTGGCGGCGGGTACCAGGTCATTCTGGGAAATCGCAGGCAGGGAATAATGTAACTTCTAGAATCCGTTCTTCATCTCCGAATATTTATGCGTAGCGAGGTGCATCATGTGTGGAACTCAGTTCGAGTAGTACTTTAGCTGTGGTCATTGCGCCATCAAGAATGGAATGGAAAGGATGAAGGGTGGAGAGAAACCCGGCGTCGGCATTAGCCTACTCTTATTGAAAGGCGCCAAGGGGTCCGCTGTTTAACGTCCCATCCGACGGACGGCGTACCCACTCAAAGTGCTCTCCACAAAGCACCTTCATCGTAGGGATTGGGATACCAATGAAAAATATCTGCCATCTCCAGGATTCGAACCCGGGTCCTCTCGGTGGGATGTCAGTACGTTAACCACCGCTTCATCTCGATCTCCCCACTCTGTTTGAGGTGACCCTCTACTCTCACGTCTGAAAACATCCCCCGCCCGGATTTAATACTGCTATTGAACAAACATATACACGTATATCAATATATTTCCATTTAATTTGAGTTCGCGAGGCTTTCATCGTTTTTTGTTTGGTTTAATATACATTGGATAGTATTCCGGTCATGCGATCTACTCCGCCTTAGAACGCTAATTAAGTTTTGATAATTACACTCGCATATGTATTTATAAAAAGGTTTCTTCTTTTACAAATCGATTGGATGTGCCATCAAAGTATGTGTGTCATAGGTGGTAATAATATATTGCATTGATTGTATTGCTCCATACTTCTATCTCTACTTTTCACGTGCAAATGTTTACAAATATTTATTCAATCAGTGGTGATGGAAAGAAAAATTAAAATCAGTTAGTGAATTTAATTCCGAAATCACTGCGAATGTTGGCCAAAAATATTTTCCTTAATGGATGGAAATTGGTTTAGCCAGCAGTTAAAGAGGAGATGGGCAGGGTGAAAGGTCTAATAATGGGACAATCAATAATAATGTTAGGCCTTGGTGTGACAGATCAGTCTCTGGTCTTTCGTTAGAAATGAAGATTTACTCGCCCGTACAACCGTGACCGTTTGAACCGGGATGTTGCTCATAAATTCTTAATTTCCATCCCAATGTTCTCAGTATGCTCAGAGTGGCCGAGATATCGTTGAAGTCGTGCTCGTTATGAATGATTTTGTCTGTAGTTTCATTCCACCTGATCGTCGAATGTCTCTTTGTTGGCGTATTAATTGTGTTTGCGTTAGTTTGTCGGCTTGCCATTCCAAATTATGGAAACCTCGGGTGTATTTATCGGGCGTCGTTTATTCGTCTGAGTTAAATTATTTTGGAGTCAGTCTTCTTATTGGAAAAAAAACAGTGCTATCATAATTCGCGGCTCGGCACTCTTTTGTTTGCTTTCGTTCTCCGTACGTAGTGTGTCCTGCAATTAGTTACCTCTCCCACTATGGCTTCCCTGTGTGTGCTGCACAGGTCGATTGGTTTGGCGGATTACCGTTTCACTTAGCCGACGTCAGCTTCAAGCCGGAAGAGAGAGAATACTTGTATTGCCAGTTCGGCGATACTTGATTTGTTCGAGATACTGTAATTAGCTTATGAGTCAAGGAATTTCGTGATTTATTTGCATTTCTGTAAACAAAGCTGACAAGAATAGATTGCTGGAATGTTTAATGCTCAGTTGAATTGTTTTTCAAATCACTGAAAGGCACAATTCATTTCGTCGGTGGCTCGCTGATTCTTTGTATTTCCTTCTTGCTACAAATTCTTTTCCTATATCTGGGATGTGAAATGGCTCCCCATCTATTCGTATGACTATGTTTAAAGTGCACCTAGGCGTGCTATATCGTTCTTATTTTTAGAATGTCATTTCACAGTTTGGTACGGGTTGTTTTTGCGTCTAGGTCTTGGACCTTAGATATTAGTCGTCATCATACGCAGTGGTAATATGGAGTACGGGGTCTTTCCCAAAAGTAGTAGGACTGACTGGATTTAAAAAATGTATCGCCAGAATTGATACATTCCGTCAAAAGTCTTCGAAGTAGCACCGTTGTGCGTCCACACACCCCGCCCATGCCCATGTTTTCGATCACAAGTCGATGCACATCACTTGCCAGGTTCAGAAACCATGAGAACACTTAATCTGCCATCCTTGTCCAACAAACCCTAAACGCTAGCAAGAATTTCGTCACTTTTTGTGTTCGAAGGGTGTCCTAAGCGTTCGGCGTCTTCAACATCTTCTCTACCCTCCTGAAACGACTGGCACCACTCAAAAACACCCGTTCTACCCGTGGCGTTATCACCATAAACTGCCTTGAGCATTCCATGAGTCTCTCTCCTGGTTTTTCTCAGTTTCACGCATCAAAATTAAAATTTGATGGCGTTTTGCTGTTCCAATAACCGTTAATGACGGAGCGCAGCGATGTCACTTAATAGAGGTTTCTCAAACGAACTACTCTGCAAAGGCTGGGAGCTAACTGTAACCGACCTCCAGCCTTTCCTGAGACGTCCCTCCCTCAAACTCAGCCAGAGAAACCGCCGCCCGTCGGCCTGTCTATCTGGGAAAAAATAAATCATACTACTTTTGGGAGAGAACTTGAATGATGGAGCAGCTTCCCACTGTCGTCGTCCCGGCGAGAACGAGCGAACCCAACGCCTCCATGGGCCGCCTTCCGAAGACCGAAGCTTTGTCCCCCCTCCGTCTCCCCATCTTCTCCTTCATGCCGACGCGAGCTTCTGTTCTCTCGATCACTTAGACCCACCCCCTCGTCACTCAGGCAACAGTGACACTCCTAATTATTTGGGTCTGTGAAAGGCGTGCGGGAAGATCTGCGGTTCCCCAGTGATCGAGGAGAATAAAACCGCCCCTTTCAGAATAGATATTGGATTTAGACCCTCCTTTGTGCCAGGGACCCTTTAGTTTCCTCTCTGCGGAGGGTCCGTCTCTAAACGGAGTTTCTCGATACGTCCGTTTCATGAGGAAAAGGCTTCGGTTGATGTCAAGTTCCTCACCTCACAATTCTAGAGGAGCAGTATATGCTTCACTGCTTACGCTGCTAATGCGACAACAGTGGACGCCTTTTATATCGATTCCTGTCGATCGAGTAGATCGTTACATTGATCTTGTGGGATTTCGATAATAGGGTAAAGAGACGGGCCTCGAGATCATTTTTGCCCGGCGGTTTGCTGTTTTTGGACGTATTAGCTAAAATTATATCAAGTTCGGAATATTATTGTGGTGAAAGAACCCTATTCGCTGGTGAATTTCCACCCATTTTCACTCGACACTGTTTTCGTCTCTTGTGCGAGCGAATGCCAGTGTGTATAACCTCAGGGGAATATACGTCGCGGTTTACCCGAGAGTGAACAGATAGAATAGTGATTGATATTGTAATCAAATGCTATTTCCGGCCCATGAGGTAATTATTATATTAAATTGAATACTGCCAAACAAAAAAACGAAAAGGAAATTTGAGTATGTAAGTAATTACCGAGTACAAATACAACTTAATAGGAATTGAATCCAAGGCAACACCGGTGCAGTAGCTAAAACGCTTCAGATATAAGCCATGTGTATCCAACAGAATAAATATAGCTGAATCTGAAAGAATTCTTCACAAATGGATTTTTCTGAGTATATATTGCATGGCATTTTGGAACCAAACCGCAGCTATTATTCTGCTCTTCTGTATATGTTGTTTGTTACTACCACACACAAGAGTCGCAAACCAGAGTGTTGATACCCGCGTTGTATGTTATTACATTTTTTTCCTTGTTATCTTTTTTTCATTTAAATTTGGTAGTTATTTTACAGCCATGACATCTTTTAGCTAGATATTTATTTTTTCGTCAAATTCCTCAGCCTTCCCCCACTTTGTGCCCCCAAAGAATTAGGGGTATTTTCTTTCTCCATTTTATTTCAAAGGCTGTGGAGATATGTTTACCCTCAATTTAAAAGAAAGGCATTATCGAAAATATTCTGATTCGGCAGCGACGTGAAAGTCATGTATTAATTTTAAGCAGCCCTCCCCTAGATATGTTTGTATATTTTATTGCTACGGAAATTCACGTATGCATATATCATTTGTTAGGTTGCTATCGCCCTTATTTTTTCAATAAAATCATTTTAAATGAGGTTCACAAATGTTTTCATCCTGACGTTATACATGTATGTTCCTGTGATGTGTGCTTTAATCATTATCGTGTCAATCTTAACTCTTGATTCCTGGAAACCTAATTGAACTGTTTTACTCTATTGTTAACTGTGGGAAGTAGACGCGCAAGAAAGTTACTGCTCGTAATGTGAGTAAGAGTAAGGTTAATTTAGCTGCGAATATTCTCCAGCAGTCCTGAGTTGCGGATTCGCCTGGACACCCCTTTCGAATGTAATTGATGTAGTCTAATAGCGGCATATACTGCAGTTCGTAGGGAAGCCATATGAAACTTAAGTGGCAGTAGAAAGGGTGTCCGTAGTAGACTCCTGAAGGCTCGAGGGGCAAATGAGCAATATAATTGGCATTGAGTAGTTGCCGTGGGGAATTCCGTGACTAAATGCACGCTAACAGTGAGGCGAAGGATTCCCAGACCCTCTATTTCCCTGATCACATTTAGCGGTTGCGCAGCTAGCCCCACGAAGGCCACTTGAAAGAAAACTTCCAGTTTTAACTCCTTTGCCCAAAAGTACAATCGCCTTGGACACACACTCGCATATGCAAACAGCAAATTTTAATAATATTAGGCAGTTACTATGTCTGATTATTTATTATGAGACGGTAAAAATTCGGGTCCGCTTTGTCATTATGGCCTAAACTAGCGCTCTGTCACGCAAAGGCACGCGGGTAAAATCTTTATGAACACACACATGTTATATTTATAAACCGGGGAATTTTATGTGTGTGTGTGTAGATTATGTCATTGTGTGTTATCTGCCAATACCAAACTCAAGGCCCTTTAGGTCTCCATTCTGCAATTCAAATGTTTAAATCGTCGTTTTCGTGCACGGTCAGTCTCTTCTGTTAATTGTTGTCTTTGGCAAGTCGCTGTGCCATTTATATTCCCTTCATCCCCTCGGCTTTGCATTGATTTTCCATCGGATTACTGTCCCCATGCTCTGAGCCAAACGTTTTCATTGATCGTTTCACCCTCTTGCCACTTGAGTCCTTCTTCCGTGGTGCCGCGTTTCCCTCGGCCTCCCTTAGTCATTTGTCTTCCTCCAACATCGTTGTTTTATCTCATATTAATGTTATGCATGTTATCTTGGTGTATGTGGTTATTTTCGTTTTATGAAAATCATACTTAAGATACCTGTTCGACTGCCCCTCCATTCGTCCATAAATAATTTTGCTGTGATTACGCGTGATATTCACGCTTTCCACTGATTGGCATCTATGATACTACCTACCGAATGAAACGCCCGCCACTGGACCTGACTTCACAGTGCATGCGATTTATGTTAATGTGCATTATTTTAGTCAAACGTGCGGAAAGTCTGGAAAACCTTATAAAAAACAAAAATTCCTAGGACTAGGGTTGAAGTTTGCTAGTGGTTGGAAAGCGGATGCCCTGGTTATCTAATTTTTTTATGTGCAATAACTGATACTAATATTGTTTGGTGATTCGGGAAGTTTTAAAATAAGCACCATTGTAGTACCGGATACAGATGAGTACGCAATATACTCCCGACAATTTATTTAAATTTTCTGGGGATCCTGTTGTATTTTGAACACGGCGTGGGATTCGGTGTGCACGACTTTGGAAGACGGTGCTCCTCCCATTTTATCTTCCCACGATTGGGTTTCATTTCGATTTTTTTCAAGAAACGTTTTATTTTCTATTCATCAATTCCTTCGTCGCCAGTGACTGTCGAGGAAGATCGCATTCTTTTTGGCTTCAGTGGGCATTTTTTTTAAATTTAATTTTTGTTCTTTTTTCAACAGAGATTTGAAAAAAATTTGTCTCCGGCGAGGTCTTTGAAAAAAATTTGTCTCCAGTTTCTTCGCTCCTTGTCATGTTCAAGACGTCTTGGTGGTTTTAATCGTCCATCTTCGCCGTGCTCTCAATAATTTACAAGGCCACACCCCTTCCCCCGTCCGATTCCCCATTCCTCCCCCACTACCGCAGGACGAAAGGGTGCGGTTCCTCTCCGCGGGTGGAGAATCTTACGAAACAGCGCTGCTAATTTAGGTTCTACGGTTCTCCTCCCCCCCAGCCCCCTATATCCCTCCCCGCCTTCCATCTTGATGCCCCTCCGCCCCCGTGCATCTCCTCCGTGTGCGTGGTTTCCCTCAAATGAATGTGGTGGTGGGTCCGATTTGGTTGCGAGTGATTTCGTCACTCGCGGGGAGGGGGACGGGACGGACTTCGATCCCACGCCCTGGCGGCGTCTCCCCGGTTTATTCCCGGGCGGGCACAATCCTAATGGTCCCCCTTCGCGGGCACCCCTTAATTGGGGTCGTCGCTGGGAATTGGGTCGAGAGGTGGTGGTGTCCCGCTTCGTGATTGCCACGTGCGTTCATCATTGTAATGTTACGTGTCCTCGTCATCGATGGTTTACGATCCGAAGAATCTGGTTTGTGGCAGCTCATCTAGCAGTGACGTTGAAAATGTATTATTACTCCCATCGTACTACGGTAGACGGTGTGTCAGTAGATTGGGAAAGATGAAGTGTAGAAAATATTTAAGATTTCATTTTTTTGCGAACAATACGGTATCAGAATAACATTATCCGACCGCGGGAGGTAGATAGATAGATATAGGTAGATAAAGGACTTTATTTGGGCGAAATTGAGAACTATTGGTCCCTTCTTCCATTTAACCCATTGTTGTCGAGGGGTCGTATTCGTATCAAAATATAGTCTTTTGTGTCTTCAACCCCCTGCCACACATCCTAGCGGTGGCTTCCAGGGTAGTAAAAAATGCTAATACTAAAATCTCAGTTACATGAAGCGACGTAGGTGAGGTATGGGCCAATGATTGATATCTATAGCAGTGGATGTTGAGCCAGTGACGATCAGTGGGACGAATTGTGGGATGTGTATCAAAGTTTCATGTACTCCAAAAAGAGGTTCATGCCTAAGCCAGCCCAGGATGTTACATGAAGTGTTAATGGTGTGAGGGCGGATGGAATGATCGGAGACGGTGTGAGAAGCAGGGGATCGCGAGGAGGTTCTGGATTGGAAGCCTGAGGGAGGCAAGAGCAGTATTACGGTCGACAGGTTACCCAAGTACAATTGGGTGCGTGTTTGAGTATCTTCTTAGATATACATACTCTTATTTTGGCTAAGGAGTTTCTTCTTTCAATGTCAACTCTCTTCCTTGCTAATTTATAGTTTCTTCATAGTTCTCTTTGTGACGTCTTTGCTTCTCCTGCTTCATCGACGACCTTCCTCTGATTTTCTTCCCATTTTTGGTCTTTTCATAGCGTTCGTCATTAAACAATTACGCCTCCGTAACCATGCTAATTTTCCTCTTATTCTTGTCATTGAGGGGATCGGGATGGTGAGGTGGCTAATGTACTGGTTCCCTAGCCAAAAGACTCGGGTTCGATCCCGGCGGTGGCGGTTATTTTTCAGGGGTATTTCGATCCCTACCAGAGGTATTTTGTAGAGAGCACTTATAGTGAGTACACAGTCCGTTATTAAGCCGCCGACATTAAGCTACGGATCCCTTGGCGCCTTTCGTGAAGAGTAGGACTAGGGGTTTCTTTCCAACCTTCATCCTTTCCTGTCCATCCCTAATGGCTCAAATGACCTTAACTGTTGGTCGCTTCCCCTAAATACTTCTCTTCTCAATGCCTCGTGTGAACCACCTCGTTACTTGCTCTTCGAAGTACTTCTACTGCATTTGTTCCTCCACCTATCAAATGTATTGGTTTCCTCCTTTTTTAGATGCATATTGTCATTGATTTTAAATTTCCGCCTTTTTTGCTACTCCTATTGTCCAGTGCCCGAAGTGCAGTAAACTCCATATAGAGTTTTTCATGAACCATAGCCTCATGTTCAGGCTTTGGCGTGAGTAGCTGATGGAAAACCTTATTTAGCTAGAACTGATCTCACCTTCTTCACTAGACCTATGCACTTTTCTCTCGCTCTTGTCCATAGATGGAGCTTTTTACTGATGGTCCTGCAGTCCATATAGGGAAAAATCCTTTCATTGAGTGTGTAAGGAGTTTGAAGTGTAATCTTCGCTAGATTACTCGGTAATCTCAAGATATCGTTAACTTAAATGTTTTTAATTTTCACAATTCTGGGGGTAAGAATTAATTTAGAAATGTACATATTATTCTTATATATATATATATATATTGTCTTTTTAAATTAAACAATGAAATCCATTCCAAAGAGGCGGTACGATATATCAATATTTGTTGTATAATTTTGATGAAAGTCGAACTAAATATTCGCATGGGCTCGTTTGGACTGCAGCTATCCCTTGCGGCAGGGCAGCAGAAAGACAAAACGTAATGAACTTTCGAGTTCCTGCGGCCCACGCAAGGAATTTTATGTTTTATGGCACATACGAGCCGTATTTGATCCACTTTTTTCTTTGGTCATATCAATTTTCGTCGTTTGAATCGGTGTGGCAGAAATGTTTTTGATACTGTCGGCTGTTTGTTTAAACTGTGGAAACATCTAGTTAGGGAAACTCGAAACGTACTTGATTACTGATCAAGATTAAATTCTCATACAAACACTCTTTACACTTAGTTGAAAAGAAAGGTCTTTCGGGGAGGGATTCTAAGGAAGCAGAGAATGTGGATGGAGGCGACATTGCCAAGTACCGACTGAAGGGGAAAAATGAGCATTAGAGACGGAGAGGAAAAGGAACTTGATATTGAGAAAGAATTCGACCTGTTATCTGCTCACTTCTCTAGTATTAAATGCATTGTTCTGGAAATGAGCAAGCTTTTTTCTGTTAGAATTCGACCTGTTATCTGCTCACTTCTCTAGTATTAAATGCGTTGTTCTGGAAATGAGCAAGCTTTTTTCTGTTAGCTAACATTCCAGTTAGTCCCAACATCAAGGTTTAATACAAATTTATACTAATATCAATATCAGATCTGATGGGTCGTGTGGTAGTGTTCCCAGTTGGTGTTATGTTCGCATAGTTATTAGGTAATCTACCGGTTAAGGTAGGTTTTTGGAACTGTGGGCGTGGGTGCCCTCGCAATATGTAAAAATGTCCACATCCACATTTGTTTCTACGTGACTTTTTTGAGTTTTCCCAGTTTATGATGCACGTGAAGGGTGTTCCTTCCTTCTCGTCAGGTATTTTTCCGCCAATATTCGAATGGCCAACTGCCATCGAAACATCACGTCGACCTTGTGACCGATGTTACAACGGTTTGCCGAACGTGATGGAGCACCCGTGAGGACGTGACCAGTTCTATTGATGTCACCCTGGATTCCTTTGTTGTTCCGTGTCTTGTTATTTCTGCCGCCGCATATTCACATTTTCAATTCTGTCGTGTATTTCAGATCTCCGATTCGGCAACCTCCCTCCACGCTGCCACCCTCCCCGTCTTCCTCCCTTAATCTTCGCCACCTGCGTTCTCTTGCAGGGGCGTCGCGAGGGAGGGGATCGCTGAGGAGGAGTTGAAGTGCGTCAAGGGAAATACTGTAAATATATTGGGGAGGGATGGCTGTATAGGCGCTGACCAATCAAGGTGTGCCAACGTTGCCGGACGATTTCAATTCAAGGCTGCCGCAAATCCTGGCGAACTCGGGCCATCCTGTCGATCTGACAACGCCGCCTCCCCCTCCATTCACGGCCCCAAGGCCATCGATTGTGTTATCTCCCTAGTCGACTCTTAGGTCCGCGTTATGTATCTTGGTACCCGGTGCTCCGGCACCGGGGGTCCAAATTGGTGGGGTAACTTTTTTTAGCTTTTCTTTCGCCGCGACTTCACTCTCGAATTCTTCAAAGCGAGTGCACCAGCATAGCAGCCGATGGACCAGCATGGAGAACGTGCTTCGTAGTGTTAATGCTCAGCGAGACGTGGTAAGCCCCACTCTTGGTAGCAAGAAAGAATGCGTGTGTATATTTTTTGTCGCCCTCTGTGTTTGTCAGAGACTGCATATTTAAACGTTTCAGTTCAGTTTCTATTTATGATCAGAGGGTCCAGGGCAACCAAAACTATTTGAGATTGAACTCAGAGACCTATTCATTCAATTTGTGAAGAGGAATCATTG
Organism: Hetaerina titia; assembly: GCA_037158775.1. Lineage (NCBI taxonomy): Eukaryota > Metazoa > Arthropoda > Insecta > Odonata > Calopterygidae > Hetaerina > Hetaerina titia. The sequence goes on along the minus strand of CM073772.1, from coordinate 16,354,386 downwards.
GATGACAATGTGCAGGTTTCATATTTCGCTAAATGATAGCTCAGTGCTAATCTGTTATTTGAGTTGCTGTGCGCCGAGTCTCTATTCCTCCGTACGGGTTTACTGAAATCTTCCGGCAAACCCGTGGTTTAAGGATTCGTGACCCTGCGGTTTGGTTTGTGGATTACAAAGTAATTGAAATTTGAATCTTCAACTGATTCGTCTTATTACCACGCGACTTTAAGCAATGGCGACATTGGAACCATTGGTTCCCCGCCGAACTACTTTTCAATTTTGCTTTCAGGTCATTGCTTTTGTTTTTATTTGCACGAACTTCAGTTCAACTGATATCTTTCCTGCAAGGAGAACAACATTTAATAACACGATTATGTGAGAGGCCCTTCAAGCACTCTATCCCCGATTGATTTCCGTCGTCCTGACAACCGTGTAGTCTGCTTATAAAGATTCCCCGTGTCGAAGAGCCTGCAAATTTAATGTTCTGCAAATAGCGACGGATGAAACCCGTTTGTTGGAGTTAAGCCTTCTCTAACCAACACAATTTTCCGCACATTTTCTGAGTGTTATTGTGCGCATAAATTCAACTGAAATCGATTGCCCTCTGCACAAGTCATTTCCCGTAGTACTACAAGGATGGTCGGTAAAGTTTCCGACCTAACAAAGATACAAGACATTTTTCGGAATTTTCTGAGTTGGAAACTTTTCAGACCACCCACGTATATGCCTGGTTAGTTAATTCCCGAGTTTTATTAGGTTTCACCGTGAAAAGACGTCATTAAATATTTAGGAATTTCAAGACCACGGGTGCGGCAATACGCTTGACTTTTGGCTGCTGATCAGGGCACCTTAGCTTCTGAACTTGATTGAACTAAGGTGCAAACAGGGAAATGAAAGCCACGATTCCTCCGCCCCAACCCGATAAGCTCTGAGTTTGGGAAAGTTTTGATTTGAGGAGAGCCTTTGGTGAATGTGCGATTGTTGCAGTTAGCTTTAGCATGACTCTCTGTCTACCGATGAACTTAATGGTTCTCGGCGTTTTTTGGTGGATTTTCTCCGTGATTTAAATAAACAAAACTCTTTTTGGTACAAAACAATGTAAATAATATACATTTTCTTCGTTAAAGTCAATAAAATCAAAAGTACCTCGGAACCAGTACCTTGGGTGTGTATTCAAGAGTAGTTGATACCAGCGCCTTAGATCCCAATGCCTATAATACTGCGAATACTACGTTCATGTTCCTCCTAAATTTATTGTGTATTGTACTTGGCTCCCAATTTGTGGAAATGCATTCTTATATGAAAATATACTTTTTATTTGAGGTGTGTTGAGATGAATCCGGTTGTGTGTAGTGGCAGCATCCATCAAAAACGTACCCTAAATCGCGGTCGACTATTGCCAATAATCAAAGCAAAACTAAAATTTGATGGCAGTGTAGATGAATTCGAAGGTTTTGGCGCCGAATTACGCGAGAGTGTGGGGAGCGGGGAAAGAGTGAGAGAGAGGGAGGGAGGGAAGGAAGGGGATTTTGGAAAGTAAGTGCAAGTGACGGGGGAGGGTTATCAACACGAGAAACCTGCGAGTGTTTTGTCGGACCACGTGGACATTCACTTCTCTCGCCAGGGATTGAGAACCGTACCTGCCGTTAAACTCTCAACTGTCAGTTCGTTGCAACACACAGAGGTGTAATTGCCGGCTATTTGCAGTTAAACGCAGAGCAAATGGAGGGAATTGATGAAAAGGGAGGGGCTTATTATACGGATTTGCACATGCATGTATACTCGAACATACCTATTTTTCTCCGTACGGAAAATTCCAGAAAATACTCCCTGGCCTATTGTTCTCCCGGGCACCCTCAACAAGAGGTCTAGAAAAAAATCTGACTCTTGTTAACCCTATACAGATGAGGCTGAGCAACATAATAGGGTTGGACACGGAGGGTCATTTTTTCCAAGAACAGATTTGGGCACCTCGGCCCCCAATTTGTCCTCACTCCCTTCATCCATTTTAGCAACTTGGAATATTTCCTTCGAAACGGGACTAAACCTACTACCGAGCAGTGAGATACCAGGATGATGGGAAGGGCTCCGGACTGAACAGAAAAGATCATTTTGATTGGCGATGGGGTATTAAAGACTGCGAGAAATGTAAGCAATCCAGGAAGGGTAGGATAGGCATGATTTACAGGAGAAAGAAGGCACGCGGAGTTAATTAGGAAGTCATGTGGAACGACTGTTAGGAGCAACGAAGAAATGTATCATCATTCAGTCTGTGTCCAACCAAAACCCATCTTTAATGGTTAAGATTACCGAATAACAATAATTTGGGCTCTGGAAATCGAAGGTACTGTATGTATATTGGTATAACTTGGTCCCCGAGCAGCATGAAGAACGCATCCCGAACCGGAATTCCTTCCGTGGCTTGCAATCGCTGAAATCGCGTGGGAGTACGGCGTAGCGGGAGATAGTGAGTATAGGTAGCACCATCCACACTCCCCGCGCCCCCCCCCCCCCCTGCTCCAAAAGGTTAGGGGATGTTTGATCGAAGGAGTGTGTGTGACGCAGAGACTCACCCGCTCCCCTCGCCGTGGCTCATCTCCCCGATGGGGGAAGGGGTATGTGGGCTCCCCTTCCACAGCTCCCTTATCTGGTATCACCTCAGTGATGCTGGATTGATTAATTATAATTCAGGCATTAATTATTTTTCAGTGAATATTTTGATCAATCGAGGGCCCGTTTGGAATGTGTCCTCCTTGACCCGTGTATTCTCTTATCCCTGGAAATCAAGAAGCTTCGTAACCTTGGGTGGGAGATGGATCGTGTGCCGACCGAAGCGTTCCAGCCGCTGTCCCGGGTTACTTTTGTCTGAACACGATCTATGTTGTTTCCTGGGTACTAAAATGTTTTTCGAAACGGTAGACGGTCAGTTAAGGAAAGGGATCTTGGACGTCTGAACACTGTCGAGTGTTTGAGCTTTCAAACCTTTGTCATCACGGGGACCTTCTTCATCTTTCAGTAAAATTCTTTTGGTTTATCATAGTAAAAATAGTGAAGAGTGCGTAAATGGGGTTGGGACTGATGCTCTATGGCAGGCGTGTACTGGCTTTTTAAGACAAGGAAAGGTGTTCGATTCCTGTTCTTTCTGAGTTTTCAGTTTTAATCGGAACCTTAATTGGGCTTCGTGTGAAGGACGCGTCAGGTACCATTACATTCCGTTTTTCGGATAAGATGATAGACTGTGAGCACTTTTTAACTTCAGTTACTAATAGAAATGAGCTCTTGCTTAACCTCAAGGGATCTCCGACTTTGAAGATGCTCTCAAATTATCCACTGGATGACTTCGTCAATCGGGTCAGATCCCCTTAATGAATGTTGAATTTTGGGATTTATAGTGGTTTCAAAAATTTCATGGGAAGTATCTCGTACCCATGTGTTCGGGAAGAGATCAAAAGTAATTAATATTCTGCGGCATAGTTGTTAAGGTTTTTGGGCGTCTAATGGGATGCTATTTTAACTTTTGATAAATTGAATGTTATCCACGAAAAGTATGTTATTGGTGAATGTGCGTAAGTTAAGATGTGCGCGTAATTTGGAACCTAGATAAGATGGATGCTTTTCCTTAAAAATGAAAAAAAGGGGATTGTTGTCTTGCGAAAGAGACGGCAATGCATTCGAGGTACGGATGGGATACGGTACGTATTCCATACGAATTCCATTTCATCCTCGGGGTCGCCTTCCACGAGATTGTGTGCACCCTTTCGTTGGTACAATACTATCGTATTTCTGGGCTGAGTGCTTTGATTTTCAAATGTCCGTTGGTTCTCGGTTAATGCTCAGCTCTTTATGTTCGTGACCGAATTCATGTTGCCTGGCAAAAATGCGTTAGTGCATTGCTCCTCCTAATAAATTGGTGCCAGTTATTTAGTAAAACTGTGAACCGTTTATGCAATACACTTAGTTCCTCTATTACATGAGATCACATTGCGATTTCCGAGTTGGCCACTTCGATCTGTGAAACTGGACGAAATGCAACCCATCGCGACAATTTGCTCATTCATTCATCAGCTGCTTTATATTATGAAAGTCGAAGTCGACTGTGCCCGAAATTAAATTCAGATCATGTTGGAGATTCTGTTTCTTGTACCCGACGCAACGCGGCATCGCAGAGAGCACTTCCGAATCCTTTACACGAACATATGGTTAAATTCTTGTTTACTGCATAGGACATTTTCCTATTTCTGCTCTTTGTTATCACCAGATGTTCAGACTGTAGTCCTTGCAGCATTTCTCATAACCTCTGTCATGAAAATTCTTGTATCATGGACTGTGAGTCTAATGTGGTGAGATAATTCCAAATTTTTTTTCTTGCAACACTCCCGATTCCCGGCCATATTCTTACTTCGCGTTTTTCCTGTGTTTCTGTTCGTCTTCCTGACAAATAATAGAGGACATCTTATGTTCGCATCTCAACCGTCAATCATTGTTCATTTATTTCCAATTCATCTTTGGTAACCATATTCTCATACCTGTAGACGTGACGTCTAGAGTGCAACAGGAATAAACAGTGGTCGATGGAATAGCTAAATAATAAAACCACGCAAGTCAATCCGAAAGTTGGTTTGACAAGTGAGCTCGTCTAATATTAAATATTATTTGAAATACAGGAAGAATTAATACTCCCTAAATGGCGCGTAAATTCATACTTTCGAGGTGGGGGGCCAGTTTCTTTTGCCTGCCAACCGCCTGCGGTGTCTCGGAATGTCGCGATAAATCACCCACCTTACGTGAAGCAGGGTGCCGATCAGTAGCCAACCCTCCATCCTCGTAATCTTGTTGCAAAGCAGACATTCCTAACCTTTGTTCAATTGCGTGTGTTCTTCATATATTCGAACTGACGCGGTGCTCATTCCAATCCCATCTGTATGGATTAAAATCTAGTGTACGTTTGGAGTCAACGCGGGCTTTCAACTTCAACCCCTCGTTAAATATAGGCACAAGCTTCAGTGGAGGTGAGGGCGTCAACTGTCAACTTCGAAGTGCAACTGGTCCCAACTTTCTCGTTCAGAGTTGACGCCAACGCTTCTGCGTATCTCAATTATCATCACAGCAAGCCGTATAGCCGAACGTCAGGGGTGGTGAACAAGGATTGCCGCCACAGGTTCCGGTTCACGAATCAATCGTGAACGCAAATACAATAAGTTACGGTTAACATTCCAAGTGGACGTCAATCGTAAACCCAGACTTAAGATTATTAGCGTAATTGATGCGGACACCTTTCCCCTGGCGCGCGGACGGTGGGACTGGGGTCACTTTTTTCATCCGGAATGCAACTACCTTCGTCCAGTCCCAAGGGGGAAGGGAAACATTTTCTTTCGTCATGAATGCGGTGTTAATTAGCTGGTCGCGTGAAGCTTCACGCTCGTCGTTGAAGGACCAAGACCTTTTATTGCAGCGCCTATCTGACCTCCGGAGTTCTATCGACTCAGCAATCGGCACCTTCGGGGTTTCCGCAAAGAGTACGCAGCATTAGAGTCGGCTTTATTGAAACATTTATTGGATCAATTTCAGCTGAGAATACTTCCTCTCGCTAAAACGCGGAAAAGTCGAATGAGGAATTCTTAAATCTGCAACTTTGGTACCCTTACCATAGACGTCTCGTCATACTTCTGTAAATAAGTTGGCATGGATGTATTGGGCTAATTGTAAATCTCTAAGGTAACTGTTGATTCGGTCCCATAGTTTGGCGCTTATTCTGGTGTAATTAGAGGTGAATTTTTTGGGAATGGCTGTGAGATTTCCATGCTGATCTTGCAGTAAAACCGAACGGAATCGAAATTCTTGTTCCTACACGTTCTTTAAATTTCGTTATCCTGACGCTTACACTGTTCATTGAAGGTGATGATATTTATTTTCTCCCCGGGAAATGGAGTGCCACGTCTCGGAGGATACTGGAAGATCGTCAACCTTAACCGTAGAGTCTTAAACAGTTTCATCAATAGAGTCATCGTTTATCGACGAAATTTATGAAGCTTTGATCTATCTTTTCCTTCGCTTACTCAAACTTTATTACAAGAGACATATTAATCTAAAGCTGAATTGCTTAGTCCTTCATTTAGAATATCATGCACTTCTACCAGGGTTCGGTAATCTATATGTTGGCAAGGGTTTTCATCCGGGCTGCCTAGAGTTGAACCATGATAAATACTTCGTTGGAATACCCGCCTCAACACCAACACCAAGGACCAACAGCTTGGTCCGCCGAAAAAAAATATCCCAGTGTATTCTCTAGTGTAGAAAATAATGGAAAATGGAATTGGGTGGATTTTTCCTGGAAAAAGTGCTTTTGGCATTTTTGGGAAAGAGATTTCACGAACAAACATATAGGAAATTAGCGTTACGATGATAGCGTTATTAAGTTTAGTGTTTCTTTTTATAATCAAGTTACTGATAATAACTTTGCAGTCGTATAAGTCATTTCGTGTAGAATAAATTGGTAGTTCTGTTCCTCGTTCCCGTAAGTGCTAAAAAAAACAATTTTCTCTTGTTCTTGAGTGATTCTTAGGGTTTCTGTCAGGTGATTGAAATGACTCCTGAATACTTTCCTTCACTTCAATCAATGTTATACTCCACCCACCTCGGTTAGAGTCACGTTCCTGCGGGATACCTTTCGGTAAACTTGCAAAAACTTAAATAAATAGCAGGAAGGAATTTCATGATGACTGGACACCCTGAGGAAGGAGGGTGTTGAGCCCTTTTCTGGGGAGATATCCCCCTCCCCTCTTCCTCTCTCTTGTGAATCTCCATCCGTCCGTATCCGCTCACCCAATGTCCCGGAGCAGTTCGCCTGGAGGAAGGTAGGGGGGGGGCGGCCGAAGGGGGTGGGATTTACGACGCCCACTGCCCCCGCCCCCCTGGAAGGAGGGGGGTCCGACATCACTCCACAGTGTGACGACCTCGGCGCCCCCACCCTGGTGCGTTCGTCGAAGAGGGTTCGGGTCGCGCGCCGATGGTCCGCGATGGCTGCATTCGCGTCGTCTGTGCCTCAGCAGGTGGCGGGAGAGAGGGAGGGGAGGAGGAGATTGCTGAGGACTCGACATGTTCGAGTCTCTGCCATGAGGTTTTGACCTCACGATCCCAATGAATTCCAATTATTTAATACGCAACATTCAGCCGTTACCTAGGCTGTGGGGAGTTTCCCTCAAAAACATTTGAGGTTCACTAAGCACTACTTTCCTCTCAGGCTCACCGCTACGAATAGTATGTGTAAATTGTCCAGAGGACACATGTGACACACAGAACATGCCATCACATCGTCTTTGCCCTTTGAAATTTCTGTGGATATGTTGGAAATAATTTTCGAAAACCCCTTACATAACCTTCTGCTTAGGTATTGCCATAAAAAGCAAGCTTAAGGTAATTGTTTATTAAAATCATTCTTTTGTTGCTACCTTCGAACGGTTCCGTTTTGCACACTGCTTCCGCCTCTGTCACATTCAAGCATTCCTTCATGCATGGTCTTTGGTTCCTTCGACTTTTAATTCTCTTTTCTTATGTCTCTTCGGGCAGACTTCATCTATGACTTTCTCTCCCCTCTCAGCCATTCACCCTACTCTCACTATCTGTTTCCTTGTTCGTAGTATACAGTGTTAGCGATATCGATTTATGTCGATGCTGTGAAAGTAGGGACGGCCTTGGAGACATGTATTTGTCCTGTAGGTATTGTCGGAAATTTGTGTTTTTCGACGCCAACCCCGATTAGCCAACAGTACCTTAATGGATAAATCTTTCGGCTAATAACCTCATTGGGTCATGGTTCAAATCCGTGCGATTGACAACCAAGGCGTGCAATTTTTCTCAGTGCAATGACTCTCCCAGAAACCACACGCGCCAGAGGGGGGTCAAGAGCCGTCACCCTTCCCCACCCCGTCCTTATTACCCTAAATGCGTAAACTTCGCACGTCCGAGGGCGTCTTTAGTACTGGTCGAATTTTACCCTCTCGTATCAACCCGACCTTAGGGTTAATTACTGTGGTAAAGTCGAGTCATCGCCAACGGCTCGATATAGGTATACATAATGGTTGTTTAAGGGTATGTTTCTGGTGCAGGAGGAGGAAACGTCGATTGATGACATTCACCACCGACTTTCCAGACCTTCCTCTCCCGGGCAATATGACTTGAGACAGTGAAAGAATACCAAAAAGAATAATGACTCCCGTCAAGGAAACCCTAACGGTTCACCGATCTTTGAAGTCACGATTTTATAATGCCCCGTTAAATCGAAGGTTAACCCTAATCCTCCACTTAAATCCAGCCTTAGTTTTATTATCGGTTGTCATCTCCAAAACCGACGGTTAACATTCTCGTTAAAAACGTTTGATAGAGTGAATTGGGAAAAATTGATGAATATATGGCAGAAAATAGGAATAGATTGGAGGGATGGGAAGCTAATCCGCAACCTGTACATGTCTCAGACTGCTCAGGTGCGAGTGGGGAACGGAGCGTCGGAATGGGCAGTGTTGGGAAGAGGTGTAAGGCAGGGTTGCCCATTATCACCGGGGCTGTTCAACGTATATGTGGAGGAAATGATTAAAGAGGCATGGGAAGAACTGGAGGTAGGAAAGGAAGTCGGAGGGGAATTCGTAAAATCTGTTAGCATTGCTGATGACCAAGCTATAGTTTGCCAGTCAGCCAAGGGGTTTCAAGCATAGCTGAGTGAATTGGAAATTCAGTGCGATAAGTATGGGATGAGAATCAATTTTAATAAAACAAAGGTCATGCGAATTTCCAGAAAGACAAAGGCAAAGGTTAACTCAAAATAGGAGGCTAGAAACTAGAGCAGGTGGGACAGTTTACTTATCTCGCAAGTATTTTAGACCCAAATGATCAAAGTAGTAGGGACGTAAGGAGTACAGCAAATTAATCCTTGTCACAACAATCAATGTAATGGTCAAATGCGACAAAGAACAATAATATATATGGAACCATTGGAGTTCGCAAATTTAGTTTCTGCCGACTCCTAATTAGAGCCTTATGTGCTTGCCATTCTTCCTTGTTGCACTTTCCTTTCAAATTTATGCCCAATAAGCTATGCTAATAACATGTTTATGGTCACTTAATTGAACAGACCTCGTAGATGCATACGATTTATGCAGAATTTTCTGTGTGTTCCTCGCAATATGAAAGTTATTAATGGGTTCCGAATGCATAAACGAGAGGACATATTGTTACGAGGGCAATTCGAATACTCGTAATGTAATTCGAATAGGGCAATTCTCGGTAATTATTTTCTAAATTCCGCGACTACGCGGCGTGATGATTCACCTTTTGAATGAAAACCATTGAAAGCCGCGATCTTATAAATAACACATATCTTCATTCTTATTAAAAATCCCTAAATTCCTGTTTCGGTCAGCTCTTTATATGGAAGTCTTAGCGAAATATTTAGCCATAAATCGTCCCCGTAAATATTTGATCAATTGGCGAAAATCTATAAATTTCCAATCGATACATCATAAAATTAATCGAAAAGTCACGTAGGTGTATCGAAGCATCGTAGCCGTCCACGAGGAGGGGAGGGCTTCTTTTTTATTTTCCTCGAGGGATGAAAGAGGCAGGGGGCGGGGATGAGAGGGGAGCGCGGCCCCCCGTTCACCCCCCGCCCGATCTTCCCCGTTTTCCAGGAACGCGGGTGGCGTGGGGGAAGGGAGGAGGGAAAGGGGTTATGGCTGCCTCGGAGGGGGAGCGCGGAATCGATAACAGAGGGAGTTCTATTTCGGGAGTCGCTTATGTAAGGAGGGGAGAGGGGGGTGCGCGGGGAGGGGGGGGGAGGGAGTGGATGTTTCGCGGTGGTGAAGATGGTAATCCTCCCTCCACCTTCCTCCCACAGCACTCCCCACACTCTCCATTCCTTCCTCATTCATGACACTCCATCCACACCCCTCCTCGCCTCATTCTTCCCTCCCATCATCATGGAGCACGAAAAGAAAACACATTTTTCTCTTCATCCTCCTCGATTCTTCTTCTCCCCTTCGGAGGCTCCAGTTCCCCGGCGGTTCGCTGAGACGGAAGTAATACACGCACCTGCGCACCCAATCCTTCCCTCTCCCCTCCCTCCCCCCTCTCCTTCACCGTTCCACGCTCTCGGGAAGCGTGGGAGATGAATGCAAGTGGATATGGGATTGCATTTTCCATCGTCCGCATTCCCACCCATCTCTTTCTTTGTGGGAAACATGAATGGATGAAAGCGAGGCTGGCAACCGATTGGTTTTCCATTTCCATCTTCCCCCTGGCCTCCACAAGTCTTGGTTCTCACTTCCTTAGTGCCCCCCCGCCTCAACTCCCGCTCATCCCGCCCGGTGTGCCTTTGTATGCACCTCCTCCAGAGGCGGGCACGCTTCGTTCCTCCACCCCCTCCCTGCTTGCGAGAGCGGCGGCGGCCGCCGAGCAGTCGAACGGGGCGAAGGCTCCGTCCCGGGCGCGATTGCAGTCTCGTGTCCTGGACGGCGAGCAGGGCAACGCGGAAGCGAGGCCCGGCGTGGGCAATGTCCTACTCTTGGCCCAAGTTGCCGGAACAGCATGTTTCGTCCCATTTGTTGTTGGGCGGGTGGTTTGAAATCCACGACGATTTCTGGATTGGACGACGTCGTTCAGTCCCCGCTCATCGGACTCGTGAAACCGGTTAACTGTTTGACAGACCACAACTCCTATTAGGTCAACCGATAGATCCGGCGATTAACCGTTGACCTTTCTGCCGAGGTTGAGAAAGCGAATTTTGCGTTCTGATTCACTTGCGGAATCTTCTATTGCTATTTGAATTTTGGAAAATCGAATAATTTGAATCCAAGGTCCAGATCTTGATCGGAAATCTACTTTTAAAAATCCGGGTCAGTCGTGTTACTTATATCCTTGCTACTCTTACCAATCGACTGCCGTTGTATTTGCTGTCATATTTGGTTCAGTTTCTGGATGAGTTTCGCATAACGTGTGTGAGGTGGAGAACCGGGAAAATGTTCTAGAACTCATACTGTAATTTCATATTTAGTCACACCCATGGTTTCATGAATTTCATATTGTAACTCAATCGATGTCAAATGTGTTCACTTAGCGCACTTTCAACGATAGGAAAATATCTCCCGTGGCGACATATTTCAAATTTTGCTGAATCGGACAGTAGTTAATTGGGTTTAGAATCTAAAGACCCAGCGGTCCGTATGAATTCTAATCCTCGTCTCTTAAGGTGCTGATTTTGTGGGTAATTCATCAATCCGCATTTGTGTTATTGCATAATGGGACCGATCATGTCGCTCCGTTTGGAGGCTTTCCTCACCTCACTCCTCTCCCGCCAAGTCGAGGTGGCGAATCGTGAGGAACGCTCGAGAGAAGGCCCTCTGCGCCGCCATGTGCAGGAAGAGCGGGTTTTATCCCGCGACTAACGGTGTTTGCCGTTTTCATCAAGCGATAGTGAAAAATCAGCTCAGTAGTGTTAAAGAGGGGCACATTATTTGGAAATACTTTTAGTTCTCCGCCACTTTCCCACTGTCCCGAGACCACATTTTCCCGTTTATGAATGAAATACATGATGTTTTTCTTTTTGAGGTGAATTGAGGTTTGTTTGCTGTTTGGTTGATTGAGGTAAGTTTCTTACTATCGCAATTTAATTGTAGCCTTATTTTCATTCCTTTGGTTTATGATTTTAAATCAAAATTAGTAATCTCTAAGAAGTTACTAAAATATATTGCAAATCATCCCATGTCCACCTGGCTTGAGTAATCAGTTTTTTTATATGAAATCGAGTGAAAGCAGGAACTTTGAAATACACACGGATCGTCTTGTTACAATCAGTAAAATCGTTTTTGGACCGTTTTTCATGACGAGGCGTATCGAATTATTTATATCGGTAATTCTCTTCGTGTGTACTGTTCAAATGACAAGAATCGATAGACTCTTCGATATGTGACGGATGCCGTTAATCGGTCAACCTTAACTTTTTAACCGATATATTCAGCAGTTAACTCGATGCATCGTTTGCATCCGGGTAACCAGTTAACCCGAAGCCCGTTGGCAATTATAAGCCCTCTCCCGCAGCCATATATATGAGAATCAAAACCGGTTCATTCGCGTGTGTGGACAAGAGATCTTGGCCGCGACGGAGAGGCTATCCTTTCTCCAGGCCCACTCCCCCCTCATTCTCCTGCACGAGTCAATCACTAGTTTAAAGTGGGAGCGGAGGAACTTGATGTTATCACGTATTGTGCACGAAATGTAGTAGTCTCTTTAATTGCACTGGCTTCTCAATCTACCTCCCTAATTTATACATTGATGGTCTGAGATCCGCAAATGGAAAATGGACTCCTAATCACTGGTTCCACTTCAAATGTGAACCCATCTCTTTATTTGTATTCTCCCCTCCTTGGACCTAGCGTTGAATCTCTTTCCTCACAAGTCATGAAGGCATAGAATCATTCGTCGTCCGCTCGACATTCTTGAGCAATCTCGCTGCCCTTAGTCGTGTCTTACTATTTTCCTGATCGGATCTGAGATGAAGATCTGAGATCAGAGATAACAGCGTTCCGTGGCAAATAAAGTGAATTCTACGAGCTATACCCAAGTACCACACCGTATAGTAGGATACACGGCTCATATTTTACTTGTGTTTAAGTACCCCAGTGTGAGCTGAATTGAGCTGAAATGCCTTTCAGTTTGAACTTTCGTCTGAACAATGGCACTTCTAAAGGTATTAGTCGCCGATTTTAACTTCCCCCGGATTGAATTGATGATTAATATTCTTTACCGAAACAAGACGCCAAATCAAATCAATCATTTGTAAGTCCCCCCACGTGTTTTTAATACGAAGGTCCCCCCTCCCCTCTGTCTCTCCCTACCCGCCTCGTTTCTCCATCCCTCCCACTTCGGCCCCCATTTAATCCTTCCGCGAATTACTTTCTGCAAACGACGCGGAGAATAACTGTTTTTGAGCCTGAAATTTCAAGAATCGAGTGGTAAATTGCCCAAAAAGTGCCCCGCATACCGAATTAAATTACTTGGATCCCTTGATTTACGTGGTTGATTTTATTCATTCATGTTTGGTGGCTTTTATTTCCGTCATTTTTAAGGCTTCAATGTTGACTCATTCTACGCCAAAATATTATACCATTGCCATAGGTGTAATAATGTGGAGGGGAAAATCTGAAGTCTTGGCTTGCATTTACTCCGTAAACTAAATTTTTATTATCTGCGGTCCAATGTTTTAGGGTGGCGAATGAATGGTTTCTGAAAAATATTCAAGAATCTCGTCCCAACATTACGAGTATATCGTATTTCGGAATCCACAGAGGGGGGGGGGCATAGTGGTCGCTTTTATGCATTTCCTTTTCACAATTCCCCCATCTCCTTCTCAATGCACTCCCCACCCCCAAGTTCCTTTTCCCCGTACGACTGGCACCCAACGTCGTTCCAGCTCGGGAATGAAAAGGGAAATTGCCAAAAATGACCTTTCCTTGATGTAAAGCTTGCGGCGCTATGCAGTTGCACACAGCGCGGATTCAATTGATTTCCCGGGTTCCCGATCATGTGGAAAGAGCTATGCGTACACTCAGGTCGGGGGAGTCGGTGGCTATTTTTTTAATGGCATCGAGATGTCACCACGTCACTGATTAAAAGGAACATTTCGCCTCATGGCTTTCGACATGTCAAAGTTAAAACGGCGGATCACTGCCACTGAAATGGAATATTTCTCAAACATGTCAAACTTTATCACATTTGTTCTTTATGCTAACGTTAATGATTGGAATCCTCATTGAGAGTAATTTCGTTCAAAATGCATCCAGTCGGATGGCAAATGAATATTGAAAACCAGTTACTGAAATTCTATGGATTTTCGACGAGTGTCAGTGGTAGGCAATTCGCAATACCGTTTAAAAAAACATTCGATTGTTTTTTTTAAATTTAACAAGTAATTAATTTCTACAACTTTTGCTCCCTCAGCATCAACATTTTCAAAGCAGCAAGAGTATAGCGAGTAAGAAACATGGACAAATAATTAACATTTGGTCTGAATAGTCTAAAGATGTTGCTGGACTTCTATGAATGCGGCGTTTTAATTCGATCTAGAGTATGTATTTTGTAATTCACTAGCAGACGAACCCTTTCCTTCGATATCAGTGTCTTGTCGTGGATAGATGCTGGGGATTTATACGTAATTAATCACTATACCCAGCTTATTACTACATCTAATTGGGTGAATATCTCTGTTCTTTGATCTCACATGAATCGCCACCTCTTGTATGAGAAACTTGAGCTTAATATTAATATTGGGCGCGTGCTGTGCTGGAAGGAATCTTTAGGATGCTCTCAAATCATCATAGGCAATGATGATTCAATAAATAGGTTCAACCGTGAAAACTGCGCCAGTCAGAATTATTCAAAATCCGTTATTAGACTTGAAGAAATAAAAAAAATTGGTCTCGAATTATTTTTTCGAAAAATGTTTGTAAATTTGGGTCAGCAGTGAAAAGTGGCAACGTTCCTAATCCTCTTACTTGAATCGAGCGAAATTGAGGGTCGCTCTTAAAATATGAAAGTGCCCCTGTTATGTCATCTTTTGCTAGCATATAAATTTATCTTGTTGAACCCTTAGAAACAAAGTGTATTCGCATTGTGAATTTGAAGTGGGCGACTCCTTTTCGTAACGCCTAGACGTTGGGAAAAGAAAGCCAGGGAGAAATCGGCAGTGGAGGATTTGTGAGAAACGTTTACTTTCTTGAAATTTGAAGCTGAAAGGATAAACTCAAAGATGAGAATACAGCGAGCGAATCACGTGACGGAATGAAGAGAATAGTCATGAAGTGGTAACCACTCTGCCGTCATTCTTTGCTACTTCATCTGAATATGTTGGCAGCCCCGAAGCTAGGAAGGGTACTTACTACTGCCTGCTCTGAGCTCTACAACCAGCGCTCCTTGTGAGACGTTCTTGCGTTGCTTCCCAACCCTTCCGATCGAGGAGAACGTTGAGTCATCCATTCGCTTTTAAAAGTATGCAGACCACAAATTCCGGCCTGGTTTCTATTCTCAGCCCTGTTAAGAATTGGAAGGGCCTTGAAACTTTTCCATTTTTTTTCAGCGCGAGCCACGCGGGGCGATCGCTTGCGAATGGCCGGTTTTTTCCAAAATAAAACTCCTTAACCGACCGACTTGCGTTTCCTTTTGAACTCGTGGCCGAAAAATTTAGTCGCGGGGATGAAAGGCTGGTGGAGCGTGGCACACATGTCGCCTAGGGCGTAGGCGCGTACTCATAATCCTCGTCGTTACGCTCAGCTTTGTTTGTGTATGACTTCGTTAACTTGGATATAATTGAATAATAGTAAAACGAAAAAAACATTTTTCATCGGTTGTCATAGCGGGTGTTTTTTTTGTAGTTTTTGAATGCTGAGTACGATGATGAGCCACTACGAGGTACGAGAGTCACTAGTTGACCGTGGGCTGAAATACAGATTAAATTTACTGTGTAAATTTCAGGCTGGTTACTTATCTGAGGATGTTAAGGATATATTTTCTCTTTCACGGGTGGTGACGTAACACCCCCGCCACACGCCCTTTTGGTGGCTTGCTTATGTGAGAACCAGATATGCCTATCAAGTCATAATATTTAGATATTCGTAGATAAAAGTTAAAAAATGAGTTATACACCCTGTGTTCAGAAGGAATTTACGCAAATAAAAAACGATTCAATTTGTCTAAATATATTATATCTTCTTGTATTCTAAAAGCACTACTCCTGGACTCTATATTAAGACTTTAACATCTGATATAGTGGGACTTGTTTTATCAGAGATATTTCAGTTTGAATGGCGGTATGCATTATAATTTATAATAATATATACGGTTGAATTAAATCATTAATTACAATGACGGGACATCTTTGCATTATAATTTCGTCGTTATATTGAATCAATTTATCTAAAAATCATATTTATTCAAATGGAATTGTCCCTGTGAAAAATAATAGTACATCGGATGTTAAAATCTTAGCTTTTAGTCCAAGAGTCGTGAGTTTAGGTACAAGAAGTAGTATTTATGCAAATAATACTATTTTTGTGTAATGATCCTCTGAAAACAGGGAAAATAGATTGATTTTGCACCTCAATTGCGAATATTTTAAAATCCTGACGTGAGAGGCAAATTAGGTTTTCCTTCAACATTATTCCACAGAAATCTACAGAAAACGCCAACTCGGATATTAGATGCAAAACATTTGTCTATTATTTCCCTTAGCGTGAAATGTGTTATTCCTTTCGTGAAATTCGTGCGAGACTGTTGAACAGATATGTTTTGGGAAACACAACTTCAGTTCAATTCTGAATCTGGCCCCTCCCTCTCGCTTATGCCATATTTGTAGGCTCAAGCGCTATCTCAGAAGTGGTCACAAATTGGAGGATGGTTCTCTCTATGATATCGACAACGAAAGCAGCCACAGGCAATCCTGCTACCCTGTGATCGGTTTTCCCGCCGAAATAAATAAATCAACGTATTTTTACTGCCGACTTACGTTATTAGAAGTATTTTGGAGGAATTTCTCATTTTATTTTTTTTGTTGCAGTACTAAATACATGAGCATATGGGTACGATAGTTGATATATTAATTCAAATATGGCTTCGGTATGTTCGTGAATACTGTCACGCGTGTTCGTGATCTTAATGGGGCGGCCATGTGCAAATGGTGGCATCACGTTCCAATGACCATCAGTGGTAACGGTGACGAACAACTTACTATATTTCCAATGAAATCTTGGTACTCAAAACAATTTCATCTAAATTTTTGATAGATGTATTTACATGATTGAAGTGTAACGTACAGTTATCTTTGTAATCATATGAATTAATAGATCTGTACTCAAAGACAGATTAAAATAATCCTGGTCTAATTGAGTAGTTTCAGGCGTGATGTGGTGGAATTCGAACATAATAAAGAAAATATATTTATTTCATGAAACATACCCTGAAAGCTACTGCCAGGGTGTGTGGCAGGGAGTAAGTACACTTCGGAATAATTCTACCCGAACATGAACCTACCGCGGTCTAACAATGTTCTCATTATCCCTTATCATTCGTGGAAAAATGGCATCTTAAGTCTATCTGTTCTACACTTAATGTCTCTTATATTATTAGCGTGATCTCTCCTACCATAGTACGATGGGAAAAGAAATGGGATAGTAACAATCTTCCAGTAGATATACGAGGTGTGTTCAAAAGTTACAGGGAATTTTTTCATATCGCGGGCTTGGAGAGTCCGACTGTCAAACTTTTTTTATTATGTTGGATACATGCCCCTGAAGTATGATAAAACTTTCAGCTGTTTTCATTGTGGACTTCGTCTGTGACAGCCACTAAGGTTAGACGTATTTTGTGAGATCCGCGATTTTCGTTTGTTAAAAGAAATGGATCAAAGAATTTGTATCAAATTTTGCGTAAAAAATGAAATAAAGTGTAACAAAGTTTGTGAAATGTTAACAAAGGCCTATGGTGAGTCTGCTATGAGTAAATCAAGAGTTTACGAGTGGTATAAGCGTTTCCAAGAAGGCCGTGAAGACCTTGAAGATGGCGAACGCCCTGGACGCCCCAGCACATCAACAATCGATGAAAACGTGAAAAAGAGGAAGAAATGGTTATGAACGATCGCCGAATCACAATTAGAGAGGTGGCTGATGATGTTGGCATATCGATTGGATCATATCATGACATTTTTTCCAATGTTTTGGGTATGAAACGCGTGGCAGAAAAATTCGTTCCAAAATGGCTTTTGCGCCACAATGATGCACCATCTCACACTTCATTGTTTATTCGTGAATTTTTGGCCAAAAACAATACTGTAACGATGCCCCAGCCTCCATATTTGCCAGATATGGCTCCGTGTGACTTTTTTCTATTTCCAAAAATTAAGAGAACCTTAAAGGGCTGTAGTTTTACAGCCGTAGATGACATGAAAAGCGCATCGCTGAAAGAACTGAAATCTATCTCAAAGGTCGAGTTTGAGAAGTGTTGCGGGGATTGGAAGAAAAGCTGGCACAAGTGCATAATCTCCAATGGGGACTACTTTGAAGGTGACAACATCAATGTATAAGAATAAATAAATATTATTGTCCGAAAATATTAAAATTCTCGTTATGTTTTAACACACCTCGTACCTGGTGGAAAATTGTTACTATCTTTTCTTTATTAATAATCCTGGTATTCAATAACTCAGAAATCCTAATTACAAGCACTAGGTAACAATAACGTGATTAAGGTTCCTAAGTAGCGGTACATAAGATATTGATTGATTCCTAGGGTATCTAGGAAATCACCTAGGAATCCTAGGTGATTTTCGGTAACTTGATTGCCCCCGCCAGTTTGTGGGGTTGGATGCGGCGGCGCTCATTAGGAGAGCCCATGGTGGCGTGTTACCCTCTGGTCAGCGTGGTGCACTTCCACGCCGCCCCTTCCCTCCCATTCGCCCCCGGGCGGACACCGAACCACGCAGGCGCCGGCGCTCTTCTCCCGTCTCTCTTTCGTCGGGGAGGGCAAGGCTGCAGCCTTCGCCTCTCACCACCCCTCCCTCCACCCTTCCCTTCATCGTCTGGCCCTCCTCCTTCGCCGGCGCCTCCTTGTTGCTGCCAAGTGCGGGTATCCATCTCCTACTCCCACCCTCCACTCCTCCTGCTCTGCAGATTTATAGCGCCTTCATTGCAAATGACGAGTTATTTAGCGAGGCGTTTGCGGGCCCGACAGCTCGTGATGGGCGAATTTCAGATTGGAATGAGATTTTGTTTCGCGGGATAATGATTACGCGGGAAGTAGTGATATCCCTTCGTGTTGAGTTTGAGGGAAGGGCTTTGAAATGTCCTCGAGCACGTTTCTTTTTTATTGGAGTCTACCATGGATTTCATGATTTTTTGGAATGTGTGCATGATCAATAACTTATTACTTAAATGTCATTGAATAACTCACGCTTCTTCCAAATTTTGTTCTAGTCCGTTACAATTTATTGGTTAATGGAACCCTTTCACTTCATAATTGTGGAAATGCATTGAGAATGAGGGTTGTGTGAGTCTGTGACACTGATTTGCAAACGTTTCCCATCAATCAACACGTTAATTGACAATTCTTATATTTTATATATTAAAAAACCATTGCGTAGCTATTAGAATGTTTACCTAACATAGAAAATACGTTGATTATTTATTGATTACTCAAGAATGACAGCATAATCTTAATTAAATATACTTGTCCTGACGATCGATATGTTACGTTATTCTGAAATATTCTTTGGTGATATAAAGCTACCTACTGCATCGGGAACACCGTACTGGAATGTGTAGACTCGATTAAATACCTAGGCGTTACCTTCCCTCACGAAACTCCCTGGGTGAAGCATTTACGGGGAATATGTGGACAAGCTAACAAAAAATTAATATCTATTAGAAGAGTACTAGGTCATGTGATGAAAATGTCAAAGAGAAAGGTTATCTTTCGATAGTTAGACTTCATTTAGAATATACTGCCAGGATATTATGGGATCCTCACGAAGTTGGATTAATTGCCGAATTTAATCGCGTGCAGCGTAGAGGAGCAAGAATTGTAAAACTTTGTCGTGATAAACTTAGTAACTTATCCAAGATATTAGAGCAGCTAAACTGGGAATCACTCACAGAGCTAAGTTTACGTTACAGATTGAAGCTCTCTCATTAATTGGAAGGACGTCTCTTATGCAGTGATGTTGAAAATGTATTATTCTCCCATCTTACTACGGTAGGAGAGATCATGCCATTAAATTTCGAGAGATTTAGTGTAGAACAGATAGATTTAAGATGTCATTTTCTCCACGGAAGGTAAACGATTAGAATATCATTGGCCGACCGCGGTAGGGAACATGTTCTGGTCAAAATTAGTCTGGTGTGTATTCACCCCCTGCCCCACACCCTAGCGGTGGCTTACAAGGTACAAAAAAATACGAAGCTATTGAAGCATCGGTGCCTAGCGATTCAAACAATTGACATCTTCTCTTTATTTCCCAAGAAACTAGGTAGTTTATTTTCTGTAATGAATTAGAAGTACATTTTTCGTCAAACGAAGACCAGGGTAAAAACGTACGTTTTTCATTGCGTGGACGTTGAATTAAAACTTGACGCTAGACATGAGTGCTTTAGAATGCCCGGACGACCTTCCGTGTATTGCGGGTTTTCGTAATGACAGGATGTTTTTTATCATCCGAGAATAGTTCATTGAAAAAAGAGGTACCTTTCAGGTTCCTCGTCGGTGTTAGCAAGAGTAATTGTCTATCATGGTTGTACAGGGTTCGTCCGGAAAATAAGTGTACTGAGCTCAGGAAAAAAAATTTATTACACTTTTAAATATCTTAAGCTAATATTCCTCAAAATAGGACCCTTGTGAGTCGATACACTTGTTCCAGAGGCGTTCCCATTCCTGGAACGCTCTCGCGAAGGCATCATCGGGAACCTCTCGAAGACACGTCGTCACGGCGTCCAAAGTCCCGTATCGCGTTCCTTTCAAACTCCTCTTTATCTTCTGGAACAGAAAGAAGTCCGGTGGTGCCAAGTCCGGGCTGTAGGGCGGGTGCGGCAGCGTTGCCACGCTCGGCCAAGAAGTCCGACACGACAAGCGCGGTGTGAGACGGCGCATTGTCGTGATGCAGCCGCCAGATGTTTTTGATCGCTCTCCCCAATCGACTCCCCTTTTGTCAAAATAGACAATGAGCATCGCCTTGATCCGAGATTTGCTCATGCGGGCTTTCTTTTGACGGGGTGATGATGGGGTGTGCCACTCCGCACTTTGTCTCTTCGACTCCGGGTCGTACTCAAAGACCCACGTCTCGTCACCCGAAACAACGTTCTCTAAAAAATGTGGATCATTTTTGCAGTGATCCGCAAGTTGTGTCGCGATTTCCAAACGATTGAGTCTTTGATCATCACTGAGCACTTTCGGCACCAGCTTTGCCCAAATTTTTCGCATCTGTAATTGGTCCCTAATAATCTCGTGCACTATTGTTTTTGGCACATTACACTGCTCTGCTATCATCCGAACACTAAGACGACGATCAGTTCAGTACATCGCGAACTTTTCGCACATTTTCGTCGGTGAGTGTCGTTGATGGGCGTCCAGGCCGTGGTTCGTCGTCGACCTCTTCTCTGCCCTCTACGAACATCTTGTGCCACCGAAAGATCATGTTTCTGGACATGGCTGACTCCCCGTAAGCCTGGTTAATCATACCGACAGTTTTGGTAGACGATTTCCCAAGCTTTACCGCAAATTTGATTGAATAACGCTGCTGCAAAAACTTCGGCATCGCGTTCCGTGACGTGGGTTGAGCGTGGAGGTTCGCGTTAACAGAGCTCCTCACTACACCACAGCTCAGAGCCGACTGCCTTTTTCAGCGTGGCTTGCCAACATACCCCCCTCCAATCGCAGCCCGTCAAGAGCGGTGCTGGGCGCGCCTGGAGCGGCGGAAAAAAATCAGTACACTTATTTTCCGGACGAACCCTGTATGAAAAAATCAGGACATATGTTAAAGGAACTAAGATTTAATTCTCATTCTGTTTTATGATTCCATGTCGTTGATGATCTGTGATAACACACTTGTTTCTGCAGAATTACCCATTGTGTTCCTAAAGTGTTTCGAGAGACACTTGAGGATATTCCAATATCTCCATGCTCATAGTCCTTCCCTGAGACGTGGTCTGGTTCGTCTAGACAGCTACCATTACTTCACAGTCGAATCTTCACAGATGGCTGGGTTTAGCGAGCTGTCAGTTCCCCTGTCTCATCCAATAAAAAATCCTTAGTGTGTTTTTAATATGAACGCTACATTGTCCCTATATTGTTGTTTGTGTGTTCTTCCTGAATAAATGTCGTTTTCCTAACCCACTAAGAGCTATTTAGCTCTCTGTATTCTTAATCTTCCATCGCTGTCGATTATACTTCCTGTGCTACAAAATGTCTGCACAATGCACACTCTTACTATCCGGTGTTCATGTTGATCGCCTCTTCTTGCCAGCGTGGTAGCCTAGTGAAGAGAGCACTCGGCTACGGGCGGGGAGGCAACGGGTTGAAACCCTGGCGATTCCTCCGGGAGCCCCCGGCTTCACACACCTGCCGTGGGGGTTTTCTTGTGAGACCGTATGCGAAGAGAGAAGGGAATTCTGCTCCCTACACCGAATCCTTCCTCGTTCGCCTTTGGGGTGAGCACGATTTCTGCACTTCGGACCCATTGAGTCATCTGCTTTGTTCTGTTTCATTTGTGTTGTGTTCCTGTCTCGATATATAGTATGGTTTTACTTCCATTCGGATATAGGCCATCCTTTATTGCGACCAGAATAATGTCTTTCACTTAATGAAGTTTCTATAACAACTAGTGTCAATGTACTTCACCGTTTTCGCGTTGAAGTCCAAGATCCCGAAAAATGAAGTATAACATCGCAGAGAGGAAAACTGCTAATGTGTTTCTCGTCAATTATAGGCATTTTGCTCCGACTAGTCCATGTATTCTTTACGGCTTAATAAATTAGGTGGTAAAATGGCAAAATAGCGTTAGACAGGAGAGATTGGTGAAGGAAAATAATAGGCATCTTGAACAGAATGAAGGCAAGTAAAAAGTATATGGAATTGAAGGAGGGTTTATTGCATGTGTAGTTTGGGGTGTATAATATTTTTAGGCAAGCATGCAGAAAAATCAAAGCGTAAAAATCATTCGCCTCAAAGGGGATCCCAGTCAAGGCGAATGATTTTAAATCTTTGATTTTTCTGTATTTTAATGCATGTTAGCGGATGTCTCCTTTCCAAGTTATAAGTTACTGTCGCGGCATCTCCCACGGTACTTTGAATTTTTATAAAGGTAGACTTAGGAATGTAGGCGTGTTCAGTCTCTCTCCATCAAAACCTTGAACTGTACACCACCTTAAAAAATGGAATTCTTTTCTTGTTTGTTCCTTGCGAGAAAGCGATCTAACTAAATCTAGACTTTCGAAATGCGTACTTAATGGAGTTGATAGTAGAAGTCTCTAAAATAATCTTCTTTTTTTTGTTTCTGTCAAATTAGTAATTCAATAAATGTTTCCATTTTAAAGGATTGTGTGTTTTGTGATTTATCTGCAGAATGGAATAAAATATTGATCCAAAAGTTTGCAGTAGATGAAATAAAGCTGATAATTCATCTTTGTTACAATGTCGATTCTACATTTTTTACGATTCGTCTTACGTTATTAATCCTTTTGTGTTGTACCTAAGGAACGGTTACTTGTTAGATGTAAAATAACATCTGCATGAGTTTTATTTCCTGAGCAGTATATTTAAACTCAGCCTCCCTTTGCAGAAAAACCTCGCTCTTCAATGTACTGCGCAGGCGCATGAGGACGGAAGGTTATAGAAGATATGAAATTTTCAGTCGTTTCCATCCTTGCATCTTTTTGGAAACCGCTGGAAAGAAAGAATTCAGTTTGGAGAAGGGCCATGATCGAATCACGAGCGAACGGAGTCCGAGAATGGGAGATGTGTGAGCGCTGCGGGGGCACGCTGGGGGGGGGGGAGGGCAGCGGAAAGGTCAGCGAGTGGTGGAGGGTGGGGGATGGTGGAGACAGTGGTTTCAGAAACCGCAGCAAACCGATTCCGTGTCCCCAAATGTTCCCGTCGTCTGTCCCCGCGTCCCCCCTCGCCTCGTCTCGTCCTCCGGTGCGGTCTCGATACATTCCCGTCGCTCAAACGGCGCCACCTCCACGTAATCCTGGACTATTTATCCGATCCGCTCGATTTTAACGTAGGTGCAAACATCGACTAGATTTGATACAGAGGGATTTGTTCAACGTTATATATGCCATAAGTGTCGACGATTCTCATTTATTTATCAATAATCTGCATGTATGAACCAGTGCAACGCACCATAAATACTTTTTCAACATCGATACAGTCGCAACAAACATAAAACTTGTGAAATATAATTTATTTTTTATAACAGACCACAGGTATTATCATATCATATTGACATAATTGTATTGGACGTCTTTTCCATCAACAAAAGATGGAGTGAACATCATTAATTTTATATTTATTAAGTCACAATGGTTACTTATTAAAGACAACGTTATTGCTGCCCTCTATCCACAGATCCGTCCAACTCAATTAACCATACGCTTTTCTATCTCCAGAACTATCTGCCTACAAAATCATCACAAATTACTGTCAAGTACCTATTTTTTGTAATGTTCGATCTTTTCAAGCTTAACTTTGTGGAAATCCATTTTCACGGAAGTAAAAATACACCATGTACCTTTCCACCAATTTTTATTTGGTGTTACCAGTTTCGACGCATCGGCGTCTTCATCAAGAGACCTAATAAATAGGGCGGAAAGATGCATTGTGTTTTTGAACTTCATTGGCCGTTTTTTAACATATTTCCAACTATTTTTTTCATTTCCACATCTCCCCCGCTTATGGTCGTGACTGGGTGAAGATTTCTTTCCTTAACTCAGCAAAGGTTGCGAAGGGGGACCCATCGCTGCGTCAGTCCTTGAGATCTCACGCACCCCTCACGTCGCATCCGTCCACGAGTCCGTCTCTTGAGATTTTATGTGGTTGCATTGAGTCGTAGCCCCAAAGATGATTAGTTGTTTGCCAGTGCTGGTTATTTTAGCGACATACGCATAAATTTTGATGGAAAGAGATATTATTCGCCACAGACATGGTACATTGGCGCGTTTCTATTTATTTTCCCTGTGTCGCTACGTTTCGTTTTTTGTTTGTTGGTATGCTGGAAGTGAATCTCTAGGACTTTATTTTCACCTCTTATCTCGCCTCTTTTCTCGTTTGCACTCGCTCTCGTCGTGACGTAATTATCGAGTGATCGGTGGCTGCATACTACGCTTGCTGTATCGTTGGAGATGATCCGCTATAACGATGTAAACGCTCAGAGATCCGTATTATGGGAAGTGATTCATTGAGCGCGGCCACCCTCGGTACGTCACGTCCCTTTTTTCACTCCTGTTTACCAAATACCGAATTGGTTTTGGCTGTTGCTACATCCTAGGTTTTGTTACGACGGCCGGAAGTTGGTCAACATAATATTTACTGGGACTGTGGATTGAATGCGGTGGGTACTTTGGAAGTGGCATTGATTTCGTTTCAAGGTCGTCTCTGTGTTTACATGTGTTGAATGAGCCAGTTCCAGATTGGGAAAATTCCGAAATCCATGAAGATATTTACTACAGGATAATTTCACGGATTCTTTGTGCTATGGTTTTTTGGCCATAATTATCTACTCGAGCTCCTGTGCATGAACGCTCACGATACAGCCTTCGGAAAAAATATAGGCGTTTACAATTTCTTATTTATTTCCTTGGGCTCGTCCTAATGCTTATCAATAAATTCGTTAAAATGAGGGAAATTCGGAATATCCAAAGAAAAGGTAGCTATTTTGGTTAAACTATGGTCTAGTGTGTGTATATACATATGTATATGTATGAAACTCACCTGAAAGTCTGACAGATGTGAATAATAATGCGCTAAATAGCTAATGCGAAGATATGAAAATGCTTCAACCTACACCAACGCGAGGAAATTGACTTTTAAAGGAATTGACAATTAAATGCTGTTGGCAACTGATGTTCTGTGTGTAACATGGTGTTAAGGTTCTGTCAAGGATTTGGAGAAGCTTTCTACAGATTTTATTGGTTTCCGGACGCATCCGGTGCCACTCAACGAGTATTTTGTTTTTGCTATAATTTAATGTTTTTACCTCGGGTTTAAAATTTAGGAATGGAATTTGTGTACGAAATCACTTTTTAATCAGTTTTTCGTCGACATATGTACATGGGTTGATGAGAAAGAGGGAGGGATATTTTATTTTTAAAGGGGAGCAAAAACATTACGCACTGGAGCATATTTGTTTCTTCTACCATTTCCGTCTTCAATTTATGGCTGATTATCATTTAGTCCCAATAAACGCTTCTTCCGCCTCCCTCTCCCGAATAAGGTTCTACATTCCATCCTTAAAGAATGTCTTCGAAATCTCCCCAAAACTGGCTTTGATCCCGTCCCTGGACCGCGATTGCAGATCACTTCCACTCACCGAATCCAACCTGTCGTCTTCATTGATTTCCATTCACGTAATCGACTTTCAAACAATCGTCTCTGTCCGTCAAAATCGTTGTCGTCCCATCTTTTTTTATTTCCGAGTTCTGTCGGGTTGGTCCGATGTTTGGAAATGGCGTTTCGTACCAATTACAGCACAAATCATCGAATCGAAGGTCCGATTGATCAAATATGTGATGATGTATCCCGCATTGTGTTCGAAACGTTATATTCTAAACATTGGAAGAAGGCACGAAATTCATCGATCGGCGATATTGACTGCAATCTTTAATCTTCCTGGTATGCCCTTTGGTCCTGTGCCCTCAAGTGTCTTCGGTGTCAGTGTTTTTTCCAACCAGCACAAGAGCGCACTTGTCGTTTAATGGTTAATTATAACGTTATTTCCGTGCGGCCGTAATCGCGTTTACGACCCGAAAAACATATCCTTGCATTTGTTGAAAGTTATTAGTTCCGCCCATCGTAGGAGAGCACCGATCGTAGTTGAATGCGCGAGGGGTGTCGTGAGTCAACAAGAGCATGCGGATCGGAGCGTCGTGCAACCAGAAGGGCCACCACGCATGTGCTGGGCAACGATCGGCCTTAGCCTCGTCGATTATGCAACTCGGTGTAGTTACGAGCGGTTATCGATTCTCGTGTGTTTGAATCGCTCGCTTATCTCGGATGTGGCTCCTCAGTTGCCTAATGGCAGTGATCTCGATCGAGTTCGAAGGAGGGTCGTGTGCTCCTAAACGGATGCGGCATATCCCTCCTCTTCAATCCTCCCTCCCTCCCCTTTGCCCCCCCTTGTGATTAAACGAGCCTCGCATGGTTGACACGGTCCATTTAATTGTCTCCCCGCTGGCGGAGGAAGGAAGGCGAGGAAGATCTTCTCCAGTCCTGAGTGCGTGTCATTGTCTCAAACGCGGTACCTTTTTGTACATTTTGGCTTCTCGCCAAATCGCGCTTGGGGTCGCCCACTTGTCCAAAAATATCCTCCCCTGGGATATAGCATCATCTTTTTTGACCACCGCTGACCCTCCCTCCGTTCCTTTCTGCCAAGGTAGAAAGGAACTCACACTTTCCGGCTGATTTTATCTCGTCCGGGGCCTTTTGGGGGCCCTTCATTGGCCCTCCCGCGTTTTCTCTCTTTCCGCTAGCCTGCTCTGATGTCACACGCTGGTCTCTCATCCGAATATTTCGGATCTAGAATCCGTTATCGCAATCATTCAAATTCTATGACCCGGATCCTAGACCTGAGTCTTCTAGAGAGGATAACGATTTCCTGATAGATTGCATATCTTAATTTCCTTACAATCGTACCGTATGTATCGATTAACTCTCAATGCATTGGCTTTTGTTAATCGTTAGTTTTTCTGGTTAGTCTCGGTTTAGAGTGGTAGCGTACGCTACATTAGATGAAGTGCTCCCTTCGCCTCGTCGTGTTCTGCTTCGTTTCGTTGTGCGAAAAATGTACGCACTCTCTTTTTCTCGATTAATTGAAGTCGGTGATTGATGTTCAGATGACGAAAACGTCTTGCGTTTGTCCCGTTATCTTCTTAAGAGTATCATTGGCGTCGACATTATTTTTGCGAAGTGGTGTCGAAAATGCTGTCCCCCTTTTATAGCGTATCAATTTACGTCTTCTCAATTGTCATCTTAGTTTATTCTTTGGTATGCATCTCACAGTCAAACTTAATCGGGGACAAATTTATTACTGGTAGAATCATTTTAATGGATTTGTAACATTTTAAATTGTTTCTTCTAACAGTGAAAGGTTGTAGTACATGATACTTGAAATTTCCAAACCTATGCAAACTGTATCTTTTTGGAGGAAGTATGCCGGACACATCACGTGTATAACGGAAGCTATTTTCTGCCATTGGTCAGAAATCGACTGTCCAAGTTCGAAGTCTCCCTTGTCTGGACAGATTCGAATCCTCGGATGTTCGGATATCCGAGTAATATTTATGTCTGAATTATTTTACAGTAATATGGCTATTTCGGTAATCAAATTATCAGATTATACGGATTTTTTTAGCAGTTGGTCAACAAAGGGATGTGGGAGTTCAATGAGTAGAGCGCTGGGATACTGACCGGAGGGCCCGCGTTCGTTTCACGGGGACCCCTCTGACTACCCTTGGCTTCATTGTAGCAATGTGGGTTTTTTTTGGGACCAGATTTTTCTTGGGAATCTCGGGCGGCACAGGGAATACGGAGGTGGCCCCCATACCATGACGTGTGAATTTCACACTCCGTTGGTCTTAGTATTCGATGAGAACTACCCTCGCATGTCGAAGCGAGCTTTGGATCGATTGACTGTGAATGATTGTGTTTATCGGTCTTGCACCAATAGTAAAGGCCGTCATTCCTGTACCGGGAACCACAAATATTTTTACAGACTAGAAATCAAGGTCTTGGAAAGACTTGATAACATGCTGGGGAAAGTTGTGAACTGGGAATCTCATATGCTGTGTGTAGATTTTTTTTATCTGAAGGCTCTCTCAACTAAGAAATAAACGCTGACGATGTAAGCGACATTCGTTCGTTTCAAATGCTACACCAGGCGAGGTGATGCGTCATACGGGGAATATGTGGACAAACTAACAAAAATTAGGATTTATTAGAAGAGTACTTGGTAAATGTGATGAAAAGGTCAAAGAGAAATGTTATGTCGTTGGTTAGGCCTCATTTAGAATATGCTTCTGGTGTATTATGGGACCCTCAGGAAGTTGGATTAATTGCCAAATTGGATCGCGTGCAGCGTAGAGGAGCTAGATTTGTAAAACTTTGTTATGATAAACTTAGTAGCCTATCCAAATTATTAGAGCAGCAATGCTGGGAATCACTAATGAGGCGAAGGTTAAATTACAGATTTGAACCTCTTGCATAAATTGGAAGGTCTCTTTAGCAGTGATTTTGAAATTGTATTATTACCCCTATAGTACTACGATAGGAAAGATCATGCCAATATAATCATAGATATTAAGTGTAGAAGAGATGAATTTAAGATATTATTTTTCCACGAACGATAGGGGGTCCTAATAATATTGTTCAACCGCGGTTTGGTCATGTTCGAGTAAAATTATTCAGGTGTGTATTCACTCCCTGCTACACGCCTTGGCGGTGGCTTGCAGGGTATTTTTCAATAAATTAAATCAAATCCACCGGGGTTTAAAATGAAGAGCGTTTCTAACGGGGCTGGCGACGGTCTCTCTGACTGCCCCAAGTTCTCCCCCGGGAAGGAACTCCTTGCTATGCTTCATCTTCCCACGAGGCAGCCAAGAATTTAGCCTTCATCTCTCGTGGATGGAAGGGAAGGGGATGAAGATCAAGTCCTCGCGTGATGTCGGTGTTCTTGGATCCAAAACGCTTCCCTCTCGAAGACAAAAGATGGACTCCGAACGATTCTCTCTCGCATCGGACGTTGTTGATTTAAATGTTTGTTACGCTTTTTATCCGTGTCAAATTTGGATGAACATTGCTCCACACGCTCAATTCATGAATGTATGAATTAAGCGTGCGTTCAAGGTGGAGGAAAAGGAGACGTCCAGAGTGAAATTCCAACCCGCTGTCTTAAACATGAGCGAAAAATCATAAAGACGGCGGATGTCTAAAATTTATTCTCGTGCGTTCTTGTAGTGGCGTACATTGTCATTGGTTCAGAGGAATCTTGCACTTCGAAATGCTCGATGTTTCCGTAGCACTGACAATATTATTTTAAATGAGTGAATTCAAGCTTTGTGCGATCCTCTGTATACCAATAATTTTAGCTTATTGCTCCATTTGGCAGAATTATGCAGATTTAACCATGTTTTTCCAGTGCCTATTTAGAGCAGAAGTAGTTATCAATGCAGTAGTCATCGCTAATTTGACGACATTGAAATTATATTAATACCAAGTGTGTGTGTGGCCTATTGTCTTGTGTATCGATGAGGACCAGCAATCTGTTATTTCAAGTCTGATACCTTGATTATTAAGTCTATGCTGCAAAAATGGTAGTGTGTATCTTGATATCTAATGCGTTTAAGATTAATTTTTCAATTATTTTCTGGGGCCAAATGTTTAGTGTAAAAACGTGTGGAGGAAGTTTGTCGTTATGTCATTATGTCAATATGCGAATAAAGGCAAAATTCCAACATTTTCTAACTTACATATCCTTGATAGATCATCAGTGACCCAGCAATATTTTTTCACTGCTTGCTAGGGGAAAACACGATCGTTAAAAGGTGTTCAACTCTTAGTAAGTAATCGGGCTTGCCTCAATTAGCGACCGGGATGTGAAATATTTTTGCCGTTTACTTCGTTCTTATGTTTTTGTCAGATTTGTCTTGTATTATTCCAATATTTTCTATTTCTTGGTTATTTTACTATTCTTTTTCCTTCTTACTTCTTCCATAATTCGTCATCATGCTTCATAAATAAATTCTTCCTCTCTACATAAAATAGTAAATGGACGGAGAGAGATGAGATAGACCGAGGAAGTCATAGATGGAGGCGGCCGAAGAGACATAACTTCTCAGGAACAGGAGGGCATGAATATGAAACAGTAATGTCAGAGGCGAAAGATTGCTACGAGAATTAGAGGAATATACTCGTATGTGGAAGGAATTAATAATATATATTGAGACAAGTGTTAATAGGCATCGGCCAGCTCTGAGAGACTATGAAAGGGTCCCCGATCGAAATTCTCCATGTTACGTACATTCCAGTACATTCGAGAATTGCTGGGGAGAAGAGTCTTCCAACGTTGAAAACCACGGGAGATATTTTAACTCGGAGGATTCCTTAGCATCTCTCTGATCTGGGAGAGAAGATTGCTGTCGCGGATCTAATTTTTCGGCCAAATGAAGATATGTTTTGACTGCATCTATCCCGAAAGGGGTCGACGTGAATATACAGTGTGATTTCATTTTGACCACCTCTATCTGCTGGTCATTTCTACTCAAGAGAGGTGGCAATGCAATCGATCGCATACTATATAAGTCCATGATGAGGTCAGAAGGGGCAGAATTCAGGCGACAGGCGAGTTTCCACCTTTCCGAAAAATCCTTTTGATTCCTTGGGCCACTATCTCGTGAGGTTTTGATCGCGGATATTTGACGCCTCCGTAATGGAGATCGCGTCCAACCGCGCGCGGGGGCGCCCTCCTTCCTCCTCTCTGGGGAGGGGGGGGGAGTTTGCGCGAGTCGTTCCGAGTGGTCCGGAGGGAGGGGAAAGTCAGTTGTCCTTGAAATCGGGTTCGATAAGACTTATCGCTACAACGCGTTACATCGACCCTAAAGCGCCCCCGCCACACAGCAGTCGTATCGACCGCTATCGAGCCAAACTTGCCGTAATTCTTGGAATTCGTTATTGTTTTGTACCTCGAGAGATAAAAAGAACTTCTAAAAGTAAAGATGATAACAACATAAATAGAATCAATTTTTTTTAAAAAAGGTGTTGCGGAAGGATTCAATGCATGCTCCCGAGTAAACGGTGGATCGTTAGTCGGAGGGCGATTCAAATCCTTCGAACACCCTCAGTGCACACCACAATGGAACCGACTAATAGGGAATGATGATCTGCGTCCGTCTTACTATAACATGTTGTCCACTGGTTCGATTTGGGTTGTAACGTCATATTTATATCCGATCTTTCTATTTAGGATTTATAATCTTAAAGCTAAGGTGTGTCACCTTAATTATTCTTATTTACGTATTTCTTTTTTGAGGTTATGACCCAAATGTTGACGTATTTGTTATTGTATGGTATCTCTTACCGAATTGGCCTCCGCAACCGGACCCATGGTCTTGAGTTCTCGTGTTGAAGTGTGGTTTGTTCTAATTGTGGATTTTGTTTACGAGGTTATTTTTAGAGCCTATTATTTATATACCGAAGACACCTGAGGGCGTGTAAACGTGTTTGTATTTGTGATGGGTTTCGAGAATATCATTACATTTCGCGTTCACGCTCTTTTGTCACGGAAGATTGTGTTTGAATATCGATACCCTTTCATTCACTTGTGTGTCCCGTATTTTGAAGTTCATTTCAATGTGGTGTTTATTTTTCTTTTTCATTGTTCTAAACTTCGACTCTTTCTTTACTTTGCAGGGAAAAGAAACAGAAAATCGAGGATATCAAGAAGAACATTAGGGATGCCATTCTGGTGAGTCATCTCTTTACTCCTGATATTTAATGTTAACTGTTACTTAAATTAGCTTTAACTTGGACACTTAGTTAGCGTTTACCTTAAACGTTTAAGTGTCGAAATCTCATTTTATGTTTTTTCGAGATACTGAAATGTGTGAGGGCAGGGAAGGGGTTGCCCTCAGGAGGTTGAGGATGCGGCAGTTGCGCCCTACCCTTCTCGGGTCTCACCACTAATGAGAGCATATATACCTCCCATAAGTGACGAGTGCCAATCTCATAATAGGCTGGGACATGCTCTGACGGAATTTGATGGATATTTGGTCTCTTTGGAGCGACCGAGCATCAGGGGATATCTTGGGCCATTGTCCACCTTGGACCATTCTCCATGTGATGTCAGCCGCCTCGTAATATTTCTTATCGAAACTGGTGTTCATAAAATACTATAAATTATTTAGATTTGTATTAGGGTATCTACTACGTTGTCAATGTGTAATTTTGAGTATCAATGATCAAATTCTTCCCTAAAATTGCTAATTCTCTTTTATTATATTTAGTCTTATCAAATATATGCCATGTAATAATTAGCCAACTCAACGATGCCACCTTAATTTGGAATTCTGCTGCTCGTACCACTATCAATAGTTCAACTACGCAAAATCTTTTCATTACGTTGTGTTGGCTTCCTTCTCGTGTGTCGCCTTAACGCTTCATTTAGTTAACACGCCTGTTGCATTGCTGTGGCAAAGTGTCCCTTCTCCATTGGTCTCGAGTAGAATCCTTGGCAGAGATTTTCCCTACGGCTTCCTGGTTCGTTAGAAATCATTCGAAATTTTAAGAACGCAAGCGTGAATATCCGCGTAGAGTACCATGTTGTCGAAACGCCCCCGCCAGTTGTTGATGGCAGCTTGTTCGTAAAGCGGACGGTCGCGTGAGGAGACGGGGTGGGAATTCACACAATCCCCAGCAGTCGAATGAAAAAGGAAGTGCTTAGTTGTGAGAGAAATATTTCCTAGTGAATCTTAACGCAGGAAAGAGAGTCGATTTCTCCGTCGCCCGTGGCATTGCTTCCACCCCAACCCCCATGCTATTTTCCTTCCCGAGTCCTTCGTCCCGTTTGGCCTCTTGCCTAATTGACCAGCGTCGCTTGCGCATGGGGCCGGCCCGCTGATGCGTGCGCTTGGCGTACTTTTGTTTAGCATCCGAGGTTGAACTATTTCGACATCCAGGCGGCTTCATTTTCACTCTTGAAAGCCAATACCGCGCTACAATGGACTAGCTTACAAGGAAGTCGTACGTGCATTTACCACTCTCCTGTCATTAATTGCTTCGACTAAATGTCAATTGCGTAACTATACATTCAGGGCAAGATCGGGAAAGAGACTCGTGGCATGCTCAACGCAGTTTATGGTGCTAATGCCATGGGTAGATCGTGTTTTTTGAGTGGCATAAGTTGTTTCAAGATGCTGAAGACGCCGGCCGTTCAGGACGCCCTTTGACCTCAAAAAGTGGCGAACATCTTTCAAGAGTGAAGGCTTAGTTGGGCAGGGATCGCAGATTAAATGTTTGCAAAGTTGGTGGCGCGAGTGCTCTCGGACGAACAAAAGGAAACTCGCACGCGGATCTGCCAAGAGCTTCTCGACCCCACCTCAGCCACCCCACAGCCCTTCCGTTGCCCCACCAAACTTCTTCCTCAAATTCGTGCTGAAAGGACGTCACCACGGCTCGGTGGAAGCATTACAACAGCCCGTGACGAGGGATCTTAGCAGCATTCCGGGCGCCACCTTCCAGAAGGTGGTGTGTGAACGCACAACGGTACTATGTCGAAGACTTATGAGTAAATGTATCAATTATGCGATATTTTTTTGTAATGGACTCATTCCTGCTACTTTTTGGGATAGACCCTGTATATGGAATCTAGTATCGTTCACGTCAAAACTCCATTTCCCAAATTAGTCCCCCGTTGAGGTCGGTTATTTAAACCGAGAAATACAATGATTTACTATTTTTTCTTGGATGTCACGCTTGCATAACTATGTGGAAGTAACGGAAATACTTTGTGAGAAGAATGATATCTAACTCCTTTGCCATCCGCATAATCCCATGAGAAACCTCCTCGTCAAAATGAAATAAAAAAGATCTCTAAAGAAATGGCAAGTGTTAAATTATTTTTTTTTCTTTCGTTGATTTTGATAATGATATCCTTTTACATTAAAGAAAGTTTTAACCGAACAGTGCAACAATTTCAAAGGGTAAAAATCATTCGCCTTGACTGGGATTTCTAGCCGAAGTTTTTATCTGTAAATACGATGCATTATATTTTAATAGTATTATCTTTCATAATCGTATTCTAAGGAATTTTAAGGTTTGGAGAATACACCCTAAAAAGATACTTACTGAACCGACTTAAACCTCTGTGAAAAGTGGTGTTTTGGTTTCCAATTGTAATTTCGAGAGTAGTTGTAATTTTGGTATTTGTGTAGTGAATAATCGAGAAAGTCATGCGACCTTGGAAAAGTTAGATTATTCGTGACCTCGTCAAGAGCAATCGTGTAATTTTATGCGGGTCCCGATTCCCGATTATTTTCTGATGCCTTTTGAGCAAAGGCAGAGAACATAGCGGTGTTCATATAAAGGCGTTTTCTCTTCAGTAATCGGAACCATATGTTTAAATTCTGTATAATGTTGTTTTAACAATGCTCACCTTTCAGGCTGGTGTTTCTCATTTGAAGAAAACATGAGCCATAGCCGAACATCATCGAAACCGTTGATTGACGCCACAGTGCTAGAGGAATACTGAACATCACTTAGTGACCGGTGAAATTTTCTAGTCCTGCCACATTTTTCTGCTCAATATAGGAAATATTTAGAGAAAAATCATGCGAATACGATATTCCTGTATTTTTGTTAGAATTCCATTTCGTTCTCGTGCATAACGCCAAAAGAACAACCCACACGAGACTTTAATGATTGCCTCGAATTGCTGACAACTAATCCGTAGCAGGCTTGAAAATTAGTAATAAATAGGATATAGGAATGAGGATGTGGCTAACGTACTGGCATCTCACCCAGAAGACGCGGGTTCGAGCCCTGAGGATGGCAGATATTTTTCAGTGGTATCCCGATCCCTACTTGATGTGCTCTGTGGATAGCACTTTGAGTGAATGTTGGCCGTTCGTTGGATGAGGCGTCAAACTGTGGTTGACCTCTTGGCGCCTTTCGGTATTAGAGTAAACTAATGCCGGCGCCGGGTTTCTCTCCACCCTTCATCTTATCCCACCCATCCCTAATGGCGCAAATGACCTCGGCTGTCGGTATAAACCTCCCTTAAAAACTACTGCTGCTAAGAGTATGATTTGGGTGTATCGATAAGAGGAAAGTATTAAAAATTGTGCTTCACTGTGGTGTAGTCGTTTCGAATAGCTAATAGATAAAAAGTGACCGGAACAGGTATTTCAGGAAAGTGGGAATGTTTCGAGGAAAAGGCATTAATTACTCAGAAAGTAATGTTGGATAAATGTGGTCGAAAATACTTTAAGGCAAGGAATATTCGGTCTGAGGGACGGAAGGGCATGCGAGAAAGAGTTAATGAATGGGTAAAAGTCGTGGGAAAATGACGAAAGGATGGGGCAGCGTGGAAATAATTAGGGAAAGAGATTGTAGATTTTCGGTCGTGACGCAAAATCGGAATGTCATTTTGAGGGAAGTATGCCTAACGTAAGCAAGTGTGGCTTTGGAATAAGGAAAGTAATGATTTTACTGTAGGCATTCGACCGATTACGGGTTATTGTTAGGATTATATTGAAATGTTATCGCAAGTTCACACTCCTTAAGCACTTAAAATCTCCCGGAATTTTTCGTTAAAACTGCGTGTTCTTCATACCCGCTGGTCCGAATGCGTACCCCTACTGGTGGTAAAATTTAGATATCATATCCATTCTTCATTATCATCCGAGTTGGCTAACCGTATTCTCAAGGTGAGTGTAAAAGAAAGAGAAAAAAACTTTGCACTTCCACACTTTTTTAATACAACACGACCATGGTTTCGATGCTGCGCATCAACATCAGGTGAAGATTATCAAGATTTCCTCCGCAGCCTGTTATTTATCATACTCCTAATATGAATAAGCGATCAAAGTGGTGTGGTTATTTAAGTTTTCTTGGGAAGTTAGCTTTCTTGAGACTTGATCCTGTTAGCAGTCAAGTCAATAGGATTGAAGTCTGTTTGACTTCGAATCTTGTCATTATTGTTCTTGTGAAATATTTTTTATTTATTAAATCAAAATTGAACACGCATATTTCTCTTGGATTTGTTTTAGGGTTTTCTTTATTAAGGATGATGTTCTCGATTTAGTTATCGGTATCGGATAAAATTTTCATTATTTTAATGGCCAATTTTCTATTTTTCTTGGTTTTCAAAAAGTATTTTCCATACTAATCTTCAGTGAAGAAGACTTCAATCTTCTCTTTTGTTCGAAATTTTTTTAATTTTTAACGTGGCAATTAGTTTCTTTTTCGTAGTATATTCGTTGAGCGTGAGGAGGTACTTTAATTTAATTAAACTTCGACTTATTGACCAATAGTAGAGCCTCCAAGGAATCAAGCGACATTTTTTTGGTAATTCGTTAAAATGGATTATTTATCAGTGCATTTAGTTTTTGTTGATTAATAAGTAGGTCGTGCTTTAGAACCTAATAACCAGCCATTGAAAATATGCATGATTTGTATAATAATTGTGATAAGCTCTAACTGTCGTTTTAATTGTCATTCGTTATGGACATCTAGTAATTGCGTGCAGCTGTGCGATCTAATTTTCCTGTAAGTGCAGTGTTAGATATTAATTTGCCGCCAGGGGTTTCAATCGTATTGAAGGGTTATGAAGATGCTCCAGCCGAGGGTACTCGGGTAGTTACCGGTGTATCATTATGAAGGAGTTTAATTGGAGCAGTCAAGGATGACTGGGTTCTCTTTAAGGATTCGCAATAATGCCCACTTTCTTTGTTACATATGATCGTCAAAAGTTTGTAGGTCCCTTTGGAGATTATCAGTAGTTGTTGTGATGTTTTTGAGTCAACAATTTCAAGTGATGATCCCAACAAAAAATAAACGATTCTTTCAAGTTTGGAAAATGAAGAGAAATTTGTGATTAATCCGTAAGCTATGAGCCGTCCGGAGGGGTAGTCATAATTATTTCCATGTGTTTTGTGCCTTTCGAGGAACCTAAAGTATTATTAATGTAGTTTCATTGGCATTAAATGAGTAGTTATAAAATACGTTAATGTTATTCGTTCCTTTACTACTTGTCTTCTGTCATTTCATGAGAGAAGGACCTAATAGTATCTAGCTTGCGCTCCACATTGAACTCCTTTGAAAAAACGCCCTGTCTGAGTTTTTCTGCTCTTTGGGTCACATGAACCCACGATGTACATGTTATTTCATCAGTAGCGAAGCTGAATGCCTGTGGATTGTTGTGATGATTCCCATATGACCTTATGACGACGGCGTATGCAGTAATCCAGCCTTCCCAGAAGTTCCTTCGTAATTTCGCCTGGCCTTTGTCTCTGCTGCGCAACAATTCGGTCACCGAGACGTGGTGGTCTCTGTTCCCTATAGCGACGTCTTCACGCCCACTGAAACTCGCAGTGCCATCGTGGAAGGATGTTCACACCAAATCGTCGAATGTAAACGGAGATAATTAAGGATTTTGGGTGGCTTTGTGAAATCCTGTGCCGTTTACTTGTTTGTTAATTATCGAATGTTAAAACCGCTATCTCATGTTTCCCTTACCTTTAGTAGGTCATAAAAACATCCGCGGGGTACTCATTTAACGCGAGATCATTGGGATGGTCCTTAAAGTAGTTTCTGTTAACCCATCAATTAGGTGCGGACAATTGCCAACTCATGTTTTCTGAAGACCATTTACCAAACTTTCCGTAATACTGCCTGCCACTTTCGAGCGGAAATCAGTTATCGCCTCGCTAATTCGATTCGGTACCACCACCGGGGCAGATGTAGGCCCGGCGGAAATAGTATGGGCAGGAACGTAATTTGCGGAACCATTTCGCACATTTCCGAAGACAAGTCTCGATGCGAACTTTTTCGTGCCGCCCGCGCATGCTCAAAAAAGACCCTTTCCCCTTTCGCCGGGCGCTAATTTGTGTCCGAACCGAGTTTCTCTTTTCATTTTTGCTATTTGACTCACGACTTCGTAACCCGGTGACATCTGATGGAATGTTTAATTTTGGCGCCTCAGAAAGTTGGTTTCTCCCTCTCTCTGTCAGTGCCCATTCCGTGGAATGCAATCTGAGATATAGTAAGCCGTCCGGTTGACTGTGCATCGGCATGTTCAAGATACGAGGTCTGTCCAATAAATACGCGAAGTGAGGCCATAAAAACGTATTTTGCAGAATTTAGTCTACATTGATTTTGTCCACTTCCAAGTACTCTCCATTCATTGCTTTGACTTTTCCATCTTCTTTTCCACTGTTTAAAGCACCCGTGGAAGTCCTCGGCAGTTAGGCTTTATAGTTTTCTCGTCGTTTCTTGCTTTCTTCTGTCCATCTTCCCAGTGATGTCCCCTCATCACATGTTTACATTTTGGGAATAGGAAAAAGTGGCAGGGGGCGAGATCTGGCGAATAAGGAGAATGATCAAGGATGTTGATTGAATTTTTTGCCAGAAACTGGCGAAAAATCAATGCTGAATGTGCAGGTGGATTGTCATGGTGAATGATTCATCCATCATGTTCGGTTAAAATAGTGTGCACTGTTGATTTTCCTAAACTCAGTTCATTAGCTATCATTCGGATAGTTTTTCGACGATCGATAAGGACAAGAGACCGCTCACGATCAATGTTGTCGTCAACACAGGTAGTTGAAGGTCGTCCCGGCCATGCAAAAGAACATCCACCGGCGAACAGTGGTCGTCGGCCTCGCTGACGATAACTACCTCTTCCAAACGATGCTGTAAATCTTCCGGTGCAGACAAGCAGCGATCGATCGTAGGTTAAGAAGTGCCTCATCGATGACCACACTGCATAATTACTGTGAAAAATTGTTTGAGTTCTGCGATGATAAAAAATATGCGTCTGTCCATGTTGAAAGTTTGTGTTTATTCTAAGAAAAACAGGTCTCCAAGAGGAATATTGAAAAGTTCTTTTCAAACAAAAAAATGAACACTCACGTTGGTAACGTCACTAGTCACTGAGCGTATCAATGAACGCGAAAACTTTCGTGTCTCTTAGGCTCCAGCGGCCCACCTAAGATATTTGGATTGAATAATCTTTAGTCTTTCTTGAATAATCTTCAGTCAGTATCAAGTAAACGGTTCTATGAAACCTCAATTAATAATTCCAAGAAACCGCGGGAGATGTCGCAACAGTAGCTTTTAACGGAGTCATCCGCAATATTCATTTCAATGCCACAATTTTAGTGTTAAAAAAATAATTCGCCTTGACCGGGATTCGAACCCGGATCCCTCGATGTCCGGTCGACTGCTTTAGCCAGTTAAACTATCGAGGCGTCCTCTTAAACTCTGAAATGAACCCAAAATTTCAGAGTTTAGTAGGAAACCTCGATAGCTTAACTGGCTAAAGCACTCGCCCAGACATCGACGGATCTGGGTTCGAATCCCGGTAAATGCGAATTATTTTTACACTATGAAATTGTTGCACTCAATGACTAACACTAATGTAATTTGTTTTTTGGGGAAATTCTCCGTACGTGGGGTCCAAGGTCTTGTGCAAATCGTTGTATATGTGTTTATGTGCATACTATATTTCCAGCAACGTAATGATCTTGTGTCAGGGCAAAAGCCATTCTATTATAATGGTAGGGAAGTTTCTTTAAGGGAAAGTGAATTTCAATTGTTGCCATAGTCGGATAATATGTTTTTCTTATGTTTTTAAGTATTGGTGTTTCTGGCGGAAGAAGCATACACACGGTGTTGTGCGAATCAGCGTTTCCCTGGGACAATACTCGGCGGATGGAGTGTTCGCGTAAAACCACCGTGTTTCTACCAGGTCAATGAATATGCCGCCCATATTCTTTTTGGAGATATCATCAGGCATTTCTAAGTCTCGAGACGCTGTCAGATTTTCATTGCTTTGTGTTTTTTTCGAGCCAGCCCAAGAATATCACTTAAGACAAGGGTTTTGAGACCGGCACGGAATAATTTGGGCTGCAAGAGAAAATTTTCTCCGGCATAAAATTATTCTTTATTTTGTAGTGTTTATTCCGGCCTTCTTTCACTCCGGGTGGGTGGAAAATAATATTTCGGATAACCTACTCGGGTGTGCGGGGCTTTCTTATAACTCTTTGTTGACATCATTGAGTCCAATTGTCATTAAACATATATTTTCCCAATCCCGTAGTTTTCGCCAAGAGAGATGGGTTCGGGAGAAACTGAGAGGCGATAAAATGTTGAAGTTTTTAATGCAAGGGAAAGCGTGGCGTATGAGAAGTAGAGGACGAAGAGAGATCATGCATCTGGGATTGCGTAATGGGAATTAGAAAGTATGTGGAGATGAAAGGTCCTTATTTTAATTTGAGGTGTTACAATGCTTAATGTGGCAGTGCTTAGAATTGCAGCGATGCTTATATCCAGAGCCAATGAAAAACCTATCTTGGTCGGTAGACTCATTAAAATAGTCTTCGTTGATGATTGCGTCGTTGTATGTAGAGAAAAGGTTTTCCTCCGAACTCTCCGACCCCTGTTCACCACCCTAATAGTCTTTCCGACTTCTGTCCTCAAAACTCGATCGTGGATCCCGTGGCTGGCTCTCAAGGATAGCTTCCCTCAGTCGCGGAGTCGAAAGTCGGGTATCGGTGCGTGTCTGACCCCCATAACTTCCCGGTGTTCGGTGCCCTCGCTTGGCGAGCCGAGATGAGTCTCCCGGGCGCTCTTTAGTCGAGCAACGAGGTGCATATAAATGCGGGACGAGGATCTAAAAGTACTCCCGGCCGGCCGTGAAAAAAAAGTCAGGATAGCGGGGTGGAGAAGGACGCCTCTGACAAAGGATTCCGAGAGAAACTCTTTGGTGTGGAGTGCTGTGGCATTTCGGCGATGCTTGCGTCCCCTGCGCCCCCGGCGGGGATGGCGACCTGCGAGCGAGCGAGGCGGCCGGCGGCGGCGTCCCTCATTTCGTCGAGTGGGGTGTTCCTCCTTTGAAACTGGGGCACTACTGCTCCATCGGGAATTGCCCTTGCTC
This sequence comes from Hetaerina titia, assembly GCA_037158775.1. Lineage (NCBI taxonomy): Eukaryota > Metazoa > Arthropoda > Insecta > Odonata > Calopterygidae > Hetaerina > Hetaerina titia. The sequence continues at coordinate 16,312,949 of CM073772.1, read as the reverse complement.
TTATTTGAATTGCACGGTTATCGCGCGAAGGTGTTGGCGGAGTATCAAGTCGCATTCGCCAGTAGAGAGTGCTCAAATGTCCGGCCGGGAAAAAATGCTCTAAAAGGTTTTTATTTTCATTGGGATGGCTAACTCGCCTCAGAGTGAGTTACGCGTGATTAAATTCCGATTTCAATGTTACTAACATCATTACTGATAGTTGCCTCGTTGGTAAATGGTCGGAGGAGTGTTAGGAACGCCGGCATTCCTTCATTTAATTTTGTGGAGGCATACTAGTATTAATGTGCTTCATGAACTTTCTAATGAAATTTTTTAACTGCCACAACTGTTTGTGGTGCTCTCAAATTATCCCGAGGAGAGGACGGGTGTGCATTCGGTGCGGTGCCACTGGTTTTATTCAGGTGATCTGACGATATTGTCGGCGCGTTCATAATTCCATTTTTTTTGTCAGACGCTAGGTCGAGTATCCTCTGTACTTTTTTAAGTTCGGAAGGCACGCTCTTCTTGTTTTTTGGGTTCCCGAACTTCGTATGCATATCGTATAAAGGGGTGCAGATAACGTATTTCATAAGTGTGCGGATTTATTATTTCGATTTACGAGAGTGTGGATATAGTTTGTGCTTATCTTAGATTCCTGTTATTTTTCACATTTCTCTTTTAAGTAATGTAAGCGATCTCGAGGTTGTTGATGCCGACACCTTACTAGTTTCCTGCCGGAGGATTATATACAGTAGAATTAATAAGCCTTTTTGTTTGACCAATATCCACAAAAGAAAGTGTCGTATGCCATAGATCTTTTGCTGAACTTTTTCCAGTCTGTGTTGAACCGTCTGTGAAAAACCAGTGAGCGAATAATGACCCTTATTTGACCAAATATCCTCCTAATCATTGCAGTTCGCGATTTGTATTTTATTCTTTATATTTTCCGCGGTTTCATTGTCGGATGGGATATGTTACAATGGCCCTATTCAATACAGGTCTGTTTAAAGGTTTTGAGTATTTGGTGCGCTGTGAAATTAGTTCTTTGACCAAGAACGCTTTATTTTTATAGTATTATGAATAATTAAGATCTAAGATCTTCAGTATTCGAATTTCGTCTCTGTACTGTGTTGAACTATGCCAAAAGGCCATAATCAATCCCTTGATAATAATAGTCCCGAAAACATCTTAAAGATCAATGTATATGCCTCGAGACGGGAGGTGTGAGATCGCCAACGGCTTACGTATGATCAGAAGTTCGCGAAAATGTAGTTTGCGTCCCCGATCAGTTGGAATTCTAAATGAAGCTTAATTGGCATCGCGGCACTTCAACATTGTACTAATACTATATGTGGAAATCAGAGTTTGGAAAGAGTTCGCTTCCCGGGCAGATCGAGCTATTGCTGTTAATGGGTTCTTAAATGTGTTTGTCCATGTTGAAATATTTAAGGTAGTCTCTGGTTGAAATATGACAAAGGAATAAATAGGATGCCATCTTAAAAATGCTTACTCACTATTCTTGCCATTCTATTGTAAAATGAGGAGCATTGTTGTTCAAAATCCAGATATATTTACTATTTAATTCTTTGAAACTATTCTACCTAAGGAAGTAGGTTTTTGGATGGTCTATAACACGTAATATCCTCTTGAAGTGTAACCGGAACTTTCTCTTGTTTGGCTTACGAAATCCCCGTCTTTATTTCTTCTGAAGTTCTACCTGCCTTCGCCCCATGTAAAAAGCCTACTCTCTCTCCCTTCCTCTGTTTCTCCTCTTTAACAACGTTCTCTTTCTTGTCACGTTCTTTTTAATATCTCCACTGCCTTTCACAATATCCACCACCCACTTGCTCTGCTTCTTTCGGCTTTCTCCCTGCAACTTCTACCTCTATTCGCCCAACCTACGAGGTGTGCTCAAAAAATAATGAGAATTTTAATTTTTCGGACAATAATATTTATTTATTATTATAAATTGATGTTGTCACCTTCAAAGTAGTCCCCATTGGAGATTATTAACTTGTGCCAGCGCTTCTTCCAATCCCCGAAACACTTCTCAAACTCGATCTTTGAGATATCCTTTAATTCTTTCAGCGATGCGGTTTTAATGTCATCTACGGCTGTAAAACGACGGCCCTTCAAGGTTCTCTTAATTTTTGGAAATAGGAAAAAGTCACACGGAGCCAAATCTGGCGAATATGGAGGCTGGGGAATCATTACAGTATTGTTTTTGGCCAAAAATTCACGAACAAGCAATGAAGTGTGAGCTGGTGCATTATCGTGGTGCAAAAGCCACGAATTGTTTTTCCACAGATCCGGACGTTTGTTTTCGGATTGCTTCACGCAAACGCCGTTGAACTTGTAGGCAGTACTTCTCATTGACCGTTTGACCTGGCGGCAGGAATTCATGATGCACTATGCCATTAAAATCGAAGAACACAGTGAGCGTAACCTTCACGTTCGACCGTACTTGTCGAGCCATTTTCGGTCTTTGCGAGCCAGAATGCCTCCACTGGGATGATTGAGCCTTAGTTTCAACGTCATATCCAGAAACCCATGTTTCGTCACCTGTTATAATACGTTTCCGTAATTCTGCATCGTCGTTTACTTCATTTAGTGACTCGTGAGCGACTTCCATTCGCCGCTGTTTTTGTTCAAATTCATCAATTTTGGAACGAATTTTGCTACCACGCGTTTCATACCCAAAACACTGAAATAAATGCCATGACATGATCCAATCGAAATGCCAACATCATCAGCGATCTCTCTAATTGTGATACGGCGATCGTTCATAACCATTTCTTTCTCTTTTTCCACGTTTCCATCGATTGTTGATGTGCTGTGGCGTCCAGGACGTTCGTCATCTTCAAGGTCTTCACGGCCTTCTTGGAAATGTAACTCCTTCTTGGAAATACCACTCGTAAACTCTTGATTGACTCACAGCAGACTCACCATTGGCCTTTGTTAACATTTCACAAACTTTGTTACACTTTATTTAATTTTTTACGCAAAATTTGATACAAATTCTTTGATCCATTTCTTTTAACAAACGAAAATCGCGGATCTCATAAAATACGTCTAACCTTAGTGGCTGTCACAGACAAAGTCCACAATGAAAACAGCTGAAAGTTTTATCATACTTCAGGGGCATGTATACCAACATAATAAAAAAAGTTTGACAATCGGACTCTCCAAGCCCGCGAAATGAAAAAATTCTCGTTATGTTTTGAACACACCTCGTATTTAAAACTAGGGGGTGTTTGTTTTTCTTCCCCTCTGTCCTACGCCATGTTCACCATTCTTCGCCATTAATATTTAGTATGCAATACATTTTACCTGGCCAGTATGTGGTGGTACAATGAGAATTGGAAATAACAATGTTAATTCAGTAGATGATGTAACCTACGCTTGAATCCATTAAAGCTACGTGGGAATGACTTCAAGAATTATTTTTAAGATTAGCCATTCCACTCCTTTATTGAGCGATTAACGTGGGAATATTCTCCTCTGTGGACTTTCTGCCACCGTACCTTTATTTTGCTTTTTTAAATATTCTTTCATAAGAAAATATGTATTTAAGAGTCATTTGCTATTTTCTCCTAATCTTGGGCTATTCGCACATTTGACTCGTGGAATCTATTCCGTTTTAAAGTTCGAACTTGTTTGGCCCGGGCCTTAAGTCATGTTTGTCTTGTGCCCTCGAAGCGGCTGTGAAAGAGAGGGAGCCGCTTCTTTGTGCATTATTTCCTTTTATTGACGCGGTGAATTTTGCGTGGGTCCCACGAGTTGACTGGAAACTCTCTTCCGTTTGACATGTAAATATTATTCGGACGTGAGGAAGAGCAAGGAATTCGGTACGACTTTATTATAAATTATTTTATAAATTGTATAAGTAATCGATGGAAATGACGTCCATTGCCAAATCTCTCACCCTGTGATATATCTAGTCTAGTGTGGTTAGTCTAGAAGAAGAGGCGTTTTCTGTATTGTGATGACAATGGAAGCCAGTTGCTACGATACTTCTCCTAATAGAGCTTCCATTATGGACGCCTAAGACCAGCATGTAGTAGAGTCGTAGTTGTCAAGCAGTGCCCCCTACACTTGCCCCCACTCCTCCCCAACACGTCCCTCGCGCTCTGAGTTATCCTCGGTATGGGTCATGGGCTGTCGGGCCCAACTCGAATGCTGCGAGTGTAAGCAGTACTAAAGGTACCTGTGTTTTTATCTGCCCCTGATGGAAACTGCGAAATTACTTCGTGACTCAATAAATAACATGAATTATATGCAGTGGCACCAACCTCACTTGCCCAGGTTGGGTCAGATCTGATTATATTTTTGTTATACGATTTGCAATGTGAGTGTGTATCTGTTCGTTTATTGTTTGTGCATTTTAGCATCGTTGAAACTTACAAATCAAAACTTATTGGGAAAATGGAGGCCATGGCCTAGTTTTGTTTTTCAAAAACAATGAATTTTGCGAAAAATAATGAAGAATTGTCCTAGGCAAAGAGGCTTCCACAAAGATGAGGGAGTTGATGACGGGGACGTTGAGTAGGGAGGTTAAGAAAAGGCTCGTGAAAACTTTGATATGGAGCGTAGCTATGTACGGCGGGGAAACGTGGTCACTGAAGCAGGAGGATAGACGTAGACTGGAGGCTTTTGAGATGTGGCTGTGCAGAATAATGGAAAAGGTGAAATGGACAGAAAGGAAAACAAATGAGGAAGTACTGGAGATGGTGGTTGAGGAGAGGGGTTTGTTGAGAGAAATCCTATGAAGGCAGGAAAAATGGAAGAAAGGCGTATTGAGCGGCAGTGGGATGTTGAAGAAGGTAATAGAGGGGAGAATGTTAGGCAAACGAGTTAAGGGGAGGAATAGGATATGGTTGTGGGATGGGATGAAGGGAGGAAAGAAATACACAGAGATGAAGAGAGACCTGATGTAGAGTAGGTTGTTGGATTGGGTTTTGTTTGGAGTAACAAAATATTTATTGGATAGTTGTATCCATTCAAAAACCTACCCTAACCGGTAGATTACCTAGTATATATGCTCTTCCTGTCCTGAGTTTTTTATATTCATCGACTGAAGTCCCTCTTAAAAATATATTCAGGCAATTCTGTCCATATCTTCCTCTGCCAATATCGTCCAAACAGCGTAGAACACGTCTTTCATACTCTGTTCTACATGTTTGTCCCAAAAGTAGTAAGACTGAGTCGATTAAAAAAAATTATTCCTACGTCTTTAAAAAAAAATTATTCCTATGGCTTCTGGAAGGCGGCGCCTTGAATGCTGCTAAGATCTCTCGTCACGGCCTGTTGTAACGCTTTCACCGAGCCGTGGTGACGTTCTTTTAGCCCAAATTTTAGGCGGGGGATGAGGAAGAAGTCTGGTCTGGTCATTGTCAAAAAAATTTGGATCCTCACATGGTCGAGAAGTTCATGCCAGATCCGCATACGAGTTTTCTTTTGTTTGTCCGAGTGCACTCGTGGTATCAACTTCGTACACACCTTTCTCATGCCCATGTTTTCGGTCGCAAGTCGATGCACATCACTTTAAGAGATGCCAAGTTAATTAGAAACCATACAAACACTTAATCTGAGATCCCTGTCCAACTCAGCCAGCAATATGGTCGTCACTTTTTGAGGTCAAAGGGCGTCCTGAACGTCCGGCGTCTTCAGCATCTTCTCTACCCTCTTGAAACAACGTATGCCACTCAAAAACGCCCGTTCTACCCATGCCAGTATCACCATAAGCTGGGTTGCCCATGTCATGAGTCTCTTTTCCGGTTTAGCTGAGTTTCACGTTTCAAAATTAAAATTGTATGGCATTGAGCCGTTCCAATCATCAGTTCATGACATAAAGAGCGTGACGAGGTCACATAGTAGAGGTTTCGCGAACAAACAATCTACACTCCGAAAAGGCTGGTAGTTAACTGTCACCGGCCTCCAGCCTTTCCTGAGGCTCCCCTCCCTCGAACCCCGCCAGAGAAACCGCCGCCCGTCCGTCCATCTGAAATAATAAATCATACGACTTTTGGGACCCAACTTATGTATTGGTGCTTTCAATCCACATTTTTCATTAGCTGCTCATACCTCACCCTATGTCTCCTATTTTTGCAGGAAATACTCCCCAATGTATGCCATCGAGATTTATGCTTATTCTGGCAGACTCAAGTTTCGCTTCCATATGTGGGTGGGAAGGAGTTCTGTTTTATAAACCGTCGTTTTTACTGCCTTAATGTAGACGTTATTTTTTTAAGTACTCCTAATAGCCCAATACAACTTTCCTGCCGGGATTCGCACACCTTTAAAATTTATGTATCCCATCATCTTTCGAGAACATTCTGCCAAGGAAAAATGCATTTCGTAGTTCGCGGCCAAACAAAGGCCGCCGGTGAGTTCCAACCTTGGCTGAAACTTTTTAGATCTACTCTTTTTCAATTATTTTGTGTTTGCTGCTTGTTTTTATTCCTAGAATTTTTTCCCGCGGTCATCGTTTCGATTTTTCCGTTCTCTTTCGTTTTTGCGAGGTTTCCTTTCAACCCAATTAACTCTCCCATTCGCACGTGCGGTAGAATCTGCGACATGGTTTTCAACTTCCTTAATCTGATTCATCTGCTATGTAGGGGCGTCCCGTTTCATTAATCGCATAAAATGTAATCTCATTAACTTCACCCGGGCAAAATGGACGAATTTCCCGATGGGAAATGGTTGGAGGGGCGCTATTAAATACTCAATTTATCCTCGTCTGACTGCATACGTGTTTTTAATGTTCACTATACATTTTTTGCATATATATTTCCTTTGTCATGCTCAAAATTATTAACCATAGGACTTGTAATTGTAGAACTGCGGTGTGGTAACTTACATAGTGCAATACGTGTAAGTACATACCGAAACTGCGGGTTGTTTCAGGGACATAACAGATATATCATACTATGGTAAAGTATTGATTTTGGAATGGCATCATCGCACTGTTTCCCGGGAGTGGATGAGTATTTAGATTGGATACTCGTGAAATGTAGCGTCTATTTCCAGAAGTTAAATAAGGGAATACGGGCGAGAAAATGGAAGTTTAGACGTTTGAACCGGGACTAAAGAAGGAGTTTGTGAAGGCAATTGACAGAATTCTTAGTGAGGGCAAAGGGAAGGAAAGAGTAGAAGGAAGATCGCAATTCTCAAAAAGAGATTGTGAAGGCTGCATAAGAAACGACACGAACAGGAAAATGACAAGGGAGCCATGCCTTTCAGAAAAGGTAGTCGAGAGAAGGAACTGAAAGAACGCAAACACAATTTGGAAGAAAAATATGAGCCAAGTACTAAATATTAAACAGTGGCGAGAAATTAATATAACTTTAAAAAACATAAATATAAGAACTACATGGTAAGGATATTAGGGCTTCCAGTTACGAGATAAAAAAGAGAATATTAAATTGAGAAGGTAGCTTCGGTCCAGGCGTACTCGATTGAGAGAGAGAGAGAGAAAACGGATTGAAGAAAATGAGATGGAATAAAGCTGAGGGGATAGAAACATCCTCGCTGAGCTACTCAATGATTTAAGAAAAGTGGAAGGAAGAATTTTTATGAGTTCATTCATTGTTAGTTACGAGGGAAGGTATTGAGAAGACAGAAGACTTTTTTAATTCCAAATTGAAAAAAATGGTCAAGTAAAGGAGGAGTAAGTGAACTTTGTTGGACCATCAGTTTGATTACACATGCAAAGAAAGTAATCCTTGGGATGTTCAACAAAAGGAAGTGGGCCCATGTTTACTCGGAGAACAATCAATCTTGATGCCTGTGATGCCAAAGCAGCTGTGACTGAAAAAAAGTCAAGTAGAACCAAAATTAAATTTTCTTGCTTGGTGAATATCGAGGTGTCCGGAAGAGTAAATTGGGGATGATTAATTAGTTAAATGCAAAACATTGTAATTTTTTCTCGATTAAAGTTATTCTTTTCTTTGGCTTAACACTCCTCGATCGTTTCTAAACAACCGCCTTGGAACCGTGACAAGAAGGTTCCCTGCCTTCCAAGTTATCTTTATTCCTGGTTCTTCTTTGAAGGACTACCTGCCAAAACATATTGAAATTTCTAAATGTTAATTTTAAAAATTCCCTCGAAGTCATAGGTGCCAAACGTAGCAAATAATTACTTCTGAAATAGGTAGATATCTCTTATATCATGACATGCCTTCCCCTACCATGTCGGGCATTTCTTCTTTTTAGAAAGTGGTTTTCTACGAGATTTCCATGAATTTCTTCATGATTAAAATAACTCGAAATACATAGTGATTCCGAATTCAAAGATTTTAGTAAGAAACGTTTATTTGCCGACAATGCAGTGGTTTACCGAGATATCCGTGGTCCTGAGGATACAGCAGCGTCATCAGATGAATTTAATGCTATGCAACGCTGGGTTGACACTTGGAAACTAGAATTAAACTTAAAAGAGTGCGTAGCCATATATTTTTGGAAAAAGAGCAATTCCTCCCGAACGCCTCCTGCATTGAGAACACCGAAATGGAATGTGTAGATTCAATTAAATACTTAGGCGTTGCCCTCACTCACTATTTTTCACGGGGAATATGTGGACAAACTAACGAAAAATTAGGATTTATTAGAAGAGTGCTAGGTTAAGGAACCCCGATGGTACAACTCTGAAGTACGGAAATCTCTTAGGTGGCAAAGGGTGTGCCACGCCAGAATGAAAAACGCGGTCAAAGATTCCTCCCCTGATAAAAATCAACGAAACCATACAGAACTACAAAGCATGTAGGTCCACTGCCAAGAAGGCCTTCCGGAAGGCGCTAGCGGAATTCAAAAGGAAAAAATCAGGCGAACCTTTTAACGATAACCCAAAGATGTTTTGACCCTACGTCAGGGAAGTGCAGGGAAAAAGGTCCACCGTAAACTCAGTGAATAACGAAAAGGGGGATAAAGTAACGAGTAGTTTGGATAAAGCCAACATATTAAACGCATTCGTCCCGAGTGTTTTCAACATATGCTCACAGAATATACCCGAGAACTTTACGAAAACATTTCAGCAATCAATGCAAGCAATCCATTTTTCCACCCGTGGAATAGAGTTACTCCTAAAAAACATCGACCCCATTAAATCTCCGGGACCTGATGAGATACCGGCGCGCGTGTATAAAGAACTGTCGTCTGAAATTGCCCCTTATCTTGATATAATATTTAAGAAATCATTAGCAGAAGGAATCGTGCCAAACGGCTGGAAGGTAGCTTCTGCAAAACCCATATTTAAAAACGGAGACAGGGAGGACCCCAGTAATTATAGGCCAATATCGCTCACCTCCATTTCCTGAAAGATTCTTGAACACATCATTGTTAATTCCATAGTGAGTTACCTCGAGAGCCAAGATTTATTGATTAATAACCAACACGGCTTCCGTAAGGGTAGATCCTGCGAAACTCAACTCGCACTTTTTGTACATGATGTATTGAACTCCGGTGAAAGTAATATTCCAGTTGATGCGATATTCCTAGATTTTAAGAAAGCTTTCGATAAAGTCCCTCATTGCAAATTACACGCGAAATTGGAAACTTATGGAATACACGAGTTTTATTAACTGAATTAAACAATTCTTAAATGATCGAGTCCAAACAGTCGTCCTGGACGGTATATCATCCGATACTGTCAAGGTCACGTCGGGTGTACCACAAGAAAGTGTTATAGGCCCCCTCCTTTTCCTTATTTACATAAATGACCTCAGTACCGTAGTTAATAGCAAGCTCCGTCTTTTCGCCGATGATGCAGTAATTTATGGGGACATTCGAAGTCACGAAGACAGAGTCGTGTTAGCCAACGACCTAGATGCAATTCAAAATTGGTGCGATACATGGCAATTGGAATTAAATTTTTAAATATGCGTAGTAATACATTTTTGGGAAAAGATTAATTCCCTCCCTTATAGTTACAAAGTGAAACAAACCAAAATCGCGAGGGTAGATTCTTTTAAATACTTGGGTGTAACAATTACTCACGATCTGTCCTGGGGAAAACACATACGAGAAATTTGCGGTCGTGCTAATAAAAAATTGGGATTTGTGAAAAGAGTGCTAGGTAAATGCGACGAAAAAGTGAAGGAACGATGATTTATTGCCTGGGTCAGGCCCCACCTAGAGTATGCTGCCAGTATATGGGATCCTCAAAATATAAATTTGATTTCGGAATTAGATCGAGTTCAGCGGAGGGGGGCTGGATTTGTCAAACATTGTTATGACCAACGCAGCAGCGTATCCACTTTGCTAGACAATTTAGGTTGGGATTCTCTTACGCAGCGGTGTTTACAATAAAGATTAAACTTATTAAAAACATTTAAAGATGGGCCCTTTTCCGATGACATCACGAATATAATACGAACCCCAACGTATTACGGTTGCGTGTTCGCGTATACGAGGCGTGTTCATAAAGTAAGGCCCGTTTGGTCACAGGAAAAAATATACTCATATGAAAAACATTTTATTGGCTCTTTTAGTTAGCTACAAACCTACTTCACTTATCTACATAATCGCCGTTCACTTCTAAGCATTTTTCGTACCGCTGCACCAGCTTCTTTAACTCCTCTGCATAGAAACTCGCCGCCTGAGGGTTGAACCAATCGACAACGCCATGCTTGAGTTCCTCTTCGGTTTCGAAACTTTGTCCACCAAACCACTGTTTCAAGTGCAAGAAGAGGAAGTAGTCGCTGGGTGTAAGGTCAGGACTGTACGGTGGGTGGTTTAAAGAGTTCCCAACGACCCAAAAACTCTCGTCCACTGGACATTCTTTGCTCTTTGTGGTGGTCGGTGAGCATTTTCGGTACCCACCTTGCACGCAATGTGTGGTATCCGAGGTTTTCCGTAACAATATTGTAGACAGTATTGCGTCCAAGCAGAGGAAATTGTTCAGCCAGGCCATTAATTGTCAATCGACGATCCCATCGCAGTTTTTGTTCCACTTGCGAAACAATTTCATCGGTCAGAATTCTGGGCCTACCACTTCACTCTTCGTCATGGAAATTTGTCCGTCTATTTTTAAAATCACAGCACCATTGTCTAACCTTTCCTTCAGTCATAGCTGTAGGTTTATAAACTAGGCATAATTCCCGATGAATTTCAGCAGCCGACAATCCTTTTGCATACAAGCATCGTACGACAGAACGCACTTCACAGCTGGCGGGATCAACGATTGTCGCGGACGTTGTTTGCATGTACGGACAAGCAAACGACTTCTGAAACAAAACAAATGCTACTATAGCTTCTCAATGAATCAGTAGATGGCGCTGCAGGAGTAAAACTGTGTTCTGAAGCGCCAATATTTAAATTTAAGCAAACGGTACTTACTTTAAGAATACGCCTCGTATATGTTTTCATATTTTTTTCTTACAGGTTCCCCCCACCTTCCCCCACCTATTTGAATAAACCCCAACCCTTTCATCCCTTACCCTTTCCTCCTGGTGCTAAACCCCCTGCCACACACCTTTTTTGGTGGCTCGCAGGGTATTTATGTCGATGTATATGGGATACTCACGAAGTTGGATTGATTGCCGAATTGGATCGCGTGCAGCTTACAGAAGGTAGATTTGTAAAACCTTGTTACGTATCCAAAATATTAGAGCAGCTAGGCTGGGAATCACTCGCGGAGGGAGGGTTAAATTACAGATTGAAGGTTTTGCATAAATTGGAAGGGCGTCTCTTTAGCAGTGATTTTAAAAGTGTATTATTATCCCCATCGTACCATGGTAGGAGAGATCATGCCAATAAAATTAGAGAGGTTAAGTGTAGAACAAATAGTTTTAAGATGCCATTTTTTCCACGAACGATAAGGGATCATAATAACATTGTCCCACCGCGGTACGGTCATGGTGCGGTCAAAATTAATCTGGTTTGTATTCACCCCCTGCCGCGCACCCTAGCGGTGGTTTTCAGGGTACTATAATAATAATAATGGTTTTATTTGAAGATGTTTCCCCAGCAGCGAAATCTGGGTTCTGCAATTTATTTCTAATTTGGAATTCCTAAGTATTTTGAGTTCTCAAAAAATTCTTCTTTTATTTTTCCTTCTTTACATCTTGCTTTTTGTGTAAAACGGAAACAATTTTTCCTGACGTGTGCGTGAAGTGCTGAATTCAGACCGTCGGTTAAGGGTGCGCATACTCGCAGATCGTAATGGCATTCATAAGATGACAATGCACACATAATTGTCACTGAAAATGTGGCGATCAAAAGATTTGCGCTTAACTCGTCCTCCCGAAGGTCTTGACGGACGATCAAGAGCAGAGTCGAGCGTCTGCTTGCGAAGACCTTCTGCAACGGCATTGCCACGATTCCTCAATCGCCTTACAGTCCCGACTTGGCACCAGAAGACTACTATATTTCCTATTCCCAAAAGTGAAATCCTGTCTCAAAGGACACCGCCATAATGGGACTCTAAGTGTCGTCAAATAAGTATGCACGCGTACCCTTAAGAGTACCCTTATCCTGAATCCGCCTACCAGGGAGCCTTCAAGTGGCGAGAAAACCGCAGGCAAACTTGTGTCGACGCTCAAGGGAAGAAGTACTTGAAGAACATTGAGGCACATAGCCATATCGGAAATAAATCTATTTTTTCGGAACTTCTCCCGATACTTTTTATACAAACCATACTTACTATTTTATTGGCTTAAATGGATGAAAACCGTAATTCTAGAATTTAGAGATTTGCAGTTTCAATTGGCTACCGTAAACTCACCTGAATCTAGAAAACCTCATTGATGTCTCTGCTGTTGGAAAGCCTATTTATTCATTATCCACTCATGAATGCCTCTATTATAAATGGGAAAATGCTGTAAGATATGCACACTTGAATTTAGCAGTGTCCATTAGATTACATTTGGGATATGAGGTAATGAAAATGATAGCGGCAAAAAAGTATGAGGTAAATCATAAAGGTATTAAGCCATATCTGAAATAAATTTATTTTTCCGAAACTTTTCCCAATACTTTTTATGCAAACCATGTACATTCTCCTCTACGCTTTCACCACACTTCTCGAAAGCTTTCTTTAAATGAACGCCTCACTGGTGTCAGATGCTTTTGTGGCTGCTTTAATGACGAAAGGACTACATTTCCTACCCTTCGATCTGTTTGACTTGGTTGACCCCCTCGGGGGTAATTATCGTTGCGTCGTCTAGAGGTTATAAGAAGAGCCAATCCCGTCAAGGTTGTGTTTCATTGGGATGCATTTTCATGCTTTCAGAAGGTTAATTAATATATGTATTGAAGAGATTTTTACAGAATGTGGCAGAGGGGAGAAGGGTGCCAGAAATAATGAGGAGGAGAAAGGATGGATCGGCCAGTCTCTCAGACCTGAAGGCATGCTGGAAGGAGGCAGAAGTGTAGGGAGGGAGTGGGTGGGCGGGAGGAAGGGCGAGGAGGGAGGTATCGGACGAGTTGAAAGGATGGGAGCGACACGGAAATTTGAAAGAGCCGGCTTGGGAGAGAAGGCCATGAAGGGGGCGAGGGACTTGGCACAACGCAGAGCGCTACATAATGATGATGAATTAAGATAGCCGGGGCTTTTGAGGGCGTCTTTGTTCAGCGGCCCCCCCCCGCCATCTCTGAATAAAGAGTACGAAACACTCATGGATCGGAAAGATGCTACATTTACATTTCCAAATGTGGATCTGGCGGAAATGACCTTAAATGCCGCACTAAAACTGTGTACTCCCGCTACTTAATTGCTTTATTTTATTTATTTTTCACCGCTCCCAAAACCGTTTTTTTTACTTTTACGTACTTGGTTTGAATAAACTATAAATAAAAAGGAAAATCACAATAACCCTAACCCATGGAGAATGGAAGCCCTTGTGGGCAAAAATACACCCCTCGACCTCCGGATTTGTGAGGGGACTATCCCGACGTTTCCGTGGAGGGTACTGATTCAGAACTAAATTTGTGAAATACCTATTCGGCCAGTTAACCAAAGTCTGTCTTGGAAAAATATGCCTTTATTTATTGTATGGAAAAATCTCTGCCCATCTTCCCCTGTTAATATTGATGATTGTAGTGTGAGTTTAGTGCCATTTTCTTCTGTATTTGTCCTATGATGCATTATGATCGTACGTAATACGATTAAGACAGTTGAAAAAGTCGAACTTTAGGATGCGATATTTTTGTACCCTATAAATCGTGAACCTTGAATGAACCGTGAATCTTACCCTTAGGACGGTGGTTTTTGGTTTTGTCCTCCCAGCTTTAGAATGCTGTTCATCAATCTGGTCGACCGCTTCCCCAACTACTTAAGAGTTACTCAACAGACCTCTTAATTTCTTTATTACCATTTCCCGTCATCGCATCCCTTCCCTCAAAAATACAACCCGGGACTTGATTCTCTCATCCCTTGGTATTTACCCTCTCCACCGCCGTCGATTGCTATGGGATATGAAATTCTTACATAGCATCTTTAACAGAACTCTCCGTACCAACGACCTCTTCTTCTATTCTCAATTCGTGTTCCCCCCGGCCAACACGTAACTTGAGTCTTTTGCAGATTCCAAATTTCCATCTCTCGGTCTCTCAACGTCCCCTATTCCATCGACCTCCGCTACATTTAATTCCCTGAGCTTCCAGTAGCCTTCCCTGGACCTCTCTTCCTCCCTCAACGCTTTCACCTCCTTCCTTAAACGCCAGATAGTAACTTCTCTCTCTGGTTGCATATGTGCTCTCATGCCATCTTATATCTGTTCTTAACATCATTTGTTAACTTTTCATTATTGTTTTGCTTTTACCCGTTCTTTTTCTTTGTGTATATTATATCTATTGTCTGTCAGTCAATGTAAAAGCCTTTGTGACGTTTTTGGCTTCTTTGTTAAATAAATAAATAAACTATTATGTCTGTAGGCTCGCACATTTTGTCAGTTGTTCTGAGACTACTGGGCAAAACCTCTCCTCATGTATCGGTAGAATGTGAATCAAAATTGCTGAAAGTGTTGAATTCTCAGATGATATAAATATGCACATATCAATATTTTTAACTTCCTTTCGATACTTCCATCATTATTTTCTTGGGAATGATAATTGAGGTGGTTTCCCGTTGCCTTCCTCAATAGTGTTTTTAACGTGACACCATCACTTAATGGCCGCCTCACTGAGGAACAGACGCTGCGTGGACTACCTTTCGTCTGGCTCATAACCTTCGACCTATCTGGCATGGGTGACCCTACCAGGAGCAACTATATTTATTCCCGCCAGCACAGCTCTAGGGGTCATCGGAACACACAAGCCCTTCCACCACGACAAGGTTGTAGTCCATGGGAGGGAGGATAACGCAATGCGATGATATGGAAAGTTTACAGAAGAAGGGTGAAATTGGTGCTCTATACAGCAAGGTTAAGTTATTATCGGGAAGTAAGAAGGCAAGATCTGTGCTAAGAGTTAAAGATAAGTGTGGTAAGATAATAGTTGAACCAGGAAAAATCCAAGAGAGATGGAAGGAATATATAGAAACACTATGGTAAAGAACTTAGGCCGACAAGGTTAGACATAGAAAAGGAACATGACGTAGAAGAAGATAGCTTAGGTCCAGGCATACTCGACGATGGAATAGAAAGGGCATTAAAGGAGATGAAAGCAAATAAGGCCGTGGGGGTGGACAACATTCCTGTGGAACTGTTGAAATGTTTAGGAAAATGCGGGAAGAAGGCCCTATATGGGCTGATTCGTGGTATCTATGAAGAAGGAATCTGGCCGGAAGATTTTGTGAGATCGGTGTTAGTTCCTATTCCAAAAAAGACAAAGGCTATACCATGTGAGGATTACAGAACAATAAGTTTGATATCCCACGCAGCTAAAGTTATTCTCAGGATCATCAACAAAAGGATAGAGAGTAAGGCAAATGATTACTTAGGGGATGATCAGTTTGGGTTTAGGAAGGGAAGAGGTACGCGTGATGCCATTGTAGTAATGAGATAACTAATTGAGAGGAATATAGAATTCAACCCGGACGTTTTTGCCTGTTTTGTAGATTTCGAAAACTACCTATAGCGTACCTATCTCGGGAGTGTGTTGAACTACAGTGGTTAGTGTAGTGGGAACGCATGAAGAAGAGTATCGGTAGGCATAAAAAAAGCTGTCGAGAGGATGAGGAAATATATGACAGTGCCGTTGAGGAAGTATTTTAAGGAAAGATAAGTGAAAACTTTGATATGCAGCATTATTTTGCACGGTGCGGAAACATGGTCGTTGAAGCAAGAGGATAGGTGTGGATTGGAGGCTTTTGAAATTTGGGTGTGGAGAAGGATGGGAAAGGTGAAATGGACAGAAAGGAAAACAAACGAGGAAGTGCTATTAACGGTGGAGGGGGTTGTTGGGTGAAATCCAAATGAGGCAGGAAAGATGGATTCATAGCGTTTTGATTGGTGATGGGATGTTGGGTACTGTGATTGAGGGGAGAACGTTAGGCAACTGAGCAAGGGGCGGGAATAGGATAGGGATGTTGGATGGAATGAAGGACGTGCGAGTAATTGGCGAGTGGTTCATTGTATTGTCGGTTATCGTGCTGAGTTCTGTTAGGAGAGTAAGATAATTCTTCGCCTTGACCTATATCTATGTATGCGCTGCGTTCAACCAAAACCTACCTTTAACGATACAACACCAATAATAATAACAATTGACAAAAAATCAGAAATGCGGTGTCCCTACAACTGCACGCTTGACTTGCAAGAAGTTTTATTGTAGAAAGGCGACGAAATCTGTTGGTTAACTGGGCTCATTCATGGGAATTGTAGTAAGTGTAAACACAAGAGGGCTTATCTATGGCGGCCAACCAACCGCACAATTGTGAGCGAGTGAAACCTTCCTTGTTGAGCTCTCCCCCCTCCCTCTTTCCGCGAAGGCCATCTCACATTTCATGTCGCACTTTGCGCCAAAAAGCTCCCGTGCTAGCCCCACGATCTCCATTTGCATGGACGAATCAGACTTTCGAAACTTCTCAGTCGGACGCTTATTTACTCTTTTCTACATTTCGGATTGCCCCTGCTTGTTTTACTAAAATTAACAATTTACAGAGCAAAGAGATTTTAAAGAATCGAATTTTTGCTTAGCAATTGCCTGATATATTGTCCTAAATTGACTGTACGAGTATGTCGGTTTTGATCTATTTTTTTTTTTAATCCAAAGAACCGACTGACTTGATACCTTTCCACAGTATATATTAACAAATACGACCATTTTTCCACGTAAATAACTAGTCTCCCACGGACCGCCTTCTCTGGTTCAATTGCTCTATCATTATGGATGTTTGGTTCAGAAAGTTGTCTTGGGTGAAAACACTCTCATTTGTAATAAATGTTGAATATAGTCCGTTGTCTGCCAAGTGTTGATTATTCATGTCTTCCACAAGGTGAACTATGCCAGAAACTACTAATGTTATATTTTATTACTTTGCGAATGTGTTGCACATATCATTCATAACGCCAATGTGGGCCGAAAATGAGTGCATATCTTCCCTTGAATGGAGCACTTAAGTGATTGCTGAATTCAAGTCGGGAGGGGACAATCATCCTACGGAGTCGTCCAGCGTATTCCGAGGCGACAGACATCATGTGGGGAGGGAGGGGGGGAGGTTCCCGGAGATTTCTAATGGAGGAGTAGTAGTAGCGACGAGAACGGATACTCGGGGTCAAAGGTGGAGACTCCCCAGTCACAGTTTTATACTTAGCCGTGTTATGCTCGCGATTACCGAGGCCGTGTGGGCTGGGAAGAGGAGTAGGTCGAGGAGTTAGGGCGGAGAAAAACCTGGCGTTGGCCTTCTTGGAAGACGCCGAAGGGTCCGCGGCGGATTGCGTGTCGCGCTGGAAGCAGCCTCCACTCGGCGAGGGAAGGTAATCGCCGTGCCAAGCCCCACCGTTCGAGCCCGGTCTCCCCGCGTCTGCATCCCCCCCGTTCCACTTCACAGCCGCCGGCCCCATTGCTCCTGATGGAGTAACTTGATTTTCGTTGCGCACGTAATTTCCCTGCAGGCATACGGGAATATTTAGTCTGTAAGGAAAAGAATCCTCATTCTTCACAGTTTCCCCTTCTGTTTATTCAATTCCCCTTTCTTAGTACTTCGCTTAGGCCATTTTAAGATTGACAGCTTTCCTATCCTTTAAGATAGGGCTTCCCCTGAGCCGTGGATATGAAAGGTTATGAGTTTGTAGCGATCAAATTCCCTATAGGCACCAGTTGACTTAACGCTGACTAAATGATGTGTATTGCAAAATAATTAACAATAATGTTTTTACGATTCACGTATGTTGTTCCACAAATTTAGCTTATTTTTAAAAATTTGTTTCACCTAATCCCTAGCAACCCGTTATCTGCATTCCCTCAGCGTTCTTTTACTCTCTTATTTCTCTTTTACTCTTATTATTTCGTTCTTTTATATTCACTCAAACTCATATTTTCGTAATGTCCATGGACACACCTCTTTAGGCCTTGCACTCTATGCATTCAGCCGAAGAACGGAGTAAAGGTTAATTACCTAAATGATCTATTTTTCATTTTAAGCTTACGAAATACACATCCATAACTTGATTCATCGAGACCAAATCGCAATGGGATTAATCATGCATAGAATGAGAAACTCCACTCTTAATTGTCATCGATGAGATATATAATTCGTTTATTATCACAGGGCTCTTATACAGTACGCACGCAATATGTTTGTGCATGTTATAAGTACCAATTAACGAGAAAATAAATGTGAAGAACGCTTAAACGTACTAATAACATTCATTGCAAAACATTTTGAAATAATATTTTAATGGCGTCTTTTCTTTTGATAAATTTAGATTCTAGTCTGAGGAATGAGTTAGTAATAAACATTCCCATAGTCTGGTGGCCGTTAAATTATAGGTTGCAATAATAACATATTTTTTATAACTGTGCACCATTGCTCAAAATATGAGGAAAAATTGCGAATTGTGCATAAATGTTCACTTGTTGGACTTTGGATGCATTCATCCGCTGCATACGAGCTATATATTCGTAATTACGGGATTCGCAGAGTAAGAGCTAGTAAGCGGTGGCATATCCATGACCAAGAATTCATTTCTTACGGGAATTTTCTATGAATGTAATGTAACTATATTTTATTTACGGTAACTTTTATGTTTACATGTTTATGATACAAAACTTGTTAGTATTCTACGTATTGTTTAGCACTGCTCCGGACAGCTTAAATCCGAATTTATCTCGCTTTTGTGATTTTGCACCGGTATTGTGATTGATCTTGAAATTCATCGAAAATTGGGAGCTCAAGTCTCATTGTAAGGGAACAAAATAAAAAGAACGTCTCGCCTTTTTGTGGGGCTTTACTTTCTAACTTTAGCTTTACTTTCTAATTTTAAAAATTAGGATTGGCTTTCTATTACGGTGTTTATGATTTCTTAGCTGTAGTTTACCAGTTTGTGTGCAATAAGTTTCTGATGGACACAAACACTACACACTGCTGTGCTCCTAAGAACAGCTCATTTTAGGGACATAAAAAAAAAGAGAGAGGTCAGTACTTTGATAAAGAGCTCAGCGCTGCATGCATCGGACACTATGGTATAAAGCAAGGTGATGTGCATACGTAAGGCACATCTGACATGTGGATATGGATAATAATGATGGAAATGGTAAGGGTAGCCGAAAGATGAAGTCTTAAATACGGTGGGAGGAGAGAGGAAGTCGCCTGGGGAAATAGGAAGATGGCAGGAGAAGTTAGCGTGGAGGTAGAGTTGAGGGATAACTTCGAGCGTGCGAACGAGTTCGAATCGAGTTCGTACGATGGGAAGGAGGAAGAGAATACTATATTTGTTTTAGGCGACAAGGAGGCCGGCGACGATAGAAAGGATGTAAACCTGTAGGAGGACATGATGTAGGGAAAAGAAAGTTAGTTCACGCGAAACTTAATAGATAATGGCCGTACGGGGCCATCCAACTCTATTTTAATATTTTTTAAACAGTAGTTTTTAGTGCCCTTTTTTTAGCAAACCACCGCAAAGGGTGTGTGGCAGGGGGTGAATACACACCAGACTAATTTTGACCCAAATATTTTTATCCCCACCGCGGTCGGACAATGTTATTCTGATCCCTAATCGTTCGTTGGAAAAATGAAATTTTACATCTATCTGTTCAACACTTAATCTCTTTAACTTTACTGGCATGATCTCTCCTACCGTAGTACGATGGTGGTGATAGTACATTTGCTACATCATTGCTAAAGAGACATCCTTCCAATCAATGCAAGAGATTTTACTGACTACTTTTATTTGGCTTACTACTTTTAAGGCGTAGATTGCCATTGACATTTTTTTGTGTTTATGTACAATTGTGGTTTCCGTATTGGAGTTTATATGTTTGCGGTTGATCTCGTGGGAAGTAGAAGACACTGCGCGTTAAGACAGGCCTGCACCGACAAAAGTTGCCTCTTTCTCTCTCTTCACTCTTCTTCCTTCTCCTCATTCCCTCTTAGCTACCAGTCACAATCCTGCCGTTATAATGATTGCTTTTGGCGACTTAGAGCGACATATTGCTGGTTTCAACTCTTCCCTATTTGCGCCGAAAGGGTGATCCCTTTCCTTCATGTGATTTTCTCACTCTTCTATTCGCCTTGTTTATTTACTGGACTAGAAAGCTGCTTCATCCAAACGTATTTTTATGTCTTCTTTGGGAAAGTACATTAGAATTTAATCAATAGTTAGTATTTGCGCGTAAGAATAAGGGACCTACTACCATCTGTGTGAATAAGTGTTAGAAAATATTCTGAGCATTTTCTGTTCCCGTTAAGCTCAACTGGATTTAATCGAGGGAAATGAATAAAAACAAAATGAATCTGTAGAATGAACTTTTATACCGTGTAAAATCGGTATTTGACAATCCCTGAAAATTATTACTCGTTGGTCGTCGAAATCTTAGAGTGTTTCTGCCACAAAATCAACACCCATTCTCCTCAAACTGTTGTCTTCACCAGCATCCCAAACTTTTCACTCCCATCTTCGCCGTCCGAAATACTTCCCCCCCGCCCTCTCCCCCGCTCGCCCAACGGTCTACCTTCCATCTTGTCTTTCTGCCTTCTTCCAATTTCACCTTACAACTTCCCGCCTGCACCTGCCACACCCGACCCTTTCACTTTTTGCCTTCGTCTATGTCAATTCATTTTGCCTCTCCCATGGTTAGATGGAAAATCTCCTAACGCCACTTAAAAAAAAGTTTTTTTAAATTTTTATATACAATCATTAGGTATTATATGCTGTAAATTAAATTGCATGATATTCCTGGTCATTCTCGGTCGTTGGTGGTATTATTTTTTTGTATTCGAAAAATTGTCCGCTTGAAGCAATATATGCCAACTTATACATAGTTGGGGACATAACAAAATACAGAACATTGTTATATCAGCCCATAGTCATTTTAGTCTCATATTGGGTCACATTTTAGAGGCATTGGAAGAACTAGAGGTAGGAATGAAAGTCGGAGGGGAATTCGTGAAATCGGTTAGGTTTGCTGATGACCAAGCAAGCAAGGAAAAAATAGAGCAGGTAGAACAGTTTACATATCTCGGAAGTGTTTTGGACCAATACGGTCAAAGTGGTAGGCACATAAGGAGAAGAATTGCGCTAGGCAAGGAGGCTTTCTCAAGGAGGAGGGAGTTGATGACGGGGAGGTTGAGTAGGGATGTTAAGACAAGACTCGTAAAAACTCTGATTTGGAGCGTAGCTATGTACGGCGCGGAAACGTGGTCGCTGAAGCAGGAGGATAGACGTAGATTGGAGGCTTTTGAAATGTGGGTGTGGAGAAGAATGGAGAAGGTGAAATGGACCGAAAGGAAAACAAATGAGGAGGTACTGGAAATGGTGGGTGAGGAGAGGGGTTTGTTGAGAGAAATCCTGTGGAGGCAGGAAAAATGGATGAAAGGCGTGTTGAGCGGTAGTGGAATGTTGAAGAAGTTAATAGAGGGGAGAATGTTAGGCAAGCGAGGAAAGGGCAGGAACAGGATAGGGATGTTGGACGGGATGAAGGGAGGAAAGAAGTACGCAGAGATGAAGAGGGACCTGATGTAGATTAGGTTGCTGGATTGGGTTTTGTTTGTAGTTACAAAATGTTTATTTGATAGTTGTCCCCATCCAAAAACCTACCTTAACCGGTAGATTACCTAATAATAATAATAATAATAATTGGGTCACATATTCGGTATTTTTTTAACTTTTCTCTTAAAGTATTGATGAACGTCCCACTGAATACAGTGAGTGAGAGCAGTACCATTTTCGCCATTCCACATCATGTCGGAGTCCCATAGTAAGTTCCAGGGTTTGCATCGGTTAGTCTGAGTCTTCGCTGCTCCTTGAACAATTAGGACACAGCGGAATTCGATTAATGAATTCAGTAGACACTAATTGTAGAAGGTAAAAATGAAAGAACGAAATCCGTTCAACGATTATCAGAGAACCTTGGGATGGGAGGCACAAGGAAGTGTGAATGAAATTTATATTCACGGTTTAACCGCATAAAAATGGGAAAATCGTGTGTAGTTACACACTACTTCGATGGAATATTTAAACATAATTATATTTAATCGGTTGGCCATGCCACAATTGGAAGTCGTGGAGAATAAGAAAAAAGAAATGAAGACTATGATTCAAACCAAGATAATGGTTGCCTCTCGACGCACCACGGACAAACAAATGGAAAAACAATGCGAAATACTAATTAATAATTAAGTATTCGGCTATTGCCTTTTTAATTTCATGCCTCATGCCATTTTACTTGGTGGGTCAACAAAATTAAAAGTGTTAGGCTTCGCGGTGCGCCCACGTGACCTCTCGCAGGGGGGTGACATCTGATGTAGGTGCAGTCTTCGTTCACGATGGCGTGAGGAGTACTGGTTAAAGGAGAGAATTGTGAACACCCTTGTAATTTCGATTCAAGATAAATTTCGAGGCTTACAAATCAAAATGAAAATGGGGCATAAAATGCCGCCGTGAAAAACATCTACTAGAATAATTCCGGGGAGATGGGCGAGCAAGTGCGGGGAACATAATAGCGAATCGGTTTTGTCTTCTATTGCGTCAAGTTTGAAAGTACATGATTGCGGTCATCTCGTTTGAGAAATTATGGACGAGATTTTGAGAGGGAAGAGATTTCCGAATCGTGGCGGAATCCATCCCCAGTGCTCCCGCTGGGCAGGCCGGAGGATTGAATTCGGGTGTGCCACGCCAAGGTTCCGCTCTAAAGGAAATCTAGGACGTGCGACGTCGTGTTTGTGCAGCGTGTCTGTCGCGTGCAGCGTGTCGTGCACCAAATTTGCAGACGAAGACGGTGGCACACGTAAGAAAATATATTCAAATGGGAATCTCCATGTGAAGGAAGGTACCATGGTTGAATGATAGTAAACTGCCAATTGTTTTTTTTTAATGTATGCGTCTCCCTCAAGAGACTTCGGGGCCAACTATAAAACATTTTCGAGAATTATATTTCATACGAGCGTAAACTGCACTCATTATAATTGGTAGTCTTTTCATTCAAGGTGGGTTATGGATGGTTCCTTTATAATTTGTTCATTATGAAAGTAATGCGCATAATTTAATTGTGATGCGACTATCCATGGCAGCGCGGTCAAATCGCTCGAGAAAAGTGGTGGGGGGTCTGCCCTTTAAACGCAGCCGGTTGTTAGTTTTCTCCCAGCAGTCTCCGCGTGAAGTGTGTTTTTCGACTTTGGAACTTTGCGCGATGGTGTGCCCTGCCACACGTCCTTCATCATTACCAACTTCCTGGCCCAGTCCCCCAGCCCCCTTGCAGTCCCGACTTGGCTCCGTGTGTCTATTTTTTGTTTCCCCGACTGAAGAGAAAGCATTGGGATCTGAAAGGAAAGCATTGGGAGACCGTGGAAAACATCCAAAAGTATGGTAAAACGTTCCTGAGAGACATTCCCGTCGAGGAGTTTCAGGGTGGTACCTTCCAGGCGAGGCAGACACTTCTCCGCTAGCGTATTGATGCAGGGGGAGAGTATTTTGAATAATTTAAATCATTTTTTGCAAGAAGGATCAATAAATTATTTTTCCCAGAGAATGCGTGTTACTTTTATAGTGAACCCTTTATTATGGGTTAAGTTTCGAGTGGTCTTCCTCTTAGTGTTTCTCTATCAGTTCTTCATACCTGCCTTCAATCTGGCCAACAAGACTATTGTCTTCCTTCCGCCCCATTACCCAACATTCTTCCCATCACGGACGTTCACGTACATCCCTCCGTCTTTGAGTATGTCTCCCTCTGCCAGAAGTTCTTAGTTAGTCGTGAGTCTCTGACCCAATTTTAAATTCACCATTGTTAGTCATGCCCCGAGATTTGCACTGCGACTCTTGCCAAAGGGACGAGGTTTAGACTGCAAAAGACTATATGTTCCATTTTGAAATCTTCTTTAATATTAGCCTTATTTCTTTAATTCAATTCCCATCTTCCCATCCCATCTTCTTTGCAAATTGTTTTTCTTCGCTGGTGTCGGCGCTGTGAAAGTGGAAGCCTCTCTCCTTCGTGCGATAGTTTGACCACTAAGGAAAGTTTGCTTGCTGAAACGGGATGGGTAAGGGAAACAGAAAAATATGGGAAATTCTAGGAATTTCGCGAAAAAATCGCATATATTTTCAAGGAATATGAACAAATTATTTTGAATCCATTTCAAATAATTCCATTTCCATTGCGAAGAGCCGTGCACGTTATCTTCATAGGTAAATATTATAACATTGTCTTTAAATTGCCTTGTAAAATTTTATTCATTGTAATTCTTTATTTATACCCGTGAATCTTTAGTTTAATGTCGTTTTTACCTTTGTTGAAAGAGTTGGTAAACTAAGATTAATTATCTTTGGAGGAAGTTAAAAATTTCTGAGAGAGATTCCTGTTCCACGTTCGTTTGTTATTGGTGCCAACATTTCGGAACTATCCTCGAGCGAGGTGTGTCAGTGTCAGGTAACTTAAAAAAATCGAAAAACCTTAACTCAGCCACATTGGTAAAATTCAATTTTTGTTACTGTTACGATGTAAATTAAACTGGTGAAAATAATGTTATTTAGCGAGTATTTCGTGATGGTTTCTGAGATTTTTCAATACAAATCTTGACACGTTAGGGAATATTTGAACGGCAGACACTGAAGACTCGATTAAAACGTCATTTTTTGTCGTTTAAATTTTTTGACAGTTATCTTTGGGACCAAATTCGGTTATTTGATGGGTGCCTCCAAAAAATGAACGTCCAGAAAGCTCTTTAAGTCACTATTTTGGTGCGAAAAATTATAAATTGAAGACAGCGCTCATTTCAAGTTCATTTGGCATGATGTCTGTAAATCGAGCGATGGAATTCATTTTTGGACATTCTAATAGCGTCATCAAAGCCCACGGTTAATCGTAGGCAGTTGAATTCGGGTGACTGCAACGATTTAATGCCTCCATTCTGTGATGTAACTTTGTCATTTTAATATGCCTGGTTCAAGTGAATGGAATGTCGTTATAATCATTTATTAGTCCAGCACATTCCCTTTATCTTACTTGTGAGAAGGTTTCATTTTTACTTTTCTGCTCTTATTTCTAACGTGTCCGTTGCAAGGTCTCAAGGTTTTTCCAAACCATCTTTCAATTCTTTTCGCCACAGCAACTCCCATGGTGGTTGTACATACTTATCTGTCAGAGTTCCTCGGTGTTATCCTGTGACGCTTCGTCGCTTTCTTTATTTTTTTCAACCTACGCCCCACGACTCGTCCCTGTTTAGGAGAATGAGATTTAATCTCAAGAGGCCATTAAAATTCATTTGTTGTGCCAATTCAAATTAAAAATTCCTTTCAATTATTGTTAGATAATTCCTTCGTTACTCTGCCAAGTTGCGCTCAGATTTTAATTTCAATTCAATTTAATTCAGATTGAGATTTATTTTGGCGCGGTCACTACGGACGGCCAGTGGATCAACGGTCACTTTACCAACACGGATACTTGTTTGCTTTTAACTTTTCATTGCACACACCCCACATTTTTCTCTTTCTTTCAATTATTTTTCCCTGTTTGGCCGAAATATTGGCATCGGAGAATTTTTCTGTAAGTACGAGTACTTCACTGGATATAGCAATGTTTTTGGTCAAAGCGTGCAATGGTATTTCGTATTATTCTATGCTGCAATGAAAGTTTTTAAATATAATTTCAAGTCCTTCAATTACAACTACCTTACTAGTGAAAATTCCAAGTGCTTTTTCCCCTGGCGATGTTTTCTTTTGATGGCCGGTGCCGTGGATAATTCGCCAATGCCCTTCTACCGCCACGTATGCTTCGAGAGACGGTTGACGCGAAGTGTCTGCGTGGAACTTCATGCATAGCCATGCGTTGAAGGAAGGAATGGCTATCCTTTGGCGAATGGTATTCATTTACTGTGCAATGGTTAGCTAAAATATATTTTCCATGTTAAAAACAGGAGCAACTCTATCCGTCACCCAGGAGTTGTGTACAAGTTTTTCTTGCGTTTTATTTTCCTGGGGCTGTCTTCGCCATTCTGATGACCTCTCATTTTCATCTCCCATCTGTTGAAAGGAACACTGTAACCATTTCCGTTAATAACCCCCTCAAAATTAAAGCGTTCTTTCCCTATTTCAAGAGTGTCAACATCGAGAACAATACTGGCACGGTGCTGAGTGTTTTAATGAAGGGGGACTATAATAGTTTTGGACTTTCCGACTTTATATATATATATATATATATAACTTTCGTGAAAATCGCACGGACGTGAACAATAATTTCAATGCAATTAACACTAGTAGACACAAACATAGAAACACATAAATAGAGACCCAGTGAGTCCCTCTTTTATGTGTTTCTGTGTTTGTGTCTACTAGTGTTAATTGCAGTTACATTAGAAATATATATTTATATATATATATATATATATATATATATATATATATATATATATATATATATATATATATATATATATAAGTCATAACAAACACAGAAACCAAAACACAAAAGAGGAAAAACTCACTGGTTCTAGAATTTTCGGTGGTCCCACCACCTTTCTCAAGAGGAATTAGGAACAGAGTTCTGTTCCTAA
Organism: Hetaerina titia; assembly: GCA_037158775.1. NCBI lineage: Eukaryota > Metazoa > Arthropoda > Insecta > Odonata > Calopterygidae > Hetaerina > Hetaerina titia. The sequence continues at coordinate 16,285,891 of CM073772.1, read as the reverse complement.
TTCCTCTTGAGAAAGGTGGTGGGACCACCGAAAATTCGAGAACCAGTGAGTTTTTCCTCTTTTGTGTTTTGGTTTCTGTGTTTGTTATGACTTATCAGTGAATTTACATTACACGTTTGTGGGTTTTCCAAAAAAGTGTTTATATATATATATATATATATATATATATATATACACACACACATATACATATATATATATTGCGGCAGGTGGCCTGAATTCGGAAAGACCTGCCAGAAGCTTAACAGCCACCCAGCTAATTATTTAAATTGTAATTTGTGTTCATCCCCTGTGTTATTGAGCTCCATAATCTGTTCTTGAATGTTTTAAGAACTCATTGTTTCGTGGGATGGTGTAGAAACAAAATTGTGGAGACATTGGCATCAATCCATTTATGAGAAAGGTGAAGTAGAAGGACAGGAAATTTTGCCCAGCGATTTCATAACCAGTGCGTTATAATTGGGCGTTCAATTAATGAATGTTTATGGGAAGAAAAATGGATGAAAACATGCTTATTCGCTGTACAAAATGATTCATGTAGTATCCAGGAAATGTTTAATTCGCCTTTAAAGTTATTTAAAAAAAAATATTTTTTAAAACTATTTTCTTTATTTATTATTACTGCATAAAGAGAGAATGACATTAATGATTTTCAAATTTGCAATCTTGAGTTGATCTCGTACCGCGGCTTTGATACTTATTTTTTCCCACTGGCGAAATAATATTGATATTATTTGGGTATTTCAAAATTTATTAGAATGGAAAAGTAGTGTATATAATCCTTGAAAATATGGATGAAAAATGTTTTCCTTTGTCAATGTTTCTCATGACAAATTGTTGAAGTGGTACAATAGCGGTCTTGCATAAACTGTCTCCACGTATACGTTTACGTTCTCCCTTTGTTCTCTTATCTGAGAACCGTCAGAGGCTGGAAAGCGTAATTTACTTATTTGGGTACAATAACTGCTCTTTCTGAATTATTGGGAGGATGCAAATAATCCTTGCCTGCGTACAGTATGATTAGACAGCGACTACAAATGAACGTAACAGCTATATTTATGTATTTTTTTCTAAAATGCGCCGTTAAGTTGCTCTGATTTTTTTTCACGCTTGAGGCATTTTCGCAGCTCTAATGAATGTCATTGAAGTATTTTATGTTCCTGATTTTAGGGTACTATACTATATTGTATAAAATGATAATGTCATGCCCAAGGGAGAGGGAAGAATTGAAAAATTTAGGTTTCAGCCAGATATTTAGGAACTCAGGTACTGTGATGGAAACTCGTCTCTCTTTCACATTTGCTAAAGACGCTCGTTTAGCTTGAGCGAATGACAAGTTTTCTTTTGCATTTATAAAAAATGAATAGCACGTAAAACAATGTCTGATGTGACTGATGAAAGAAACGGAAAAGCTTTCACACAGAGGTTCTTCTTTTTAATCTCCTTAAGAGCTTTTCGTGCGTCTGTTAATGTGAATTTAAGTGAAATGTTATTGCGGAATATTAAACGGTCAACGTTAAAATGCATTTAATAAATTTGTGAAGGCATTAAGGAGAGCTCAGTCGTCCGTCAGTTGGTTTTGGAGGAGAGAGGGAAAAACTCTTCGAACGAAACCGTGAAATAATACATTCCGCGTCATTTTTTTAGTATTCAGTAAAGTAATTAGTGTTAGTAAGAATGTAAGTAAGCGTCCTTAGCATAAACTATTTTTGCAGATGGGAACGATCAAAGGATCTAGAATAATTGAATAACCTCTTAAATTGCTCAAAGAACGGAAGGTTGGCAACAATTGTCCGTATTACCCATTAACGAGTTTGAGTTAATTTGATTCTTCATTCCAATCAAGAATGCGGCATGTGTGTAGGGATTACAGTTTTTCATTTGTCCCGGTTACCAATTTCATCCTAAACGGTTTTTTTGTGACTGAATTCTTTTACAGAGATCCTTAATGGTATTATTACTAAGCTTATTTTCGTCCAAAATATTTCTAAAATACGTAAATGGTCCAATCCTCTATCCATGCTGTGTCCCTCCTTCGATATTTAATTTGTTCTTTATACAGTTAGACCTCATTAATTTCGTTGTCTTGCCATTACATCCCTCACTCCTCATATTGATCTTTTGATTCGCTGAACAATGATCCCTTTTCCTTGGATTGGGTCACTAACTCTTTAATATCCGCAAATCTTACGCATTCAACAGTTTCCCGCCTTTCTTAATCCCTGCTCTCCCCACCCACTGCCCTCTCCCTCCCCCACCAGTGTTTCCCATTCCGCGTTACCATTCCAACAACCACCGATGTTTAAAAAGGCCAGGCGATAATGGACACCCTCCCTCCTCTCTCACTTCCCTGCCTGTCAACACCCATCTCATCTCTTCTTTCGCTAACTTGGTTCAGGATTCCTCGCGTGTTATCATACCCGAAACCGGGATTGCTGTTAACATAACGAAGGCTTATGGTAGTATTTATGAGGATCAAATAAGTCCAAAAACTTTCCGTTCTTCTCCGGACCCTCGAGTAGTTCTGCTGTGTGTCGTCCTTATTCAACTCCCTTGCTATCCTTCGTTTCCCAAGGCGCTTGTTCCTTTTCGCTGTCCGGTTTTCATGCAATTAAGCTATCCTCTTCCGTGTCGTGTCACCTTTATGAATCCTAGTTGATTGGCCCCTTTTTAACCGTTTAGCTTGTCCAATCCTTAATTTCACTTTTGTTGAATCTCCTTTGGTTCCATTAATATTCTCTTTTGTTTCTTATAGTTGGTATCATTTTCCGTTTCCCCCCGGAATATCTTTCACCTTCTTGTATATAGCGTCCCATCTCATAAAACCCCTTTTCCCAGTTGGTTTATTTTCCTGTTTTTATTCGTTTTGCATTCTGCCACTTCCATATCTGTATTCCAAATCGTCTCGCCCGTTATCCATGTTTTCCCCTTTCTTTCTTTATTTATTCTCTTTTGTGATCCTTTCTCTTTTCCTCGACTGTTTTCATTTCCATTGTCCCCGCGTAGAGTATTTTAAATCACCTAAATTCATGCTTTTTCGGTTTTTTTCTCCTTTCGAGCCTGGTGGGCCATCTACTAGGCGTGTCCGTTCTTTGGTCAATTCCAAACTAGAGTTCTGCTCGCATTAATACTCACCGCGTGCAAGAACTGTGAATGTGCAACATTCGATTTTGATTGTAATAAATGTTTGTGAAATATTATTCCGCTGGTTTTTACTCAACTCATGCCATGTGATGTGTGTTCGGTATATTAACGCGAACTTTGCCATTTGTAAACTAGAGTATTTGAAGAGTTGCATTTCTTGGAGGAATGGCCAAAAATGTTGAGGAATAGAAATTCGTTTGTTTTTAAGGCCCCGTTGTGAAGACCCTTGTCCCTAAATACCTTGCCTAAATAAATGTCACGGGCGATTGTGTGAATAGCAGAAATGATCCAGCCATCATTCGTCCTCATCCGTCATTACTCCATGGTCTGGTGTCCTCTCTACCCACCTGTAAGGAGAATATAATTTTAACCACCATTATATCATTTGCCCATGGGTAATGTCTTTCTTGACATGCTGACATTAGAATGCGAGTTAGAGGTTTACTCCTAGGTGGATGTCTGTTTTGTCCGCTGAAATCTTTCCTTTATTTCGCATGGCCTTCGTTTGTTAAAAAATCGTTGACATATAAATTACAGATTCCGGTGTGATGTGATGGAAATGTTCCATAATAAAAGAGACGAAAACTCTTGGAATTTTCCACTTAATCATTAAGTGTTATTAAATCGTGAGCCCTACGTTCGTTTTTCATCTGTCACTTGTAGTATCCATCAGTAGACGGATACGTTGCCTTCTGTTTTGGTCGTATAATTTTGAGGCACTTTGGGTGCTGTACAATTTGTATCATCTAATAATTACAAATACTACGAAACCCGTTATGTACTCCATCATAGTGTTTGTTCGTGATATATTCTCCAAGAGAGGCTAAACCCGTTTATTTCATCCTATCGTTTGCTTGTACAATGCAGTGAATATTGCATGAATCTTCTTCCTAGTTATTACTACAGAGGTGTCAAATGCATTTTTTCGGGTTTTTATCTACTAATACCGGATTAATCCTAAAAAACTTGGATTGTAGGAAAATATTGCTAAATCCAGCATAATGTTTCTTTGCTCACCTGTGATACCGTACGACCATGGCCGCAATGTGGATTTAGCTGTTGCAGGATTGGTTGCATATCTACTGTTGATTACATGATGGTGGATTATTTTAGCTACGGATTATCCATGACCTCAAAAGTATGTGTCATAGCACGGTAATTTTTATAATTAATAAGTGACGCAGTTTCTGTTGCAATTGTTGCATTAAAGCCCAGATCGCACGGTCATGCTTCAAGTCCAGGGATCCCTTACGTTGTAGCTAATCAGGGCGATGGGGAAATGATAGCTCCAGGTGCCTTTTTTCGCCTAATACGACCATTTCGCTAGTCCCTACCCGTATCATTTCCAGTCCTTGTTAATCTGTTTTGTCTCTCTCTTGGCGTTGAGCAATGACAATTTGTGGTATTCTAGCTCTAAATATTGCTTCTAGTTAGCGTCGCAGTAATAATTGGGTGCAGGAGCAACATTTTTAATAATTTTTAAAGTATACATAAATTTGTGCGGATCTCCTATATCAGATAGGATGAAGTGATCCTGGTGTTGCCGTTAGATGACGACACGTCAATCCAAATTTTTTAATTAAAAAGACACTCCAAGGGTAACACCAGGAGTTTTTATGAAAATGGTACTCATATGATGTAGACTTTAAAGTAATAATGGTAACATTTTGAGAAGTAAGAGACAACTTTCATCTTTCCGCCGTATTGGTGTGATTGGTTCATATTTGTGCGTGTATGGCTGGTGCCCCCGCCACGCCGCCTTGCGGGGTATCGTGTAGATGTGAGTGATTGCTAGTGTTTCGTGTTGCCATGACAGATATTTACTGGCGTGAAGGCGAGGAGTGGCATGATTGGCTGAAAAGAAGATTACTGTACCTGTTCTAGGATCAAGAAAGGGACATCTCAAATGAATGAAGCAGGAAATCCCTGACATTGTCTCTGTATCCCCCTAAACGATCACGTTTAAGGCCGCCATCATGTGAACGATCACTGTCGCAGCTTTGTGGGTGATTTATGACGTGTGATACGGGATTCAAGTCTTTTAAAATTTTCCCTCTGTTTGCATCACCCGCCGCCTTCAAACCACTACATTTCCGCAGTTTTAATTAGGCGTTGACCGCGTTTGAGGTGGTAAAGGGATGTCCCTCCTCTCTCGCAGTTATATGCCCTCAATTGATGCCTTTCGTTCTCTTCTTCTCCATTTCAGACCATTACCGGGGCCATGAGCACGTTGGCGCCGCCCATACCTCTGGAGAAGCCGCAGGATAACCGGGGTCGCGTGGACTACATCCAGGACGTGGCTTCACAACACGACTTCGATTATCCCCCGGTAAGTGTCGCGCCCACAAGGCAAAGAGTGTTTAAATTTTAGGTTTAAGTGTTTATCATTGCTTGCTTAAAAAAGGGCTATGCACACGTGAATTTAAAGGCAAGCAAAATCTGGTGTAGGCCCCTTCGGGCAGGGATATTAATTTAAAGTTTAAGAAAGGTGTTATCTGTTGCATTCCATTCACATTGCTACCTGATCGTCACCTACCGGGGCCCTAGGACGCTCTGAAATTAACCCAAGAACATTTGTAAAAACACATCCAGGCCATCGAAAAACAAATGGTTCGGTTTAGCGGTTCCTTCCCGTGAAACCGTATAAAAGGAGAAGAAAGCTGTTGAAATGAAGGATGGTCCCTTTGATGCATGAGACGCATCTGATCTCTCTAAGAGAGTCGTGGAAAAAAGTCAGTTGGGAGATAGTAAGAATGAAGACGAAGAAGAGTGGCGTAGTATGGTGTGTTTTTTCGAATAGCCTGCCGAACAAATCATCTCAGGCTTAGATACCTTCCCCCCTCCCTTTGCCCTCCAAAACTCTTTCTCATCCCTCCCCACGGCCGAAAAAGGTGAAAATCCGCCCCGGATGCTGTCCTCACTTGCTCCTTCACATAGCGCCTTGCTCCACCCTCTCTAGTGACTGACAACCCTACTCCACTCTCCGCTCGGGAAAGTAAAGTTTCCTTCGAAACAAAGTGAGTCCCAAGTAGGCGTTGAAAACCCATAATAACGCCTTCATAGCTTTTTCCGGAACCAGAGTTGTTCCACTTCAAGACGCTCATCGCCCATTTACTAAACCCCCCTCCCCCCCGAGAGCACAAATACAACCACTCCCAACAACTCATGTGCTGTTCAAGTTTCAGAGGAAACAAAATTACACTTCATACTCTCACTGCGACGGTCGCATCCACTTTTACGGATATAATATGTCTTAGTAATTTTGCACAATAATCTCGCTGCACTAGTATTTCGCGTAATAGCATGACATAAATCCGCTCTCAAACTCCTGACTGCTCAGAGCTGGAGCTATCTCAGATGAGATGGCGTTTGCGGTTAGCAAGCGCCAAGGAAGACGCCAAATGCGCACTCGTGAACTATGCTGCACGAAACGTATCACGGGGAGCTGGTTATTTCGTCCATTTTCGTTCCTTCCCTCCTGAAAGCTTGCTAATTTCACTCTTTAACCAAAAAATAGAGTACGAATTTCAGTCTTCCAAGAAACTGCGGGAGATGCCGCAACATTAACTTTAACGGAGTCATCCGAAAAGTGTGCATTACAATACAAAATTTCAGAATTTAAAAAATAATTCGCCGTGTTTCGAACCCGGATCCCTCAATCCCAAAATTTCCAAGTTTAAGAGACCTCGACAGCTTTTAACCTTTTTCACTTGACTCGTAAGCCCTCAAGTTTCCTCCAAATAACTGAATAAAATCTCAGATTACCGTTTCCATAGCCATACAAAACCCGGCCCTCTATGATGGTAACATAGATACAACACTACCATGTAGAGTCTTACGTAAAACGTTTGCTGAAGTTAGTTATCAAAGGCAAGCCGAATGTGGGTCTTTTACGTACGGAAATATCATCCAATAATTTCGCATCACTAATACGTAACTCTATTTCTCATGAATATGTTTCCGTGTTGAGCTCTATCTAATGCCTAGTTCAATGCTTTTATTTCGAGAAAAACATTTTTGTTATGAGAAATTACGGAATAGCGGGATACCTTAAGAAAAATTTCATTACGCGTACTTATCCGAAATCTTGATTTCCTCACAGTTTGAAGGAGGAATTTGGATGGGCACGACAGAAATGGCACGGTATAAGTACGGAGAAGTATGAGCAAAATAATGGGAAAAAATAATATGGTAATCGCATACCGTCAAGTAACCTGACAAACACGTATTCCGTAGAGTTCCGTCACCCTTGGCGGGTTGAGGGGGCGCGCGCATTACTGAACTGTCGCTGACCCCACCCGCACTCGAAGGGAAAGAGGCCTGATCACCCCGTCGCGATCGCGCCCATGTCCCTTCGCCGGACACAATCCCGGTCACTCGTTGTCCGACGTTTCGTTTAGGGAAACAGCAGGCCTGTGTCAAAATGACGTGCGTCCTTTAACCTGGACGATTTACGACCGAGGCTGTACGCGTGTTTATATATGATGCACCTGTGTGTGGCAGAGTAATTTAATATAACAGAAGCATGTGAAGCTGTGTGATTAGCTTGGCGAACTTCCTCTTCCCCCGCCCCCTGTAATACCCTGATGCGTGTATCTCAGACAGTGCAGCGCGCTGTTGGTTTGAGTGATAGGTGAACTCTCTACACTCGCCAATCAAACCAGCTCCCAGATTCATTACTGTGATTAGATGCACCGTTGTAAAGGTGTTTTTATTTCAGTTAGGGCCTTATTTTAAATTTAAACTAATTTAAAAAATTTTGATTCTGAATTTAATACTAGACTTACTCGACATTACCTGCAAATGACAATTTTCTTTTCTACCCGAACTTTGTAACACTTTCCTCTTTAGGGAATCCTATGAAATCTGTGGCATTTAACTTTTTCAGTAAGCCGCAAGGATAAATGAGGATAATCATTAATGAAAGTGTACATTTCTAGAACGAATGTTTTAATTTAACGAATACGTTTAAACATTACCGTATCCCACAATTTCCCCAGTAGTTAGCAACCGCGGCACTTCATGATCAGATTTTAACACACGGAACTTACTTTTCCGAGTGCTAACGTCGCTTATCTTCCTGGTAAAGAGGAGTACATTGTAATATTTTTCGGTAAAATGAAGGTAAAAATTGTACTCCTCTGTTTTATAATAAGAGCAAATAACTGTAAAAAACCAATAAATAAATAAATATATATATATATATGTATAATATTATAGAAATAAAAATATTATATTACCAGTGGTGATGTCATAATTTCGTGGGAAGCTGTTTGCAATCACCTCGGATATCCATGGAAATAGTAACATCGACCTGTGGATTCTGATGGAATATCCAGGTGAGATGTTTCTTACGTAAATACGTCCGATATTGTTGCTGGATTGCCGATATTTAGAAAAAATAATGCTGGCCAATCACTCAGAACTTATCATTCGCCTGAGTTATTTTAATAAGCATGTTTTAACATCTTATTAGTTAAAGTGACTTTAAACGTCAAATTTTCGAACAAAAAAATAGACGAAGAGATAAAAACTCGATTTAGCCAATCCACCATCCATTCCATAAACAATGTCCGGAAATTCCACTCGACACTCTTTTGAGCATTTGAAAACCAAGTGCTTTTTAAGTCTTAAAAATCAGAAAATTGCTCAAGGTCATGACTTTTTCTTTCTCATTTGTTTGGACTTACACTAACACCTCTATATTTTTTCAATTTCCTTAGTCGGAAAAAGTCACTTTGTCCGTCTAGCAGAACTTGAAATCGACGAGAATATTAGTAAATCTTTTAAATCATTCGCAGGGTTGTTTTTTGACTTCAGTGATGGGAACTTCACATGGATTAGATGCAGGGTCTAGTGCCATCAGTAGACTGCTTATGTGACAATCCAGCCTTGAACCTTTTGGATCACGGTGATAGTAACCCGAATTTTTTTTAGAAAAAGACGAGACATGGGTCTTTGAGTACGACTCAAGTATAACCTCTTCGAGTACAATTTTGGACCAATGGATTTTGTCAAAGAGGCAATGGTCCCTGAACTGGGACCTGTTGGTGCCTCACAGGAAGCATATCATAACTGGCGGAGGCATTGGCGTTTCGATACATAAGAGTGATCTTATGAAGAATTTTTACAATTGTTACCTAGATCTGCAATGTATCTTTTTTCCCAGATGTATTATGCTTATTTTTGGGACAGACCTTGTATATCGAATTTCTTCTATATTTATTGCAACAAGCTGCACATTCTACGTCTTTGGAAATTTCAGGATTAAGAAAGTTAATAATTGTAGAGTTCATTCTGGGTGTCATTTAAAACAGCCGGGAAGTTAATAGCATTGCCTTCCCCCAAGTGATGAGATGATGTGTTACGATTATTGGGCTAGAGGTGGAAGACATTCTTCTTGGCATCTTATTTTTTCTGCAATAGATTTCGTGAGTCGCTTGAGGGAAACTGTAGTCACTTCATCCACCTTCAATTAACGCCCGCTCTTCTTAAAGATAGGCGCTGAGAGCTCGAATCGTGCTGCCTTTTTTCTTTGCTCCCTCTGGTGTCTACGAGAAGAGCGTTCAGATGCAACTCACATTCATATTCTTTGGGAGGCGTCTTCGATGTGCAGGTGGCAACATACCCAGGCTCCTAACGGCTGATGTTTAAGCTTCCCTGCAAACTATTATAAAATAGTTTTTTTTGCGTTTCTCGTCTCTCTCTCTCCCTGATCGTTCATTTCGATGCTGAACGCTTTGATTACGAGGCCCTCTCTGGCTATTACACCGGGGACAACATCATTTATAGTATGACAGCGACAGATTCGAGCTTTCAGCGTCTACCTCTATGGATCGCTGGTGCAAAGTACGTAGTCCGTCGCGATAGTTAATTACAGCCTGGGACATTGAAGGCAAGCTAGCGGCAGTCAAGCAGTGACCTTAATGGAGATTTTTTGCAAGTGACCAATCGATTTTATAATGATCCAATTTTGTTGTATCTGCGATTTTTTTATTTTTACTCGACTGTAACCAAAATTAGATTAACTGTATCTAGTGACTAAATGACATGCCTTCATTTTGAAATGAAAATGCGTAACTTTTGTTTTTCCGCATTAACTTTTATCGGACTTAACGCGACCTATAGGTTTCGTAGATCTACATCATCGGGTTGCGTTAAAATAAAAATATGAGCGGGAAAACAAATTCACCCGTATTCTTTTCAATAAACGACAAGCAGTTTCTCCTTTGCCTTATAATTAGTATGAATTACGAAAAGTTGCGTGTTTGTTTAATCATTGTGTTGGCTAGGTTACGAACGGTTGTTTTTTTATTTGGCTTTGGCTTTCCCAACCCCGGGGACGTCGCTCAAGACAAGGACGTCGTGGATGGCCAAGCAGAGAGAGTCGCCTCGCGAATTCCATCAAATTAATTGCGGGAATGCCCGCGATACCTCGAGGATTTCATTTCCGACGTGGTCGGGGCAGGGGTTCATTTGGTCGGCATTTCCACCCTCCCCGCCCCGTTGTTTGCTCCCCTTCCTGCCCCAATTCCAGCGCTCCCCTCACACCCACCCACCCGCACTCACCCACTTCTCCCGACCGCTCCCACGGCCCCGAAACCCCCTTCTCCCGCCTTCGGCTGCATCCGAAAAGGGATCGAATAAGGGCCCCCACACACACACATTCCTTCAACCCCTTCTACTACTGCGTTCCCTCCTACACATTCCCTCCCCCCCCCCTCAACTCCCTTCCAAAATCCAGACTATCGACTTCTGTTGCCGAAATGTCATCTGCCACAGTGTTGCCGCGTCGTGCTCTCTTTTGTGCAATGCACAGAGAGAGGGAAGGAATGGAGTCGTTTGCGTGGGAGGGGGAGGGAAGGACGGACGCATTCCGACGCGTACGACGCGACTCTTTTACTCCTCTATTTTTTTTTAATTTCCTCCCCAACTCTCCACCTCCTGTCGTTTTTTTCATGCATTTTTTTCTTCCTCTGCGGATACCACGAGAGGGGGTGCAAAATAAACCTCCGCCCCACGCAATGAATGCCTTCCGGAGAGAACCCCACACAGATTTTTTTTAATTTCGAAACTCGCGGATGGGAGAAGCGAGGGTGAGTTTTCGCTTTTCGAGGGGGGTGGGGTGGTCGTGAACGTGTGTGCGGTCGCCGTAGAGGAGCGGACGCGCGCCGTCATCCCAAAGGAGGTCAAAGGGGAAATAAATATTGGGGGATTAGTTGTAGTGTTGTCCTGTTGGTCTACTGAGTGTGTCTCATACCGAAAACCACCAATTTAAACACTTCCAAACTTTTTGAAATTTCAATTAATTCGCATCGGTAGAACTCGGAGCTTTTGATAAAACCAAAGATGGGATTTTGGCGATAGATTTTGCGCTGGAAGCGCAGGTTTGTGGAAACTTCCTCGGGAAAGATCAGGTGCATTTTACGAGTGATAGTTTATTGCTAGGGCAAGTCAATAAATATGTCGCAAGCGACAGCGAGGCGAACGCAGGAGCTGTTACGAACATTTCACTGGGGACGCTTGGAACATCCACCGTATAGTCTCGTCCACTAAGTAATCTGTTCGGGCCTCATAAAAAATCATTTGGGTGGTCGGCGTTTCGAATGTGATGATGCCGTAGTCCAATAGGTTACTCTTTGGCTGTGATTGCAAATAAAAGACTTCTTTGCTGCCGGTTTGTATCAAGGACTTGTAAAGAGATGGGATAGGTGTCTCTGAAAGTACGAGGGGGGTCCCAGAAGTACTCGACCCAACAAGGAAAACACGAACATTTTGGAAAAAAATGTATTTATTTTTCAACATAATCTCCTTTCAGCTCTATTCACTTTCCCAGCCTTGTTAAATAAGTTCGATACCCTTTTTATAATGAGGACTCTATCTCATCAAAAAAGCCATTAACTGCCGACATCACCTCTTCACGGTTGGAAAATCTTTGACTACCGAGCCATTTTTTTCAAGTTTGCGAACAGAAAATAATCCGGCGAATAGGGTGCGTGAGGTAGAAATTCAAGCTTTAATTCATGAATTTTGGCCATTGTAATAATGGATTTGTGAGCTGGTACATTGTCTTGATGAAACAAAATTTCTTCTTAGCCAAATGCGGCCGCTTTTGCCTGATTTTTTGGCTCAAACTGTGCAATAAGTTCGCATAATACTTACCGTTGATAGATTTTCCCTTTTCAAGGTAGTCAATTAAAATTATCCCACGCGCATCCCAAACAAACCAACTCCATAACCATGCCTGCAGATGAAACGGTCTTCGCCTTCTTTGGAGCCGGTTCTCCTTTTTGAATCGATTGTTCTTTAGTCTCGGGTGTGAAGCAATGGACCCATGTTTAATCCGTGGTTATGAAACGGCGAAAAAATTCTGCTTTGTTACTGTGTCAGGTTTTATATTGGTATGGCTGAGGCCCTTTCAAATAAAAGTATTGTGTCACATAATGATGACCAATTTTCTCCATTCACACAAATTCACTGAAAACGTTCACTATTAATGGCTGCCAAACAATTACTAAACAACGTATCGTCTTCAAACTTGAAACATGTGCTTTATAGATTGCGTACTTTCTAATATAATGATATTTTTCAAACGGCTACCGCCATCTCTAGGTCAGGCCGGGCACTTATGGGACCGCCCTCGTAAGCTCCGGCACCAAAACCTCTGTTGGCCTGTGTTATTAATATAATATTCCCATATCATCATGTAGAAGATTTTTTTACGTAAGTAACAACATATCTATATCTTGAAAACTATAGCTGATAGAAAAAAACTAGTGTCATAATTGGATTCGGCACCCCAATTGTTCTTTAAATCAACATTAAAAGCTCCGGCACCAAAAACACCGTTGGCCTGTGTAATTATTGCCTCTATCCAGTTTTCCGAGTTATTTGTTGACTTTCTAACGTATTTAATCGAAGCTTTCTTTTAATTATCGGCATCAGTTTACCTTCCAAGTTTGGTCTGGATGGCCCTAGGGGCTCTGTTATCTACGACCCACCTAACACGAATTTGAATAATCCAACTACAATGCACTGCTACAAACCATTCTCTAACACCAAATACCGTATATACACTTAACATTCGTAAGTATGAAAACTGTGTTGACACCAATAACTTTCGTTATGAAATTTTGGATGTATTTTATCCTGCATTGCTCTTAAATTATTACGGCGTACAAAGAGCATTTGTACCATTGGATATTTGTGTGTCCCGTTCATTATGTTTTCGTGTCCGTCATGTTAAAAAAATAAATGTTAATTTTACTGGACTTCGTGGACGGAAAAAATGTATTGTGGTTTTGTGAAAAAATATATAGCTGTCGTGGGTTGTTTATGTTTGAGTATTTTCCACTCTGACGCGGGAGTTAATTGTTGACCTGGAAGGACCAGTAGTCATTATAAACTAGAATGTAAATTTTTATCCCAGTAAAAATTAACCCCGTAAGTTTCTTCTCCTACGCTCTGAATGCATTGACATCTCTGATGGCGTTGTTGTATTGGCCCCGATATGCCTAAAGTGTATGTCGAGAGGATTCGATGATGGGTACACCTCGATAATTTGGTCATTGAACTAAAGGATCGCGCATTGGTTATTTTCCCACCGCTTACCGATTGGGTGGGAATGGGGTTGCAGTGTCCCCATCTCATGATATCATGGGTAGACTTCATTTATTTGCCATGGATGTATTGGTGTCTGAAAAATTTTCACAGTTTTTGGCCATTTTGATTTGTAAAACAGTACAGGCGCATGTAAGGTAATCTCGCCGCAGTACGTGAGGCCATTTCGCTGTTATTAGATTTCCCCTGCCCCGACTTCATATTCCATTTTGGATGGTCCTCCTGTGTTTCCGATTCTGATGTTTTTCGGTATTCCGGAACCCACGTAGTTGTTAATGATGCAGTATGAAAAATCACGCTACTCAGGTCGCATTATACCGAGAAAATGTCTCATTAAAATGGAATGGTGTACCCATGCTCAACCTTACATTAATGCAGTTTGACACAAGTTGAAAGGGAAGCGATGCATCTCTCATAAGAAATAAGAAGCATCTTATCAAATCAGTTCCATTTCGTGAATGAATACCAAAGGTAGATTGTATCTGCTGCACCGGGAACATCGAAATGGAATGTGTACCCTTGATTAAATACTTACCCTCACTCACGACCTCTCCTGGGTGAAACACATACAGGGAATATGTCGGCAAGCTAACAAAAAATTGGGATTTATTTGAAGAGTATTGGGTAGATGTGAGTGAAGGTAAAAAAGAAATGTTATCTGCTGTTGGTTAGGCCTCCTTTAGAATATGCTGCAAGCATGTGAGATCCTCAAGAAGTTGGATTGATAGCCGAATTGGATCGCATTCGGCGTATAGGGGTTAGGCTGGCAATCGTTCACCGAGCGAATGCTAAATTACAGATTAAATCTCTTGCATAACTATGGAAGGACATCTCTTTAGCAGCTATGCTGAAAATGTATTGTTCCCCCAATTGTGCTGCGATTGGCGAGATCATCTAAATAAAATTGGAAAGATCAAGTGTAGAACAGATAGATTTAAGATGTCTTTTTTCCACGAACGGTAAGGGATCAAAATGGCATCCTCCGACCGCGGTAGGGGTAAAAGTATTCGGGTCAAAATTAGTCTGGTGTGTACTAACCCCCTGCCACACACCCTAGCGGTGGCTTTCAGAGTACTGAAAAGTACTAAATAATGGTTGACTGGAACCACTACTGCGAGGAGCGTCGTTTTTTTTAATTGTAAATTCCCATTCATTGAATAATGTAAGTAACATATTAGGTGTCGGGAATAACATAACGGGGATCTTGTTCCCACTAAAAAAATTGGCAAAACTATTCTTCGAGTCACCTTCCACCTTCGTGGTTCCCCACGAGACGTATTTTCCTGTTGACTCGCCTCCTTCCTCCTCTCATTTGGCCTCCTGCACACCTTACATTCACCCTCCCCATTCCACCATGTGCGTCATTCCCAATTGTCGCGCTCTCTCTCTCTTTCTCTTATCGCCCGTGTGTCGTCGCTGTTGACGGATACCGCCTGGAAGGGACGATGGGGGGTCGTAATTTCTTGTCCCCCAACCCCAGGCCCACCTTCTTTTAATTGCGGCATTAATTATTACTCGCCCGCGGTGAGATTAAAGCGCGACCCGACCGGCGCCGCCTCGTGACTCACCTCTCAGCGCACGCCTCGCCTCGTGCCCGATCTCCCACCCGTCGTCTATGCGCCGCATCGCTCGTCTTGTTTTTTGTCGGGCGAGAAGAGGGGACGGGAGTGAACCCCGATAGGATCGCCGACAATTCTGGGATTCGTCTCTCGAAGCTATGAGTTCATTTACAAGTCCTTGTAGTTTGCAGATGTATTAAGACTCCGCTGATGGTAATCAGTGGCGTGCAGCACTCATCACTTGGTGTTTGAATTACACAATGTTGGAATTTAAAGTTCTATCTTGAATTTTAACATTCTTAAATCGACGTGTAGCCTTAGGAAACGGGACACCTTACTCCCGCAAAGATGCGCTAGCTTTCTGCTGCCGCTGTTATTACCGTATCACCAATGGAACAGTGTGTCCGTTTATTTGAAAATCAACTATGTCATCAATCGAAATTAAACAAGACAAGCATCCTTTAATATCGAGAATTTCACTGAGAAATCGATCGCCAAAACCTGGATTCGAAACACGGCGTTTGAAAAACTAATGCACACATGCTCGTAGACCACAAACAAAATGACCTTCAGAAGTACTCCTGTTGGCATGTTGAAGTAACATTCCCCCTCAATATGCGTGCGCAGGTTTGAGGTCATTTCATTCATCCAGTGTATTTTGAGAAGCGGAGTGTTCTAGTGCGCTATGTCAACGCGAGTTAAACAGCGTGACTTATAAATTCATTCCTGCTGAGATGCATTGTCGTTTAAAGGCTGTTTGTGGTGACGATGCTGTTGATAGGTCCTCTGTAAATCGATGGGTAGTAAAATTTCGTGGTTCCGAGCCTGGAAAAGCCATATTTTTTATGGAACTCGCAGCGGACGTCCGATCACTGCCACAGGCGATAAACATCGCAAGCTCGTCGAAGATTTGATTCAAAATGACCGGCGAATCTTTCAAAAGCGTATCGCAAACCATATTGGGCGATTTTGTCGTGTTAAAGGCAGCTGTCAAGTCCTGGATTCGAGAAAAGTCTGAAGAGTTTTTAGTGACGGAATGAAAAAACTTGTTACACGTTGGGAGAAATTTGTTAGCCTTAACGGTCACTATGTTGAAAAATAAATATATTAATTTGAAACTTAAGAATTGTACTTAAATGTACTTTTTGCCCGATCTTGCCATTTGTTTTGGTTTGTGGTATACAAGCATGTGTGCATCAGTTTTCAGCCTACCCTCGTACGTTATGCAATAATGGACTACGTCATTATATAATATTTTAGCCTTTCAATGAATACACTCGGGGACTTTGGTTGGGTTCGATATTATTACTTTTGTGTATCATTGTAGGGAAGTGGGAATACTTCAATCTGCCCCTGACGGTGCCTATTTCTCCTATTTTATTGTTACGGTGGTCGAATGTACCAATACAAATTGTTCCCGTAATAATTCCATCGGTGTCCCAAGAAAACTCAGGTGTCCTGTTCATTGATTAAATTCATTCTTGCCCGCTGTCTTCATGAACTAAGGAGATATCAACCCCTTATCCAATCCTCTACTTGGGTACGGAGAAAAACGTACCTAGGAATCTTGGCTTGGCTGCCGGCTAGCCAGAATTCGTATCCAGTGAAATGGTATTCGGGAACCGGTACCTCTTTTTTGCACTAGGTGCCTACCCCTGAAATATTTTGTAAAATTGAAAAAATAATATGTTGGTTTTGAAACCTTGGTACCTACAAATACCCCTGAAATATTTTTTAATACTGACAAAATAAAATAGATAGCATAGATACCTAGGTACCTAAAATTTCTAGAATACATCATCCTAATGTACCGAAGATTTGGCGTAGGTTTCTTGCCCTACGCACTAACCCGTGGTGCACACATTCATTGTGGGCCGCTCGAGTGAGTGGGGCGTTAAACATAGTGCTTGGGGTGTGTCGCGTAAACGTGATAAAATTTGACGAGACATCGTCCGCCGTTCCTCCCTGTTGCCTGGGTGCGAGCTCACGTTCGTGGATGTTGTAAGGGGGGGACGAGGTGTTTATGATGGTCGGGAGGGGGCCAAGAAATCGTCTCCCCTCCTCTCCACCTTTGGACTCCTCAATGGGGGATGCTGGTGAATGGGGAGGAGGGTTGGGGCTCAGAGAGGGTGGAGCGGCGGCAATTGGCCGGCCGTTGACCTCTCCCTCTCGCACTCACTCACTCTCTCCCTCGTCTTGCAGGAGTTCTACGAGCACACGGAGGTCCTCTGGAAGGACAGGGGCGTGCAGGCCTGCTACGAGCGGTCCAACGAGTACCAGCTCATCGACTGCGCCAAATAGTAAGTACAAGCGACGACGCCCATCATCCCCTCCCCATTTTCCGAGCCGTTCCCGCCCACTCCGATCCTTGTCTCGGAGAGGCGATCATAGTGCCCTCCCCCTCTCTTGTTTCGGCTCTAATAAGAACGGCGGTAGGGCTCTCTTCCCCCCCCCCTCCCCCATGTCCGACCCTTTTGTCTCGGAAACTGCTCTCGCCTATCAATGCTTTGCGTCGTGAAATATGTTCCCGCAAGACTACCGGTTGCGCCAATTTCACGTCGTCACCGCATTCTCCCTGCGGGCTTTTTTTTTAATGTCCACCTAGTCCACTGCACGCGGTCAACCCATCGGTGGGTACATCCATCCATCTGTAGCTTTGTACGCACGCCTGCCGTTAATAATGGAAGGGAGAGGCCCCCCGGGGAAAAGGGGAGATTTTATTATTTGGTCTTTGGTTTTTATTTTATCTCTTGCATTTGTTATTGTTGTGCTCGTGCATTGTGCGAAGGGAAATAGGGTTTGTATCGGTTTGATGTGACAAGCGGGTTGCTTAAAAGCTCTCTATCCATTTCTGCGAGTCCTCGGGGATAAACAACGTCTCTGAAGGCAATAGCTAACCATCATCTCACATATGCTCGTTAGAATGTTGCCACGCCGATGGCTTACTGCGACAATGGCGATCCATTGTCGAACATGTGGCAACATTGTGACAGGTGGTCGCGAAACAAAGAAATATCCAAAACCGATTGCTGACAAGACAACCGTAACAAATTCATTTCTTGGACTTTTTGCATTTTAAAATAATGCAAGTAGTCACGCAAAATACTTCTTATTTTTACGTGTTTCAACTTAAGAAAAGCTGAGCAAAACGCTTGAATAGCTCATTCTCACTGATATTTGTGAAGTAAAAATGAAAAACTATAACTTTGTGATTCCACACCATTTTATTTAGATACGATCAGGGTTTCCGAGATCAGTTTCATCCTAAGGTACATCAGATGCGTTAAGAGTCGAAACCGGGATCCTATATCAAAACAAAATGTGAATCTCTGTTCGTTACGTAAATTCATATGTTCGTCTGGTGTTCATGTCTAGTGTGGTTTCAACGCCTGCCACTCACCTTCCTGGTTTCTTGCGGGATGTTATG
Organism: Hetaerina titia; assembly: GCA_037158775.1. Taxonomy (NCBI): domain Eukaryota; kingdom Metazoa; phylum Arthropoda; class Insecta; order Odonata; family Calopterygidae; genus Hetaerina; species Hetaerina titia. Next base: position 16,267,141 of record CM073772.1, on the reverse strand, counting down.
TAGAGATAGATAATATTGTTGGTATTCAAATGGTGGGCATGGATGGAGGATGGCAAATATCATCTGGATGGGCGTAGTTCAGAACTGAGGATATCCTTTAGAAAGACGAAGAGGAAAGAAGCAATCCGTTAAGAATGAAAAATAAATTGGTGAAGAGATGTATTTACTGTCGACTTAACGACAAGGCCAAGGTATCTTCACCTCCGCTCATGAAATTGATGTCGAAATTCAACGAGTCTTGGCCATACACCTGTGTACGTGGGATCGGACTTGGGAGAACAAAGGCTTCCTGTTAGTGATCGGTAAGAATAATAAAAGTTTAAACCGAATTAGATTAAACTGACCACTTCGCTGTCGGTGTCCTTGTGGAGGTTTGCCATTTTTGTGGAACACTACATCGCCAGAGAGACCGAAAAATTTTTCTGCTATTTTTATTTCTGGAGACTACAAAATATAACTTAGCGCATATCTTCATATTGATTCATTTTAAGTCCACTAACAAAAATGAAAGACTTTTTGCAGCATTTTTTTTACTTCCACCGACTTTTTCTGAGGAAATAAGACTTCAGGCTTTTTTATCGATAATGAGAGAAGAGAAGAAATAGTTGCATTTTTTCCTTATGTTTTGGGGAACATTACGTAATCATTTTGAAATCAAATGCCTTTTGTCTCGTGCGATTCCATGGAATGTAATTCTCTCGCTGTTTTTTTATTTTCAACCATATTCTGGAGGCTTGCTGAAGAAGTCGTTCACAATTACGCTTATGCGCAATGGAAGGAATCGTGTATGTTTTATTAATTTGAAGACACATCTTAGCAACAGATTCGCCACCAATCTACGAAACAGACAAACACGTCCTGACTGAATTCTATTATCCTCTCGATTAGTGATCTCATTACTGCAATGGCATCGCGTGTACCTCTCCCCTTCCTAAACCCAAACTGATCATCCCCTAAGTAATCATTTGTCTTACTCTCTATCCTTTTGTTGATGATCCTGAGAACAACTTCAGCTGCGTGGGATATCAAACTCATTGTTCTGTAGTCCTCACATGACCTAGCCTTTACTTTTTTCGGAATAGGAACTGACACTGACTGATCTCACAACGTCTTTCGGTCAGATTCCTTTCTTATAGATACTACGAATCAGTCCATATAGACTCTTCCTCCCACATTTTCCTAAAACTTCCTATTCGATATCATCGCGAAAAAGATATCCTTTGAATTTGTGCGAGAGAATGTTCTGTAAGTTAACCCTCGCTCCGTGAGGGTTCCAACCTAGTTCTTAATAAATAAGAAGCATTGCCGCATCGAAACGTTTTATAAATATAGGTCCTCTTCGCCGCTCGCGATCTGTTTCAGCAATCACTCCAACTTTATGAGGATCCCATTTATACTAGCAGCGTATTCTAAATGAGGCCTAACTAGCGAACGTTATCATTGCTCTTTAGCCGTCTCGTCACATCTCCCCAGTACTCTTATGATAAATCCCAATTTTTTGCTAGTTTTTTCACATATCTTCATCTTCCTGTCCCCTTAAAGAAATGGGTGTTAGGTGTGAGGTTTTCCAATATGTGACTGCGACTTGAATTTCCACGAGGGATATATTTAATATTACTTCAAGATATGACGCGATATGAGAACTTAAGGGAAATGGTGAAAACACATGCGCGCACTATTTGCGGAGGACCTCTTAAGAAGCTGGCATTCATCAGAAGTATAGCGCTGTAGAATGTAGCGATGAGAACATGAAGGAGAAGTGCTATTTATCTTTGGTAAGACCCCACAAGGAGTATTGCGGCGAGCATATTGACTCTATCTTAAAAAGCATTGATTACAGAATTGAACAAGTAACCGAGAATAACACGTAGTAATAGACGATAACATTTCTCTGTGAGCTTTTCATCATATTTACACAGTACTCTTCTGATAAATCCTAATTTGTTAGCTTGTCCAAATATTCCCCGTAGGTGTTTCACCCTGGAGATATCGTGAGTGAGGGTAACGCCTAGGTATTTAATCGAGTCTACACATTCCATTTCGGTGTTCCCGACGCAATAGGCGTTCGGGAGGGAATTGCCCTTTGCCAAAAATTTATGACTAAGCACTTTTTAATGTTTAATTCTAATTGGCAAGTGTCGCACCAGCGTTGTATGGCATTAAGGTCATCTGAGAAAGCTGCTGTGTCCTCAGGATTGGGGATATCACGGATACTTACTTGGGTGTAACAATTACTCACGATCTGTCCTGGGGATAACACATACGAGAAATATGCGGTCGTGCTAATTAAAAGTTGGGATTTGTGAAAAGAGTGCTAGGTAAATGCGACGAAAAGGTGAAAGAACGATGCTTCCTTGCCTTGGTCAGGCCCCACCTAGAGTATGCTGCCAGTACATGCGATCCTCAAAATATAAATTTGATTTCGGAATTAGATCGAGTTCAGCGGAGGGGGGCTAGATTTGTCAAACATTGTTATAACCAACGCAGCAGCGTATCCACTTTGCTAGACAATTTAGGTTGGGATTCTCTTACACAGCGGCGTTTCCAATATAGATTAAGCTTATTAAAAACATTTAAAGATGGGCCCTTTTCCGATGACATCAAGGATATAATACGAACCCAAACGTATTACGGTCGAAGGGATCACGAATATAAGACTAGAGAGATAGACTGCAAGACTGACAGGTTTAGAATGTCATTTTTTCCAAGAACGATAAGGGACCAGAATGCTTGTAGCCGAAATTCCCCAGGACTTAGTTCATTACATTAAGTATTAACGTACAGGTTAGGGACTGCGCGAGGATATGTATACATGTGTGTATGTATGGATGTATACATATGTATGTGTATGTATATAGATATATTTTTTTTCTTACAGGTTCCCCCCACCTTTCCTCACCTAACCCCCAACCCCCTCAACCCTTACCCTTCCCTCATGGTGCTACACCCCCTGCCACACACCTTTTTGGTGGCTCTCAGGGTATTTATGTAGATGAAACCACTCCAACCTTAAGCCCATCCCCATTAATGCTCCGTTATTATAGTCCAAAGGATAAAATTTCCCATCGATGTTCAACATTTCAGCCCTCTTTTGAGTGATTTTCAGCTACCTTCTTGCGAATGGTGCGAATTCCGCCCTTTTGTCCAACGCCAGAAAAAGGAATTCAGCGTTCATAACTGGGTGGAATTGAACATTCTCCTGAATGAGGAAAGGAAGGTTTCCAGCATTACTGTCGTCATTGGCCTATTTCAGTGCTCATTCATATCAAGACTGGAAATATGCCAATTTTTTTCTGTACCTGGAGAAGAGAACCTGATACAATCTCTCCCCTACGAATCTGTTCCTCTGAGTTGTGGCCGCGTTTCGCCGGACTACTGAAGTGTCACCTCAGATGAGAGAACTATCTCCGAGAGATGCTTTGATTTCTTCTGCATTGTGTCTTCGTAAGATCTTAGGTGGGTTTCTCAATCAACTTTCCTTCGGAATTGTCATGGGAACGGGCGCACGCGCGCGTGTAGGTGGTGTGTCGGGATGTTTTTGGTTGGTGAAGAGTTTCTATGGGAGAGATACGCGTTTCGCAAAACAGATCCCAAATTCAAAAAAAATCAACATTTGAATTGTATTTCCGGCACTGAGTCCGCATTTTCGTTCGTTTTTTGCGATCATGTAGCCAAATGTATTTTTCAAGAAGAGTAAACTGCTTAATCATAAGGAGAGCGCAGAGATTCGGGCACAATCCCTGATAAAACCTTTTTTGATTGATTTGCACTCTTAAAATGTTGCCCTCCGAATTCACAAGTGCAATTTTTGCGGATTTAATAATTTTTTTCTCGATAATGTATAGTTTTTCCCTGAGAGTAGAACTGAAGGTTTTATGGTAGTAAAAGTTTTAGCGTAGTTGTATCACCACATCAGGACGATTTGCGGATCCTCTTCAAGGAAACTCAGCGTCATTAATCGGGTGGTAGGGAAATGTGATGAAAAAGTAAAAGAGGGGTGTTATTTAGCTCTAGTTCGACCTCATTTGGAATATGCCGCAAATATTTGGGATTCTTCGGGGAAATTTTGGTAAAAAGAATTGGATAAAGTCCAGAGAAAATCCGCCAGATTCGTCAAAAATTGTAACGATAAGAAGACGAGTGTGACATGCCTTTTAGGGGAATTAGGCTGGGAGCCACATGAAATACGAAGAGAACAAGCGTGACAAGATTTTTAGAAAGGTTCAAAAGAAACGAGTTTTACAATGACACTAAAGAAATCATTATGGCCCCACGCTATTTAGTTAGATTGGAACACAAAGATGACATAAGGGAGATAGATTCTAATACAGATAGATACAAATACTCATTCTCTCCCCGAACAATCAGGAATCATAACAATAAGAAACCAAAGTCACTGAGGGATGTAGATTATTATTATTAGGTAATCTACCGTTTAAGGTAGGTTTTTGGATGGACACAACTATCAAATAAACATTTTGTGGCTCCCCACCTAGCAACCTAATATGTATCAGGTCCCTCTTCATCTCGGTGTACTTTTTTCCTCCCTTCATCCCGTCCAACATCCCTATCCTGTTCCTGCCCTTACCTCGCTTGCCCAACATTCTCCCCTCTATTACCCTCTTCAACATTCCACCACCGCTCAATACGCCTTTCATCCATTTTTCCTGCCTCCATAGTATTTCTCTCAACAAACCCCTCTCCTCACCCACCATCTCCAGTACTTCCTCATTTGTTTTCCCTTCGGTCCATTTCACCTTCTCCATTCTTCTCCACACCCACATTTCAAAAGCCTCCAATCTACGTCTATCCTCCTGCTTCAGTGACCACGTTTCCGTGCCGTACATCGCTACGCTCCATATCAGAGTTTTTACGAGTCTTGTCTTAAAATCCCTACTCAACGTCCCCGTCATCAACTCCCTCCTCCTTGAGAAAGCCTCCTTGCCTAGCGCAATTCTTCTCCTTACGTCCCTACCACTTTGACCGTATTGGTCCAAAACACTTCCGAGATATGTAAATTGCTCTACCTGCTCTATTTTTTCCCCTCCTATTTTAATATTTGGCTTAGACTTTTTCTTTCTGGAAAATCGCATAACCTTTGTTTTAATAATGTTGATTCTCATCCCATATTTATCGTACTGAACCTCCAATTCACTCAGCAATGCTTGCAACCCCTTGGCCGACTGAGCCACTAATGCTTGGTCATCAGCAAACCTAACCGATTTTAAGAATTCCCCTCCGACTTTCATTCCTACCTCCAGTTCTTCCCATGCCTCTTTAATCATTTCCTCCACATATACGTTGAACAGCACGGATGACAATGGGCAACCCTGCCTTACACCTCTTCCTAACACTGCCCATCCGGACTCTCCGTTCCCCACTCGCACCTGAGCAGTCTGAGACATGTACAGGTTGCGGATCAGTCTCCTGTCCCTCCAATCCATTCCTATTTTCTGCAATACACGGATTATTTTTTCCCAATTCACTCTATCAAACGCTTTTTCAAAATCTACAAAACAGGCAATAACATCCTGGTTGTATTCTATATTCCTCTCAATTAGTGATCTCATTACTGCAATGGCATCACGCGTACCTCTTCCCTTCCTAAACCCAAACTGATCATCCCCTAAGTAATCATTTGCCCTACTCTCTATCCTTTTGTTGATGATCCTGTGAATAACTTTAGCTGCGTGGGATATCAAACTTATTGTTCTGTAATCCTCACATGACGTAGCCTTTGTCTTTTTTGGAATAGGAACTAACACCGATCTCACAAAATCTTCCGGCCAGATTCCTTCTTCATAGATACCACGAATCAGCCCATATAGGGCCTTCTTCCCGCATTTTCCTAAACGTTTCAACAGTTCTACAGGTATGTTGTCCACCCCCACGGCCCTATTTGCTTTCACCTCCTTTAATGCCCTTTCTATTTCATCGTCGAGTATGCCTGGGCCTAAGCTATCTTCTTCTACGTCATGTTCCTTTTCTATGTCTAACCTTGTCGGCCTAAGTTGTTTACCATACAGTGTTTCTATATATTCCTTCCATCTCTCTTGGATTTTTTCTGGTTCAACTATTATCTTACCCCACTTATCTTTAACTGTTAGCACAGATCTTGCCTTTTTACTTCCCGATAATAACTTAACCTTGCTGTATAGAGCACCAATTTCACCCTTCTTCAGATATAGGTGGGAATTCCTAAGGATCGAGCTCTTCCCAAAATCTGAACTCCGTGGAAAAGTCGTGATTAATCGGTGCGTCTATTTGGGAAGGTGCTGCTGGGCTTCAAACCGGAGATGTCTTGTTTTATTCTGGGCGTCGCTTCTGATACCCCACATTGATTCACCCTCGTTGAGTGATTTTTTTCGGGCACTAGGCAGGCGGCATGCTGATTATAGAATTTTGAACCACATGCAGGGCTGTTTGCGTAGTGTTAGTGAAACTGTACCCTGGCCCGTAAAAATCAACCTTCGGGTTGATTATTGTGATTTTATCACAAATTCTTAGAGGAAGCAGTGCTGATTTTTTTACATAAAAGTCCGCTCCGCATAGCTTGCTCGAGCTACCATTACATAATCATGATGCGGGGGTGGATTGACCACCTTTAATTATTTATTTGATCATTTTCGGGTTTAAAATATGTAGTTGTATATTTAATCAATGCGAATGGGGAACGGAGAGTCCGGATGGGCAGTGTTAGGAAGAGGTGTAAGGCAGGGTTGCCCATTGTCACCGGTACTGTTCAACGTATATGTAGAGGAAATGATTAAAGAGGCATGGGAAGAACTGGAGGTAGGAATGAAAGTCGGAGGGGAATTCTTAAAATCGGTTAGGTTTGCTGATGACCAAGCATTAGTGGCTCAGTCGGCCAAGGGGTTGCAAGCATTGCTGAGTGAATTGGAGGTTCAGTACGATAAATATGGGATGAGAATCAACATTATTAAAACAAAGGTTATGCGATTTTCCAGAAAGAAAAAGTCTAAGCCAAATATTAAAATAGGAGGGGAAAAAATAGAGCAGGTAGAGCAATTTACATATCTCGGAAGTGTTTTGGACCAATACGGTCAAAGTGGTAAGGACGTAAGGAGAAGAATTGTGCTAGGCAAAGGCTTTCACTAGGAGGAGGGAGTTGATGACAGGGATGTTGAGTAAGAATATTAAGAAAAGACTCGTAAAAACTCTGATATGGAGCGTAGCGATGTACGGCACGGAAACGTGGTCACTGAAGCAGGAGGATAGACGTAGATTGGAGGCTTTTGAAATGTGGGTATGGAGAAGGTGAAATGGACCGAAGGGAAAACAAATGAGGAAGTGCTAGGTGCTGTGGGGGAGGAGAAATCCTAAGGAGGCAGGAAAAATGGATAAAGGGCTTATTGATCGGCAGTGGGATGTTGAAGACGGTAATAGAGGGAGAATGTGAGGTAAATGAGGAATGGACAGGAACAGGATAGGGATGTTGGATGGGATGAAAGAAGTACACAGATCTGAAGAGTGACTGTTAGAGTAGGTTGCTAAATTGTGTTTTGATAGGGGATAATAATTTGGTAGCATTGTGTATGCAAAACCTGCTTTAGCCAGTAGATTACCCAAGAAACTATTTAATCACAGTAGAAGCATTGCCATTTGGAAATTAAAATTGTGTCTTCAAATAATTTATTCCATAAAATGCATGTGGAATTAAATTTTGAATCACACAAAGGAGTGCTTTTATGAAAAGTTTTCAAAAGCAATTTTTACCTTGTAGTATTCATAAAATAGAATGCCTTAGCTTAGTATGGATTTTTTCTGTTTTATTTTTACTTTTTTCCTCTCTCATTAGTATTTCAATCGTAAGATTGGTGTACTGCAGACCTACTGCAACATGTGTCCTAGACTTAAATTTATATTCTATTATATAATGTATATGTATATAGCCTGAGTTCGAAAACAGCCCTTTTTTGCCTTTTACATCGGACTATTAACAGTGATTACAATGGATGTGATTACGTACACCCAAACCCTTCTTGGCGGGAATCGAACGCGTGACCCTTGGGTTGGCAGACGAGGACCCGAGGTAACGAGGACGTTACCCCGCGGCCACCGGGGCCGGCAAAGTTGAGGCTATTCTTAGCCTGTCCACTTTTCCAATGTTGCATGTAACTGATCCGCACAATGCCTTGCTCCATACGAACTTTTTGACTCATTACTCCCTCGTTTAGTAGTCTTTTGTTCTTTGAAGATGTGATTTATCTCGTCTTCATGGACGTCTTCTTAGCTTGATCTATCCTTCGCTTGATTTCGTCAAACTTCTTTCATCTCAAGTTAGACTGCTGCCCAGGTAGAGGAAGTATTCCACGTGTTTCTCTAGTTTCACTCCAAGGTTTGCGATCTCCGCTCTCAGTTTCTGTCTCCCACAGGCACAAGTACTTTAGTATTCTTCTCGTTGATGCCCATATTATATTCCCAAAGTGCGTACTTGGTCCATGGCATTCGAGTTGTTCGCAGGTGCTCGCGCGTTTCCCCGACTACTGCGGTGTCATCTGCGGACCGGAGCGCTCTAATTTCTTCGCCAGTCTCCTCGACTCCTTTGATCCTCCATTCACTTTGTGCTTGGTTAGTTTCATTTTTTCCAATTTTCTGGAATTTTATTAGTGTTTATTAGAACGGACCTAACAGGGGTTTTCAAACACAGCGACGATCTCGTTCTTCGATCTTTTATTCTCGGTAAGGTGCATCACCTTGATCAGTGGCGCCTTGTATGTGGCGGAGGCACGAGACCCGGATTGCTTTCCGTACACTTTCGATCCGCCTCTCGCAGGTGTAATGTTTCCGCCAATGTGCGTCGAATGACGTCTTTCGTTGCCTCACCCAATGGGTCGCGTTGACATCTTCGTGAAATTTAAGGGATATGAAAATATATTTAGAAATTTAGGCTGGAGTCCTTGGAGATTTAAGTAAGTTTAGTTCGTATATTCTTTAAAATAAGTTGGAAGTGCAAGGTATAGGTATATTTTCGCATCCTTTTACTCCGTGGTGCACAACCCGCTGCCGTTAAGTGATTTTTATTCGGCCCTCGACTGTTTATTTTTATTTTTTTAATCAAATGAATTTCGAAATTTGACGCGGTGATTTCCTTTTTGGATGGAAATAGTGAAACACTTGATTTTGCGATAAATTAAATTAAAAATTTCCCAAATCTCGTCTAAACTAATGCTCACTGTTTAAATTTAATAATTCGAATGTTAAGTATGAATTCGTGATATATTTACTACCATTTTTCCTAGTGCGGCCCGCGAGTTCGGAAAAGATTTATAGGAAAAAGTTGGGAATCACCGCTTTCAGTTACAAGCTGTCCGATTTGCGTGCGTCAATCAGAAAAGGAGTTTGACTGAAATAGATCGTCTCTGAAATCAAAGACGCCATAGTGATACGCCATATTTTTCCTTAATTTACATTCTCTTTGCAGTCTGCGCAATTCCCCGAAATCCGCCTCAAACACGTGTGTTAAACTACACACTGACAAATGTATCTACTATCACATGAACATGCAAACTCCATTACAACATACTCCCATGTTGACCCGTCAATTTTCATAGTTTATTAAATACATTGACCATGATACTAAAACTATCATTAACAAGGGATTTCATTGGCAATGACGTGTTGTGTTGAAATCATGGTATAATCATATAATATAATCATATAATCATGTATTTAATGGCGAGTGAAAATTGACCTTTTTTGGCCTATAATCATGATGAAATATTTTCACGAATTGAAGTTGAATGCCTTATTCTTTCCTATTTGCAACTGAACGGCTAAGCCGGCTGATTTTTGTCCTGTCAACGTGGTCGTGAGGCGTAGGCCCAGGAGCCCTGACATTCGGCGGACGGGGGTCATTCCCCCCTCTCGCACGAGTGTCGTGTAAGTTCGTGGGAGATTCTTCCCTCGATGGCGAGCCAGGAGTAGCGAGCGCACATTGCCAGAGCCGTGCGCGGACCAAAAAAGTATAGGAAATCAGCAACCAATTTCTTTTTATTTCAAGTAATCCTTCTGCAGCATAATTCGGGGGAAACGTCATCTTGTCTTGCTGACAAGAACTTCGTTTTGCTGCAAGTTGAGGCCAGGCGTGCCTTATACCAGTAATACTACGAACGTGTAGTTGGAAAATGTAACGATGAAAAAATTGAAGTAGAAGTGCTATTTTTCTTTCGTAAGACCCCACAAGGAGTATTGCGGTGAACATCGGGTTCTATCTCAAAGAGCACTGATTACAGAATTGAACAAGTAACAGAGGACCGCTAGGTTCATGAAAAATTCATAGGCGAGGACACAAAGCTTCAGATATTTGTAACCAGATGTGGGATGAGAACCCTTATTATTTAAATATTCATTACTATTACAAAATACCACCGCCAGGATGTGTGGCAGAAGGTGTTTACACACCAGACCACTTTGACACCACCAATATTTTTCACCGTATCGCGGTCGGACGTTATTCTGATCCCTTGTCATTCGTCGAAAGCATGACATCATAAATCTATCGGTTATGTATGTGAAACCCTTAGACATGCGAAGATTCAAAGTAAAATAACACCGATTGCACAGGCACCAATCGTGTGGGTTTGCATCCGACCTAGAAGATGCAATTCAGCTCCCCGATGACGTAGGCAGGATGGGTAATTGTCGTAAAATGATCGACTGCAGAACGGATGGATTCAAGCATTTGTTTCTCCTGCGTACTATTCTCGGCCTCAAAATAATGGCGAAACACTAAGCTGGAAATGGGAAAGCACTGACGATAATATTTAGGAACATATGTACATCTGTTCACTGTTCTCCCAAATCACTTAATGGTTGGCGTCCATACGGCCCGCGCCCCTCTGATGGTAGTTCTCTAAAAGAATATTAGGCCATAAAGAAACACTTTACCAATACCTTCCATGTTGATCTCTACTTTCAAGCCTGTCGATGGATCCAATCCGTATTCCTTTGTCCTACTCATTCCTCATCTATGATGTTTGCACCACGAACGCTGCGCAAGTGTCTCATTATTATTATTTGGCCGTCTCCAGTTTAAGTTAGGTCTTGCATGGATTGGGCAACGCTACATTTCCTAGCCTCGCCTAACAAGACCCAGTTTGACACCCTGGCCTACAACAAAACCGTCTTCAACTCCTCATTCTACCTCCTTCCATTCCGTCCAATGCATATCGTGATTCTTCTCCTAGTTCGCTTGTGTAACGTTCTCCCCTCTATCACAATCTTCAGTGTCAATCGCCAATAAAACTGCTGCTTTCCGTCCACTTTCCTTCTGCATTTTTCCCAGCAACCCTCCCTCCTACTCCATCGTGCTGACTATTGCCTCTTTGTCTGTTTTCCTTACTATCCAGTTGGTCTTTTCTTCATCCTTCGGCTCTCTAGCTCCTCAAAAGCCTCCAACATCTATATTTAATCTTACGTCAACGACCATGTCTCTCTGACGTTACAAAACCACATTACATATCAAATAATCTTTTCTTAACGTCCTTGCTCAACGTGCCTGCCATCAATTTCCTCCTCCTTACGAAAGCTTATGTGCCTTACCCAATTATTTTTCTTTAGTCATCTTCGTCCGGTGCTCTTTCGAGATGTTTAAACTGTCCCACCAGCTGTGGTGTATGCCCTCCAGTTTTCACGTTTGCCGTAGTCTACCTCTTTCTCGAAAACTTCGTCATCTTTGTATTTTTTACTTCAACCAGGTAACACACGCTCGCCGTATTAATCGGCATTTGCGCTTGTCCTGGTTGTCCCAATTTTCGATTCCGTACAATTAAGGCCATTTCCCCGAGGACCTTTGGCGGGGTGTATTTCGTTTTTGCGGTTGCTCTTCGTTGGAGCCTCCAACAATTGCATTTAAAAGTCCTTAAACAGATATTTGGCCTCAAGAACGACCTTTTCCTATTCGATTTTCTTGCATGCATTGAATCTCAACAATTATTCAAGACGAGAATCATCACAAACATTGGAACATAGGAAATGTTCCCTACCCCTCTCCCCCCGACCCTATTTTAGTCTGATGTTCACTTTTAAAATTAATTAACCCAAATTTTCCAATATTCCAAAGAGTAATTTTCGGATGATTAAACTTTCTATATGCTGCCCTTCAATGAGCATTTATTTTGTGCACTTCAGTGATGTTTATCAATTATGATAATTTCCTTATTGGTGGGTGGGATTCGATCCCGCGACCCTTTGAATGGCAGACGAATGCGTCAATCCCGCCTCCTGAGAGGCCGATCTATCCGTATAATTTGTGATCAACGTCACGGAAAATTGGAAGATTTTCGTCTCGGAAAGCCCGGTGGAGTTATCGCGGAAATATTTTCGTTCATCGTTGGCAGGCGTTATGATTTTTTAGTCAGTTGGAGGTCATAAGTTCCCTGCCGTCTTACGGAGCAGGGGTGTGTGGGACGGTTGGGGGTGGGTGACCACCAGGAGGGTGGGATCGCCCCCTGGCAAGAAAGGGGAATGGGCAACGGACGGATGCATCGGGGGAGGGCCTCGGCCGTCCCCCTTATAGCCACGCCCCTCCCACTTTCCCTCTCCCCCCCTGGCGGCGCTAAAATTAGCGCCCCGGTGCTATTTTTTGGCCCAGACTGACTCTACCACTCCCCCTCCCTCCCCCCCACCCCCCCGTCTCTATCCACTCTCTCTCTCTCCCCTCCCTCCCTCTCTCTCGCTCGCTCACTCACTCACTCACTCGCTCACTCACTTTTCCTCATCTCGACATCCGCCTCTCTTCTTCACTCCCCCCACATCCTCCCTTCCCCTTTATTTACCCACCTCCCCATTCCAAGCACACACGCACACTACGCGTCTTGCAACCAACGCCCCTCTCCCGCGAGATATGGAGAGGTAGAGGCAGTCACTCCTACCGCTTCCAACCCCTTTACCCTGTCCATCCCCTTTCCCCCTCCTCCTACCTTCTACACGCGCCCCCCCAGTACGAGAGAGTGACCCTATCCACTTCCCCCATCCTTCCTCCTCTTTTGTCACCTTGGCTCTAGCATGTGCTCGTTTGCGTCTCTCTGCTAACTCCTTCATCCTCTCTCATAATATCCCTCCGCCCCCCCCCCCAATAGCCCTCACATCGAAGGCGCACTTTTTGACAATCCTGTTGCCCGAAGTTTGTGATCGTATGCCCCATGCTCTCTATGAAATGCTCCTTGTTTGGTCGATTTGAGGCTGCTTCCCCCGTCTCCCAAGACCGAAATTAGACCCAATTGGGGGCGTTCTGCTTGTTGATATATACATATATATATGCGTGCCAAACAATGCGCAAACAACGGTCTCCATAGTGATTGGAAAGGTAAACAGTTTTGAACAGCACGCACGTACGTGCATGCAAGTACTCGAGCCGTGTCATTCGTGGGTCGACCGCTTCCTTGTCCGCGCGCGGAAAGATGGGCTTGGCGCGAATGACCCGACAACAGTGGTTGCCGATGGACTGCAGTCCGTCCTTCTCCTATAGCCCCGGAGGTGGACGGTGGCGTAGTGTCAGCTTTTGTAAAACTATCGTCTGAGTTAGCGGCGCATTTCGGAGCGTGTGCGCGAAAAATTTGATCAGCACATGATGCACACACGCTATCGCGTCACATTTTTATGCATTCCAATCATGAGTGATAACACAGGCCAACAGTGGTTTTGGTGCCGGAGCTTTTAATGTTGATTTAAAGAACAATTGGGGTGCTGAATTCAATTATGGCACTAGTTTTTTCCTATCAGCTATAGTTTTCAAGATATAGATATGTTGTTACCTACGTAAAAAAATCTTCTACATGATGACATGGGAATATTATATTAATAACACAGGCCAACAGTGGTTTTGGTGCCGGAGCTTTTAATGCTGATTTAAAGAACAATTGGGGTGCTGAATCCAATTATGACACTAGTTTTTTCCTATCAGCTATAGTTTTCAAGATATAGATATGTTGTTACTTACATAAAAAAATCTTCTACATGATGACATGGGAATATTATATTAATAACACAGGCCAACAGTGGTTTTGGTGCCGGAGCTTTTAATGCTGATTTAAAGAACAATTGGGGTGCTGAATCCAATTATGACACTAGTTGTTTCCTATCAGCTATAGTTTTCAAAATATAGATATGTTGTTACTTACGTAAAAAAATCTTTTACATGATGATATGGGAATATTATATTAATAATAAAACCCACTAAATATGAAGACTTGATTTATTTCTAGGGCTGTTAACTCACCCACAAACACAACAGAATTTTACAATACAATTGAACACAAATACTAAAATTTTTTACTGTAATAAAACAAATTGAAAAGAAAAATATACATAAAAACATCACTCAACACATCGGAAACTTCTTTTGCGCGATTTTCTTGAGTGCACTTTCTTCAAACAGTCTCGTTTTAAGCACCAGCAGTAATCTGCCATCATATGGTTATCCCATCTTCCTTGGTAGCGAGCTTCCATTGTTTTTATATCCTGGTGAACTCTTTCACCTTGTTCTTCACTTGTGTCTCCTAAATTTCCAAGAAAATTGTCTAAGTGGCTGTGTAGGTAGTGAACTTTTGTGCTCATATTACATCCAAGTGATTTGAAGTTACTGAGCATAATGTTTACCAGCTCAATATAATTTTCACTTTTGTGATTTCCTAGAAAATTTTTTATGACCTCAACAAATGACATCCAACTAATTTTTTCAATCTCATTCATTGACTCGACAAAAGCAGGATCCTTTGTAAGTTGTCTGATTTGTGGCCCCTCCAAAATACCAGCTTTAAGCTTTTCAATACTTATATGGGGCATCTTTAGTCTTAAGTAGCCGAAGCATGGTCCATCCTTGTCAAGAGCCTTTACAAATTGCTTCATTAGGCCTTGTTTAATATGTAGAGGCAGTAAGATGATTTTCTCTCTTAGGCAACTCCTTCTTAATCCAGTGGTTTTGTCTATCCCTGCTATCCCAGAGGCACAAGAAACAAGGATATTTTGTGTAGCCACTTTGCTGCCCTAGAAGAAGGTTCACCATTTTTAAATCTACTCAAATCACCCAGCGATGTTCCTGGTATTTTATCTTCTGTAAGACCAATGCTATTGTATCGTATTCTTCTTTCATTTTAGTTGAATGAGCGATTGGTATTGCACCAAAGCTGTTACCATTGTGAAGAAGTACACATTTTAAACTACGCTTGGAGCTATCAATAAACAAACGCCAATCACTAGCATCATATTGTGATATTAGTCCCATTTTTTCCAAAAGACCCTTAACGTCTAAACAAAATGTAAGATTGTCTTTTTGAGTAAAGAAGGGTAGCATATCCTTTTCCCTTGTGCAATAAAAACTTATTTTTGTACCGGGTTGCAGTAAATTCTTTTCATGCAGTCTTGATGCTAGTAGTTCGGATGCTTCCTTCAATAAGTTCAGTTCTCTAGCAAGATCGCTTAGTTCATCTTGATTAAATAGTTGAGGAATTGTTGATACCCCCTCGTAGTCACTGCCACTATCGTCAATAGAATGAGAAATGTTTTCAAATAACTCAAATTCTTCCTTAGATATGTCTGGTAACGTCTGAAATATTGGGATCGGTATTTCTTCTGAATGGGGTACCGGGTGTCTAGCTGAAGGCAAATCTGTATATGTCCACTTGTGGCGATTTTTTCGATTAATTCCCAAAACATTTACTATGCAAAAATAACAGTCGTCAATATGGTTCACAGGTTCTCTCCACACCATTGGCACACCAAATTTTAGACTTTTCCTTTGTCCTGTTGTCCATTGCTGCAGATGTTCAGTACATGTTTTACACACAAAATGCAGTGCCCATGTTTTATCTTGGTCACCAAACTTAACACCAAAATAGCCCAAGTATGCACGTTTCACAAAGTCTGTAATATTTTTCCTATTTTCTTTTCCCATATATTCCCATGTATACTTATAGATTTATTTAACTTTGAAAATTATTTTCCGGAATATATCAAATATTAAAACAACTAATCATAAGATGTGCCATATCTAAAAAAGTAGAGCTGCTAAATAAAAACGGATTTCATATTTGCATTCAGCTCTACAAATATAGTTAAAATCAACACAAAGATTCCCGGCACCAAAAAAAAAATTTTTTTTGTAGGCCTGTGTAATCGTTTGGTTTGGAAGAGGATTGAGTCTACTGTAGCCCTTAGTGTCGTCATTCAGCATCCCCTTAGCACGGCTCACAGAGCATCAGGCAACATGCACTAAATTGTTTTTTAACCACATAGTGCTCAATTCCATGATGCTACGAGGCGTGTTCATAAAGTAAGGCCCGTTTGGTCACAGGAAAAAATATACTCATATGAAACACATTTTATTGGCTCTTTTAGTTAGCTACAAACCTACTTCACTTATCTACATAATCGCCGTTCACTTCTAAGCATTTTTCGTACCGCTGCACCAGCTTCTTTAACCCCTCTGCATAGAAACTCGCCGCCTGAGGGTTGAACCAATCGACAACGCCATTCTTGAGTTCCTCTTCGGTTTCGAAACGTTGTCCACTGAACCACTGTTTCAAGTGCAAGAAGAGGAAGTAGTCGCTGGGTGTAATGTCAGGACTGTACAGTAGGTGGTTTAAAGAGTTCCCAACGACCCAAAAACTCTCGTCCACTGGACATTCTTTGCTCTTTGTGGTGGTCAGTGAGCATTTTCGGTACCCACCTTGCACGCAATGTGTGGTATCCGAGGTTTTCCGTAACAATATTGTAGACAGTAGTGCGTCCAAGTTGAGGAAATTGTTCAGTCAGGCCATTAATTGTCAATCGACGATTACATCGCAGTTTTTGTTCCACTTGCGAAACAATTTCATCGGTCAGAATACTGGGCCTACCACTTCGCTCTTCGTCGTGGACATTTGTTCGTCCATTTTTAAAATCACAGCACCATTGTCTAACCTTTCCTTCACTCATAACTGTAGGTTTATAAACTAGGCATAATTCCCGATGAATTTCAGCAGCCAACAATCCTTTTGCAAACAAGAATCGTATGACAGAACGCACTTCACAGCTGGCGGGATCAACGATTGTCGCGGACGTTGTTTGCATGCACGGACAAGCAAACGACTTCTGAAACAAAACAAATGCTGCTATAGCTTCTCAATGAATCAGTAGATGGCACTGCAGGAACAAAACTGTGTTCTGAAGCGCCAATATTTAAATATAAGCAAACGGTACTTACTTTAAGAATACGCCTCGTATATTGAAAATGTTTTTCATGCTTACAATTTTGTTTATCCTATTCTTGTTTGCAAGGAGGAAGAAGTCGATAGGATGTATGATGAGTTAGAGGATATCATTGCGAGTGTTCCTGCAGGGAAACATTTGATAGTGATAGGGGATTGGAATGCGACAGTAGGCGAAGGAAGAGATGGTGGTGAGGTTTGGGACTATGGGTTAGGCACGAGGAATGAACGTGGGGAGAAAGCAAGTGAATTCTGCAGGAGGCAAGGGTTAGTCATCACCAACACATGGTTTAGAAACCACAAAAGGCGTAGGTATACATGGAAAATGCTAGGTGGCTCAGATAGATTATATTCTGGTAAGACACAGGTTTAGGAACAGTGTGATAAATTCACACAGCTTCCCGGGAGCAGATGTGGACTCAGACCACTATTTAGTTGTTATGAAATGTAACATCTGTTTCAAAAAGGAAAGGCAGGGGTGGTGGGTTAGGAAATGGAATGTAGAAGCATTAAATGGATTAACAAGGAAGGAGTATCCACAGGCTGTAGAAAAAATCATGGATGACGATAAAGAGCTTAGTACTATCGAAGAAAAATGGGAATGTATCAAGAAAGTGATATCGAAAGCCGCAAAAGACACTATAGGAACCCTTGACAGGAAAAGGATGAGGAAACCATGGGTCACGGATGAGATGATTGCAAAGATGGATGAGAGAAGAAGATGGAAGAATGTAAACACAGAGTAAGGCAAAATGAAGTACAAAGAGCTAAACAATAAATTGAGACGGGCCACAAATAAAGCGAAAGAAGCATGGTGGAAAGCTCAATGCGAGGATATGGAAAGTTTACAGAGGAAGGGTGAAATTGGTGTGCTCTACAGCAAGGTTAAGTTATTATCGGGAAGTAAGATGGGAAGATCTGTCCTAACAGTTACAGATAAACAGAGTTAGATAGTAGTTGACACAAAAACGATCCAAGAGAGATGGAAGGAATATATAGAAACACTGTATTGTAAAGAACTTAGGCCAACAAGGTTAGACATAGAAAAGGAACATGAGGTAGAGGAAGATAGCTTAGGTCCAGGCATACTTGACGATGAGAAAGAAAATGCATTAAGGGAGATGAAACTAAATAAGACCATTGGGGTAGACAACATTCCTGTGGAACTATTGAAAGGTTTAGGGAAATGTGGGAGAAAGACTCTATTTGGACTTATTCGTAGTATGTATGAGGAAGGAATCTAGCCAGAAGACTTTGTAAGATTGGTATTAGTTCCTATTCCAAAAAAAGTAAAGGCTATATCATGTGAGGACTACAGAACAATAAGTTTGATATCCCATGCTGCTAAAGTTGTTCTCAGGATCATCAACAAAAGGATAGAGAGTAAGGCAAATGATTACTTAGGGGGTAATCAGTTTGGGTTTAGGAAGGGAAGAGGTACGCGTGATGCCATTGCAGTAATGAGATCACTAATTGAAAGGAATATAGAATACAATCGGGACGTATTTGCCTTTTTTGTAGATTTCGAAAAAGCGTTTGATAGAGTGCATTGGGAAAAACTGATGAGTATATTGAAGAAATAGGAATAGATTGGAGGGACAGGAGACTAATCCGCAACCTGTATATGTCTCGGACTGCTCGGGTGCGAGTGGGGAATGGAGAGTCCGGATGGGCAGTGTTAGGAAGAGGTGTAAGGCAGGGTTGCCATTATCACTAGTGCTGTTCAATGTATATGTGGAGGATATGATTAAGGAGGCTTGGGAAGAGCTGGAGGTGGGAGTGAAAGTCGGAGGGGAGTTTGTAAAAGCAGTTAGGTTTGCTAATGACCAGGCTTTGGTTTGTCATTCAGTCAAGGGGTGCAAGCATTGCTGAGTGAATTGGAAATTCAGTGCCATAGATATGGGATGAGAATTATAATTAATAAAACAAAGGTAATGCGATTTTTCAGAAAGAAAAAGGCTAAGCTAAATATTAAAATAGGCGGGGAAAAAATAGAGCAGGTAGAACAATTCACGCATTTCGGAAGTGTTTTGGACCAACGCAGTCAAAGTAGTAGGTACGTAAGGAGAAGAATTGTGCTAGGCAAAGAGGCTTTCACAAGGAGGAGGGAGCTGATGAGGGGGACATTGTGTAGGGATGTTAAGAAAAGACTCGTAAAAACTTTGATATGGAGCTATGTACGGCACGGAGACGTGGTCATTGAAGCAGAAGGATATATGTAGACTGGAGGCTTTTAAAATGTGGGTATGGAGAAGAATGGAGAAGGTGGAATGGACTGAAAGAAAAACAAATGAGGAAGTACTAGATATGGTGGGTGAGGAAAGGGGCTTGTTGAGAGAAATCCTATGGAGGCAGGAAAAATGGATGAAAGGAGTATTGAGCAGATAGGCATAGACTGGAGGCTTTTGAAATGGGGGCGTGGAGAAGGTGAAGAAGGTGAAATGGACCAAAAGAAAAACAAGTGAAGAAGGGCTAGGTGCTGTGGGGAAGGAGAAATCCTAAGGAAGAAGGTAAAATGGATGAAGGGCATATTGATTGGCATTGGGATGTTGAAGACTGTAATAGAGGGGAGAATGTTAGACAAACGAGGAATGGACAGGAACAGTATAGGGATGTTGGATGGGATGAAGGAAGTACACAGAGATGAAGAGGGACCTGATGTAGAGTAGGTTGCTCGATTGTTTTTCATTTGGAGTCGTAAGTTAATTATGTGATAGTTGTGTCCATTCAAAAATCTGCCTTCACCAGTAGATTACCTTATAAATAAAAATCTTGTTCATCATTTGATTTTGTGCAAGAATATATGATTTTACGGCGACTTAGTGTTGGTTTTCTGTTATGGAGAAGGTTCTGGGCGTCAAGTCTTGTTTGATTCCTCTGAATAACCTCATATAAAGATCCAAGCATATGATTTTCAGGATACTAGAATTTCTAAATAAATCACAGGAGTTAGAATTTGCCCTCTCCCAAACTCTGTTGTTGTGAATTTCACAAGCTGTGTTGAGCTTAAGTCTTGAGTGAGTTCTGTACCCTCCCCTTTTCAAGTTTTCAAAGTTTTCAAAGATCTCTCGAGGGTTTGACCAGTTCATTTGTCATCTGCAGTATCTCAGGAAGATCTACTATCCACCAAATCATACAGCTTTCGTGAATCTTGAGTCTTTGTACCCTGCCTTGCACGAACTAGAATTTCTCAATCTTATTGAAAAGCATATTGGATCACAGTGAAACATAGCGCTTAATGGGTGTGAAATCTGGTCTTTGAGGTAATAGCCTGAGAATCAAGTGGACGCTTTTGAAATGTGGGTGTGGTCAAGAATGGAGAAAATATGTCGGGCAGAAAGGAAGGCAAATTCTGAGGTTTTAAATATAGTGGGTAAGGAGAGGAAGTTACTGTTTATGAAATCTGAACAAGGAAGAGGAAGTGGGTGAAGGAAATATTGAAATGCATGATGGTATGTTGAAAAGGGTGTGATGGAAGGGTGAACTTTGGGAAAGTAGGGTAGGGGAAGGAAAAGAGGAGGCTTTTTAGACAGCATGAAAGCTGACAGAAGTTGAAAAAAGTCATATTAAGAACGAGGGAAGTTCTCACGTTTCATAAAAATAATTAGTTGCTAGGGATTATCCAAAACTTAACTTTTAAATAGGACGAACACTGTAGTCGAATGACTGCAAAGCACCATAGACTTGGATAATCAAACTGGGGATCAATTTTTATGAATGAGGAGGGAGTTTATAATTGATATTTGGAAGTGCTACCTTGAAAATAAGAGGTAACATTTTCTCTACCTTCCCAAATTCTGGCACCATTCCAAACTGGATGGAATTTCACAAAATTGCTGGGTGCTCAAAATGTCTGCATTGGTATTAAATGAGATCGAACACATATATCTTGGATCAAGAATTACAGACATTGTAAAATATGCCAAGGAGATGAACTTCAGTTATCTTTGCATAGTGCCTTTTGCATGACAGATTTGAAAATATTTGGCTAATTTTAAAAATATAGTTTTAGTAAGTAATAAATGCCCTCTCCACCAATATGTATGCAATAACTGGGATTAGTATTTCTTGTAAAATGCCTGCTTCAGCATTTCATATTTTAATATCTTTTAAGGGATGCCTACATTTTAGCTGTCCCAAAAGAAGTGATTTCCTGGCAACATGAATTCGTTCAGCTTACTGGGATGCAACCATGAATGTTATGTATTGAGAGTGATATCACAGTATCAAATGAAAGGTATTTCCCTTAAGTATTGAATATTGTTTCGAATACCCGTGGTGCACCCTGGGCATCAAGGATTATATGTCTACCCATTGGCAAATGTTAAAAATTTGAAAAAGAAGAGTAATTTCCTCGTGGTCAGTACTTTGACGAATGAAACATCCATTTGAATGTTCCCAGGTTAGACTTTGTTGCTGATCCTCATTTTATAGAAGGTCTATAAGTTTCTCTCCTTCTACAATTTATAAGTGAAATACGTGTATTTATTTCATTGTGCTTCACCAAATTATTATAAATGCTGTAGCAATAAGGTTCTTTCATGTTATTCACATGTAATAATGAAACATTAAACCCATGTTAATAAAATTAATTTCTTTTTATTTTTCAGTTTCCTTGATAAGGTGCATGTCATAAAGCGGCCAGATTATACACCCACAGAACAGGTAAGATAAACATGCTAAACTGTTATTACGGTATACTTTTTCCACTTCATGCAGGACTCTTGAGTGCCATCATTTTACTTATTATAATGTAAATATTGAAAATATTTAAATAGTGTGAAGTTTAACTTAGTTTAATATGTGCTTCTGTTGATCTTATCTTCATGTGAGATAACATGCACATCAGTTAAATTTGCTTTATGTGTTGGTCCAGCTTGAGAATTTGTTAGCCTTTTCTAAAATGTAAAACTACTGAAAAAATGTAATATGTATAAAACCTCCTCCTTTGTTTTTTCACTCTCCTATCCTCATGGTGCATGGTACTCATTATGATAATTTGCACCAAGGGAGTGAAATTAACTGTATATGCTCCTGTTTTTCTACGCACGTATTATTCAAATATTATAACTGTTCTGAAATGTTGATTCAAATTATGAGTGTGATATTTCTCTTTCCAAGCGTGCTCATCGTGTAAAATACATTTGTGTTTACATTAGTTCTGAGCACCAAGATGAGTTTTAGGTTAATTTGGAAGGTTTATTTAAGAGGGCATAATTGTGTGCTTGTTTTTCAAATCCAACATTTTATAAAGGTTTATTAACGTCTTCCTTATTTTTATGCATGAATCTCTTTTCATGAAGTAATTGTGTTTTTAAGTCAATTGATGTAGGGCATAATAACATTACATAAACCCAAACCGTGAAATAGCTATTTCATCAAATTGAGATTTAAAAATAGGACTTAAATAGATAAACTTACAATCTTGAAAGTTACACGCTTCTTGGAAGCTTTATTGGAACAATTATTTGTGTAATCCATTTATCTACTTTTCCAATGGAATTTAAATGTTTTACAGTTTTAAACAATGACATAAATCACTTTTATTGGGGGCAAGAGTAATGTTTTTTCAATGGAAGTACAGGGACTTTTAATCAGCGTTAAGAAATGTAATTATGTTCATGGACGTTTTCCTGATTCTAGTTTTAACCATCAACCACTTTCCTGAATTGACAAACTTCTGAAAATCAGAATGGTGACTCCCGAGTAGTATTGGTATCATTAAACATTATTTTGTGCAATTTCTATATTTAATTACTCTTTTAGAAATTCCATTAGTGTGGAGTGCAGTGTTATGTTTCCCTACTAAAAGGCAAACTCCATTATACCAGTCTTTGCTGACATAATTGGGTTTGTTGGGCTTAACTTCAACAATTCAAGAAAAGAAATCAAAGGGGTAATGTGGGTAGTAGGATATAGGCCCTTAATTACTGAAATTCAGAATTTCTTCATTGAAAAAAATTTAATGTATATTTGTGTTCAAATTCATTTTTACATAATTTAAATTCATTGAAAGAGATGACAGTTCTATCGTTCCTGTTCTGTGTAGTTTTTGGTAACTTTCTAAATAAATTGTCCTATGGTAAATTCAACAGAACTCTGAGAACTCCGCCTGTTTGCCAACTGTAGAATCTGCTAGACTCAGAATAAAATAAAGCATTTATGAATTTAAAATAAAGAAGAGAAATGGGGTGGGCAAACACCAAAATATTATAAAATTTTGAAATAGCCAATTAAGTCAAATTAACAAGTGCTGCATGGATACACCTGAATATAGCTTAAGATCTTGAGAAGTGATCCAAGTATTAGAGTGAAGACAAATTAATTTGAAGTAAGTTTTTAGTTTGCACTGTCAAATTGTATGTGCTTCCCTTTTTCAGTTACAGCTATGATTTGAATGAATTTGCCTTTTGGAACTAAGTTTGAAGTAAATTTCTTAGCAGTAGTACTCTTCAAAGCCCTGTAAATTTATTTCAAATAAAATCTGTGGAGTGCCTTGCAGTGAAGTCCTAGGATAGAGGATAAGGCATAATATAATAATGAATAAATGGATTACTTCAATAGCAAAACAATCTGTACTATGTTTTCTAGTATTTAAGTGATAATTTTTGTTTTAGTCAATTGTGTTGACATTGTTATTCAATTTTTAAACCATTGGTACATCTGTCCACATAAAAAATAATCTACTTTTGAATCTATTTTCTCTTTCTAACTCAAACAGCGTAGGTGCTTATTTTTAGTGGTATTTTATATGGTAGATATATTACTTATAGGAGTATAACATTGAAACCATTTGTTTTCATTCATCCCTCACCCATAATGTAAACCATGTCACCAATGCCTGAAAATAATTCCCATAACATAAGATGGAAAATTATTTTGACATACAGCTAGGGACAGGAAAAATCTTCAAATATATTTATATAAAAAATATATACATATATATTTATTTCACATTAATCCGAAAATAGCACTTAGTTGTTTCAGCTGCAATTCATTTATAGTATGTTTTTAGTTCTCCCCATTTGTATATAATGTAGGTGTGGAAACATTGTGAGTCGCATGCAGTACCAAATTGATGAAGGTTTATGTCCAGACCAGTGGCTCTAGATCCAGAATTATTGGTTTTCATTGCTACTTTATTTTTTTTAATATTTAGTTTCAATTATCATTGTTATAATTTTCAGTTTGGTAGACCTAGTGGTTATTTATACCATGAGTGCATCATATAAACAAACTGTTAAGGAACTGATGCCTCATGAATTGAAATGCTAAATTGTTGAGAACTTTTTAGTTTAATTTTTGAGAGCAAAATTTTCAATAATGAGAGCATTTAAACAGGTTCGAGTCTCAATTTGCATGTTTTCTCACTTTGATTGTGTTTCTGTAAAATGTCTTCATTTGAAGTGTTGTACTGCTGCAGAGATTTGTGAGGCATAAAAAGTTTTTGCAAACATGTATAACCTCACTGCCAATGGTCCTAGTTATCAATGGACAAAGATTTTGAAAATATTTAATGGAATAGAAATTCGGTCGTAAGTTCAAGTGGAGAAGGTGAGTAAATCAGGGAAAATGATAAGAGGAATATTGGGATGTTGAAAGGTGTAAAAAAGGGAGAATATTAGTCAAGCTGGATCAAGAAACGGCATTAATCGGCACTGTTGATGTATGGAAGTTAATAATTATACTGAGTTGAAGATGAAAGTAGTGTAGAACACATTTTACCTAACAAATGAGTCATAGAGGCAATATTAGTTTTCAGGAAATGTCTGACATGGTAGATTACGTGCAAAAGCATAAAAGGAAAGAGGTAACATTTTCTTTAATGTGAAGCATTAAAACATGAACTTCAGTAACCATATAATAAAATAAACTGCAGCTTAATTTCTTCGTTTTGGAATTGCTTTGTATTCACTCATTTTATATTCTCTCTGTTAATGGCATGCATCACCATAAGCCACTCGAGGTAATCTCACTCGTTTAAATGATTGAGGATATATTTGAAATTTCATTTTTATTTTTTAAGGTTTCATAGTGTTTTGAATTATTTGATGTATGAAATACTGTAATATTTTAAAACCTTCTAATTGCAGTTATCATTTATTGCAGGATATACTACGGTGTCGTGTCTTAACATCAGGTATATTCGAAACAAGGTTTCAGGTGGATAAAGTTAATTTCCAGTAAGTACAACAGTTCTTTTCATGCATTACCCATTTATTTGCCCATGCTTTGAAAAATAGTATATATAATTTACTCAGATGATGGATGAGTTGCAGAAGTTGATTTTTCATCTGAATGTATAAAAATGGATAGCATAACAATCAAATGCATATCACAATTATTTGTTTTTGATGTTATTCTATAACCCATATGATCTGCAATCTTGTGTATGTCTCTTCCTCGAGTAACCTTTACAAATCTCAAAATATGGAGTCATTATTGTAGTAGTAACTGTATTGCGTATTTTTTTCAATTTATCTTGTATACTTCTGGCAAGGCCTCATAAGTTTACTGGGATAATTAATTTTTTCCGGTTATCAACCTCCTTATTGCAAGTCCTTTACCTACATTCACCTTTAAGTCAATTTACGGGTATAGTTTGCTCATTTGGAACCTTCAAACAGCACAACATTCAATCCAAAACTGATCGTATATCATGTGGTCGAGGATATTTTTTACGGTGTTGGGTGAAGCTGTTCCACAATGGCAGCACTCTTGCAGTTCTCAAGTAAGAACTCTGTTGCACATTTATATCTCATATATGTTCCGGGTGGGAGAATAAAGCCTGCCCAATCCTTCCAAAACTGAAAATCCCTAATTGAGCCCTCACTTCACTTCACCCCTTTCACTTTCATCTCAGAATCTTATATAAGTTGTAACTGAGCAACCGAGTACTTGAAAATAACATAAAATACACTTATTACTATCAGAACATTATGTAAAACTTCCAGTGTCTTTCTTGTCATTATGGCTTAGGGTCCCTTACATTTAAGATTGTTCTTAAATGGCTTTTCAATTCTGGGTGAAGTATCTGCCCATGAGGAATCATGCATGCATTTCTGCATCTATATTTCAGTCACCTACTTGAATCTTTTCAAGGGCTTCTTTTTGCCTAAGGCCTTGAGGACAATGTACAGGTTGCGCATAGAAACATTGATGGCAATGCAAGTTCTTTAAGTACATTTAAATTAATCTGTAAGTCAGTGTACATCTGTTTGCTCAGCTAGAGCTTTCTAATGGCACAAAGCCTGGTCCAAAACTCATTCCATCTATGTTTCATAGATTATGTTGTCTAACTGCCCCAATTGATGACCTAAGAGGACTTCACCCATAAAATGTGGCAGGAAAGCACCTAGATATTTTGAGGCTTTTAAGATGACTAGTAACTTTGTGAAACATATTAGCTTTTCCACAATTAGTAAACTATTTTAATTTTAAAAATGATATTTAGAAGTGTTATGTAGAGAAATAAGTTCAAGCCAGTCCCTGCTTTAAGGGGAAGCATTATTTTACTTGCATCAAAACTAACCAAAATTAATACACTTACTTTTCTGTGTACGTGCCAGAGATCACATCAAGTGTGCCCAGAAACTTTATTGACCGTCATTCCTCCTCTTGTGTGCCTGACTTGCACCAAAACAAGGGTTACTACTGAAAAATATGCTCTGGGTAAAAATATTGCAGCAATGCCGAAAAATAACATTCAACATACCCACACCAATCGAAGAGTTACACTGAAGAATCCTGTATGGTCATTGTGTATATGTAATTTCTCTTGCAGTATGTTTGACGTGGGAGGGCAGCGAGATGAGCGTCGCAAGTGGATCCAGTGCTTCAACGATGTGACTGCCATCATTTTTGTGACGGCGTGCAGCAGCTACAACATGGTGCTACGGGAAGACCCCACGCAGAATCGTCTGCGGGAGTCCCTCGACCTCTTCAAGAGCATCTGGAATAACAGGTGAGATGGGGGGGCTTTTATCTTTTGGTTCATTCAATCAAAGAGGAACCTTCACTTTTTTTCCTGCCATAAGTTTCTTGTAAAATCTGAATTATATGATTGCTCTTACATTCTACAACCATAATTCATTCCTCTGAGTGTCTTATTATTAATACAATTCCTCATTGAATGAAGGGATTGGAGTAAACAAAAAAATGCCGAGACCGTGAACTTGACAAGTTTACGGTCTCGGCATTTTTTTGTTTACATTGATTCACGACCGTAGCTACGTTCCTTGTATATTTAAAAGGGATTAGAGGTTGAAAAATGCTAAAATAAAAACTATATTGATAAAATCAAGTCTGAATTTTCTGTGTTTGAATTGAATTTTTCCCGGCCCCAAGTCTCTAAATATCACAAGAGATAATTGGCATTAGATTGCACTTTTGCAATTATGTCTTTTGGGAAACCAAAACTTCGGCACTCATAAGTCACATAATAAGTCATTAAGGCACTTACTGAGGGTTGCTTGTGATGAAGGATATTGGAGAGTTCATGTGACTTTTCAAATATTTTGACATCAATAAAATATTTTTTAATATTGGCAGAAGTTCTAACAGCTAAACATTATGGGCCAATCAGTTTCAGTACAGGAAAGTTATGTCACTTACCTGGTGGTTGATGAATTTATAGTCATGAAAGACCTTCAACTCTTAAAAAAGATAATGCATGCCAATGGTGAAAAAATTTTCAGCTGGTAATTAAGATTTGAATCATCAAATGAGGGATGGATATTTAGTCAATTTGCGATACCATTGTTTTCTGTGATTTGTTATAAAGTTTTAACCATCTGACCATGCTTTCTAGCTTCGTGTGCTTAGCATAGTAAATCATTAATGTGAGTTAATTTGTGTCTACATATATAAATGGCTGTGTAAGAGAAATATAATTTTTGTAGCCTGCATGATTCATGTAAATTTAATTCATGTTTCTCAAATAATAATATATTAATATAACTTTATTTGGGATAAATGCAACTGTTAATTATGCCAGGTTGAGAGTAGTCATTTATTTGTTGCCATGAAACGAAGCTTGTGTCACTTGTATTCTTAGTACTCATATTGCTTTTTATAAAAATGTTTTGAATAAGTGAATCATAAAAATGGAAAAAGTATGGAGCTAGCTTTATTATTATTTAAAAACTACTACTTAGTATTCATACTTATTATTTTTATGCAATCCGATTAATTGATTTTGACTGTAATAAATCACTAGAAATGTTCTCTCTTTCTTTAGATGGCTCCGGACAATATCTGTCATCCTTTTCCTGAACAAGCAAGACTTGCTTGCAGAAAAGATTAAGGCAGGAAAGTCAAGGTTGGAAGAGTACTTTGCAGAATTCAGTCGTTACCAAACACCAATGGATGCCACAACCGAGCCAGGGGAGGACCCAGAGGTCATCCGCGCCAAATATTTCATCCGTGATGAATTCCTTGTGAGTATACTTTTGCTGGGTTGTCCTACTAATGGTTTTGAATCTCATCAGAAAAGTTTTTATTGAGTGGCTTGATTTTTTTTTGTGACTGGTAATCCCTTACATGAGAGTAATTATTATTCCTTCGTGACCAGAAATTTTACATAAATTGAGTGCACTGTGAGCAGTTATGATTTGTTTGAAGGAGATGTTGGTTTAATTTATCATCAAATCAAATGGTTTTTGTTTATTTGGTGAGTTAGCATTCAACTTTGGACACAAGTCCAAATCATTTGTCCCACAGTCTCTGGTTTGCCAAGAGGTTTCTTGGTAATTAAGAGGTGTTTTGTGGCCTGCCATATCATAATTATGTTTTTTATACACATGGAAATCTAAATTTTCTGTAGAGAAAAGAGAAGAGAGATCCTGTAATAATTCTGAATGTGGGACAAAACGTGACAAAGACATATCTTCATGTCAAGCTCTACTCTTTGCTCCTCCTTCCCACTTCTACCCTAACATCTACTCTGCCTTTCATGTTTTATTTAATTACTCCTATTAATAATTCATTCTCTTCATCTCCTTTGCCTGGAAGCCCTAAGGGCCATCTTTCATTCAGAGCCCTCTTTCTCTTGGGCACAAATGATATTACAATTCTTTTGAAATTGCTTCTCACTATGAAACTTTCAAATATCATTGTGTGTGTGTTTGTAATGTAGAGAAGCAAGAATTCTCAACTCTTTATTGACATTAATGGAATTGTTAAGTGCAAACTGAAAGGATTTGGAAATGGTTTTTTAGGACACAAGATTACTGTATGCCCTTGGATGAGGAATACAAGGATATCTTAGATGCTGCTGTCAATTTCTAATCTGTTACTTTTTATTTATGAAAGTGGCAGTGTGTTTTACCATTACTTGCCTTCTGAGGTGCTCATTGCTAATCAAGAGAAACTTAGATGCCTATAATATGCTCTATGCTATACTTACAATACACCCTATACTATTCCGTTTCAGGGTTAGCAAAGTTGAAAAAGCCTTATTTCTAAATATTTCCTGAAACTTGCTCCCCTTTTACTTGATTCTTCCTCAATATGCTGCTTCTTTGCTTTTGCTTCTTTTGACTCTGTTGCATTCTCATCATGTTTCATACATGATCCATTCCAGTCACTGAGACATCTAGGATTCCTTGCCTCAAGAGTTTCTTCAACCATATTCACCTGTGACCCCTTTCTTTATTTACCACTTCCTTGGAAAACATTCACGCTTATTGTCTATGTTTGGTCATTCAACTCTTGTCTATTCTCTCTGCACATGACCAAATGAGTTTGGCAGAGTTCTTTCATACTTGTCCTTGTATGGTTCATCACACTATACATCAATGCACTTTTTGTCATAACCCACTAATTCTCCTCACCCTTTCTCCCACAGAATATAACTGCCACATATAGTCAATAGGATGGTAGGAGGCATCTCTTTTAGTTATCATACGTCACATTTAGTCATCTCTTATATTCATCTTGGCATACCCAAGTTTCACCTTCATGCAGTATTGTGGGGAGGAATAGATTGTTATGAACTCCTATTTATACAGAGGTACATTTACATTTCCATCTTATTACAACTGCTTTATCGTTGCACTTACACACATTTAGCTATGAGGGTGAAATGCATTCCTATTATGTGCCATTTTGGACCAGTCACTCTGTTTAAGTACCATTCATCTCACACTTGGTCTAATATTTCTCATACATCCCTTTCATAGCTCCGTATTGCTCATTCACTCCAATTTCTCTTAAAACCATTCGCTGCTTTACTTTGTTAATCATTTTCTGCCCCAAATTAATGGATGTCTGATCTGTCGTTTTTCTGTCATCATTGCATGTCTCAAGGTACTCTGTGAAAAGCAAAAACGTGATCCATATATAGCATAAAATGATGCTGTACTTTGCAGATTTTGTTTGATGTTACCTTCTGTACTTTGTCAGTCAGCACTTTGAACAGTTTTTTGTTAACATAAAGACAGTCATTGCACTTTAATTGTTTTTTCCATGTCATTCCTCTTTCCTTGATGCTAAGGTAATCTGTCAGTTGTATAGCTCAACTTGTGTGTGCAAACTTAAATTAGATAATTAGTACCGAGAACTAATAAGTTTCTTGTTTCTGTGCTTCAAAATTTTGCTAAAAATGAGGGATGTTCAATAAAGATTCATCATATATTTTTATGTGAAATCTCACCACCTTATGGAGATGATTATATGATTTTCATTGTATTTTGAAATAGGTGTCATTCATAAGTGTAATATTTTATATTACAAATTAATGTACATAATATAAAATATTACATGTATAAATGACATCTGGTAAAAAAAACAATGAAAAATGCCTCATAATCTCCATAGAACAGTAAGAGTTCATGTGAAAGATATGATAATTCTTTATTGTACACCATTGTACATAGATTCAGGGGGTTTGAGGAAGTCCAATAGGTAGTGTGTTGGACTACTGGCCCAAAGACCTGGGTATGATTCCTGGGAAACCATAGGTGGATCAGAGAATAAGGAACTGGCCCCCTCATCCCTAATAATCCTGTGAATGTGCAAATTTCACCCACTGTTGGGCTTAGTATTGGGTGAGCTCTCCCCTCACCTTGCAAATTGGCCTTCAGATTTATTTTTCAAATAAAGTTGTTACAAGGTATGTTAATCAATTTTCAAAATTATCATCAGGCTTGTTTTCTGTTGGTGCAGTAATCTGAACTCCTAGAAATGTGATACCTTTGCTTTTTCATCATTAGTGGCTATTTTAAATCTCGTTAATTAAAATCACAGCTGTTGGCTGACCTTACTTACATATTATTTCATTTTAATATTGCTTTTAAAAGGTCTGAAGTAAATAAAACAGTGAAAATGAAACAACCTGGAAAGACTACAGAAATGATGTTTCATTTGTGATTTGCTGCAGATGCGCATATTATTTGATTATTAGCTCAAAGCATTATGTTAGAAACATTAATTTGAAAAGTGAATCAATATGTGTTGTGCACTTTATATTCATGAGAAATAGTAATATACTCATAATTTCTTTCTTCTTTTACAAACATATATCTTTTTTAAAAATGCCTAAAGACTATTTTGATCAAAAACTGTGATTAAATTCTTAGGTAGGCCAGTATTATGCACTTGCATTGTTAAAATATAACATAAAATACAGCCATTTTGGTGGCATTTAGTTTTTTTTAATACCTATATCAGAAGGGTGAAAAATGTAAACCTTTCATCTTATTTAAGGATCATTCTTCATTATTGACTAGTCAGCCAACCTATCCTTTTATTGAATAGATAATTTAAAGCTAGTTAGATATAGTATGCTGATTGATTGGACTATATTGTAATTAGCTATGTGATGTTTCAATTTTCATAGCCTGCCTTATGCATTATAAGATGAGAGACTAATGTTTAGAATTAAAAAAAATATCTTATACTTGATCTGTGTCTTTTTCCTCATAATCATCTGCTTCACCACGGTGGTGACATGTGGCATGAAGTACCTTGTGCGAGGAAGATTTATTTGAAAAATTGAAATTAGTTCACTGAAAACCCTCATCAAATTATTGAACATCATCAAATTAAAGTACTTATTTTGACTCCTTAAGTCATGCAAAAATATCTCCCCTGTTATTTTATTGTTTCAGTCATGTATTTTATATGATGTATTTATTTCTCTTTGACTGCACTTTCCAGACATGATCTCATCACGAAAAACATACACCTTTTCATGGAGTTCTAACCTTGTATTATAATGTAAAATTGCAATTAAAATATGCACAGTCTTGATTATGGGTGTATTTATTTATAAATATACTCTGCATCAAAATGAAATTGAATAAAAAATCAAATTAAGATGCTCACTCTAAATTGATTAATCAGATGTTTTTAATGTAGACCATACAAGTATGAATGTAAAATATTCATTTTAAAGGTGAATGTAAAAGGAACTTAAGGTTAATAGATAATGTTGCCATGTGTAGTTCTTACACTTAAAAAAAGTAAAAATGCAATAACAAACATATATTAACAGTATTAATGGGCCACTGTACTGAAAGAAACCAGCAACAAAAAATAATATGAGCGAAGACATAATACAAGTACTGTGCACTTATATATTCTGTGGAAGTCATAATCAGACCATTGTTATAAGCAATTAACTGAATTTCATCACACTGCTTTGCATCTTTAAGATTCCCTGTTATCTTTTCAATATGTGTATTCATTCATAGGTTAATATCAATGCAAAGCCAAATAACTACTACAAAGCAGTCTGTCATTGAAATGATAGTTTTGTGTGATATTCAGCTCCATTAACCTGAGAGAACAATATTGATATTTGTACAAAACATGTCACACAGTTTTTAAACAAATAAGTGGACATCTTTCCAGAATAATTAAAAGTTTTAAATACCCATAGTTCAAATTTTCCCTCATGAGAATAGCATACAAACATGGTCTCATATTAGGAAGTCTGTAAGTTTTCATCCCCTTTCCTTTTAAATTTTCTCCATTAAGTGACAGATAATATAAAATAAAGTATTGCTATATTATGAGAATGTGGAGAAAACGTGGTAAAAATATTAAGGGATTACTGAACACTTTTGTATTAAAAATGATCCTTAACATTAAAATTATTATTTTGGTGGTTAGTTTGTAGCTATCAAAAACTTGCCTTAACTTTAAACTGAAAAAAACAGCAACCCAAAACTATATTGAAATGAATGTGCCTTTTTTACACTTTCAATTAAGGTCCTCTTCATTAAAAAGCATTTGGACTTCCAAACTGATGAGGAAGGCTCACACTTTTTAAAGAAAGGAAAATACAATGTTGATCAGATAAAAGTTAATTTTTTTAAATCTTGAGTAAAATTTTAAGAAACTGCGGGAGATGCCGCAACAGTAACTTTTAACGGAGTCATCCGCTATGTGTGCATTATAATGCAACAATTTCAGAGAGTAAAAATCATTCACCTTGACCGGGATTCGAACCCGGATCCCTCGATATCTGGCCGAGTGCTTTAACCAATTAAGCTACCGAGACGTCCTCTTACACTCTGAAATTTAGGGGGCTTTAAAGGAACAAGATGTTGTGACGAGGCATCTCCCGCAGTTTCTTGAAATTTGTCTAAGGGTATGAACAGCCTAAGTGTTTGAAATTGGCTTCAACCTCGTGGACTGTGGTGCCTCACGCACGACTACAAATGCCTGTGACATTGTATGTACGGTATTTTGTCACAACATCTTGTTCCTTTAAAGCCCCCAAAATTTCAGAGTGTAAGAGGACGTCTTGGTAGCTTTATTGGTTAGAGCACTCGGCTGGATATCGAGGGATCTGGGTTCGAATCCCGGTCAAGGCGAATGATTTTTACTCTCTGAAATTGTTGCATTATAAATCTTGAGTATTATTTCCATATTTAAACTAATTTTTAATTGAAGAAATTACCATTAACCTTGAGTCCCCATGTTAAACATATTCTTTTTAAGGAAGACTTTTAGGAACACTAAAGTAGAAAGGTCAGTCATCAATATTTCAAATAGATTTGAAGTTTTAATGATTGTCCTTGGGAGATACTTCTGTAAAATTTTCAGAATATCTAGGGTGAATCAACTTAAAGAACCAAGTCACCTTTTAAAAATATTTGGTTAATTAGCATCATCTTTTTAACCAATTTTTCCCAAATTTACTTTATTTTTCATTTAATTTTTGTGTGTATTGCATATTCAATTACTATTCTTAAAAGGGAACTGCTGCATTCAGGCATAAATTAAAAAGATAATTACAACATAATATGCTGTACTCGGTTGACACATATCTCAACGATATTCCCTACCTGTAAGCTCTTAGTTTATAGCAATGGTCATGGTCCTATTCTTGTTCATGATCAATGATTTTCTGAATTGATATTTCATGTGCATATTACAGCCAATGTTCATGGGTTTGTGCCAAATATTATGTAACTGTGAGCACAATTTCTTTTTTTTTTGTATCTTAATTGAGCCTGTGTCTTTGCTCCTTTTTGACGTGCCTTATATCATGTAGATACATCACCCACCTGGTATGCTTGTATTGTGATCTCTGGGAAAATAAAAAGTAATAATAATAATAATAATAAATGGCACATTACACTAGGGCCAAAATGCCACATGGCCACTGCAAGGTAGTCATCTCAATGGCTTCTCAGTTTCAGATTGAAATGGCTGAAATTTCATCAGCAAAATCAACTGAAGATCCAATAGGTATTATTTGGTATCATCAAAGACAATTTTTTCTAAATATAACTACGTATTTTAAATCTCCACAGCGCATCAGTACCGCGAGTGGTGATGGTAAACACTACTGCTATCCCCATTTCACGTGTGCTGTCGACACAGAGAACATACGCAGAGTGTTCAACGACTGCCGGGACATCATCCAAAGAATGCACTTGCGCCAGTACGAGCTGTTGTGATGCAACCCCCACCACTGCCCGTGTGGCCGGGGAGCTGAGGAGCAGAGAAGGGGAAGGAGAAGGCGGCGGGTGCCATGCCGCCGTCGAGGAGAACTGCCGTCATGCCGCGGTCAACATGCCGCCGGCCGGAGGGGGAAGGGAGGGAAAGAGGAAGGGGGAGGGCGGCAGCTTCGTGGTTGTCGTGTGCTGTGGTGTACCACATCCCTCGTCACCTACCGTCGCTCCGTGCCGGAGGCACCCAACCCTGCCCCCCCTCACCGCTGCCTCATCCCACCTTCCCCTCTGCACATGACTCGGGGATCGCAAGAAATGTTTTCTTTTGTGAGAGAGTGAAAGGAGGGCAAGAGAGTGGGTGTGTTTTCAATTTGATGATGAGCGAGTGCTTCTCCGTACAATCTTTTTATTTATCTGCCTGATATCTGACTGACGGCAAGGAGGAATGGGGGAAGGAGGCGGTGGGGGGATGGAGAAGGGAGGGAAGGAGTACGTTGACTCTTCTGCGGGATGGGGGAGAGAGGAGAAGGGTGTGATGATTCTGGGGAGGGAGGCACAATTGCGTGTGTGTACGTGTGTCGTCAGGAGGTGTTTCTCTTTTAAGTACACATGTATTTAAAAAGGAAGGGGGTGAGGCAGGTGTTTGAAGATCCCTAGATGAAATTGTTGTGCCCATCACTCCCAATATGTGCTCTTCTGAATATATGAATATATACATACACACACTCACACCCAAAAAATATATATGTGTATATATTAATATATATGTATGTGTGTATGTGTATACACACAAACACACACACACACATATATATATATACACATACATATGCATATATATATATATATATATATATATATATATATATATATATATATATATATATATATATACATATGTATATATATATATACATATGTATATATATATATATATGTGTGTGTGTGTGTATGCATATGTATATGTGTGTATATATATATACATATATATATATATATATATATACATATATATATATATATATATATATACATATGCACACACATATATGTATATATATATATATATATATATATATTGAAAAAAAGGAATTTAAAAGAGTGTTGTTGGGAGGTCTGATGTATAATGGAGTCACAGCTGGTATTAAGCTGCTGCTGTGGAAATGGTGGTGGTGGTGAGTTACCCAGTCATCAAAAGTGTTTATTAGGCATTTGTGCTGCTTTCAGAGAAGTCTCAGTTTGCGAAGGGGTGTGGGAGTCATGCCTCCTGCTTCGTCCCTCCCCTTCTCGCTATTTCCCCCACTCTCTTCGAGTCCTACGCACAAACCTCTGAAAACAGAAAAAGCCTCCTTCCCTGCCCTTGTTTGAATTGCATGCCTTTCCCCCCTGCCTCTCACCCTCCCTCTCCCCGCCCAACTCCTCCTTTCACTGAATACCGGCTCCTCGATCTTCCCTCCAGTTCCTCATCAAGGGTGTGTTTGCTGCAGAAATTAGCTCCGGGGTCTTTTTAAGTGTGCATTGTAATTTTGTCTCTTGTAACTCTTTCTCGAATATTTCTATCTGTCGCCCCACCAGATGAGTAAGTCAGTCTTGGATTTCTTCTTTTCCAGCACCCTCCCTCCCCCCACTCCGTGTGTATGTGGCATTCTTGCATTTAAAACGGGCTTTGTTTCTCGGGCAAGCCTCAGGATGATCTTTTTAGTGGCAAGTTCAAGATTTTAAGGGGTTTAAAAAAAAACAAAAGAAAAAATTTCCTTGGGGTGTTGTAGGTCAGTATGTGATCTCAGTGGATGTTGTTTCACTCCTCCCTCAAATTTCGTTTCCAAGCGTGGTTCTTGATACGCTATTGGTCTTCAAATTTCCATTCTGCTGGCCTCTCTTGTCTTTTTCTCCCAAATCACACGAGTTTTTCGTCTGAAGAATCTCATTTTCTCTTTGCTGAATTGTCTCTAGATTATGTTTTGAAATTCTAATTTTCATGCCATCTCTATTTATTTTTTCAAAGACACATATTGTTGTCCCGAAGGAGTTGCCATCCCTTAAAAATCTTGTCTTTTCATTTTAGGTTCATGTGTCTTATGTTTTGAACTTGAGGTTGTATTTTTGTGGCCTGAATGATGGGAATCTTTTTGATGATCTCGGGACCAGGGCAAATGAGTCCTGATGGAGCCCTCTTGTGTATTGGGAAGGGATCGTCCATGTTTGGACATGCGCCTTTACGCTGACAAGGCTCAAAGGTTAACCAAAATCGTATTCGCACAGTTTTCCACTTGTCTCCTCTTGTCTGAATCATGTATCATTTCTTACTTCATTTTTCAAGGCTTAAAGATTTTTAAATGATGTTGGATCAAAGTACGTTATTAGAGTCCTTCAAGCTTTGGATGAATTTTGATCCAGATATATTTTCTTACCTATTGCCAATTTTTAAATCTTATACGACTATTTTGTTTTGATGGATCTGAGAGTTGTGTAAGTCATGATTTTGATCTTGGTATTCCCATTGTTCGTTCAGGAACTATGATGGCGGCCAGCATTTGTGATAATTCCTGATGGCCGTCGCCCCCCCCCTTTTGAAATCCTGTCGAGGGATGACCGCAAGTGTGTGTGTGTGTGCGTGAGAGAGAGAGAAGGTGGGGTGTGCGCGTGGTGGTGTTTGAGTGGTCCCCCTCCCCAACCCACCTGACCTGTGCAAGCCAAACCCCGACCCCTCCCTCTCTCCCTCCCCTCGGGACCTCTGACACACACGACGCGCCGATATGTACCCCTTCTCCTCTCCCCTCCCCCCCATCCTCCAGGGTTATTGCACGCGCAAGGGGTGGATCAAAACTCATCCAACCATTTCATGTGTCGTTAAGGCCCACGTGTGTGATTTCAGGGGCCTGTTAGCTTGTTTGTGGTTTAGGCTCTAGCTTGACTTCCCCATCTGGGATCAAAGCATTTTCAATCCCATGTACGTAAAGCTGTACGGCTGGCCCTTTTTGGTATATTAATGGTCATGGGTGAGAGGAGGGTACACTCCACATGCTGGGAATGGGTAGTCCTTGCATCTGCACAAAAGTCAAAGAAAAAAAATGAGAAAAAAAAGAAATAAAAGAATCTCTCTTGTCGAGCAAGATGTGCATCTAGGATGGGGTAAGATGACCGTTTCTTTGGACATCCCAGACACTTTTACTTCACTGAGGGACTGGTCCACTGAGAGTTTCTTTCTTAGCAACTCCCCGGCACTGCTCCAGATTTCTACAAATGTATATTTAAGAAATGAGTTTCTCAGAGTTTGAGCTATTTGCAGCTTTAATTAAAACACTTAGGTATTGATCTGGTGTGAACTTTCCATTTACACTTTTTTCTATTTTGAAGTGATGGTGTGTGTTTGTTAGGAAGTGGAAGAAACTTGGCCTTGCTAGTCCTTTTTCTTTATTTATTTGTATGTCAATTGCAGCTATCACATTTCTGCTTAGTCTCGTTTAAAAAAAAGTGCTTTCAAAGAAATTTGAATCTCTGTTGTTGGTAGTAGTTGTTGACACGAGCCATGTCAGAAGTGGTGGCTCTCTGTTGCAAGGAAGCCCACAGGTGGAGCACAAACTACAAAACAGGACACTTGTGGTTTGGGTTGGATTAAATAGAAAGTGTAACAACATTGTGCTGTTCTTTTGCTTGGTTTCTTGCTTTTAAATGAAGTATTTTTTTATATAATAGTAGTCTTGGTGTTGCTAAAATTTAGCTGGTCGAGGGCCGTATGAGTGTTTGTTATGTCATTTTTTTAACGTGGATAGAGTATGAATCAAAAAAAATAGATGAGAAAATGATAAATGTTTGTTGGCTCTTGAAAATGATGCTGCTGTTGCTTCTCTTCACTTATTTTTATGTATACCTAAAGAAATGAGCTGCTGCCAAAATTATTTTGGAGAAACCTGTTTTTATTTGTTTGTTAATTTTATTAAATATTATAACATGCCCTTTTAAAAAAAGTCACCCACCACCAGTGAATAGAAACAATACCAATGATGCATGATGGAAATGAGTGTGTGTACATTTGGTGAATGATGAGATTGGAACGTGGTTGGGGAAACGCCACCACTATAATAATGAGTGATGATGTGTGATTGGAAAGCTAATTATGTATTAATTTTTTGTAAGTAGTTTTTAATCCAAAGTGTTTAATGTAAATGAATACCTGAGAATGAAGAAGAGTAATGGAGTGAATGGAGAAAAAGGGTTGGACATCTTATGGTTGCGATTCTTAAAAAAATGCTTTTGTCTTTTGTACAAAATGAGATGTACTGTTGTAGTATTATTGTTCTGAATCTCTGTTGATGCTGCATGTTTGTGTGGATAATGATTGGGAGAAGCATGACTGAAAGTGTGCGTGGTCGTTGGCCAAAGTGATGGGTGAACATAAAGAAGATAAAACCCTTTTGGGGTCGATGTCATTATATATTCAACTTTTTTTTAAACAAAAAAGCTCTAGCCCAGCTCCTTTTGATGTAAACAGTATAAAAAAATTGGGCAACAGTCCTCTGCTGTTTCACCTTGTTTCAGTACCCAACATTTGCATGTTGAGAGAAGACTAGTAGTAAATTACAAAGAAATAGTTAATACTGAAATGTGTTTGGTCTTCACAGATGTCTGGGATGCATCTAAAATTTTTTCATCATAAAATTCAATAGTACTCTATTTCTGGATGATTTATTTCAACCATGCTTAATGATCACTGTACATTGTGTAATTGTGAATAAATTTACAATGTCTGATTTACAAACTATTACATTTTGCTTTCATATGTACCATCCATTATTAAGTATTAGGATGAAAATGAAACTCTGACAAAGTGCATCTTGCATCACCCCTGTGAAATAAGCTAAAAAGAAGTGGGGTTCTTAAAATTATAATAATGTTCAACAAGAGGAAAACATTAAAGAAAGGAGGGAAAAGAAAACTGACAAGGATGTTTGAGGGGAGTCATTTGTTCCACTCAGGACCACCAACTTTTCCATAGTATTTGCCAATGGGTAAGTAAGCTCTGGCTCCAAGTTGAGGAAATTTTTCAGCCAGTCCATTAATTGTCAATTGACGATCACATCGCAGTTTTTGTTCCACTTGCAAAACAATTTCATCAGAATACTGGGCCTGCCACTTCGCTCTTCGTCATGGACATTTGCTCGTCCATTTTTAAAATCATGGCACCATTGTATAACCTCTCCTTCACTCATACCTGTAGGTCCATAAACTAGGCATAACTCTCGATGAATTTCAGCAGCCGACAATCCTCTTGTATACAAGAAACGTATGACAGAAAGCACTTCACAGCTGGTGGGATCAACGATTGTCGCGGACATTGTTGTTTGCATGCGTGGACAAGCAAACAACTTCTGAAACAAATGCTGCTATGGCTTCTCAATGAATCAATCACTGCAGAAGTATAACTGTGTTGTGAAGTGCCAATATTTAAATATATGCAAACAGCCCTTGTTTATGAATATGCCTCGTATATTTGCAAAGGACTTCTTCTTGTGGAAATGTAGCAAGTCTTTGAAAGGCAAATGGAGATGCTTCCTCTTTAACTGCATTTGTGATGAATCTTTAATGCTTAACACATCGTGTGGCATTTTTTTTAAAATATCACTCACATCTAATGCTGCTATAATTTGGACTCGGGTCCAA
The DNA here is from genome assembly GCA_037158775.1 of Hetaerina titia. Lineage (NCBI taxonomy): Eukaryota > Metazoa > Arthropoda > Insecta > Odonata > Calopterygidae > Hetaerina > Hetaerina titia. Next base: position 16,226,361 of record CM073772.1, on the reverse strand, counting down.
GTGTGAGAATACTGTAAGATTTTATTTTTATCTACTACAGGTCTGCTTTATCATATTAACAGCAAAAACATTATACTTTACGATAGCTAATTAGGAATGTGACGGGTTGCAGTAAGGCAAATGGATGATTTCAATTTAAAATTTTGATCAAAAGAGACTAAGGACAAATTTGACAATGTTTATTCTATCATTAGGTTTAAATTGAAAAGTTCTATGAAGCAAATAATTTGTTGGCATTCCATCTTGATGAATGATGAAACAGCTTGTTCTGGATTAAAGTAAATTATGCGTATTAAAACTTAGTCTAACAAAACTTTAGGTTCAAAGGAATTACATACATAATAAATAACACATTTGGGTGCATAAAGTTATGTTATAAATCAAATAATCATATTAACAATATGTGGACAATATAGTCGATATACATGGACAAGTATATTTACTTAACAAAAAAGATCAAAATGTTTTTCTTTTCAATGAGAGTTATCCTTTGGGTGGTTGGTTTGTTAGGAGTTGAAATATCTGGCATAAACTATAATTCCTTATCTTTCATATGTAGTAATAGTAAAATGCCAACCCATATTAAAATAATACTAATATGTGTTTTTTGGGGGAGGAATTTGGTTGGAAGATTTCATTAGATCTTTCTTGGTTTCCATCCCAACAAGGGAAAGGCAACCAAATGTGAGGACTACCGAACAGTAAATTTGATTTCGTATACTTGAGCTGAAGTGGTGCTAAGAATCATCAACAAGAGGATGGGGACCAGGGCAAATGATTACTTAGGGGATGATTATTTGGGGTTCTGTAAGGGGAGATACACCATATGCCATAGCAGTAATGAGGTCACTAAGAAAGAAGAATGTAGAATACAATCAGGATGTATTTGCTTGTTTCACGGATTATGAGGTGTTTGATGGAGCAAGTTGGGTAGAATTAATGAATGTATGCTACAGAAAATAGGAGTGAATGGAAGGAATAGGTGATTTATGCATAACCTGTGCCTATCTCAGACTGCTGAAGTGCATGTGGAGGATGGAGAATCAGGATGGGCAGTGTTAAAAAGAGAGGCATGAAAGTGATGTCCATTATCACACGAGCTTTTCAAAGTATGCATGGAAGAAGTGGTAGAAAAAAAGGCTTGGGAAGACTGGAATAGGATTAAAAATCAGCAGGGAATCCACTAATTTAGTAGTTTGATGAGGCTTTAATTAACTAGTCAGTCAAGGGGTCATAATCATTGATTTGTGGGTGTATTAGAAAATCGGTGTTACAGGTATGGGATGAAGATCAACATAAACAAAACAAAGGTTATCAGGTTTTCAAGTAAGGGTAGGACTTAGTTAAACCTCAAAATAGGACAATAACTGGAGCAGGTGGGAGAGTTAACATATCCCATGTTTTGGACCACAATGGACAGTGTATTAGGAGTGTATGAATAAAAACTTCACTGGGCAAAGAAGCTTTCAAAAGGAGAACATTGATAATAGGTATGATAAGTAAGGATGTGAAGAAATGATCAGTGAATGGGCTTAGATTGAAGGCTTTTGAGAAACGGGTGTGGAGAAGGATGGAAAGGAAAAAAAATTAAAGACTAGGCATGGTGGTGTGGAGGGAGGTTTGTTTAGAGAAGTCCATAGGTAGGAAAGATGGATACAGAGCATTTTGATTAGCAATCGGATGTTATGACTCTGATAGGAGGGAGGAAGTTAGGTAAGCAGGGTTTAGGAGTTTGGATGGAATGGATGGGTTTAAGAAGAATGCTGAATTGAAGGAAAATAATAAGGCTCAGGTTTTTTTGTGGAGAAGCTAAAAAATGTGTGGATGTTCATTCTCTGTTCATTAAAAATCTAATAAGATTGTCCAATAATAAGAATTGCAATATTACTGTTACCTTATCATCAGCTAGAACCTATTCATAAATGAATATAAAATTTGATGATCAAGAATGTTGTTGATGTGTTTCTAATAATTTCAGGCCATATGAATGTGGCTGTAGCACTGATCACTTTTACTTTGAAACTGAAAAAAAATTAAGTGGGTGGGTAGTAATTGACAGTCTGAGCCTCAATTTGGAGAATAGACATGCAACTTTCTATGAGCATCATGCCTCATAAAAAGCAGATGACAAAGGGTTCCTTTTAAACAGGTTTCCTGCTGTAGATTTGTTTCATCAAAGTATTCATTACTGTTCGATGAGATCTCATGGAATTAGGGTGAACATAAACCTGACAATATTCTCTAACTTTCTTAAATTTCAGGCAACTTTGTAAATTTTTTGTTGTGTGAAGTTATTGATTAGTCCAGTTTCACTCATGTATATAAAGTATTCTTCTGTCCCACAGATCTTTGCCTTGAGTCATTGCCGTAACTGTTTGTACATTGGTGGAACATCTCTCTCACTTTCACCAGATGACATGAAATGCATTTGAAACTCATTGTCTCAAAGCAGTAATGACCTTTTTCGGCCCTCCGACGTTTCATCATCTGTCCTTTCTGGGGTGCACTATAATTAGAAATTTAAGCTGCTTCAGTTAGTTTAAAAATGTAATGATATCTTGCAGCCTGCTCATCATTCATTATATTTGAAAATCTACGTAATTTAAATCAGTGTGACTACAACAAATTTCTGCATGAATCTCAAAGCATAAGTATTATACTCAAGTTCCATTGGTGGGAGATGGTAGAAAGTTCATTTTCAATAAAACTAAGTTCATAACCATTTAATTAACTCTTTTAAGTTACATTGATTAATTTTATTTAGCAAAAGTTACATGTAAATGTTGAAATTACTTAGCATTATATTATCTGAAAAAATCTATTAATAATATAAAAATTTATTGAAATGTAATTGTGATAAAATATATGCATTAGAGCGGGTCGCGGTGGTCTAGTGGGTAGAGCGTTGGACTACTGACCGGAGGGTCCCGGGTTCAATTCCCGGGCAAGGCACTTTGGGCACCTGCAGCTCCACCCAAACTAGTTGATTCTTCGAGTACCAGATCTTCCTGGGAAACCATAATCGGCACAGGGAAAGGAACTGGCCCCCTACCCTGATGTGTGAATATTCACACGCCGTCGAGCTTAGTTCATGGGTGAGCTCTACCATCACCTACTAAACCGACCTTCGGGTTGAATACTGTGTTTATGGTTTATATGCATTAGAGTGCTTAAGTAAACACTACTTAAAAAAGTTTTGAAGTGCTTATTCACAGAACATACAATTTAGATTTGAGCAGATGTCACCACAAGTTTGCAATGTAATTCAAAATTATAGATAACCCGTGTGATTCACCTTTGTCAGTTTTGTGATGTGACAAAAATAGTCTTCGGTTTGTTGTGATAGCAAAGGTAATGACGAACAGTGGTCTTCAATTACTAGATGGCATAATAGCTATAATAGCCGTACCTTTAGGACTGCTCATTTGGCCTTCTGGGTTTGAATAAGAGTTCCTTTCAGAGAGGACACGTCTGGAAAGCTTAGCTACTGTTCAGGTATGGTTTTGTTTTGAGAGAGAGGCCCACACATAGTGGAGAGGAATGATGGAAATTGGGATGAGACTGTTGGAATTGGCAATTATTGGCTATAAATTTAATATGCCAGAATTGTCTTTATTTTAATGTAATTTCATTAAATTGCAACTAGTAAATGATCAAAAATACTGGTGGCACATGCAAAAAGGGAAATAACTCTACATTAAATATTCTACTTTTTCATACAATCTGTGCTACCCCCACTCAATTCCTGCAAAGAAATTTTTCACTTTTACCAAATTTCCTGGTTTCTACATCCAACAAAGCACATATCTTTGCCAGAGTTGGCCTTGGGGGCTGTTAGTGTAGAACATTCAACAGGAGCCCCAGGCACTTAGACCTCTTGGTCTGTTGGGGCTACTCATTTGACATGCCTGTCACAAGCAGTCAGCAAATATGAGAACCAATGTAAAAGTCACCCATTCAATCTCAGTCAATGCCGAACATTTCTTACCTTTGGTGATCTAGCAAAAATGGCCAATGTTAATGTGACCAGGCCCTTTTGCCTTACAATTGGACTTACTTCATTATAATATATCCATGAGATAATTTCTTGGTATGGGTGAAAATTAAGGAATAATCAATGGTAATCTAGAGTATTTATTTGTATAACAAAACAGAAATGTACCAAATGGTAAAACTAAAACTACAGTATCTTTTACAAGGTACCTTTTCCATAATTTATTTTACAAAAATACATCTTAAGTTCCTCTCTAAATACAAATGACATATCGACTGAAAAGAACTACTTTTCTTACCATATGTAACACCACAAACATTGAACAACATATTTTTCATTTTGCACAATTATGAGTAAGAAATAACCTGGAAGTTGATGCCATGCAGTTCAAAAGTACTTATTGGAGAACATTAAATGGTGAAAATCAAGAACAAACCATAATATTACAATATCTCATTTTCTCATCAAAGAGCTTCCTCATACACATTATAATTAAGGAAAAAGCAAGTCTCAAGGGACTTCCTGAAATAATCTGGAATATGCAAATGTCCTTTTAAAGAAAAAGGTGCTGATGCTATATTAATGATAGCAACAGTAATTATGCAAGAGGAGAGAAGGTGGGGTCATGGGCGATCTTCTGGATCCTTGCCAGAGAGGAAGCCAAAAATGGCAATATGTTTATAATTTGAGGATGATGTCAAGGATTCAAAATTACAACCTAACGCATCTGCAGCACACATTAATAATAATCATTGCCATGAGTATAATTGCTTCAGGTTCACCACCTAACCAAATCTAATCCAACATTTCATTAGCATACCTGATGCAAGGATGATAAGTATGCCTTCCCAATATCAATAATTAGCCAAAGAAAACAAACCAGTGATGCTAAAGGCAGAAAAAAATACTTGGCTAACACTGCATGGAAAACCAAATGGTGCAACAGGGAAAGGCACTGGTGCCCCCATTTCCTGAACATTTTAATTCCATGAGCCACAAAGCATTTTTCATGGAGAGACATAACCTAAACCAACCTTTGGGTCTACTGTGAATGTACAGATAAACTAAAGCCCTATGGATCAGATGATAATTAATTAGGGGATGGAGAAGTAGAACAGGGACACTAATAGAAACTACCAAAGACTGGTGCAGGATGCAAATGGTGAAGGTCAAAAAGACAGTAATGTGAGACAAGTGAAGCAGAGTAAAAAAAATACCATATGGAGTAATGTACAGGAAGAATTAACTGTATAGAGACACAGAATAGGAAAATGAAATTTTGAGAAATGTAATCATTAAGGAAATATGTTAATAATCTAAGTTTTTAAGATAAACAAAATTTGCACTTTTCCACAGATTTATTTGTAACATACAAAGCATATCAGTTCATCGAACCATTTTCTGGTGAAGATGTTACAAATAAGTCTGTGGAAAAGTGTAAATTTTGTTTTTCTCACAATGATGAAGTTCCACTACATCTTGCCCGAATCTGTTGGGTAATTTAAGTATTTCAAAATTACATCACAATTCAAATTTGCATTTAAAAAACTCTCCATTCCATGCCATTTTAGGTAATCAGATCACCCAATTCATTGCTGACCACAGCTTCATCATTAATTAATAGCTACTCCACCATCAAACTATACTAAATTTCTCATTTTCAGGTACAAACTAATTCTTCTGCTGGTCATTTGTGAAGCCAAATACAGGCATATCACTTGTACACACATACACGCACACATATATCTATTATTGACAGAGTAGTCAATGCACACAATCACTGAATACACAATTCACATAAAATAGACCTCTTGTCACCCTTATTAAGAGGGACCATGGGGCTCTGAATCCTCAGCATCACCATCTCCTGGGGACTCTGCCTTGAAGTCTCTCTCATCGGCAGAATGCCTGCCTGTCTGGTCCCGAGAGCTGACAGGATTCAGTAAATCATCATCATCATTATCTTGCAAAAGAGCTTCCAAGTCCACTTCATTGGTGTTTATTGGTGTTCCTGCCCCTTAACAAAAGAGAACATTATCATGAGAACTGTGATATTTATGTCATCACATCACACTAGTCACAATTTATGAGAAGTTGGCACTGATCCTAACTAATTAATTAAAATATGACCGGTTTCAATGCAACTACATTATCCTCTGGTGATGACACCAGAAGATGATGTAGTTGCATTGAAACCGGTCGTATTAATAAAATTTTATTTTTGTGGAAAATTGCTAATTTTAATTAATCATGTTATTCCACCATATCATGCCTGAAACGTCTCTTTTTACTGATCCTAACCTTATGAGCCATAACACAATTTTTAAAAAACTAAATTTTCAGACGAGAGTCGGTAGCAGTCAAGGTTATATTTCACAATTATATCATGAAATGGATGGCATACAGATGTTGTCACATCAGGACATCGATAGTAAGAGTGAGGTAACAGTATACCTATACCTCTAGTCACCCTTTCTACCTTCCTGAATTCCTCTTGCCTTAAACTCTAATTAATCGTTCATTCTCAAGAGACAGTCCTTACCCTACTGAAGAGCTCCACTTTCATCACATTCCACTTTTTTGGTTATTGAGTTTGGATACCACACCAGCATAAAAGGTTATACATATTTTTAATTTTCAGGGAAGGCATTCACTTCTAAAGGTTTGGAACATCAATAACTTTAAGTAAAAATTTTAAAGATAGATGTAAATTTATTTTTAGAATTTGGCAACTCAATGAAATAAAAATTTAAGTTGAAAATGTTAATTTCAAAGGAATGACACATTCAAGTTTTAATTTGTAAAAATGTTTTATAAAACTAACATCTGAATTTCGCCGCGAATACTTTTTCATGCTTAGGTATTTCTTAAAGCAAATAAGCAAGATAAATTGGTAAATATTGTCCACATTCTTTTTGTTGATCATTGTCACAAACTGATAATTCATAAATACGATAAAACTGTTAACTAATTTATCACTTTTCACACATTTTCACTGCAAGGTTGAAAATGTATTCATTCATTTGCTTATTTATAGAGATAAAATCAAAACTAAAAATTTTTCGCCGAATATTTCATTTACAGGAAACAGTGATATATACAATTGTCAATAGATAAAATGATTTCAGATGGGCGAAGAATGTGACACTTTCCATCTTCGCAAAAAAATGAGAATAGAGGGGATAGAATTTGGACTTTCACATAATAGTAGTATTTTCACATAATACCAGAAGTAACCGTACCAGCGGTGGTTATTACCATTTAACATCAAACAATAACGCAACAACTACAAGATGATATTTGATTACCAGCATGGGTGATGAACAATTCTTTCAAAAAGCCGAGCTCTTTCCCCAGCGCTTCTATTCGTCCCTCCAGGGCTTCATTCTCTGCCTTTAGCGTGCGAACCCTCTCCAAAGTCTCTTGAGTTCGAAGCTTACTTCTAACTCGACTACGTTTTACTGCAAGATTGTTACGGTCACGACGCCGCCGGTAATCTTCACCGGAGGCGCCAGGCCCGCGGCTGCTGCTGGGTCGTTTCCCTTGGCTTCTCCGCCCTCCTCGATCTCCCTCATTATCTCCGTTGCGAGGTGACATACCAGTCTGACATTTGATAAATAAATAGAGAGGTCAGCCACACATTAATAAATTATAGGAAGCTAAACAAAATTTATGACAACTGTCAAAACATTGAAATGAGCAAAAGTACAACTTTGACCCCTGTAATTTAATTGATTAATATATGCTCAGGCTACCAGAATGGACGGACTGCGTTTATGGGTTAGTTCAAGAGTCAGGAAAAAATATATTGGAATGAGGAAACACAACAGCGCATTGCACCATAATAAAGTAATTGTTAAAGAAACATTACACTTACAAGTTGTCATGCCATGCCAGGAAATGACAATATGGTGACATTATATATAAATATATATTATACATAAATAAATATATATATACACATATATATATATGAATGTATGTGTGTGTGCATATATATATATATATTATTATGAGGTTGGCACTAGAAAACAGAAACGCACAAAAGAGAAAAGAAAATCCCAAGTTTTAGAATTTTATATACATATATTAGTAAATGTCTTCTGAAAACGAGGTCATAAATGAAACAAGTTATTAAAATGTAACACAATATGATAAATGGATCTGCTATTTCAAAATCTTAAATGAAGCATTATTAAAGGCCGCTGTATTCGATTTAAGATTGCATCATAACAGACACGAAATTAGGCTAATACAGAAAAACTGTTAATTACGTGGTTTATTAATAAATTTCTATGGTGAAATTGTGAACAAGAAGAGTTTTACTTACATTCATTCACTTCACAATAACTGTTTTGAGAAAATATTGCATAACAGCTGCTTCCACACATTCCAGTCACGACGCCTTCACAGTTCAGATTTACTTCCAAATGTTATTGTCCATGTTCGATAGATTTCCTGAAAGCAATTGATGTTTTCGATCATGATCTCGTGGCCATCGTAGTTTATATCGCAATACTCTAAAAGTCGATGGTGAGCAACGTGCTAATAGCACTAATTTGGGCAAATTTTGTACAGATTTCATCATATATGCTCATTAATATGTAATCAACTTCTATATAAGTTTTCCATCCATTTTCAATTATGATATTTTTCTAAATCACTTTGGTCCATTCGGTTAGTTTAATTGTCGGCCATGTTGGCATAATTCTGGAGGGAATCTCAAACAACGGCTTGGCGTTGAAGATTCTGGAATGGAACTGAATTGTTGATTCGTCTTACATACGAAAAGATTTGGGTGAAGAAGCATAGGTATTAATATATATCGTAGTCATATGACTTCGAGCTAGAGGAAGATCATGAGTGTAAATTGAATGCACCTAAGGAAATATATAAAATACCAACGTTATTTTTAGTTGTACTCTACCGGTTTAGGCTAGGTTTGCAATTGACCCCAGGAGCTACGCCATACTGTACTTATAAGCCCTGATTAATATGACACAAAATTAGCTCAAAATTTTCATTAGATTTTACAATAGTTCGTTCTTTAGCTGTACATAATTTCTTCCATTGAATCCATATACAATGCCAGTAATTTTTCCTCCTTCTAAATCGCATCGCCTGCATTCCATTGCCACTCAGTTTCTCTATTGCATCCACTTGTCCAGCCCAGTTGATGAATTTCCCCCCACATTCTTATCTCTGCCCTAATATGCCTAGCATTTATTTATTTGTTTTGTTTTCCACTCTGCCAATTTTATTTGAACCACTCTTCACCGCAAATATTTCAAAAACCCCCAATCTACACTTGTATCTGAAGAAAACAGCAAAATATAATGTGTTAAGCTTCTGAACCAAAGAGAATTATGTTTCATATCAGGACTTTCACTAATATTTTCTTCATATCTTTAATGAATGTTTCCATAGTCAACATTCTTCCCCTGTATAAGCTTCTTTAATTAATTCAGTCCTTCCTTAAACTCCCTTAATTCTTCACCCATCTTCAACTGAAATGCCTCCTGAATTGGTGAGCTGTTCTACCCATTATTATTTATGTACTTCAATTTTTATATTTATGCCAGCCTTTATTTCTGGGGAATGTCATTGTATTCGTTTCCTTTTGATTGATTTGAAACTGAAGCCTATCATGCTGATTTTATTAATCAATAGGCGATGCAAATGTTTTGGCTATCTGGTCAATTAATACTGTAGATGATGCACTTTGTAGATGTATTTGATTTTTTGAGTTCCACCTACATTCACTCCTCTCTTTCCCATGGCACTACTATTCTTTTCTTCACTTGTTTGTTGAAAGGTTGTGGGTAATATTGGACCATAAAAACCATAAACACAGTAATCAACCCGAAGGTCGGTTTAGTAGGTGATGGAAGAGCTCACCCATGTACCAAGCCCGACGGCGTGTGAATATTCACACATCAGGGTAGGGGGGCCAGTTCCTTTCCCTGTGCCGGTTATGGTTTACCAGGAAGATCTGGTACCCGAAAAATCAACTAGCTTGGGTGGAGCTGCAGGTGCCCAGTGCCTTGCCCGGGAATCGAACCCGGGACCCTCTGGTCAGCAGTCCAACGCTCTACCTGCTAGACCACCACGACCCGCAATATTGGACGATCATGCCTAAAATTTACCCATCTCATTGCTCCATCTGCAACATCCCCTTGTGGAGTCTGAGACATGTACATGTTTTGGATCAGTAATACATTTCTCCAGTCTACTCATATCTTCTGTAAAAATGTTCATTAATTATGATCAATATACTCTGTTGAAGGCTTTGAAGAAACTCTTGGAGCATTGATATGCATCCTAGTTGTAAACTATAACCTATGCCATTAGTAACCACTGTGGTACTAGGGCATCACACCTATCTATTCCCTTTTGAAGCTCGAACTAATTTTCTTTTAAGTACTCATTTACTCTCAGCTAAATTCTTTTGTTGATGATCCTAAGTAATACATTTGTCGTGTGTGCCATCAAACTTAAAGTCATACATTCCTCATAAACCGCTGATTTCTCATTTTTTGGTATGGGACTTAGTTTGTGCTGATCTTGGAAAGTCTTTTGGTCAAATTCTTTCATTATAAATGATAAGAATGTACCCATAAAAACCCTCATATGTTTTCTTAAACCCTTGACTGGTGTTTCCAGATGTTAACTATGGGGATTTATAAAAATATATTTATTTGTCCTGTGATGGCATTTAAATAAATGTAAGTAAAGAATAAAAATATAGGTAAATACAATGCATCAAATAGACAATTTTCCTTTCAGTGTAATACCACAATAATAATATTTTTAATGTCATTTTTTATATTTAAAAATATATAAGACTGAAGGTGGATATGGGGTACAAATATGAGTAATTTTAAAGCTGCTATCATGCTATCATTCTATAATTTTTCCCCAAACTCCTCGTGTGCCTCCAGTAGCATAACTAACCTTCTGAAGACGGTATTCCATGGGTTATGTCTCGTGGAAAGATTTTTTTAGTATATCTTATGGTTTTTCAAAATTCGGAAACGTTATTTCTACCAAGATGGGCTCTAAAATTAGAATAAAGGTTTTTTTATAATTGGGGAGTAAACATGATTCACTTCAAATAATTCCTCATGGAACATGTTTAGTACATTTTACTTTGCAAAGACAGGTATATTTGTATAAGATAAATTTTAATGAAATAAGTTTTAAATCTACCGCGCATTCTGCGTCGTGCCGGAATGGCCAACCAGAAAAGCTCACATGTTATCAAAAAAATTGCTAGACGATATTGTTCAGCTGATATATCTGAGGTTATACACCCTCTTGGCCGAAGACCTACTTCATGAAGTATCACTACTGAGAAGTTTAGTTAATACATTTTATATTACATGTTGACTTTTTGCGGTCCTAATGCTGTTTGTGTCTTCTTCATTTCGATGAAGACAACCAACTAACTTCCCTAACAGCTCTACGATTGTGAAGGACGACGGGCCTATAATGGAGATGCTAATATTGTAATTTTTTAAATTTCATTTTGTAAACCTAAAAATAGAGCCACCATGAGTCAAAATCAACCACATATTCCAAATTACTATTCCCAAGGTGGAATAATAGACAGCTATTTAGATTCAGAAAATCCAAACTTTTCAAGCAATCAAGAAGGACAAGTCGGACTTGTGTCAGGCACCTACGAGTCTGTTCCGGCCGATACTCGGACGGTAGATAAGTTGAGAGAACAGTTCACAGTTTGCACCATCTATTCGGAGGTAGTGATCCTTTTAATTCATATGAATTGTGTGCAAATTGTTTTAGCGCCAGCGATGTAAATTGTTGACAATTTTTGTTTCTTCTTAAGCTTATTCCGCGATTATTTTATCCATATCTACAATGAAATTTACGCACCAAATATTGAAGGATGAAGAAAATCCGCAGCAGCTGGCAGGATTTATGGCTGATTCTAATGTGGCACCGAGTCTCAATCCTACAAATATTCCGTCCGGCTCTCCGCGACCAGGAGGGTCTGCTGGCGAAGCCGAACGTCGCCGAGACGCATGGATACCTGGTCCCAGGACACTAAGAATCCTTCAAGAAGTAGCCGCGGGTGGTGTTTCAGCCCTTCCAGAAGGGGAGGCTTTAACTATGCCTGGTGTGATATTAGATGGTGAATTGGTAAGCATTATATGTTTTAAACTGCAGGAAAGGAGCTACGTTCAGTCTTAAAGTGTGAATTTTGGATGTAGTATTTGAGCGCGTCGTTGAAGGTCAAGGGAAGTCGATAAGGGTACTTTGAGGAGACTGTTGTCCGAAATTTAAAATATTTGCTGAAAGTGTTTCCCTAGTTCATTGGACAGATTCATTTCCTGAAGTTGGAAACGTTTTATGACTATTATTGAATGGAGGAAAATGAAGCTGTTGCCACTGGTCAGCATGAGAGATAGTCTTTGGTATATTAAATACCTTGAAAAAAAAAAGAAATTACACACAGCTCAACAAATAAATATTGTATTCGATGGTTTCTGGCTCAACTTTGTGGAAGTTGTACATAATGTATTTTTCCACTGTTCTATATTTTTGTACTACTAGTTTCAATGCTTGGGTATCATCATCAGGTACAGATTACTCAAGTTGCAGTCTATTTATATACCATTCAACCCGGAACTGATACACCAAATGGACAAAGGAAGGAGGGTGGACAAGTGGGAAGAGCTGGAAGTCAGGAGGAATTTGAAAAAGGGGTCATTTGGTCAACAGTTATTGTTTGAACACCCCCCAATCCTGGAAGCATTCCTTTCCTTCATGGAAAGACATAACTATCCTCCCCCCCTCACTGTGAACCCCATTAATTGCCTTTCTTGATGCTTAACAACCCTCTCCTCCTTCCCACCAATGCCGATCACAACCCCTCTTATTTCCCCCCTCTCATTCCCCTTCACCCTTTGTCACTCTCCCCTTCCCCCACAAGAATGGTATATAAATGGACTGCAACTTGACTTATTTTTACCTGATGATGACGCTTAAGCGTTGAAACTAGCAGTACCAAAATAAAGAACATTGAAAAAATACATTGTGTTCTTCATTTTATTAATTAATTTTTTTAAGAATCGTTGTTTCTTAATATGAGAAATCTTTCAGAGGGGTGGAACTGTGATATGGTGTATTTGTGAATTAAAAGCTACCAGTATTAAACATGCTTTTCAGTTCCTAGGGATATTGATGTCTATTTTTGAGCTTATGTTTGTTTTTGAGGGAGATCCTGTGGGAGAGATGGTTGCTCACTACCTCGGGGAAGGCGAAGCTAGTAAACGAAAAGTCCTTACAGCAAATGATGTGACACAAGATGATCGAGGCCTTTGTGAACTTATTCGGGTGAGTTTGAGTGTGTAGTTAGCCTAGCGCTTACATTTTTTTTGTTTGTTACAAGCTTTACACTCTTGATAGAACGATATTAGATTTTCAAGTTCAAAATTATTACAAATCATAAAAATCATGTGTGATTTTCTCCACTAAAAACTACCGATTCCCAATTGAATATGCAGTACGCATAACTTTCTAATTAAATTTGACTTTGGTGTTGCTGTTTTTACCCACATATGAGGTTTGTCTGGAAAGGATCCAGCCGTGCAATACTTTGAGAAAAATAGCCTACTTAGAACAGTGAGGCCTTAGTCTACTTCGAATCACTTCCCTTGGGACCTCACATTCTTATCCCAGTGTCTCTTCCACTTTTTAAAATGATCGGCAGAGTCCTTTTTTGGAATGATCATCAGCTGCCTGGTCACATTCTTCTTTATCTTGTCATCCAACTGTTGGGAAGATTGCTCTTTTGTTTCAGGGTCATAGCTGTAGACTCATGGCTCATCTCCAGTTATGATCTTTTTTTTGAAGACCTCAGTCATCGTTTAATGCTTGGAGCAAATATACTGCAAATGCAGCATGAAATTCTTGATGTTGACAGGATAAAAGTTAATGCAACGAAGCAGCTAAAGACCATTCCGATAAAAAGGGGACTTAGCTGATTGTTTTGGAAAGTAGAGGAGATGCTTGGAAAAATGTGTAAGGCCCCAAGGGGGGCTCTTTGAAGGGGACTAAGGCCTCATTGTCATTGTTCTAGGTAGGCTATTGTTCTCAAAAGATTACATTGCTGGATCCTTTCCGGACAGATCTCGAGTAAGCACTGAACTGATTATAAGCCATTCCACTTACATTAAAAGTTTGTATAATCTTTTTGATCAATAACATGTGTGTGTAATTAGTGAAATAAAAGTTGCTTTGAGGAATGCAAATACATACTTTTAAGTAGTATGGTTCATTGTTCTATGGAGTTTATGTACCTTAATCCTTAGCATGAAATATCAAGAGTATATGGATATGCATGGATGTATTAACATCAGCTCATCCAGAATCCCTTTCACACTGTGATGGAGGGCATACTATATTTATTTTAATAGAAGCATGTTTTACTTCTGAAAAACCAAAGTTAATAGTTATAAACAGCTCATTTATGGAAATATTTCAAAAAACTAGTTTTTAAAAATTGTCCTATTTTTAAGGTGGAAGAGTGAAATAGAGTGCATTAATTTGGTAATTTCCTTTCAGGCAGGATGTCTCCGAGCTGCTGTGAACCTGACTGGCCGTTTACTTTCTGTTTACGGCCAAGGAAGAGGAAGAGCTGGACATCCTGCTAAGCACACTCCACATTCCTTGCAGGTAGTTCTGGAAAATATTCAGTTAACTTCATGCCTTAATATTGTTTCACCCCAGAATTTTGTAAGATTTATTCAGTTAAGAACTCTTCTAAAAATTAACAGTTATTTGATTAATTGTACACTCATCATGAGCTAACTGTGGCTTATTTCTCATGGTTAGCATTTATCATTAAATTTTATTAGATAAATGTTTTGTACATATGTGTGTATGTATGTATATACTACCTCGATCAAAAAGTTCCCGGAATTTATTCAGAAAATTAAAAATACAAGTTTATTCATCTAAATCTATATTGTCCCCTTCAAAGTAATCCCCATCGACTGCAACACACTTATGCCAGCGCTTGATCCAATCCTCGAAACATTTTTTATATTCGGTTTTCGGTATGTCCATCAGTGCTTCCTGTGATTTTTCCATTACTTCCTCTCGGCTGCTAAAACGCGTTCCCCGTAATGGTTTTTTAACTCGATTGAACAGAAAGAAGTCACAGGGAGCCAAATCAGGTGAATTCAGTGGCTGTTGGATGGTATTTGTTGCATTTTTTGTCAAAAAATTACGAATAATGATAGCACTGTGCGACGGGCGATAAACTCATTAGTCTCATCGGACTCACTTTAACTGTGCGATTGGCACTTTAACGTCTCATAACGCCCAAATAATACTCTTTGTTTACTGTCTGGCCTTCTGGCAAAAATTCATGATGCACTACACCGTTGTAATCCATGAAAACCATCAGCATTGCCTTCTTTTTTGACTGAAAACGACGTGGTTTTTTTGGTCTCGGCTCATTTGGTGAACGCCATTCACTTGCCTGATGTCTGGATTGCGTGTCGTACTCATAAACCCACGTCTCGTCTCCAGTAATGATCCTTTTGATGAATGTGGGATCGGATTCAGCCTCGCAAATCATGTCTTTTGCGACGTCAACACGGTCTCTTTTTTGCATGAAATTGAGGTCTTTTGGCACCAACTTTGCTGCTACACGACGGAAACCCAAATCATTAACCACAATGTCTTGGGCGGATCCATAGGCAATGTTCAAGTCCTCCGCTATTTCTCTGATGGTTAATTTGCGGTTATTGACCAACATTTCTTTTACTTTATCAATTGTTTCACCGACTTTCGATGTCGATGGTCTGCCACTGCGTTCATCATCTTCGATTGACTCACGACCACTTCTGAACCGCTCGTGCCACTGGTAAACGACCGTTTTTTTTAGAGAATCGTTGCCGAAACACTTTTCCAACATTTCCAACATCCGTGCGCCACTAAATCCATTTTTTACGCAAAATTTAATACAAGTTCGTTGTTGCAAATTTAAATCCATTTCTGCAATTGTAAAAAATCGCCAGCACACACAGAGATAGATGTACTCTTGGCTACGTAACTTTTGCAAATGTCAAGTTATGACACTAAGATTTAAAGGGAACATCAACAACAGATGTACCAATTTAACAAAAAAAACAGAACTCAAATCGGAACGATGGGAGCGCCACACGGTGGTTATTGCGGGAACTTTTTGTTCAAGGTAGTATACATGAGTGTGTGCGTGCTTGTGTGATTATACATATATTTTTCACTCCTTTCAGTTGTGGTTCACCCGCCTTGCCCTTCTTGTGCGCTTGCGTACATTTGGCACTGCTGTGGATGAGGCAGCAGCATTTGATCCATGCCTTGACCGCCCTGACCTCTATTTTGCCTTCCGACCAGAGCTGCATGGGGATCGCACTGGCTCAGTAGCTCCCTTTGCTTTGCGCCTCCTTGTTGCTGAACTCCCTGCGTATGTGCCATCCTCAGCTGGCAGTGGAGGTGGCTGTGAAAGGGCATTGGACAACCTCTATGCACTTCTGTCTACTGTTGAGAAGGTATCCTAATTGGCTACTATTTGAAACTGTGTGAGCTGCATGGTGCTTTTGATGTATTATTTTAAGAAAAAGCTAAATGTTCACTTGTTCAGTTCTGATTTAACCAGTGCTCTAAATATTTGTAAATATTTTATCATATTAGGCCAGTGTTTTTGATCCTATGGTCCATATTTCATTGATAAAAGTTGCAATGGAATTGATCAGAAATAAGATGACTATGTTTATCTCTCATCAGTAAGTTTCAAAATACTTTTAAACTATTAAAAATTACCTAGTCATCTTTATCTGGGTAATGGACCTCAAAGTTTAAGAATTACTTGTTATTAACATTAACTCTTGCATAAATATATTTCAGGTTTTACTTAATCTTCGTGGAGGACTACGAGAAGATGGTACTCAAGTTGCTCTCACTGAAGAGGACCGAAGCAAGTCTATTCAGTTGTGGTCTGAAAGGAGAAAGCGTGTGCTGTTTTCAGTTACCAATTGTGCAGTTTATGCCAAGGTTTGTCACTTGCTTTTTCATGTATTTCAGAAAGTAATTACTGCTGAGTAAAAGCTGGTCTCAGGATGTATTGGGATTAAGCTATTACTATGCATAAAAGTGATTCTCTATGTTTCTTTGCCATAAGTTACCCATATGAATTCATTTGACATTGAAAACTATGTCTATTGCTTAAGAAAAACTTTAAAAGTTAAAAATGTTTAAGTTCTATACTTTTTATTTCTGAATTTCAAGAAGATTTCATATCAAGTTCTCCAAAGACACCTCAGGCTATTGGTGGGTGGTCTGTGGCATGAATCTTCCTCAATGGAATGGCATTGCTGCCAGTGACAGTAAATTCAGTGACTAGATGTGACGTGCATTTCCTAATATTGCTGCCTCCATCTCCTTTCCATCTAAACCCTCCCCTCCAATTTTCTCCCCTTGCTTCCCAATCTACGTCTTAACACACCTGAAGCATTCAATGAAGAGAAAGTGGAGAACAGGAACTGAATATTTGTGTGAGTATTTGACTCACAAAATTGCTGATGAATAAGAATATTACAGTGGAACCTCATAAAACGAGCATAATCCAATTGGTGATCTTTATCGTAAAGTGGAACACTCCTTTAGTGAAACAACTTTTGGCATATAAATAAATGTGAAATACTACAATTGTGTTCCATGCAAAAAAAACATAAATTATGTATGAGGTTCATTCAAAGAAAATGATGTATACATGTATGTAACTCCAAGTATATTGAGAAAACAGGACAGTAATTTAAAGAAAGGATAAAAGAACACTAATCATGTGTAAAGTATAAGAACTTAGCATCCGTCTTTGCAAAGCACCTTATTGAGAATGACCACAAAGTGACTTTGTGACTAAAATTCTTCATTTTGAAAATAAAGGTCAAAGACTCGATGCTTTGAAGCAGTTGGAAATTTTGAAATGTTTCCGTTGCAAGGATGAACTTGCCAAAGAAATTTTGTATCCCTCTGTTATGCTCAAGTTGTCTGGAGTGATTTTTTTTCACCAGCAATTCAAATTTTGGTAAAGATACGACTGAGAATGATCATTAAATAAATTTATGGTGCACATCGCCACTGTCTTATTAGGGTGATGCCTCATATGCATGGTACGATGCAAAAGTTTCCTGTGATGTCCCCATCTCATTTAGCCTGCTCTTTTGGACTTAACACTTCTTGACAGCTCGTGGAGTTTCTGAATGGTAAACAAGTAGGGGTTTGATTTTCAAATCGCCCCTCGCATTTGCAAAAAAATAGCAGCGTGAGACATTCTTTCATTGGCTTGTGGCCAGGCAATGCATTCTCTTGTACTGTCATGTCCTCAAATATAGGTTTGCTCTGGCAACTTCTTCCAGAAGACACCTGTCTCATCAGAATTAAACACCATTTTAGGCGGGAAACCCTCAGAATCTACTTGCTTTTTGAGGTAACTGGTAAAATTCTCCGCTGCGTTTGATTTATTGCTTGCTGTTTCAACTTGCCTCACAATGCCAAGGATGACGGTTCTTCTTGTTAACTTCTTGAACCACCAACGGCTCCCCTTAAATACTTGTTTGGCTGTTGATGATCCTAACATTTTATAAATGGAGTCTGTGAAAATCACTTTCCCTTC
Source organism: Hetaerina titia (assembly GCA_037158775.1). Classification (NCBI taxonomy): domain Eukaryota; kingdom Metazoa; phylum Arthropoda; class Insecta; order Odonata; family Calopterygidae; genus Hetaerina; species Hetaerina titia. The sequence continues at coordinate 16,207,678 of CM073772.1, read as the reverse complement.
TCACAAATTATATTCTTGTTAATGGTGTTGCATTGCAATTACTTTTCATTTATGCATATGAGATAGCAGCTTTCAACGTCATTGAGAATACGGAACCATTGTGTAGATACTCTTCTCTCTATTTGAAGCTTCTACCTCCTTAGTCTTGTCCGTGTTCTCGAAGAAAAGTCCAATTGTTGATGTCAACTGATTGTGGATGTGCTTAATAGATCACTCATGCTCACACCTTATTCCCGATGTTCAATGATTTTACTTTTCATTTCTGATTTTATTTTTATTCTCTTATGGGTTTCTTCTTATGGATTTTGCTTCGGGGTCATTTTTAAAACTATGCACAAAGTATTATTAAACTCCCCACAAAAAAATCACTAATGATCACAGTGATGTCACAGATCACAAAAACACAGTGATCATTAGTGTCATCTGTTTAGTACACATGTGAGACGATTTTAGCTGCCACCAGCACACAAATGCAACCTTTTATCTAAAAGATAAAGCAATGGCATTATGAAAATAATTCAAAATGGCACAGGTATTCACAGGTATAGTGGTGGGGGAATAGAGGGGATTGTTAGGATAAATCATAAGAAGGCAGGAAAAATGGATGAAAGGGGTATTGATCGGCAGAGGGTTGTTGAAAAATGTCATATGAGGGGAGAATGTTAGGCAAACGAGGAAAGGGCAGGAATAGGATAGGGATGTTGGATGGGATGTATGGAGGATAGAAGTACACAGAGATGAAGAGAGACCTGATCTAAAGTATGTTGCTGGATTGTGTTTTGTTAGGGGTAACAAAATATTTATTTGGTAGTTGTGTCCATCCAAAACCTACCTTAACTGGTAGATTACCTAATAAAAATCTCCCAAACTGGGGTGAATCACTCTTCCTAGAGGCATTTTTTGGATCCTCTGCTGCTTTCACGAAAGACCAGAATAATGCCTCTACTGATTAAGTGAAGTCTGTTTTGGCAAACCTTATGAGAGAAATTCCTGTCCATGCAGCTCCAAGGGGTACATAGTCTGTCACCTCCCCAACCTAGCACCTCCAAGGATAGAACTATGCCTCCCCTCACTGCAGTCATTTGCCTTTCCCTCCAGTTGCTAGCACTATTTTCCCTCCAGTTGCTAGCATCGCCAAGTGAGAAATAGTGCTATCCATGAATCAGTGCTTCTTGGTAAAAGTCACTTTGGGTGCATAATGTTCTATTCGTATTTTACTCTGTATTAAATATTAGTTTTGTATGGTTTTGGCTGGATGAATGCATTTTTAAAATTTTGTGTAATCAAAGATTGAATATTTGTGCTTGATAGCCTTAATTCACATGTCCATTTATTAAGTAAACAATAAATCAAAACTTGTTTCAGGGGTATGCTAGCTGGAATTAAGTTCTGCATAATACATTAAACTTGAAGTTCCAATCTTAAACCAGTCCCTATCGATGGAAATAGCATAATGAAAAATTAACCAAGGACATAGAGGAGGCATATTGTGAAATGTTTGTTGTATGCTATGCTAACTTGTGATTATAAAAGCAGATGGGACTAAAAATTGGCATTTTCAATTTTCAGGCGTGATATTCCACCATACCACGCCTGAAATGTCTCTTTTTAGCTGATGGGACCTTAGCCTAATTTGATACCAAATTAGCAACAAATTTTATGTCATTCATTTTAATGACAAAATTTTAATTTTTGTTTCTCATTATTAACTGTTATTTTGATGTGCAATTTTGGTTCTTTTGTGTCTTTTTTTTTGTAAATATAGAGTAATTAGTGAAAAAGTTACTCAGAAGCTTTGAGATTTGGATCATAACCAAATGTGACCAAAGTTGCAGTTTGATTTATATACACTTGTTTTAACTGAGCTTTTTGTGTAATGGCAGAAAAGAAGCAACAGAGATTGATTGATATATTTCAGTTTTTGTTTTTCTTCATTTTTCTTGACCTTTTTATTGAGTGAGAGTCAAAAAAAGGTAATAATATTGATTCAAAATGGTAATAATATTGATTCATTCCAGTCCTTGTAATGAGATGATTCACAAATGACAAAATTTGTAACTCTCTGATTTGATACTTGTGCCATGCCATGGCTGACTGTATATCTAGAGAATGTTTGCAGGTTGCAATCACCAGTCCCACTTATGTGCATACACACACTGTACACTTGTTTTGTTCATCACTTGTTCAACTCAAATTTTATGATGTGCAGGACTATGAGCTTGCTGTGAAGACATTGCTGCCACTGGTGGAGGAAGCAGAGAAGGAGCACCAAGGGAATGGCCGAGCGTTGAGGTCTGCTCTGGGACGCCTTCTTCTTCAGCTAGGGGATGTGGCTGGTGCCGAACAAAACTTTTCTTTGGCACGCAGGATTGGTGGTGGTGGGACCAAAGCTGAGGAGGTCCGTGAGTTAATTGACCGGGGTCTTGTGGCAGTTGCACAGAATGCTTTCAGGGAAGCACTAACATATTTTCGGAAGACGTTGCAGCTTGATCCCTCAAATGTTTTGGTAAGTTTTAGGCAATCAATTGCTCATCTGATAGATGCAATATCATGTATTGGTCTGAAGCCAATAAATAGTTAATATTAATTTTACAGAAGTACTTTTTTATTTTTATGGTTAAGAGTGTATTTCTGTAATCAAACAAATAAATGTGTAAGTTTCATAGTGGAAATGAAAGAATGGTAACTTAGTGATTCCACAGAAAATTTATTACGATACGACCTGGGTTTCGACATCCAACGTCATCTTCAGGTCCTGAAGATGACGTTGAACATCGAAACCTGGGTCATATTGTAAAAAATTTTCTGTGGAATCACTAAGTTACCATTATTACATATCCATTATGAATCGATTTCACAAAGTTACGCCAAAAACAATCAATTGTGTAAGTTTCAGTCAGGGCTAAAATTAATATTGTGGTTAACATAGGTTCTCAGAACAAGGTTGGTAGTAATTTTTTTGGTTTTTCACTTCCTATTTTGATTGTAAGAGACCTTTATTTATTGATTCTTACTGCCAGCTAGCCTACCCTTTCTTTTTTCTTGATTATTTTTAATGATTTAAGTGCCTTTAAAGAAATGGCTGAGGCAACATCTACTTTACCTATTGGTTTTATTAATGATCTCTCACATTCTAATGGGAATGGATCCTTAGCACTATGGTTTGGCTTTTAGGTCTTGCCATGTTTAGTCAATTAGTGTTTTATCGCTCATGTGTGTTGGAGATCATACTTGTCAGTACCATTTAGTTTTGTATTTATGGTTTTTTTCAAAATACCTGACATTCACTTTATGTTGAATAATACATTTTTAAGGCTAAAAAAACTCATAAAATTATTTATTCCGGCGTTCTAAAGTGCCACTTATATATACTTTTTATTGTAGTATGCATGTCCACATAAATCATCAATATCCACATAAATATCCTTAATACTGCCTGGTTATTAATTTTTTCAAGTTTTACTTTAATACCTGCAATCTACTGTAGAATGAACTAGTTTCAAATTATTTAATGTGGTATGTTTGGAAAATTGAGTATGTGGTTTTTGAACTCTTTCATATATCATTACTATTGGGAAAGGAAGTGTTCCGAGAAGCATTTTTAAACATATGCCCTTATTTATTCATAGACATCTAGAGGAAGATATACATCTTATGTGTATGGCAATTTTCAATTTTTTCTAAATCCTTAATTTATCACACACAAACTCAATAAAAATGCACGTACTTTATTTGTAAAGTCCTCGGGTTATTATCAAGATAGTGCAAAAATACTTCAAATTGTTCTTGGCATGAACATAATCCTCTAATGTTTTTGTTCTCTTCATGTAGGTTTCAAACAATGTTGCAGTTTGCCTTCTCTATCTGGGACGTCTAAGAGAAGCTTTAGAAGTGGCTGAAGCAGCAATAGAAGCAAATCCATCATTGGCCCTGCATGAGAGCGTTCTACTAAATGTCTGCACATTATATGAGTTACGCAGTGCTTGTCGAGCCCGAAGCAAAGTGGCTATGCTGAGGCTCTTGGCAACACACAAGGGTGATGGGGTGCACCCTGGTTGTCTCAAATTGCATGTTTAATTAGCATTGCATACATTTTTCAAGGTCCCCTTTTCTTTAGATACTATGCTCTAAAGAAATCCTGTGACCTATTTTCATTATTTTTCCAAATAGGTTTTTATCTCTATTGTTTTGAAATGATGCCTGTATATTGTGTTGTATGTTAATTTATTCATAAATTTTGATTCCATGTCACATGTTATGGCTTCTGATGTTACTTGACATGGGAACATTATACTGTGTAAATTGTTTCCAGATACTGCAGAATTAACAAAGTTATATTATTGTCTTCATATCTTCATTGTTAATGTGGAAAGTAACATTGATAGGTTGAATTATTGAGTAGTCATCTTGCACTTTTTCTGACTGTACATCTTATATAATGGTATTTTTTCAGTTAGAATATAGCAAATTTACTGTCAATTATGTATGGAATTCGATTTTTCTATTTTCGTTACTTCCATCCAATGTTAAACATTTTTGTTTTTCGTTATTCACTACTTTGTATAATTGTGAGTCAACTGTATTATAAATATGAGGGTATTCATAATAAATATAAAAAATAGAATTGTTCCAAAGTGCCAAAATTGCAAATTACATAAATTAATGGAAAATCTAAATCTCAGACCTCTTCAAGGAGATGAAAGATGGTTCCTAATATACTTGGCGTTACGATATCCTGTCAACATTGAACGCAAGTTGTTTTTAGCCTAGTATGTCACATTAATCTGATCATTTCTATTGATCTGGGTGTCAGGTGCCTTCGAAAGTATTTAATTATGCAGCAAGATTTGCACAGTTCAATCCTTAGTATTATTTTGCAATACAATACAATTTGTCCAGCGATCAAGTTGTTACAACTGTATACTTGATATAAGACACGTCAGAGTAAGTAACAGAATACATACATTGATACATGATACACATCAGGCATTAACAAGAAATTCGGCAATTGAATATAACATTTTTAATTTTAAGAACCTGAGTAGGTTGACCTTAAATGCAGCCACACTTTTTTGGGACTAAATCTCAGTTGGGAGTTTATTGTGAAGTTGGAGGCCCATAAAATTTGGGCCAGCACCTGCATTTTTTGTACGTACATATAAAACGTGCAGCTGCTCATTCTGCCTAGTAGAATATTTATGGATATCACAATTTTTCACAAACTCAGATAGATTTATTTTTGTATGTACTAATACATGAAAAATATAAATGCATGGTACTGGCAGTATATCCAATTTTTTAAACGGGACGGCAAGGGGCATCATGTTTCGCAAAACACATGAGCCGAATGGCAAATAAGATAAAACGATTATTTGGACAATAGGAAGTTTCGTGAAAATGAAACATATTCTGCTATGTCCGTTCTATTTTGGATTGAACTTTTATTTACATCTTGTTGGGGAGAGGCTCCTCAAAAACTTCATACGTGTAATTATTGGGAGATAATATCTCTTAGCCGGCCCCGGTGGCGGCGGGGTAAACCTTATTTGCCTATCCAAGAGTCGCGGGTTCCATTCCCGCCAGGGTGGGATTTTTCCACATAGGGCTTGGGTGTTTGTATTGTTGTTACTGTTGTATTGTCATTGTTGTCCGATGTAAAGGCCGAAAAGTGTTTTTTTCGGGCCATACAAAAATAAATATCATCCATGCTGTCAGTCTGTAGGGAGGGTATATCGCAGTGATGAGGGACTGTTAATAACAAGCAGAACTATCTCTAGTCGCAAATATTTAGGCTAATAACGGTTATCGTGAAAAATTTTACATTAAGGGTAATATAAAGTGCCCAATGAATCAAAAATTGCCCAAGATGTCAAGTCAGTACTAGGGGTAAGTCGTGCCGTGAAATACCGACCGACGTCATTCAATACAATACTTTTCAATCGGTTCAAAAAATAAAAGCTCACCTTTTCTGAAATTTGTATTTAAATTAATCGCGGAAGTCGATTATTTTATAGTAACTTTGACGTTTTCGACTGGATAGGACTACTCAAATAGGGCTATAAATTGAAAGAGACGAGTTGCACGAGAAATAATTAATAAAAAGGCCCGTTCAAGTTTAAAAAAAGCAAACACAATATACTTGAAACTCACATTTCCCAGTTATATTCTTTATATAATTCGCAGACGAATTACAGGAAAAACAAAATGCGCACGAATGTTGCATTTGTCGAAAGATGCCGCCCTAATTACTGTGTTTGTAATTCAGGCGATATTTATCAAATATGTCGGTGCGTTAGCTCGTGAAATCTTTCTGTGAAGATTTATGCTAAATGTACGCATTTATTTTCCATGCTTCTGCAGCCGTTAATAAAAGGAATGTGAGTGTGAGCTGATTTAACTTGAATTGGATTATGTCACATCTTACTGATTCTCGAAACGGGAGTGTGAAAACTTTTTAAGTGGATTGTTTCATAGTCATTTTAACACTCCACAAATTAACCACTAACAGAAAGTGTTTCCAATGTAAGTAACGCAGATGTAATTGCTGAATTTGTTATTTATTCAAATACCAGTCGCCTATCATAATGGCTGACGATTTCATAATGTATTTTATTCGTTCATACAGTTTTTAATGAAGCTGAGGCCCTTGTTATATTTTTTTCAATCCTCACTTCAAGAATGGAACAGGAGGAAGAGGGGCAAAAAGTGGTTCGCTCCTTGAATTCGGATCACAGGGCCTTTGTCAGATTTAGTAACAACACTGTGAGGAAAGTTGATGTCATATGGATCAACTTCGAGGGAAGTCGTGTCAAGTATCGCACACTTCTCCCGGGGCAATTTTTCGATGCTAACACCTATTTATCTCATCCATGGCTGTTTCGTGATTCGGAAACTCAAGATAAACTAGTTGTGAAAAGTAAAGAGGTGTTTCTACCGTTTCCAGTTTTTACTCGAAATGAGAGGAATGAACCAATAAGACGTTTAGAGAGGACAGTTGTGTGCATTACCATTCCTGTTTACTCTCTAAAGGAGAGGGCCATGCAAGTGATACGCAGATATATTTCTCATCCTGATCAGGTGTGCCAGCTTGAACTTCCCACTGCCTTGAAGAATGAACTAATGTCGATGATGCGTGACCAAAGCGTTCGTCGCTAAGTGTAGGAAGCCTAGATATACACTCCAGACTATATGTGTTGTTAATTAGTAGTAATCACTTAGTGGAGAGCAAATATAAATAGTCCCTATTTATTCCCACTGTTGGATAAAGGATCCTATTATAATGATTGTTATGAGGTTTATAAAATGCATGGGACGTAAGTATTTAAGCCATTCAGAAGCATTTGCCAACCTGTGTAATTGTGCATTTAATATTTGTAAATTGTTTCTACGTGTATATTAATAAAAATGAATATTATTTTCTACTCTTTAATGGTGTGTAACTGTTGTAAACCCTACCATACACCTAGTTTGAACATACGCGCGTCTCCCGTGTGGAAGGGCAAAATTTAGCGCTAGTGGTCGAGCTCGGCCAAATCGATCGCTGAAACCAAAACGAAGGTATTTTCAATATTTGGAATGCGTGAGGCCTACTGTATAGGATAAATTTACGATGAAGAGCCAGCATAAGTGGAGGGACTATCGCGTAAGTGTAAACTTTACCTCGAATATTATAAAATATGCTAAACATTAGTCAAGTTCTCTTCCTAGGTTGATGCTCTACTTTTTAATAGTCGTAAAATGGGACGATAAATGTTGAGGATTCGTACATAGCTTCAGTTTTATAGGGTTGCTGAGTTTAGAAAACAAATGTAGCCTATTTGCATACAGTCTATTAATGACACGTAAAAAATAATTTTAATTGATAAAGACCTGTAATTGTTACAAGTAGAGTATTGTTTATAGTAGCTGTTAATATACTATCGTTTTATTAGCTTTGTAGTTTAGATTATTTGCCATTAGTGTGTATTAGTATTTTTTGAGTCTTCTCAATATTCCTTTTATATATTTTTGTAGGTGGATGCAAGATGATGGTTTTTGACGTTGGATTAATGTTTTTGTCACTTTTCACTTCTAATTACCGCTTCCATTATCGAGTACGGAGCGGTTCAAGTAGTGTTTCTTGACAATTGCTCCTGCTGATAAAGAATAAAATTATTTTCAAATTTTCGCTATCCCAGAGATGGGTAGTGCTTCATCCAAATTCAAAAAATATCTCCAGCATGGAGACGAATTCGCTGCCATGCAGGTAAAGTTACTCTTTTAATGGTCTTAGTATGTATTTGGAATTGTCAGATATATATTTATGATAATATAATAATGCTGGTAGCATAAATATTTTATTTTCTATTATTTAGGTTTAGTGTTTTGAAAAATATTACAATTACTGCCGCATTTATATTTTTAAACCTAAATTTATGGTTAAATTTTTCCCTTGGTTCATTACAAATTGTTCTCAGTGCGCATGCAATTGAACTGTGCCTAGCAGGTTTCTCGCCTCCGAAATATAAGTGTTATTGCTCATTAATTCTTAATGAAGACTTGTATATATATATTTTTTCCCCTGTGATATATGCTCTTATATCAAACATATGCAGTGTTTTAAACACAGTAAAACCAAGAAGTGTATTTTTTATTATAATAATTTTGAAACTATGCAAATAGCCCTTGAGATGCTCGGCTGCTTACATAAATGTTGATCGGCTATCACTATTATTTTTCTCCTTCTCGTTTTTCATATGTTGCCTTTAACAATGTAAACTTAAACTTAAAAAAATGGAATACAAATAATACTATAATTTTATCTCCACAAGGATGTAATTCTGTAGTTTACATTCCATTCCTACATACAAGTATAATTTGTATTCAACATGGAAGAATTATTTTCAACTAATTGAGTAATAATATTCCTTTATCCCCTAGTTTATTGATTTTTTCTTATCATGAAATGCAATTGCTTAAGTAGCAAGTTGATATCAAGGCCTCATAAAATATTGAATGATTACCATTTTCAATGGGAAATTTGAGTGTACTGCTGAACTTAATTCAGAAGTATTAATTCAGAAGTTTAGTAATAATTCATGTGCATTTTATAGAACCCTTGAGTTATAAAATAAGATATGGGTGTCTGGAGTCTTTATATCCCTCAGGAGTATTATAAAATAGTTGTATCATATATGAGTAAAAGCAAACATCTGCTGTTCAGTGCCATTGAGATTGATTTCTTAGGATTGGGGAATATCTCCAGCTATTGGTATCTCAGTTTAATTTAACATATTCTGAAGTATTTGATGTTATGCTGTAATTAATGTTAGCAAAGATGTGTTACAAATTAACTTTTAATCTGGTGCATGCGTGCCCATTCTTATATTCAGTAATGTTAAAACTGTTCTACCATCATGACCAGTCATAGCATTATATGTCATTTTAGTATCCCTATAAAACTAATGCTTTTTTGTTTAAAATAGTCAAAGGACATATGAATCATCAGTACTGGACTATTTGCGTGGACCCAAAGGAAAAAATACACAAAATAGGAAAATAAAGGAGATAAGAAACAATATTACAGATACAAATATCTGAAGAATCACATTTTGAGTTTGTCATCAAAGAACTCATCCAGACTGTAAGAATACCTGATTTGTAACAGTTCACACATGCTTTTATTTTAAAAGTAAAGGGGGAATAATAGATTTGGGAAGTTTATTGTAAATTTGGTGAGGGCTTAGAACAGATTAAGTTTTGACCATTTACATGGATATTCTATCTGCCATGGATCATAAATTTAATGGCAAGTTTTGTCAGGAGAAATGAAGGATTTTGTTTATGAAAACAGAGCAGTGTAGGGTGTGTGTGTGTGTATGTATATCTACACACCCACATTTTTTTATAAGGTAATCTACTGGTTAAGGTAAGTTTTTGGATGAACAAAAATATCAAATAAATATTTTGTGACTCCTTCCAAAACACAATCCAGTAACCTGCTCTACATCAGGTCCCTCTTCATCTTTGTGTTATTCCTTCTTCCCTTAATCCCGTCCAACATCCCTATCCTGTTCCTGCCTGTCCCTTGTTTGCCCAATTCTCCCTTGTATTACAGTCTTCAACATCCTACTGCCACTCAATACGCTCTTCAGTCATTTTTCTTGCCTCCATAGGTTTTCTCCCAACAAACCCCTCTCCTTGCCCACTATACTTTGTACTTCCTCATTTGTTTTCCTTTCGGTCCACTTCATCTTCTCCATTCTTCTCTACTCTCACATGTCAAAAGCCTCCAATTTACATCTATCCTCCTGCTTCAATGACCAAGTTTTTGTGCCGTACTATATAGCTATGTTCCATGTCAAAGTTTTAACAAGTCTTTTCTAAGCATCCTTACTCAACGTCCCTGTCATCAACTCCCTCCTCATTGTGAGCAAGGAGGAGGGAGTTGATGACCTCCCCCTAGTGCAATTCTTCTTCTTACATTCCTACTACTTTGACCATATTGGTTCAAAACACTTCCAAGAAACGTAAACTGTTCCACCTGCTCTAGTTTTTGCCCTATTTTAATGTTTAGCTTAGCCTTTTCCTTTCTAGAAAATCACATTACCTTTGTTTTATTAACACACACACTATATATATATATATATATATATATATATATATAATATATATTCCATGTGAATATATGTGTATATATATATTCACATGGAAATAGAGATAAGGAAATGGGAAAGGAACACACATGAAGGACGAATACAAGAGAGGTGGGGAAGGCGGATTTGAGAAGATCACAAATGTAAAAATATTTTCCTAGACCGGGATTTGAACACTGGATCTCTCCACTTGCCGGGCGGATGCTCTGACCACTTAAGCTGTCGAAAAAATGTACTTTACACTGAAATCTGCGATCTTATAAAGCGCCGAAGTTCTCCGAATCATTAGCCAAGAGATGGCGTTAGGGAGCCGTTACGCCCACCAAAGGAGAAATAGACAAACACAAGAGGAGAATGGACAGTAGGTTAGCAAGCATACAACATCATAAAGGATAGGAACGGTGCGTTTCATGGCGCGCATAGCCAGAAGAAGAGACGAGCCACATTGGCCAAATACACATTCAAACACGAAATAGCCTACCATCTTACTTTGTATTCAACTGTGAACTTAATTTTTTGCATATTTGTTTAACTAAAAACAGTTGGTATTGAGAGTATTTAGGGGCCTCTTTATGATTGTAATTTCATTTGAAAATGATGTGGTTTGTTGCACTAAGAATTGTTTATACTTGGAAACATAGCAGATATAACATGGTATTACCGAAGGCTAAAATGGATATTTACTGTTAACTCTGCAAGGCTAGCCTGTGCAAAATGTTGATTTTGACTTTAAAGTAATCAGAAATATTTTTATGTAAATCTTCATTTAGGCTAAATGAAATTTCTTCTTTTTAACTCTGTTGATGTAGGTCTTACTTACATGAATGCAATATCTTTTCCAGTTATCCCTGTTTTCCACTTTTCATATCTATAGCCTGTTAGATCGTCCACCATCTTTGTTTATTCTTCCCTATATTCCACTACTTATTCCAAAACAGACCTCCATAGACAGCCCTAACAGTACAAGGCTCATCCAATTCCTTTTTTTTATTTATTTTACCATAATTCCTTCCCTCCACAACACATTCAATTCTTTGAAGTGCCACAATCTTCTTCACCTTATCCATCTCTAAATTAATCTACTTACTCTCTTTCTATTAAGAGCCAAAAGGTAAATTTTAAACTCCTATTAAATTGTCTGCCTCTTTAGTAGTTGCTTTACATTTGTCCACTTATCAATGCAGAACATATGTAAAAGGGCTACATTATTGAAAACACCACTTAAGGTTTAACACCATTTAAGGTTTGGGGTATAACAAGTTTAAAATTATCAGTATAAAATATGTCTTAATAAATTAAAGTATCTGCAGCTTCCAAGATAAATTTTTAGACATTAGTTCTCCAACATGATTAAAGCTTTCATGGCCTGTTGATGAAAAAAGAAATATTGTGAGGAATTTGGCATGATATTAGTCCTCTGCTACATACAATATCGTCCCTTCTGTAATTGGTTTCTCAAGGTTTGAAAGTACTCGATTCTGATAAAGAACATTTCGGCAGAAGAGAAATATCAGTTAAGATTGATGCAGAGCCCCCAAAAATGTGCTTCCGTCAACTTCTTAAAATTGCAAACAAATATATGATTGTCCCAGATTTGGACTGAAATGTGAAAGTTGTGAAAAATGATTTACATTCCTCTTAAAATTTCTGCATATGAAGCCCCTTGTGATAAGTATCTTGTACCGCCACATACACTGTGTTTCTTTTCATGAATATCGTGAAAATGTCATAATATTTTTTTTACAAAATGCTTAATTACTCATTCATTGCAGTATTTTAGCCATGCCAAATATTTTTATCAAAACATATCTATTTGACTCTCAAATGCTTTCTGCCCTAAGCTCCTCTCTCTATGGAGTTAATTCTTGTATGGTGATGTAGTCTATTGATTCAGGGAGTTCTGTGATTCTGTTGATTTTATTCGTTAGGAGGTTCTTGGATTTGGTGAATCCTACAAGAAGTGAGATATATTTATGCATCAGTATAAGTTATATTTCTGTTATAATGCCTCAAAAAGATTACATTCACTAGTCCCAAAGTACAAGATGATACAATTTCACAATGGGAAATGTGCAACTCTGCATTCATTCACATTGTTCTGGTATAAGTTAAATTTTCAAATATAAACCGATATCTCTGCAGTGGTAAGGGAAACATCCTCTTTGACGAGATTTTTACATTTTGGTACAGACAGTCAGCAGCATCCATTTTGTACATTCTAAGAGAATTGACTGTGTGCTAGTTAATCATATCTTCAGTTATACCCATTGAGAAATGCCAGAATTACAATCTGTCATAGTTGATAGCTTTGACTGAGCTTGATTGATTTTTGCATGATGGATCTGGCTATGGTGATGAGTCTAACTTATTTTTCATCAGATATTACCCCTGGCCATGGGGAATTTTTGATGTTCGATTTTGTCTTTATTGTTGAAAATTTTTCTCCAGGGTGTTAAAAGCATGTTAAAGACTACTTTCCTAAAATCAATGTTAACAGTGGTCTTTATTTTGGTTCAGGGGAAGATAGATGGATGGTGGAAAATTGTGTCACTTGGCATTATTTCTATGAGAACCATGAGGACCATCTCAAATAATTTTATGGGGGGGTAGCACATACGAGTTTCTGAAGCACCAGGCAAGCCATCTAGCAAACTGATGCATCGTCTAACTTGTGATGGCACATGCCATGATGGTTACTGGGAGATCTGGTTAGTGAGGTGTCTAGTGTAATGGCTTTCTACTCTGAGGGTATGGGTTAGCATCCCAGTGGTGGCAGAATTTTTCAGTTGTATGTACTTGGTGTGCTGTATGGAGAATACTTCAAGTGAAATATTACATCCGTTGGATGGGACGTTGAAGCTTTGAACTCTCTGGTGACTTTCATGAAATTTGGGTTGATGCTGATGCCTTTTTTCTCTCCACTCATTCCCCCCCATGCATTGAACATCTCCTACAACTGCCAAGCCACTTACATCTCTTCCTAATGGCAAAAAGTGACCTCAGCTTGTTATAGTCTCCCATAATAATGACCACTATAACTGTGACTGAATGTCAAATTAAAAAATAAAATTTTCATCCAGTATTCTGATTCATCTAGATTTTTGAAATAGTGCGTTATGGTCTATTTCATTATCGTCGATAAAGGAATTATTTGAAAGTCCAAGTACTAATATAGATGACATTGCAATATTTATTGCCATTTTCTTGTGATTTTAGCCATTGGAGTACCCAAAAACAGTAACTCAGCCACTCTTGTGGGTTCTGCAAATTACTTTACAGCATTTATTATGATTTCTGTAGCAGGCGAAACACATTCTCCCTTCAGCTCTTCTGGCAAGAGGACATGCTTTTCATTGATCCATTGTTGGGCAGGAGAGAAAGGTAGAAGTCTAGCATTAACCTAGAGTCATTGCAGTGCTCCTTTTCCCATCCACTTCTTACCTTATGGAGAGGGGAACCCTAATGAAAATATTCACAGTCTCCAAATACACATGTACATGGGGCTACAACTTAAGGGAATGAAATTGGGGGGAGGGGGGGTTAGAAAGGAGGAGGAGGCATGGGGTCATTTGCCCAAAGTGCCTTGGTGCCAAAATGGTAAAATATTTTCTTATGCACTGAATATTGTAAAAGAACTGAAGAAGAAGGGAGGTGTAACACTCTGTCCATGGATTCATGCAAATGAAATATTCCCTTCACCTGGAGCTATTTCCAATGATGGCAATGCATTTGGTCCACCATATATGCATGTATGTGTTACCCCTGCTGTTCCATGCTCCTGTGACTGCCATTGCCAATTCTAATCCCTTCTCAGTGGCAGCTCAGCCATTGCTGCACATGGTCACAAGAAGTGAAACTGGTTCTCTCTGTCCAAGGGGGATATGATTAGGGCTTCCTAGTAATATAAAAAATACTATAGACCAAAAAGAGTTAGTCCTTCCCCTTAGAATTTTTAGTGCTTAATGTGCAGTACATGAGAAAATGAAATGTTTTATTTGGTAGTGTTTCTATATTCCAATCAATATGCCATAATGTGCTGTACAGAACATTGGCTTCACAAGCATCTTTATTTATTTTGCATTAGTCCAAAAACAGCACTTGGACCTTTACATCAGGCTTTGAACATTGATATGACAATTTGACAATTACAAACACCCAAGCTCTAGGTGGAGACAAAACCACCCAGACGGGAATCGAACCCGCAACCTCTAGATTAGCAGATGAGGATGTTACCCTGCCACCACCTGACTGCCTTATACCAAAAACAAGGTTTCTTTCAAACCTCAATATACTCCAGAAAGTTCTGTAAGAATAGTGGGGCCTATATATTTCTCTCCAAAATTTATTGTGCACCTAAACCTCTGGATCTGAACTGTTTTTGTATTGATCTGAATTTTTAAATAGCCACCTTGTATTCATGAGATTAGTAGTTGTCTTTATTCAATGGCTACTGATTTGTTCTATGAACAATAAGAGAGAGTTCTTCTACATCTGCAAAAATAAAATGTAAATATTGTGGTTTAAGCCTACTGGAATGATGGCATATGTTACTTATCAAGCTACAACACAAGTATTCTTCCAAGGTCTTTCAATATAAACTGCCAACCCTCCAATGACTTCTGCATGCCCTGGTAAAGTAATTACTTAGTTCAAAAAGCAGGGTTATCCAATGAAAGTATTGATCCAATAATTTATGGTCACAAGCCTATCTCTTTCCTCAGAGAGTCACTATAAAGATAGTGTATAATAGTTTGAAAAACAATTATCAAGTTGAATTAGGATAACCTAAACACAATTCCAATGTTATGTACACATACATTAAAAAAACTAATAGATTGAAAGTGGCATGGTCTGTTATAAAAAGTGAAGTGGATCTACTTAATACCCATTGGCTCATGTGAAATTAATTATCTCAAGTGCAACAGCCAGTGAGCCAAATAGAAAACTTTGGGTGATAGCTTTGGGAGTGTTATATCTGCATGCTTATGCACAGGAATTACCATACAGAACTCTAGGGAATCAGGGAAATAACCAGAATGAGATTACGAGTGGAAGCCAATAGAAAGATAAAATTATATCTGATAAATTAATTAAATTATTATTTTAAATAAATAAAAGATTATTAGAAAAAATCAGTTTATTAGAAAGTCCAAAAATATGTGTGCCTTCTGAGTATAAAGATTTTGGAATGTTTGCCCACTCACAAATACTGGGTCATTTTGTAACTCGTAGAGCTCTTTACACTAAATCAATATGGTTTTTGTTCCAGTAAATCTACTACTCAGGTTGTTGATTGTGTCATTAAAGAAGTACTTAGGGTTTTTGAAAAGAAGCTAAGCCATTCACTCACCTTTTGTATCTTCTACTTTTGATTTTGTCAACCATGTTACCCTAAAGTAGAAGTTATTGTTGCATGGTTTTTAAGAATCTGAGTGAAAATGCATATCATCATACTTGACTGATTGCATCATTGCACGAGGAAAACAATCAGAATTTCTCAATGTTTAATGTAGTTGCTGATGGTGTCTTCTGTATCAATGACACAACATCCTTGCATAGCTGTAATAATGTCATGGATGCTGCAGGTGTGCCACCTGTTACCCTGGCACAAGTCAGCAACTGGTTGTCTCATGCCATTAATCTATTTGTGGATCCACTTAAAATCAAGTTTCTCCACTGCTCCCTCAAATCTGTAGCACACACGTGTAACTCAAAGTCAAATGATTTTTGTTTCATCTAAACCTCAAATCAATACAGGGTTTCATATTTTTATATTTATTATCTGTCTATAAAATACTGACCAGAGCATTGCTTTTACTCAGGAAACTAAAAGGAATATGGAATATCTTATCAATGTATGGTGTGCATTTTCCACTTCCACCTCATATATGATCTTGGACTGGGGTCATTCCTCAGATGTAAAATTAATTTTTTACTTCAGAAAATGGTGCTCTTGAGGTCTGACCATCTCTGATTCTACTGTGCATTGTAGACCACTCCATTTTGGTCTGAGAGTTATGACAGCGTCTGACATACATAATCATGTTAGGCTAAATTTAGCTTGATATTCCCCAATGTGGGTTAATAAGTATTGCATATAGACCTGAGAGTGTTACATCTCATGTTCTATGACTTGCTGCTGAATTCTGCCTGACAAATTGGGACTAGTGTATCTAATGGTTTTGGAGAAATGTCTTTTATTTGAGCCTATGTACCTTGATAGATATTTTCAACTTGACTTCTCACATGTTAATTTTTAATTTGTTCCTTTATTTGTATCTTTGTCAAGCATTATCCTTTTTACAGTGCTCAAATATATGTCACTGTGTATTTTGAATAGATTAGCGACATTTGTCATAGTTGATTCTATGCCATGAATGTAAAAAGAATATCTTTTTATTATTATTTGTAAGCTTTCATGTACATGTATGCCCTGAAATAGTTTTTAAGTCAGGTTGATTTTATCATGGGATACTTGTAATCAGGATTTTCTCTTACTTAAGTCTTTTACTCAGGGCCTCAGATTTTTATCTGAAGTGTAGGGTCTTTGCAATGCCCTCTTTCCCTCTCTCAAAGGTAAATCTAAGACTAGACTAAAAACTATAGTTTAGATAAAGTTGGTAAAAAGTATCCTAATATGTTCACTCATTAGCACTGTCTGCCTGTGAGTAATGAGTATAATGTGAACATGGAGGCACCTTATAGCTGTGTGTAGTTGAGTTGCAGCTGTAGCTGCAACTTTGCATGTAAAGAATATGTTTTGTCATTCTCAGAGGAGTAAGGCTGTAAGTTGAAACTCATGTTGCAGTTTTACTGGAGCTCTTGTCTAGGGTGCAATAAATACTTCTGTGTTTCTCTAGGTTTTCCAAAGCTCTCCAGAACTGCGAAAGAACCTTGACCCAAATCTAAGCTATGGTGACAATCACCACCACAACACTGCCCTTCATTATGCTGCCAAACATGGGATGAAACATCTTTTAAGGTAAAAATGCAGTAATTTGCATTTTGACTTATTATTAACCATTTTTATGTTGCAGTAAACATCTCTCAAAATATTATGATGATTTATTTCAATAATTTTCATAAATATTTCAGTGCAAGCTTGAATCACATTATTAAGTTGAAAACTGCGAACATGTTCCATGTTTAATATTTTTCTTCGTGAAGTTATCAATCCTTAAGTTGGTTTGAATATGGACCTCCAATTAGCTCTTTTACAAGCCTTCCTTTATTTGCCCTTATTAGATGATGTTACTTATGTACTCGTGCCAGATATTGTTGCTTTCGCCACCCTTAAAATCCTCCTTCAGTCATTCTCTTTAATGCAAACATATTTTTCCAATGATTTTCATGTCTCCAATAAATGACCTACCAGCTCTAATTTTACTATGCACTTCCATGATGTACCCTCCTTCCTCACTCTTTCAAACACTTGTTTATTTAGAACTAAGTATACTTATTAATACCCAATATTTGTCAGTAGTCGGTATATGGGCGGTGTTTTTCTTTCATACTTCTCTATGATCCACATTTTATACCCATTTAAGGCGATTCTCCACATATACATACACTTTTTATTGAGTTTTGCCTTAACTTTATTTTGACATTTTCTTTGCTGTAAATAATTGATCTTCCTTGTTGAAAGTCTTTTTTGGCATTGATGTTTGTATTTTTATTTTTTATGAACCTTTATCCTATCCTGAAATTTTCATTGAATGTCTTAATTTTTGATTTTAGAACATTTTTAAATGATTTGACGGGAAATCCAAACAAGAGAAATGGGAGCAATGAGACAGCTCTGCATTGTGCATGCCTGCCAACCCCACAGAAGTCACCATCGGCTCACGAGAGACGGGCTGCTTGTGTGGCGCTGTTGTTGCAGTGGAGGGGAGCTGTATTGCCACCCTCAGGTGAAAGGGAGCGGGTTGACCTACATGCTCAGGATGAGGTATGTGCAACTGTTAAATAATTGATATATCCTCATTTCAACATATTTAGACTAAATGTTAAATCTTTGATTTGAAGATGCCTGTGGACAAAAAAATTTAATGACCATTCTGTGTGATGTTAAGTCAGATGGATTGGTTCCACTTTTGTAGTCAACCTTCTATTTTTTTTCTGTTCCTGTTCTCGACATTTTGTTCAACATTGCTGCTACCCCACACTGCCTCTTTCACTCCACTATATATTACTTTGCTTCTTACCTCACAAGGCCTTAGCATATTTACTCTCTCCATCTTTGGCTTCATGTTTTCTAGCTTCCATGTACATATTCATATATTTATGTATATATAATATATCATCCCAACCTTCCAAGTCCCAGCTCTAAAAATTGCCATTCATTTCTGTGCCTTCTTTCTTATTGATCATGTCAAAGTTATGTTGATTTTATTTGCAATATTGCTGCATATTACTGGGGCAAGTTATTATTGACTTTAGTTCCCAAACTATTGATGACAGTGCATGGCACTTTTATATCTAATACTAACTTTGGGAGTGACATTTTGTTCAGTTTTATTTATCAGCCTTGAACTTCCAATGATAATGGTTTGGTTTGTACTTTGTACATAACGTAAAATGATTTTTTTGGTCCAATTTGGATTTGGTTTGTGATGATCCAATTTCAGGAAAAAAGCTTCCCATCAGTGACCACATTCTTATTTTCCATCTTCCAGGCAGGAAATACTGCTCTTCACAATGCTGCTGCCTCAGGGCTTCGTCGCTGTGTGGAGCTTTTGATTGGGCAAGGAAGTCCCTTATTTGTTGAAAACCATGACCGCCTTACACCATGTGACCTTGCCGTAAGGGCACTGCATCTTGAAGTTGCCCAACTTCTTGAAACAAAAATGGTTTTTGTAAGTGCACATGTTAATTAGTAAAGTGGTGTTTATTAATAGACTTCTTAGCAGTTGTGTTGGCATTAAATATTGAGTTTAAGTGAGATACCTAAATGGAGGTACATTGCATTTAAACAGGTTTTGTTTCTTAATAGCATGTCATTAATTGAATTGTCATTAAAGGAATGATCATTATTTTTATTTTGTCTCATGATAACATGATTGATTGAAATCTATGAATATTTTTGTGCACTGACATGAATTGTGTTGCATACATATATTTAATGCTCTATTCTTGTATCAATAATAATTATGGAGTCATTTTTTATATAATAATTGCAATTTTTCAGTTTTTAGCTAAATAAAATAAAAACTTTTAGTTTTGCACTAGGGATGCAACATAAGCCTTGGAAACAAGGAACAAATTAGGCTACAGCATGAACTGTGAGAATGTTGAAGTTGAAAATATAATCTTGTCATACCATTATTTATCAGTCACATTTGCTTTACCAAAATAGTAGTGAGAAATGAATTCTCAATGCATCCCTTCATATGGAAAATAGCCATAGTGTATTGGGATCCTAAGTAGCCCCCAAATGATGGAGGATTGGGGGTCTTCTGCACTGACCCCTGAGCTGGAAAGGAGTCCCATCATTGCAACTTGCAGATTACAGAACTGTGCCAGCCTTGGAACTGAGAGGTTTCAAAATCCCAGCTCCTTGGCTGTGACTCTGATGCTCTCTCATCTTTGCTTCTGGATGCATCCCATTTCATCTTCTTTTTCTTGAATGATTGAGTCAAAATTACCCGACCATCCATATTTTAGATTTTGCTTTGTAGTCATTATCAGTGCTTTCTGTGGAGGCCCATTGTAAGAGATTATTCTAAGAAAATGTTACCTTAGTGAGCTGTGAAAATAATGAATCACTCATTATGTAATGTTGTATCAGCATGAGCTAATTTGAAACTTTTCCCACACATCACTTTCACCCCATTATCTACTATGTACACTTTCTTAAAGATTTTTCATGGTGCCAGACTTCTTTTGTTGCAATACCCTGTTTCCACTTCATAAATGTAATTCCTTTTTGGATTAAAGCGGGAGGATCACTTGTGATTTTTTGTTGATTGTGGACAAACTTCAAAAACAGATAATGAAGAGGAATTTATTTTTGTTGCAAAACAATGAAATATTATGCTCAATAAAATTTAATAGTTAAAAATCTAAGAATGCATCTCAGAAATCTCAATTTGTTTTTCAAATGGTAAAATTTCAAAGATGCAGTGATTTCATTGAGAGCAAAACCACTGTACCATGTGTGGCTTTACAGTATCACAGTCCCAAAAGCGATATGTTCACGATTGGATTTTCAGGCGGAAGGAGGAGATACTGTGAATGAAGCTGAGCTGTCATTGCCATCCAATGGGGACGAAGAGGATGAATCGGATGAGGTGTACAGTGGGCTGCGCACACAGGACCTCCAGGAGGCCAAGGACCGCTTGTTGGTGGAAACATCCGACATGTTGCACATCCCTCTCTTTACAGCGGAGGCTCTCCTAAGGGACAATGGCATGTGGACATTCTGTTCTGCTTATTGGATAAAATTAACTTTGCATGGGATTCCAAGGAAAATGTTTTTGTGGAGGTGGATTCAAATTTTATTTTACCCAGTATTCATAATTTCCATTAATTGATGGTCAATACTTTGGCTTTAAGTTCCTTGCATGGGCAATAATAATAATAATCTTTATTTGTTCATGAGTAATAGAATGTGGAATACGCCAATTAGCAAGAGAAAATGTAATTAAGAAATAAAACCTAATTAGCAAATATACAATAATAATCACAGATTACATATGATTTGTTAAAAGCTAATGGACATAAATGTTAGTATGTTGAATTGTAGTGGTACGCCTAAATAACTCTGAGTCAGTAATTTTTCTGATAACATTTTATGGTAATTTTGCAATTTTAAACCCCTGGTAAATTAATTTTTAAAAACTCTAAAACAGACTTGTTAATTTTAGGTTGGTAGTAGTGCGAGGCAGAAGTGGAGAAAATTAAGAGGCTTATACTTCAATGAGACACATATTCTACTGTAATTAGGGAATTGAAATGGTTTTTTACCTTCAACAGTGATTCATTCTTTTTCTTTATAAAAGGACAATTTTGACATGCTTTGTTGTGGGAGTGCAATTCCTCTTGTATCACTGATTTTTATCGTTGCATTGAATAATCTGAAGCATTACTTGTGGTAGTTGCATAGTACAGCAAAGATTGCCATTTTCATACCTCTAATTGAAGCAACCTCCCTTTCACAGAGTGGTCACGTGAAGCTCTCTTGGAAAAGTGGATGAAGGAACCGGTGCTCTGCTGTCAGCTGGCTGGAGTCCAGCCTCCAGCATCAGCGCTCCACCACTCTGATCTCTGCCCACCCCCCCCACCTCTCTCACCTCCCCCTGGTGGTGGAAGTTTATCCCGACATGATATGTCATCAGTGGAAGAGGAAATGGATTGCATTCCAAGCATAGCTGAATCGAGGGATAGTGGGCTTGGGAAAGTGAGAGAGCAGGTGGTAAGCTGGAAAACTTACAACCCCATCAGTTTCCCTACTCAACTGAATCGTTGGTGCAGGTGCATGACTTGTGCCTTTGCTTATTTCACTATGTATCCTTAGAATTTGAGAATATGTGCTTACTTCTTAGTCTGGGGGGGAGGAGGAGGAGGAGGGATGGAAGGGCATGGTAGTCCGGTGGTTAGAGCGCTGGTTTACCAACCCACTAGTAGACCCAGATTCTATTTCTGGGCCCTATTTCTATTTTATTGTAAGATGAATAGAAGTCCTGGTGGCAGAAGATATTTTTCAGTGGTATCTCAATGCCTACTTGAGGTGCTTTGTGGAGGGCACTTCGAGTGAGTACACCGTTCATCAGATGGGACGTTAAGCTGCTAACCCCTTAGTGCCTTTCGTGCTAATGAGCTGTACTTCCATCTATCAAACCAACCTTCAAGTTGGCCATTGTGGTGGTAGCCTAGTGACTGAGTTCACGACTTGCCTTAAGTAAAGGCAAGCTTTGAGAATTTTCAAATACCAGTTCTTCCTGGGAAAGCACAGGTGGCGTGATGAAAAGAAATACTTTCCTTAATTATCTAGAATGTTTAATTGATGGTATTCGGCGTAACTTTGTGAAATCGATTCATATTGGAAATGAAAGGATGATAACTTTGTAATTTCACAGGAATTTATTACGATACGACCCAGGTTTCGACGTCCAACCTCATCTTCAGGTTACCTGAAGATGACGTTGGATGTCGAAACCTGGGTCGTATTGTAATAAATTTCTGTGAAATTACAAAGTTATCATCCTTTCATTTCCAATGGAATGTTTAAGTTTTGCACGATGTACGGGGCTTCATATGGAAAGAGCTCTAACCTTGCAAATTAAACCAACTTTTGGGTAGGTTTCTTTTGGAGTTTTGGAGAGCTAAAGTTTCATAAATAAATAATATTTATTGGCCCCAGGTCTTTACAAGTAAAATATAGGACAAGTCAGAGAACAAACAATCAGCTGTTGCGGTGTTCCAAAGACTCCAGAAACTCTTCCCCACTATAATAGCATTTATCTATCAGAAAATTCTTGAGATATCTCTTAAATATACCCCTAGAAGGAGTAGCTTTTATGGTTGGTGGCAGATAGTTGAAAATATTGACGACCACATGAAAGGGACTCTTATCATACGTAGCAGTAGAGTCGCTGAACAAATGTACATCAACACTCGGTGGAGTATTATGCCCATGTACTAGAAAATTGATGATTTGTCGTTTCATATTATTCTTAACATACAGGATTTTACCCCTCTTTTTTACCCCCTCTCTCACACTCCACTCTCCCTCATAAATGCTATATAAATGAGCTGCAGCTGGTTTTATTTTTGTACCTGATGATGACGCCTAAACGTTGAAACTAGTTGTATGATAATAAAGAACAATGGATGTATACATTGTGTTCTTAATAAAATAAATATACTTATGAGTGTACTAGCAAACCTCCACTCTGCTTCCTAAAGGCAATTCTGCTGCTTTTAGATAATTATATGTTCAAGATAAATATGTATATTTGTCATTTTTTCTTAAAACTTTGATATTTTACATTAAAATAATTCTTATAAATATTTTACTTATTAATTCACTTATATTTTTTGACAGAATACTAACTTCAGTTTATCTATCGTTAATAATATTAAATTCTTGTCTACCCTTATTATTATTTAACCTAGAGGCCGTAGAGCTCTTGAATTCTTGCTACACCCAAAAAAAAATAAAATAAACCTACGTGCACAATTATGTACACAATATAAAATTCAAATTCATTACCCAGAATTGATGTAGTCATTTACACTGTAAAAAACATTTTTCATTTAAATACATAAATAATTTATTTAAAAAAATAGTGTGTGATTTCTTATTATTTAAACTTGTGGGAAGCTTGTTGTACAGTTTAATGTACAGAAAATAAGGTCCTTTGGGCATCAATGTCATGCTTGCAGATACTACACACAGATAATTGCTTGTCCTAGTGTCTGTAAAATATTATGTTGGAGGTTCATTTGGGAAAAGTCCCTGACTAAATGGAAATAGCACAAAATAATGGTGACCATAGTAACATGTCAAAAGTTGTCCTAATTCCTTTCTATCTTTTATTTGATGTTATAGTGTGAGATTTGCACTGACGTCATACCTGAATGGGATGAAGTGGTGCATACAAGCTGTGAACATCGCTTCTGCACATCATGTTGGGAGGCTTACCTCACGGTGAAGATAAGAGAGGGTGATGCACACCGCATTCTCTGCCCAGCTTTTCACTGTCACTATTTAGTTCCTGCCGAAATCATTGAAAGACTGGTCAGCCCTGAAATGGCTAGACGGTACTTGCAATTTGACATTAAGGTAGGAATGGCTTTTATTACCAACCTATATATTTTTTGAAAAGTGGAATTGTGTATGGTTGCATAAATTTATCATTTTTACAAGTTTTAAAAGGCGAGACCAAAAAATGAAAACTGTTGCTAAAAAGTGCATGTGTACTAATTATATCATGCTAATTTTGTTATAATTTATAAAATAAATAATGTAATAGACTGTATTAATGATCTCACTCCATAAATTTTTAATTTTGAATGCCTATGATCCTTCTGTGGCAAATTCTGTAATTATCTAATTGTTTGTTTTTGCAAAATATGCTTTAAAAATTAATAAGAAAAAATTATTTAAATTTCTTATTTGTCACACAATTGGGAACAATATGTCATATATATCCCTGATGACTGTATGATCATTTGTTCTATTATTCAAAGAGCTGCAGGAAATGATGCAATAGTTACTTTTATGGTGTCATCTGCGGATGTACTCCCAAACGGGATAATGTGGTTGTACAAGGGTAGTCTGAAAAGTTAGTAGTAGTTTTTATGGGAGGTGTCTGACAGCTAAGGTCATTTGTGCCATTAGGGATGGATAGGGTGGAGAGAAATCCAGTGTCCCCATTAGCCTACTCTTTTCGAAAGGTGCCAATGGGTCCACAGTGTGACGTCCCATTCGATGGACGTCGTACTCACTCAAAGTGCTCTCCAGAAAGCACCTCAAGTAAGGATCACTATACCGCTGAAAAATATTTGTTGTCGCCAGAATTTGAACCCGGGCCCCTCGGGGTGGGAAGCCTGTATGTTAGGCACCCCACCATCCCAATCCTCCCTGAAAAGTTTCCATCTTTACAAATAAACGAGACCTTTTTTCTTACAGTTTATTTTTATTTTTAAAAATTGTCTCCTTTTAAGTAAATACACTTTTTCCAGTGATGCTCTAACTTTTTTAACCCTTTTAAATAGTAGATGATGCCTTTCTCCACAAAAGAGGCAATTACATATGCAATAACATCCTTGTCCGATGAAAATCTCTGTCCTCCAAGAAAAACTTAAAGGTTAGGAAATGGGAAAAAGACACTGGGAGCAAGCAGTTTAGTTATTTCAATTAATGTTTGTTGATTCAACCATTGTGATCTATTTTTGTTCAAGAGCGTGCCACATACTTAATATGTATGACTTTTCTGAACCGTTTTTGACTCTGAAATACTAAGCAAATTCCAGGAAATAATTGTGTATCAATGAGGGAGCAATTTCCTCCCAAGCTTCATGTCTACTTTTAGCAAAACTCATGTAAACATCCCTCTACATTTATACCAAGGTAGCTGAGGAAATTTGAGTAATTTTAAGAAAGTCAGGCATTCATTTATTTATTAAACATTCAGATTAACAGTGTGCAGAGGAAGAATATCACTGGTGATCTGGTCAAATGGCATGTAATACGTTTCGTAGGAATTTGATTAAGTTAACATATTTCTATTTGATGAGTATTTTGGAAAAAATGATCCAGAAACAATGCTACTAGTGATCATTTGGTAAAATTACATACTGATTATTACATACATTAATACATTCTCACTGGTGTTTTGTCGTAAATATTTCTTAATTTTTCTTATACGTGCAAGATCTTATTTTTCTGAGTAAAAAGGGCAGGAGTAGGATAGGGATATTGGACAGAATGAAGGGAGGAAGGAAGTATGCAGAATTGAAGAAAGGCCTTGTATAAGGTGGGATGTCTGGTTTCGTTTTGTTAAGAGAAACAAGGAAATTGTCACTGTAACATTTGGTAGCTTGTGTCCATCAAAAAACTACATTAACTGGTAGATTACTGATAATAATACAGTAGAGGACCAATTATGTGACACCCAGGTATTTGATGGGCAGATTATTGGTTGGTCCCAGCAAGAGGCATTCCCTCCTTTCCAAACCAATGCTCTTCCTTCTCCTTTGAGTCAAGGAGCAAAGTAATTTATGATAAATTAGTTAAGACATTAACTACCCAACTTATTTTCAAATGTTAAGAAATAATATTGCTTGCCTTATTACATGCATATTAAACTTCATGCTATTGATTTTTTGTATGAGAATGAGGTATGAAAACTGTATGTACATAATTGACTCTATTGACGTTTTTTTTAAAAAAAAGTCAACATGAAGATTTTCCACCAAGTTACACCAGAAACTGTTTTATTTAATTGACTCTCAATAGTTTTATATTAATAATGAAAACTTCGTTGCAATTTTCCACAGTTAAAACTTTATTGCCGACCATGGTTTCGATACACTGTATCATCTTCAGGTGAGGGAGAGTACAAGGAGAAAGGATATATATACCAAGGAGGGGTGGCAGGGGAGGAGGGAGCGGGTGGGAAGGGGGGGTGGGGTTTTGTCATGGAACCCCCGAAGTGCGGGCAGCTCACTCTTCGGGGGGGAGGGGGGGGAAGGTGTCGCCATAATGGTCACTGAGGGAAGTTAATAGACAAAAGTGGGGAGGGGCAAGAGAGGAACTGAATGTCGTTAAGTAGCTCTATCTTCTGGTTTCTCCGTTGGATAATCTCTAAACTCTCGAGAGCATCCAATTTCTTGCTCTTTTCGAATTTATGCAACGGCTTAAATTCAAAATCCGGGGAATGGTTCTTCTCCAAGAGGTGGGTGGCAAAGATGGATGTGGTGTTGCCTAACGCATAACATTTCCGATGCTCATTGATGCGTGTGGCGAAATTTCGTCCAGTCTGTCCCACATAAGTCGCATTACATTGGCACTTTAATTCATAAACACCACACTGTTTTTCGACGTCGAATTTATCTTTATTTAAGCAGAGTGCTTTGGATATGGAAAATGGGGTGTAAAATGAAACACGGAATTTATCCTTGGGTACAACGACGACCTCATTGATTCCCTATTAGGGAAAAAACTGAAAAAAAGTGCCGTCGAGCTCCACACAACACTCCTGCCATACTCCAACCCCTCACGTAAATGGTGCAAAATCCCCTTCTCAAACTCTTTGTCCTATAGAATTGCCAACATTCTACCCAAGGATAAATTCCGTGTTTCATTTTACACCCCATTTTCCATATCCAAAGCACTCTGCTTAAATAAAGATAAATTCGACGTCGAAAAACAGTGTGGTGTTTATGAATTAAAGTGCCAATGTAATGCGACTTATGTGGGACAGACTGGACGAAATTTCGCCACACGCATCAATGAGCATCGGAAATGTTATGCGTTAGGCAACACCACATCCATCTTTGCCACCCACCTCTTGGAGAAGAACCATTCCCCGGATTTTGAATTTAAGCCATTGCATAAATTCGAAAAGAGCAAGAAATTGGATGCTCTCGAGAGTTTAGAGATTATCCAACGGAGAAACCAGAAGATAGAGCTACTTAACGACATTCAGTTCCTCTCTTGCCCCTCCCCACTTTTGTCTATTAACTTCCCTCAGTGACCATTATGGCGACACCTTCCCCCCCCTCCCCCCCGAAGAGTGAGCTGCCCGCACTTCGGGGGTTCCATGACAAAACCCCACCCCCCCTTCCCACCCGCTCCCTCCTCCCCTGCCACCCCTCCTTGGTATATATATCCTTTCTCCTTGTACTCTCCCTCACCTGAAGATGATACAGTGTATCGAAACCATGGTCGGCAATAAAGTTTTAACTGTGGAAAATTGCAACGAAGTTTTCATTATGTCTCGATTCCACAATATCACGCCTGATTCTTCACTTTTCGTAGTTTTATATTAATTTTTTTGTAACAGTAAATGGAATTTGGAAAACAATTGGTTCGGTGCAATTTTGAAGGAAGACCAAATACAGACTTTGTTAAAGGACATGTGGGACAGGTAAAATGTGCACCTGAATACATGCCCATAAGGGTCCAGAACATTCTCATATCTGATTATGTGTCATTTTTAATAGTCAGCACTTCAAATACTCTCAAGGGGTGCACCCTCAAGTACTGTGAATAGTCATTTCTATAATTGGTAATTTTCTCCTGATGGTCTGTTTAAAAGCAAAAAACATGTAGTTTTTTTCTAGGGACTTCAATTTTTGTGCATTTTACCTTAATTCCCTCGGTTTGAAACTTTCTGACAGATGGACCCTTGAAAAATTGCATATATAACCTTCATATTTTATGATAAATATTGCAGTGTACTTCATGATGATATTTAGAAATTTTCATTATTAAATTTTATTTTTTGAGATAAAGTAGTCTACAGGTATTTAACCTGAAGGCTATAGTTGTGTAAATATCTTCACATATCTGAATGCCTGTGTGAGCTATATGCCCTCTATTTATATATATTCTATTTCCCAGTCCATAAGGCAGACTGGGTTTTTTTCAGGTTAGAATGTATGAAAAATATTTGGATAAGACTGAAAAGGATCAAAGTATTTTAATGTTGACACCAAATATGAAGGAAGTGATATTGGCGCATTAAAAAATCTAGCTAGAATTTATTAGCTATTGACATTTAGCTAGTATTTATTTAGCTATTAGCATTTATATATCATAGAATTCAGGAATTTGTCATCACTGTTGCTAAAATCATCTGTGCAGTTCTTTTCACTGGATTTGTAAATTTTCTCATACACAATGTCGTCTTCATTTCCATCTAAGGAATTGCTTATTCCACATTTTCAAAAAATCCATGCCGATTACTGCTTGTTGTATTCTCATTTTTAACTCTTTGTCAGGACTTTTTGACACACTCACAATACACTAGAAATCAATGGCATTACGCTCTTCCTGTCAGTGTGACATCATGAGTTGGTGCTTCAATCTACTTAATCCAATCTTGTATGGATCCCTTGAACCGTTTATTGATTGAAACTTCCAGAGAATGCAATTGAGAAGTTAATCCACCAGGAATTACAGCAAGATGGGTCTTCCATTAAGTGGTAAGACTTTTTGTTGACTCTATTTTCTGGGCCTTAAACTGATAGCACACTGACAAGGATGATTTCTTCAGAGACCACCTGGATGCCTGGTCCACTCCTTCTGTAACGATGGCTTCATACACTCTTCATCCATCCGTCCTTTGAGATGAACATGAATATACATGTAAATTTCATGTGGAATTGTACATTTTTGCACCATTTTTTGTTTAAAGATTAACAAAGGAAGGAACTTTGATTCATCAGCACAAGAACAACAGTATTGCATGTACTTTCTTACCTTCTCATTACTGACAGAAGTCTTTATTATTACTGAGTTGGTACCTTTAATATCTACTGTTTTGTTAATAGCTTGCCAAATGTCAAGGGTACCTCTCCATCTTCCCTATTTTTTTTATCTCAAAACAAATCTTTTTCTCAAGCTTATGACATATTTGTGGGATTCTATAACCTTTCTTTCATATTCAAGTGTCTCTTTTTGTGCTATTGTAGTTCTATTACATATGCTCAGACGATTTTTCTTGCTGAATCTCTCACACCATGATGTCCCAGAAAAATTGGCCAATAGTCCCTGTCCCTAATTTTCTTGCTTTAATTAAAATCATTTCTCTTGGAACAGTAATTCTGTCCCTTCCTGTTATTTATTATCCAGTTCAAAATATGTTCCTCAAGCTTTGGCAATTTAAGATCACATGAACATTTAATTTTTTCACTCCTTTTTGCATTAACCAAATCAATATTCTGATTCTTCTTTTCTTGTATCATATTCTCAGTCAGAGGTGGGCAAAATGCCTTTCAGCTGCTCTGTTTCCACGTTCTCAAGTATAAATCATGACTTCAAGTTTAAATGCATTCCTGTATGATATCTTCTCTCTTTATTGTAGATCCCTTAAGATTATTGTAATTTTAAATTTTTATGCAACACTTAGGTTCTGTGTGTAGATATGTACCCAAAACAGAAAGGGATGGATAACACATTGCATAAAACTATTATATTACGTATGGTTGAGTGCTTGTAGCCTCTCAAGCCACAAGAGAGATACAAGACATCTTTTAAAATCCCTTTAGTCTTGCTGTTAAGGTGTGTGGAGATTGCCTTACTCATTGAAATTCCAGAAAATTTACTCACCGAAACTGATCTGTAATGGCTTAGACAACAATGCATTTTTTGAGTTGAATAAACACCAAAAAATAATAAAATGCTACATTCATGTTAGAATGTTCTTCCTGCAAAGAGCTTTTGAGTAAGCTGGTAACAAATCAAAGACAAACTGCAATATTTTGCTTGTCGTCAGGACCATGTGTTCTCTCACCTTCAACTCACTCATTTCACATTTTAGGCTTTTCTGTCTGATTCCAATATTTATTGTAAATTAAAATTTTAAAAATTGAGCTGCATCTTATAGCTGGGAAATATGATAACTTATGAATGTCAACTTGATATAACTATGGTTAACAACCCAACTTTAATAAATTAAATAGTTGAATCCAATACCACTGATAATATTGGAAACATTATTTTTTCTCCGTGTGGGTAAATAGGTGTAATTTTAAAAAAATTTAAACTAGGTATGGCTTTCAATCACACGAGAATGGAAATATCATTTCCATACATTGGTATCCATTATACTAGGACTATGTTTCTAGAAAATAGGCCAACAAAATAAACTCATTTAAATCCCTAGATAGCTGTATTTTTACACTGAGTAGAGTTGGCCAAGAATATGTGATCACAAAGAAGTGTTCCAAATTGGCAACTGTGTGAATGGTGCTCAGATCAAGCCAGAATAGTCTGTCATCCTATCCTAGCCGCTTCTCTCTCCTGGTAGGTCTACAAAGAGTGCTCATCATGGGAATGGTGATTGAATAAATGAGTAGTGGCAGATCGTTGAAGATGGT
Organism: Hetaerina titia; assembly: GCA_037158775.1. Classification (NCBI taxonomy): domain Eukaryota; kingdom Metazoa; phylum Arthropoda; class Insecta; order Odonata; family Calopterygidae; genus Hetaerina; species Hetaerina titia. Next base: position 16,176,491 of record CM073772.1, on the reverse strand, counting down.
TGTAGGTAGCTAATGATTGCCCGATTATGAGATTGGGAAAATAGTCAGGCAAAATCATCTGATATTCACATCTCCAAGTGGCACCATTATCAAGTGTTGGAAATGTTTTAAGTTGAATATTTCTCTGCAAAAATGAGCATTTTAAATGTAGTAGAGTAACTGCAAAAAATATGATCGTATGCTCCCTGAATACCACAATGGTCAGAGTATATGTGGTAAAATTAAAAGAAACAGCAGTATTTTCTGACATAGATCTGACATGTCGCTCTTGGTGGTATCACTAAATCCAGTACATAAATAAAATTACGAGTATTATTATATAATGATAATGTTAATTACTCGTATATTATCATTTTAAAATATCTTGTGCCTGAGGGGTTGATGCAAGTGAGTTGTAGCTGTGGAAATGCTTAGCATGGGACTTGATGGGATGCGGTAGGCAGTGTTTAACCTATCAAAAATACACTCGTTCCTGCTCTTACATTGTGTTCACTCACAAATTTGCGTAATATGCTGCCGAACATGTATTGCTTTCATAACTGTTTAACAGAGAAATTTTGTAAATAATTATAATTTTCAATGTATCAATTAGGGAATCATAGAGGCAACTCCTCCAGATAACTCTTTGCCTATAAAGTCTGGTGATAATTGTTGTGGTAAGTTCCCACCATAATTATTAATGCCATCCGATGGTTAATTTTAGTTTTCGTTCAATTCGGTTTGGTCTGACAACCACCGTGATTTTTCATGAGGTTGCTTCCTTGTGCGAGGTTTCCAAGGAATGCTACAAAGTATGTGCATGTATACAGCAATGTTCTCTGCCACCAATTGTATCTAAAATAGAGGGCACGTGGCAACATTTGAGTTTGAGCTGGCACCCCTCGCGAACGCGTCCCCCACCTCCTAGAAGTGGGATGAAGCCGCGTGGTCAGTTCCCAGTAATAAAAACATTGGGAGGGTGAACCTATTTTTAAGTGACATCCTGTGATGTATGCAACAAGAACGATTTACTTGTGTTTACATTATATATGCTTCAGGATATATATATGTAAGTCCGAATGAGTTATTTCTTATGAAAATATTTTAAAAAAGGAGCCGCAACCGACATCGAAAAACGTTTATCGCAGAAAAAAATTGATTTTCGTTTCCACATGACTGAGCACTATATAATTTATTTAATCGGGAAAATATGTGATGATGGGGATTGGCTATTTTTGTATTTTGACTTGGCTGACATTAACGTTTGATAATACAAACATAGATTCATTGATGTTTGTGGTATTTTTACCCTTTCATTGCTATCTGATTTAGCGAGTGTTTTCTCTGGAGCTCACTCAGATATTTTACCAGTTATGACTTGGTGGGTGCTGTCAAGTGGCTGTTAATATGTTATTTGGCATGACTTAATTTTGATGTGAGATGATGATTTGCCTGAAAATGCAGATCTATCTTCAGTTGAACATTATCCAGTTCCATCGAAAGACATTTTATTTTTATTTGAACCTCCTTGAATTTGAATTTTGAATGTTCATGCATGGACATGAATCAATACATATTAAGATATCCATTTGGTTATTTTTAATGTCTTTTTGATGTACTACCATCATAGGATTTTTTTGGTAGTCTCCTTTATTTAAGAAAAAATGAAAACTGTTGGTTGAGTCGGATGGTTTCAAAAGAACTTCAGTTTTTGTTGTAATTGTTTTTTAGAAAATCAAATACATTCAGCATTGCAACATTGAATGGAGTGAGCTCTCTTGAAGGATGAGGAAGTTTTTGAAAATGGACAGCTGAAAGCTATGTGCAGGTAGTTATAAACCAAATCACATGGTTTTGATTAGAATTTTGACTTTGCTTATGTCTTCACCAACAACATATTAATAAATGCAATTGAAATAATGTAACTAATTAATGAATACTTTCAAAATTTCAATGTTGTTGATGGAATGCACTTATCTTCTTGAACTGAGAAGATTTTACTCAACTTCCTTATGACTTTCACTTACTAACAAATCACTATTTATTCTTTCTCACCCACTTCACCTCCTTAGTTTATCTCTGACATTTTGTAACACGTTTCAGAATTTTAAAATATGGTCTTGCACTCCACTAATTTTTTGGCTTAATTCAGTATTCTATTTTTGTTCAAGTTACAAATTCTCACGGTGTAAGTTAAGGAGTATTTTTCTAACTAACATCAAATTAACTCCTAGGTTTTGGTATCACTTGAAAGAAAACTTTTTTGCAGATTTAAGTAAAATGAGTCAACAGAAATTCACACACAGTAAATTGGCAATTGAACAAATTAATGATTATAAGTAATAATGATGAGTATAATATTTATAAGTAATAAGAATCTAATTTCAAGAAACTGTAACAGTAACTTTAACGGAGTCACCGGCTATGTGTGCATTATAATGCAACAATTACAGAGAGTAAAAATTTACTCTCTGAAATTGTTGCATTATAATAAGAATCTAGTTAATAATTATAAATAAACCTTAAAAATGAATGACCTGATGAGATTTAACATATATAAATTTATTTAAATCCTATGGAATGAGTTTCACTGTTGGAATGAGAATTGACATGAATTTCACAGTCAAGTTGCAGGTACATCATGAGGATGAATATTCACACCAACTTGAACTTTGTTGATTACTAGCAAATTTAATGGATTTTTCAGTTTATGAGTATGATAAAATACTAAAATTGGATGAAAGAATGTTCCCCATTAAATCGTAAGCTCATATCTATCCAATTGTCAAAATTTACACTAATTCAAATTCAGAAATTATTGTGCGAGCTCTCTTTTGAGCAAAGTTTGCTTGTTATGAAACTTGATAAAATCTTAATGAAATTCTCAAAGGAAATAAAATCTTGTAGGGTAAGAATGTGGTGCACATCTTAATGGGGAGATGAAAAATCCTCGGCAATGGGCATTAACAGGAGTGTTCTTTTGTCTTGCGACAGAGGCGGAAGCGGTCGCCAAAGAAGGAAGTGCAATGAGAGATCACTATGCATTCCAAATACAATATACCCAGTATGCATAGCTGCACCCATGACATGCATGAATTCTCGGCTCCAAAATTATATAAGAGTCCTGATCATGGAAGTTGAGTGTCATGATACAGTTATCTGATTAGAATTGGAGTTTTAATAACTCCAACTTTAGCAATTAGTGGCTCTATAACCCCTTTAATGAATGACAGAATATTCAGATTTCATGTCATTCCTCTTTAATTTGAAACATAATAAGTCAAGTGCCTCATGTACTATTGCCGTATAATTTGTGTAAAAATAAATGGGGCAATTAAACAAAATTTGCAATAATAACAGTATAATATTTATGTCGAGGAAAAAGAAATCCATTATTTTTGCGTGGAATTCAAAACATTATTTAAGATATTTCGGATTGTCCGGCTTGGGTCAAATATGCACCGTTTTGTTGTATAATTTGTTACCATTTTAAAGGTAGCTTCATAATGCCTCTCTCATGGAAGTCTTGGTCTTTTTTGGCAAAAAACTATAGTGATCTATTTTCACAATCGTCTCTTGTTCGCAATTTCTTATCACTCAGGAAGTTTTGCAATGCAGGAAAAAGGTGGTAATCGCTTGGTGCCAGGTCTGGACTATATGGTGGACGCATTAAAACCTCCCAATCAAGCTCCCGGAGTTTTTGGCGAGTCACTACAGACGTGTGTGGCTTTGCGTTGTCCCGATGAAACACGACTCTTCTGTTGGCCAACGCTGGCCGTTTCTGGTCAGTCGTTAGCTTCAAACGGTTTAGTTGTTGACAGTAGAGATCTGAATTTAGTGTTTGGCCATACGGAAGCAACTCATAATAAATGATACCTTTGAAGTCCCACCAAATACACAGTAGAATCTTCCTGGCCGGTAGTCCTGGTTTGGCCACTGTTTGAACTGCTTCACCACGCTTTGACCACGATCGTTTTCGCACAATATTGTCGCATGTGACCCATTTCTCATCCCCAGTCACCATTCGTTTAAGAAATGGGTCGGGCTCATTCCGTTTGGCCAAGGCTTCGCAGATGGAAATTCGATTCATCATGTTTCTTGGTGTTAATTGATGTGGCACCCAAACATCGAGCTTCTTTTTGAATTCAGCTTTGCGCAAATGGTTTTAAACTGTTTTATGGTCGATCTTTAGCTCCTGGGCGATGCTACGACTACTAACATGCCGGTCAATTTCAATATTTCTATGATTTTATCGACATTTTCGACGACGGGCCTGCCTGTGCGAGTTGCATCTTTGACATCAAAAATGCCTGAACGGAGTCGACGAAACCAAAATTGCACGTAATTAGCTGCTACAGTATCGGAATCTTAAACACCATTCACAATTTCAGCGGCCTGGCTTGCATTTTCGCCTTTATCAAAGAAAAACTGTAAAATGTACCAAATTTTCTCTTTGTTGACTTCCATTGTTAACACCCTGTAACTCACAACTGTGTGGAACAAATAAAAAACAGCAAAAGAATTTTTTTGTTGTGAAATGTTACCTTGAAAACGAGCATAAACTTGAAATTGTTTGAGCGATACTTTACGAGATATCGATCACTACAGCCATCCACCGAGAAAATAGTGGATTTCTTTTTCCCCAACCTAATATATTAATTCAGAATTCAATATTGATATGGAGAATCTATTACAAATTATCAAATTAATTACAGTTGTATTTAAATATGTTATGATTTGCAGAAAATTGTTTAGAATTTCTTTAACTTTTCTGTTTTGAATTACAATTAGTCATAAAAGTTAATTCCCTTAAATCATAATAAGCTTCAGCGAAGAAAAAATTGTTGGCAAAACCTAAAGATGCAGATAAGTAAAAGATTCATTATTTACAATGGAATATGAATTTAAAAATTTGAGTGTAGAAGACTTAATTGATGCAATACATGTAGAAGAGTATAGCAGCATTGAAATAAGCCCCCATTTCAATCTGTCCATCTACAAACTAAGTAATAGGTAGATAGCTATCTTTTTTTCCTAAAGAGTTAGGTTAATCATTTGCATCAGTACTTTTTATGTATTGGGAATGTTGAAGTAGTGGCTACCAATGAAATTCATGGAGGAATTGCCTTACAGTCCAAACTTGCACATGCACAAGTCCTGCATGCATGGAAAACTTCTTCCAACGAGAAATATCCACCTTCATTAGCTTGTTCATCTCAACCAGCCCACCTCCAATTGACTGGGGCCCTCATGAGTGAGAAAAAGAGTTGGTTGTAAGTTTTGCGCACCTTTGTGAAGTTGACGATTTGTCAGGGGTGTGTAACATTTATTGTCCCAATGGAGTTGCACTTAGGGACTGTATGTTGGCTGACACCAGGGTGTTTCCATTTGCCAAGCAGGCTTTTGTGGAGGGCAACCGGAGCATCAAGTGGTGCCCCATGCCCGGCTGTGGGAGAGCTGTTCGCTTGCCTGAGGTGGAGAGGGTGCTTCTCCTACACCAGCATGCAGCAACCCCCTCTTCCCTGTTGTCATCCCCACCCCCATCACCCGGATGGCCACCCCCTGTTGTATCTCATGCTGTGGACTGCGGTCGGGGACATCTCTTCTGCTGGTATGATTCATGCATGCGTTTGGAACCCCTTGGGAATTAAAAGCCCTCCCTTAAATAAAAATGAAGTGGTTATATTTTTGCTGGTTATTTGATGGAAAGTGCAAGCCTCACAGGATTGGTCAGAAGTAAATTTAGGTTGATCTTGTAAACTGTGGCGTAATGCTCTTCTGCAGTGTGGTACCATTTCTCCCTCTGCTTCATGTATGCAGCATTTTTCTTTTTTTACAGTCTCCGGCAGCCTAATGCCTGTTTTTGTGTCCATCATCCACTCCTCTTGTCTTCTTTGAATTTATCTCAACATCCATCTAGTGCAATGCTTAGCAATTCTTCATAAATGTATATTTATGCTGAATAAGCACCAAAACTAATACCAAATTTAAATAATATATTGTTCCTAAATTAATGAGATTATATATGAAAATTTAAATCATAAAAGTTAAAAGAAATGCACCTTTGAATAAAACCAAATTGCTTGGATAATGCAGGTCATTTTTTTGTCTACATGACAATTCTATTAATATTTTCTGTTGAATCCTAAGAAGCTAACAAACTTCGATCAGTACAATGAACCTACTGTACAAATTAATATATTAATTATTGATATGAGAATTATTGCATAGATCCTGCCCATGGGATTAAGCAGCTTTTCTTTTTCTGTGCAAAGGTTGTACTAATTGGAATACATAAAACACTATTTTAAGGATAAGTAGACATGAGAAGATCAATTGAATTATTAAATTGTTTTGATTAATTTTTTTCTTGCCGGGACTGTAGGAGTATAGATATGGAAGATGTGTAATTTTTATTTCAGAAGTAATCATTGCTAAAGCAACAGTGGAAAATGTGATGAATTTGAGGTTTTATACTAATGCAATTATTTGAGTGTAAAAATCATTCACCTTGACTGAGATTTGAACCTGCATCCCTCGATGTCCGGCCGAGTGCTTTAGCCAGTTAAGCTTTTGAGGCGTCCTCTTACACCCTGAAATTTTGGGGGCTTTTAAAGGAACAAGATATTGTGACAAAATACTTTACAAACAATGTCACAGGTGACATATGTACAATGTCGCACACGACTACAAATGCCTGTGGCATTGTATGTACAGTATTTTGTCACAACATCGTGTCCTTTAAAGCCCCCGAAATTTCAGAGTTTAAGAGGATGCCTTGATGGCTCAACTGGCTAAAGCACTCGGCCGGATGTCGAAGGATCCGGGTTCCAATCTCAGTCAAGGTGAATGATTTTTACACTCTGTAATTGTTGCATTGAAATGCATATTAGCAGAAGACTCCATTAAAAGTTACTGTTGCAGCATCTCTCGCAGTTTCTTGGAATTCATTTTGAGAAGGTTGAATAGTTTTTTTTAGTAATCTCAGGGTACAGGCTAGTCAGGAATCTTTGACTTTTAGAAAATTTGGAAACAAATCTAGGATTTTCAGAGAATTATTGCTTTTTACCAGAAAACAAATGCATAGTGTACAGCAAAAGGAAAAATGTATTTTGCATTTGTTCATTAGAATTTGATATGGATGATTATCCAAGCAATATTTTCACAAACTAGCATCTTTTGTTAAGTTAGGTATTCTGCAAGAAGTTGAACTCTTTAATGTGCATGCATGCTACAAAGGAGCACTCATACAGTTACATAATTGGGGTAAGCAAGTGTTGTACTATGGAAAAAATGCCCTCCTACTCTTGTATTAGAACTCTTGTGCTTTTCATATGAATAGCTGTTGATTTTGTTACCCTGTACTAGTTACATGAATAGGTCTCTTTGGGAAAAGGTTTTTGCTGTGAACTTACCTTAATTATTATTGAGTCCTTAATTGTAGGGCCATGGTTAATTAACCCGCACAATATTGGTTGAATTTTAATAAGATTGCAGAATTTTGCCATATTACAGAGTGATCAGTCATCCTTGTAAGTCTTGAAAACCAAGAAAAACTTAAAATTGGAGCAAACCTTGAAAAAACCCTGGAATGAACCTGTAATTTGGCATTGAAACTTGGAATTTTGGAGAATCGATGTTATTTTACTGGAGAGGTAGATTGTGAACGAAAGAAAGGAAAATGACTTATTTGAATTTAGTATGAATGGCTAATCTAGTATTTTTTATTAAACTCACAGCTGTTAATTCATTATGTGATCTGCAAGAAAGTGAAGAATTGTTCTGTGTACCTTGGTAGGATATTCATGTAGTTTTTTGGGCTAACCAAGTGCTGCACAATGGATCTTACTACTGCACTATAACTGTGTAGCAAATGTACTTATTTCTTTGAGCGAGAATACCAATGTAGACGAATATTCCATGATGGGAATGATTTCTTCGGTAATCCTTTAGTTTCTACTGGTATTCTCCTGTATAATGAAGGAGGTATAGAATTTTGCTCAATTAATAAAGAGCTATCTATTAATAAAGTCTTGCTTGTAATCTGTTGATCCTCAAGGAAATATCAATCCTGAACACAGTCATGGTGACTTCATATCCAAAGCTGTAATGAGCATGCATCATTTGGGTTGTCATTGGTAGTAATTTGTTTATTGGTGTTTCTTAAATGTGTTCATTAAAAAAATACAAAAAATAGGAGTTGTTCTAGCAAGAAGGTTGAAATTGAGACACATTTTACATGATAATAAGAATATGTTCACATATCACAAATGAAATTGCAGGTGTATCTTATAATGGATGTTTTTATAGTTAGAAAATTACAGTAGTATCATTCCAGTTCAACATGATATTGCAATGTAGTCTAAGAGGAGCATGTAATGATGATGTTCTTGTATACTTATACAAAGATGAGGTTCTTGTGTATCATTCAAAAAATTGTTGTAGGTCAGGGAGGAATTAAAACAGGAAACTTGGTGCTGGTGCTCTTGATTGACTCTGTTTTGTTTGCCATTGTCTCTTGATATTAATAGATAAATGTACTTTTATGACATTATCTTTTGGGGTTGGCACTGTCAGAAAAGTTTGCTTACAGTTAATGAAAGTATACTACCTTTTAGTAAGTTATTCCCTACTGCCCTATCCTTGCATACCATTTTCACTTCTTTTATTATTTATTTATTTGACAAGTAATCCAAAAACAGCCAAATTGTCCTTTGCATTGGTTTATATTAGCAAATGGAGCAGAAAGTAAAAGATAATAAATAATTATAAAATAAATAGTAAGGATAAAATGTGGTGAAAAATATTTACATTATATGAAGCTTGGACAGAAATGTGTATTTCAACAAAGCTCATAGCAGGAATGCAAAGTAGATAAACCCATTCATAGATGGTTATATGTCAGTGATTAGAGCAGAAGTCCACAGATTGAGGATGAGAAGGATGAAATGGTGGATGAGATATCAATTTCAGGAGGTGGAATGAGGGAATTGAAGATATGCAGGAGGCCGTATTTAAGAGATCATAGATAAGCAGCATTGGGGTAGGTGAAATAATGGCCAGGTGCCTCATTTTGCAAGAGGGCACATGGATAGAGAAAAAGTAGAGGAGTTCATGGGATGTTTAACAGCCATTCATAATCCTGTGAAAAAATTTTAATTCTGCTAATATCTCTCTCCATTTCAGAAGAGCAATCCCAAGTAGGGTTGGTGGAACAAGCTAAAGACCAAGTGGTAGAACAGAAATCTAGTATGAAGAAAACAATCAGAAAATATGACTTAAGAGCTTAAGGACTGTCAATACAGTGAACCTGTATAGGAGATGGCTCTCTCAGTCTATTCCTTCTCAAAACATTTACTCTTCTCTCATTTATCTGAGCAATTATTCAATGCATTTCTGTCAGCATTAGCTATAGCTATTGTTAAAGAAGAGAAAACATTTTTGAATGAGTAAAGAAGTAGAACTGGAGTAGATTGAGTGAATAAGGGCTTTGGGGTATGGAAAAAAAAAATTCAGTAAGACAAAGGCAAAAGATGAAAGAGGTGTTAGACATTATGAAAGGGAATGAGAGGAAGTTGTTTTGGTAAAATTCCGAGAGAGCATTAAACTGTTATGGAAGGGGTAAATGTAGGTAAGTGGAGGGGGATGAGGATTAGGGATGTTGTGTTGCATGTGAGGGGTAGAACATGTGGTGAACCCAAGGACATAAGGACAAAGGGGCCTGGAAGGAAATGCTGTAGAAGTCTGCAGCATTGGGTAATGGTTAACGGAAACCATGACAAACCTACCTCAATGAGAGGTGAAACACCACTGATGTTGATTGTGGCTCTACAGGGAATGCTTGGGTGAGGCCCATGCGCCCAGTGGCTGTGCTCAATGGCGGGAATGGCGGCGGAAGATCCTGGAGGTGAGACCCGAGGAACTGCGCCCCTCCCCCCCTGCCACTGCTCTCGAGATGGAGGATGCTGCCAACTGCCTCTGGCTGGTCACCAATTCAAAGCCTTGTCCCAATTGCAGGTCTCGAATCCAAAAGAATGAAGGCTGTAATCATATGAAATGCTCAAAGGTGAGGAAACTAGCTTGCATAGCTATTTGATGGGAGAGGAAAAAACTTACTTTAATGAAAATTCATCTTTGGTTCCAATCCATTAGCACTGTAATAAATAAGTCAACATTTTCATTCTTGATATAGTATCCAAGGGCATGTGGTAATCCTGGGGTGGAACACTGGACTACTGGCTGAAGGGCCCGGGTTCGATTCCCAGGCACGCCTCTGGGCACCCTAAGCTTCACCAAAGCTGTGTGATTTTTTGGGCAAACAGTATTCCTATGGGCAGGGAACAGGGAAAGGAACTGGCCTCTCCTTATTTACCCAGATGTGTGAATTTCCCACATCTGGGTAATTTTCACCCAATAATTAGCCATTGAGCTTACTATTGAGTGAACTCTACTCTAACCTATCAAACCAACCTTTGGGTGAATAACTGTATTTATTGTTTTTATAGTATCCAAGCAATAATTTGTTGGAAATTTTCAATAAGAATTATTATGATTTTATTATAAATCTGCACTAGAAGAAATCAGTATGTTATTCTTAGGGCAAGTGCTTTATTTGGCTTGCATTTTACACAGAGAACGAGGAAACTTTTATGATTCTTAGTTTTTCTGAAATTATGTACTTTTTAGTGAATGATATTTTTTTGTAAATAATATAAATATTTCATTGTTATAATAATAAATAAATTTTGCAGTGTAAATTTGACTTTTGCTGGGTGTGTTTGGAGAGTTGGAAGAAACATAGTTCTGCCACTGGAGGTTATTTTAGATGTAATCGTTATGAAGCTGTAAATAAAGCCGACGAGAAGAGAGGCATTCTTATAAGTGAGGTGAGTGAAGACATTGAGTGGTTTATACAAAGATCAACTACATTTGTAGTTGTACATATGCCTGAATTGGAGAAGCATTTGTAATAATACTGGATGCGTCCTAAAAATAAGTAGAATAATTTTTTCCCACTGATGCAGACAGCTGGGGTTGGATGATTTGTCGTGGGAAAGGTCGCAAGAGATGTAGAGAAAGCAGTACGACTGCGGTCAGTTGTCTGCAGGCCATTGCGGTGTGCAGATTGCTGCTAGACTGGACCACTGTTCAAGGGTCATGTCATGAGATCATGATTCCACATTCATTGGAGCACCAATATGCGAGAATATTTTGCGTAAAAGCTTGGAAAATAGGGTTCGGAAACCAAGACCATAGTTCAGGATGCTTGAGAGAATGAAGCAATGTCCTGATGGAATGGTTTTCTGCTGGCACAAGATGTTCTGGGAGGGTAGAAAGGAGGTCAATGACAAGGAATGCCCTGGATGTCCATCAAAGACAGAGTGTGACAAAAATGTGCAAAAAGTGAGAGACATGCTCAATTCCGCTTGATGCCCGAGTGTCAGAATGTTAGCAGAAGAGTGCAATATTCTAAAAACCAGAGTTAGTGACATTCTTATGGAAGATTACATCAGGAAGAAGATATTTGCCAACTGGAGGCTGCACCACTTTGGGACACCACAATAACGTGGCATCCCAAACCACCTTCCTCATGGTCAAGCACAAGGTGGCAATGCTGCCCCAGCTGCGTTGTAACTCTGATAGATAGATAGATAGTCGTCTTTAGTTTGGGGCGAGATTGAGACTATGGACTCTCTTCTACCACCTAACCCCTTATCACACATTTACAATATTAAACTTAAAAATAATTCACACAAATTGTACATAAATAGCAATGAAATTAATACATAACGTATAATATCTTAGTAAAACAGTTTCTGGCGTAACTTGGTGGAAAATCTTCATACTGACGTTTTTATAAATCAAACCACTTTGCTTTTCCACATAAACTTTAATTTTCACGACCCAGGTTTCGTTATAGCATAACATCATCAGGTGATGATGATGATATGCTATAACGAAACCTGGGTTGTGAAAATAAAAAGTTTATGTGGAAAAGCAAAGTTGTTTGATTTATAAAAACGTCAGTAATATCTTAGGACTAATATTCAGCAACACAATACATTAGTTGCCTAGTTAATTAATACCTATAACACAAAATACACAACATACACACATACCATACGTACAAATATTATACATACCAATACATGCAATCAGTACTTGTAAAACAATATTCCTGGTTATATTTATAATCGTCAATACAAAGTATGATGCTCCTGCGAAATAAAAAGGAAGGATCTCGAATTCTGTTTACAGCTGGGTGATTTATACGTTCTGATTGGTTTGCTGGGAAATTAGTGATTTATGAAGAGCGTGCTTAAATGATGAGGAGAAGTGCGTGCTTGAGAAGGTGCATTCTTTATAACGTATGATAGCTCATTCCTATGATGACATGCTGTGACTGCAAATGACTGGTTGTATGTAGATATCCTGTGATGGGGGATAGCAAGTTTATGATTACTTCTGCTATTTAGTTTATATATGTCAAGGCTATTGAAAAGTCAAAGAGACAGATGCAAGGTGCCCCAACTAGCACCTCATTCTGTTGATGCCTTCCTGGAAAGAGAAGGTGATTGGCAGAGGCACTGGCATTGGTGTTCCAATTTACAAGGCTGCTACACTTACTTTGAAGGGTTTTAGTAATTTGTACTTTGAACAGCAATAATTTTTTCTGGGTTATATTCTACTTATTAATGGGACACACCCTGTATATGCTATTTAAGGCAATACAATGATTTAATGTAATTTCACCTCCTCAGTTTTGATCCATCATAGATTACCTTACTTATAAATTTTACAGGCAACTCTTCGAAATCAAAAAATGCAAGAGCTCAATCGTTTTCTTCACTATTACACAAGATTTAAAAACCATGAGAATAGCCAGCGTATGGAAGAACCACTGTTAAGAGCGGTTCGTAAAAAAATGGCTGTTCTTGCATCATCTTTAATTCAAGGAAATGCTGGAGAAGGTTAGTTTCTCTGTGAATTACGTGAAAATCATCTTTAAGAAGTTAACAATTTCTGAATCAGCCATCATCATCGGTCATTCATTTGTTTTTGTGGCTGTCCTCTCGACTGGTCTCTTCACACTTTATTGATCCTTTTTCATGCAATTTGATTGGAAAATTATGTCTAAAAAAGGAAATTAAGTACTTACTGAATAATGCATTGTGCAAATATTTTACTCTAATTGACTTTAATCATTTCCTTTGTAACAATAAATGAAGATGAAGCCCATTGTACTGCAATTAAGTTTGGGGAAATCTGTTAAGTTTTTGTGATTGCAAAGAAATAATGGATGTTTTTTAAATAATTAAATGTTTACAAGGTAGAGCATGATGCCATTGAATCAACATAAAATATCATGCAATACGATTAAATACTATGTGGTATTTATTACAATATGCACACTCAATTTTAGCTTCAAAAGAAATATCAGATGGTTTGTTCATCGACAAATATTTTTAAACATTGACAAAACAATGTTTTCAATGGCACAAAATGTCTCAAATCAGTAAGTGATGAATGTTTTCAAATTCACCCGCAAGATAAATGATAATTTAGGCTAGTAAAAAAATTTCAACTAATTATTATCAGAAATGGAGAGTTACTATATTTCATTGTGCAAATGAGCTCTAGTGTGGCATGTACAGCATTTTTACCTTGCATTACATCACTTTTTCAGAGTTGGCTGAGCGAGGCACCCGTTTCATTGAAGAAGGTGTGAAAGAGCTTTTGAAGGCCAGGAGAGTTCTTTGTGGATCATATGTCTATGGGTATTACCTTCGTGATAATGGATACAACAAGGCTATTTTTGAGTTCATGCAGGTATGCTATGTTTTTTTTACTGATCTGATGTTTTTTTAAGCCATGCTTACAAAATGTCAAATGAGATACTAAGGCACAGGAATATTCTGCATATTAAGGTGAGCATATGTTAAGCTAGATCTATAAATTGCCTGGTCTTGTGCCAGCATCATCTTTTAGGATACATAAAAATACCGTACTATGATGCCATAGTTGTTGAATTGAAAGGAAAATGGGAAAAGTATATAATAAATATCTTTTCACAGCTTGCTAAGTGTTAACATCACTCTCTTCATTTGACTTTTTTCCAACTGGTATCACTCGAGATTAATGTTTTGCACCCAAAAAAATGGACATGCCATACCTTTCATGTATAATGCCATAATACTCTATGATAAAATGCATTTTTCTTGGGAATTTTTTTCAGAAAGTTAGGTCAGATTTTGTACATTGGTAATGAATGTGTAATTTTCTTTTCTTAGGAAAAATTTGATATTTTTACCCATTCAAAACTCTACATTATAATGCACTAAGCTCAGATGAGTATAAAAATAATAAAATTGATTATATTCTGATCTGTCGATGCACCCAAAAAACCCAAAACTACTACAACTACTACATTCTGATTTATGTAATTGAATTTTGTTATTCTGAACTTAGTTAAAAATAATATCCAATATATTCATTGAAAAACATTCAGTCACAGGATGTTCCATAATGTTTGGCATGAATTTATTGAATTATGTCTTCAATAAAATTCTGAGCCGTTACAACTTGCTTGTGGTAAAATTTAACTAATCAAATTCATTTTTATGGTGAAACAATTTGTTGATGCATTAACATTACCATTTTCAAAATGAATTTGATAATCAAAAGAGTGAAGAGATGAGGGCAGGCAATACAAAAGGACATTGAAAGAGCATGACTGGAACAGTTCACATGCACTTAAGACATGCATAAGAAATATGCACTTAATTGTTTCCAAGAATTTTTCTCACTTTTGTTAAATTATTTGCTTTTTATGCAAGAAAATAAGTCATCAATTCAAGAATTCCACTGGAGAGTATCTTAATTCCTGGCCCATAAGATGCACTGTAATTTTTTAGGTTAAAATTTATGAAAGATATTTGGATCCGACAGAAATGATCAAAGTATTTTGATGTTAGCTCTGAAATCAAAGAACGTTGATTTGTTTTGTTTAAAAATTGGTAGCTACATATATGTAAGCATTTATTCATTTTAAAATCCCAGAAATTTGTCATCCCTAGGACAAAAAGCCTTTCAGCTGCCTTGTTTCCATATTCTTAAGTGTAATTCACAAATTCAAGTTTAAATGCAATATTCTATGACAATATTTCCATGTAAGATCCAATGAATTCATAATTATTATGTGATTCTTAGTTTCTGTTAATTGTTTTGATATTATCAAAATTGTATTAAGAGCAACCATTTTCTATGCCTTTATGACACACTCATACTAATTAGGGTTTAATGCCTATAGACCCCTGAGTTTATCAGGAGAGATACAATGTATTTGCATATTAGCACAGGGTCGACATCAGAACTGGTCCAATGCATATTAAGTTTCACGGCTACACCACACACGAGATGAAACTAAACGTATTGCATTGTATAAATATACAATTTATTTGGGAAGTTTTTTTAGGAAGCTCTTTTGACAAAATATTTAAACTCTTGCTTACTACTGATTCAAATGAGTGATATTATCAAAATTTGTGATAAAGGCAACCATTTTTTATGCCTGATGCAAAAAAAATACTTAATAGTAAGTATTTTTCTGGCGAATTGGCTTGCAATTATATGTCAAAGTTATACCTGTATACTCCCAGCCTAAAAGATGTACATTGGTTTTAGAACACATTTTTAAGTAAAAAAAGGGCTTATTATGAACTGGTAAATATGGTAGTTCTACATCTGGATCACCATTCATTGTTCAGTTAAATACTAAAGTGTTAATATATTTTTTAGTATAATTTCATTTGATCAGCTATTTGTTATAATCTTTTGCAAACTTTGAGGAAAGCTTCTGCATTCCATTTTTGTCAATGCATTACAGAATGAACTTGAAGAGGTTACTGAAAAGTTATCAGAGACACTTGCTCGGCCATACCTACGCACACCTCGTGGGGTCATCATTCAAACATCTGCATTAACACGGCGCAGGCGTCGTGAATTTGTTCGTGCCGTATCAAGAGGGCTGGTTCCTCCAGAGACTCCACCACCAGTTCGGCACATTGCAGAGGGGATGGCTCCCAGGATTCCGGGTACCTCAGAAGATGTATGTAATAAACTAAGACTTATAATACTAGTATTGGGGATTCTTAGGGATCAAACTCAGGACATGTACAAGATGGTATAAATGCTGGAATTTCAACCTACTCATTTTATTATCACTGAAAGCTGCAATTTTTTAGGCACCAAATCTCTATCGATGCTTTTCATGCCTTGTAAAATATAAATAAACGGTCTCTTGCAGGTTACAAAACAAATTTAAAAATTTATTATTATTGAGCCATCAAAGACATCTTGATGGGTTGAACATAATATTTCAACAGTAATGTACTATTAAACATTAATATGTTTGACATTTTTTGGATAATAGCCACAAAATGATGTTGTAGCCATTTGTTCACAAATTTAATTCCCTCCTCGCTTGTATGCCTTAATTAGTTTTTTCTTAAAAATATTATTATTATCTAAAAATTAAAAAAAATACAAATTCCCACAAATGAAATATTTTTTTCACTACAACTTCAATGTGGATACAGCATCAAGTGAAAAAAATGAAAACAACTGCATACTTACATGCCATATTTATGGTAGTGGAAGAGGGGGAGTATGGAGGAGTAGGGCTGCATTTGGAATTGCTAAATGAAGGTTGTAGATGAAGGAAGAATTTAGAAGGGGGAGGAAGGGTTGCATAGGGAGGTTGACTGAGAAAAGAGATCTCTAAAAGCATTGGTGTTTGCATTCTGTTCCATCTTGTGTCCCAAGGTGGAAGGCTTTGTATCATGGCATTGATTAGTTACTGTCAATTGCTTGTTAAACAAGCTAAAAGGGTGGTGCCCCATGGTGAGAGAACATATGGCTCTTTACGCAGCTTAAGGAACAGGTGGGGGTAATGAATGAGTTTGTATACTTGGGCAGATTGTTTGAGGTGAATGACAGTATAATTGGTGAGATTGGAAGGGAAGGGTGTGTGCAGGCAGGGAGAGAGGTAGTTGGCAGCACTATGGGTGAGATTGCATGGGGTGACCTCATGTCAAAAAGTTCTAAACTTCCCATTTAAGAGCAGTTTCTGCTGTCAGCTATCCTGTGAGGATCTGAAACATATTTGTCTCAGGTTAATGACCCAAGCATCACTGGCCAAAAACCATATGATTGAACAGCATGATGAATAGAATGTGTAGAAAGTGAGTAGAACTAATGGAGTGGACACAAATTATCAGTGTGGGATCTGTGGAATAGCCAAGGCATTGCATAAGTAAAGTGTGTTAAGGTGTTATGGGCATGTGGATGGAATGAGTGAGGAGAGACTGAACAAGTTGGTCAAGTAGGTCTATAGGGGCACAGTGAGTAGGCAAAGAGGAATGAACCATTATAGGAATACTTGGTTAGATATAGTGGGATGCCTCCATCAAAAACAGTGGTGTGTGTCAAATGCCAAAAAAAAGGAAATGTGGTAGCAGACTGAATAATGTGGAAAGAGTTTTAGATTGGTGTGTAGAGATCGGGTTTAATGGGAAATGAGAGTAAAAGGCCAAGGCAATGAATTTTCTGCTAGCCACCCCCCAAAGGTTTATAAAATCATGATTTGTGGTGTGTTTATCGCTTACATGTTGGTTGTGGCATCACTGAAAGGTTTTTTTCTTTCCCTTCTCTTGAATAATAGGACATAATCCGTAATAAACTATTATTGTACTCAGTTATGTAGTTTTAATCTGAGAATTATATTTTATTCTTCCATTCCATAGGATTGTGAAACAGAGAGGCTCATGAGTATTTTGGGTCGTTGTGCACGGATTGGGTGCGCAAGGCCCAGGGCAAGAAACCCACGCACTGGAGGCGTGCACTCTCACTGCTCCCTTTGGTGCAGTCAGGCAGACACTGTGATCTCAAGAGCTCGGGCTGGTATGGACATATTTTCAATTCCTCATAAAACCTTTGATGCAATGATTTCAAGTCAATTGTTTAAAGTTACATGATTATTTCATGCCCCACTTCTGTACATAATTGCTATGCTAACCCTCAACTGGAAATTTTCTTTACCAATTATATTTATGATTAAACACAGTGTTTCACACATTAACTTTGTGAAAAGATATAAGCTTCCAGT
Organism: Hetaerina titia; assembly: GCA_037158775.1. NCBI lineage: Eukaryota > Metazoa > Arthropoda > Insecta > Odonata > Calopterygidae > Hetaerina > Hetaerina titia. Next base: position 16,158,346 of record CM073772.1, on the reverse strand, counting down.
GTATGTGTAAATGAATTTGCTTAAACAAAAATTTGTTCATTTTAATGCTCTAGCATTTCTGGTCTCTTTTTATATTATTTTCTATCATGGCTTGGTCTTGTTATGTGGCCTCTTTGCTATGGTCAATTTTAATCTTATTCTGAAAAGCTGATGAGGCCAAAGTAGTAAATGAGTCTTTAACTATTTTGAAAATAATACTAAATATATGTAATGAAAAATTCTTGCCTAAATATTGTTGAAGCTAAATTTTATGATTGTTACAATACAGGATGAATACGTAGGTACAGCCTTCTGTTTGATTACTGTGAACATTTTCAATTGATGTCCTGTTCTTGATTTCTGGCCATCTAATGGTTATTTGGCAATGTTTCTCCCTCCCACCCTTGTTCGCATCTAGGCACAACCTCGTCCATCATCACTGAGGGCAGTGGTACGTCACATGGTGGAGGCAGCAGTGGTGTAGGCCCCCCTTTGCCCATTACAGGGCGTCAGAGGACAGGCAGCGGACCCCTCCCTATGCCCAACCCCCACCGGCAAACGCCGCCGGCCGGAGACTATAACACAGACCTCGTGATAGCCCTTGAGATGTCTCGCTTGCAGATGATTGAGGATGAGAGTCGCAAGAGGCAGAGAGTGGTCAGCACTACATCGGGAAGCACCAACCCTACAAATGATGGGGAGGTTGGGATTGGAGGAGAAGGAGTCAGGTGACTAAATTTGGCCACCACACACACAATGTGTGCTGAGCATTTCCGCCAAGATATATACATGTATGGAAGTTTGTTAGAGTATGATTATAATTTTGTGGGCAAGGTAACTCAAAAAAATACCAACATGAGTAATGCAAACTATTACGTTTAACACATTTTGAGAAAAGGGGAGTAGATAAATATTGGCCGAATTGGACTGACCAGACGCAAGGCCAGAATACAATTTTTTAATCAGTTCCCTATCCCTGTCATTCAAAACTATCAATTCACAAACACTCAGTATTATTACTTGGTTTTCTACCAATTAAGGTAGGTTTTGGATGGGGATACCATATACGGTTGTACAACAATACATTAACTTGCCTTTCCTGGCAAAAAGCACGACCTGACATTGGACACTACGTCACTTCCCTCTTAGATTCCACGTTCTTCTTTCCTCCCTTCATCCCATCCAACATGCCCATCCCATTCCTTCCCACTGTTATACAAACACTTTACACAAGGCTAATTTTTTTTGTTGATTTCAATAATACATGTTGTATAATAATGCATAGCACATTTAGCATACCCCTTGCCTGATTTATCTTCAGCACCTAAAGATATCAGTATTTTGAATTAAATGTTATTTTTCATTTAAGAATGGACTTTCACAATTCATGGAAATTAGAATAGTCCTTCACTATATGCAGTGGCAGCGTAAAAATGGAGTGAATGCCACTGCCAGAGTTAAAATCTCTTCCTGACTTTAGTATTGATTCTTTTGGGTAAATTTTATATCTTGAGTTCAATATTAAGTAACATGTAGTGAAATATTAAATGGGGAAAATCTCAAGGAAAATGATTTTCTTAGCTATTCTTAAGTCTCAAAGTGAAAAGCATGAGTTTTGTGCATAATTAGAGAAGAGTCATTTAAATGATTTCATCATTTCCAATCCCAATGCTGATTCTTAAGTTTCGATTCCTGGTAACTATCTCAATTTAAACAAGGAATCCTAGAAAGAAATCACATAATCTAGACAGTGGATACATATGGAACATCATAGGATTGATATAGAAATGAATCCAAACTCACAAAGTGGCAGATTACAGAAAAGGATTGTTATATACATTAAAAGTAGGTTCTGAAACTCAGCCAAGAGTATAATATGTTGTGAGAAAAGAGTTACTTAATGTATTAATGTAATGTCTTAATGCAGTAATATAATATCTTAATGCAGCCATTAATATTTTCTAGCAAGCTGAAAATGATGCAAAATAAGCCACTGCTCATTTACTGAACGTGGCAATATTTTGTTTAGTTTGGTGCAAAAATTAAAGACAGAGCCATGTCTTTCCAGCCAATTGCCTCTCTCCATTGCAGTTCTTTTTGGGGCCTTGTATGTTGTTACAAAATTTCAGTTCCTAGTGTGTTGTCTTATGTTCTGAATGGTATTATTGGGAGCATATGATATGTGAAAAACTTTAGCTCTTGTTGATCATTTCCCTTCAGAACCAGAGTAGTGATTCCTATTAGTGTTCACTTAGGTCTTGCTAAAATAATGTTATTTAATCCTTATCATATTTAGGAAGTAATAATGGTGAGCAAATGCTCACCCAGTTTTATTTCTCATCAGTTGATGTCTCAGCTTTAGGGTGAAAGACATCAATCCACCATTGAAAAATAATCAACCATTTTTTTATTTAAAAATTTGTAACAAAAATAGTGAGCAACAGTGTTAATAAGACTTATGCTTATGACAAAGAAATTTAATATTATCCATTGTTGATGGTGTGCTCAATAGGATGAATGAAACGTAGAGGTTTTTTAAATATACATGGCATTCAACAGGGAAATCCAGAACTATATTTCAGTGTTAACTCCCCTATTGTAGCCAGGAGAGGGGTTGATTCATGTTGTACTGTTACACCTAGGACTTGGGAGAAGGATAAAGTGATAGAAGGTAAGGATTTGAACATGCGCGTCACACACAGCGCGCGATAGTCACTCTTTTTTGGTGCCAATATCTGGGAAAGTAGGTACACATGGTGCAATGCTTTGTGCAATCAAAGTTTATCTGCATCTTCTGCTTCCTTGTTGATGAGTAAATATGACAACTTTATGGGACTTAATTGATTCCACCTGAAGAAAATCCTGTGATACCAAAAACAAACGTATTGTTTCCAAAAGCCATTACATTAGAACAACTTGGAAACATATATATATATATATAGATAAATAAATAAATAAATAAATATATATATATATATATATATATATATATATATATATATATATATATATATATATATATATATATATATATATATATATATATATATATATATATATTTTCCCTCCCATGGACTACAACCTTGTCGTGGTGGAAGGGCTTGTGTGTTCTGATGACCCCTAGAGCTGTGCTGGCGGTAGTAATAATAATTACTCCTGGAAGGGTCACCCATGCCAGATAGGTCGAAGGTTAGGAGCCAGACGAAAGGTAGTCCACGCAGCGTCTGTTCCTCAGTGAGGCGGCTGCAATGGCGTCTGACCCCAGTGGGGCGGCCAGTAAGTGATGGTGTCACGTTAAAAACACTATTGAGGAAGGCAACGGGAAACCACCTCAATTATGATTCCCAAGAATATAATGATGGGCACTATAGATAATGAGTCCTGGCAACTACGGGACTCGGCCCAAGAGGCCGTGTGTCGTGCCCGGCAGCGGGAGAGGCAAGGCTTCCGCGGTCGTCATCCCACGAAACCCTTGCAGGGAAGAAATAACTGCAGCAGGACAGAAGAATCAGAAGAAGGGGAAAGTAGTTAGAATAGGAACCTGGAACGTCAGGACAATGTTGAGGAGAGGCAAATTAGAAAATATTAAGCGAGAGATGGAAAGAGGTAATATAGATGTTATAGGCCTCTGCGAGGTGAGATGGAAGGATAGCGGGGATTACTGGAGTGACAATTATAGAGTGATTTACAGCGGCGGGGACAAGAGCCAACGAGGGGTTGCCGTAATTTTAAATAAAGGGGTAGGAAGAAGCGTAGTCAACATAGACCAAGCGACAGATAGAATTTTACTCGTAGAGATTAAAGCAGAGCCGACGAACTTGATCATTGTTCAGGTATACATGCCACCGAGCAACCACAAGGAGGAAGAAGTCGATAGGGTGTACGATGAGTTAGAGGATATCATCGCGAGTGTTCCTGCAGGGAAACATTTGATAGTGATGGGGGATTGGAATGCGACGGTAGGCGAAGGAAGAGATGGTGGTGAGGTGGGGGATTATGGGTTAGGCACGAGGAATGAACGCGGGGAGAAAGCAATTGAATTCTGCAGGAGACAGGGGTTAGTCATCACTAACACATGGTTTAGACACCACAAAAGGCATAGGTATACATGGAAAATGCCAGGTGACTCAGAAAGGTATCAGTTAGATTATATTATGGTTAGGCACAGGTTTAGGAACAGTGTGATAAATTCGCACAGTTTCCCAGGAGCGGATGTGGACTCTGACCACAATTTAGTTATTATGAAATGTAATGTTCGTTTCAAGAAGATAAGGCAAGGGCGGCGGGTTAGGAAATGGAATTTAGAAGCAGTAAATGGATTAATGAGGAAGGAGTATCAGCAGGCTGTAGAGAAAATGATGGATGACGGTAAAGAACCGAGTACGATCGAAGAAAAATGGGAATGTATCAAGAAAGGGATATTAAAAGCCGCTAAAGACACTATAGGAACCGTTAACGGGAAAAGGATAAGGAAACCATGGGTAACGGATGAGATGATTGCAAAGATGGATGAGAGAAGAAGATGGAAAAATGTAAACACAGAGTTAGGCAAAATGAAGTACAAAGAGTTAAACAATAAATTGAGAAGGGCCACAAATAAAGCAAAAGAAGAATGGTGGAAAACGCAATGCGAGGATATGGAAAGTTTACAGAAGAAAGGTGAAATTGGTGCGCTCTACAGCAAGGTTAAGTTATTATCGGGAAGTAAGAAAGCAAGATCTGTGCTAACAGTTAAAGATAAATGGGGTAAGATAATAGTTGAACCAGGAAAAATCCAAGAGAGATGGAAAGAATATATAGAAACACTGTATGGTAAAGAACTTAGGCCGACAAGGTTAGACATAGAAAAGGAACATGACGTAGAAGAAGATAGCTTAGGTCCAGGCGTACTCGACGATGAAATAGAAAGGGCATTAAAGGAGATGAAAGCAAATAAGGCTGTGGGGGTGGACAATATTCCTGTAGAAATGTTGAAATGGTTAGGGAAAGGTGGGAAGAAGGCCATATATGGACTGATTCGTAATATCTATGAGGAAGGAATCTGGCCGGAAGATTTTGTGAGATCGGTGTTAGTTCCTATTCCAAAAAAGGCAAAGGCTAGATCATGTGAGGATTACAGAACAATAAGTTTGATATCCCACGCAGCTAAAGTTATTCTCAGGATCATCAACAAAAGGATAGAGAGTAAGGCAAATGATTACTTAGGGGATGATCAGTTTGGGTTCAGGAAAGGAAGAGGTACGCGTGATGCCATTGCAGTAATGAGATCACTAGTCGAGAGGAATATAGAATACAATCAGGACGTTTTTGCCTGTTTTGTAGATTTTGAAAAAGCGTTTGATAGAGTGAATTGGGAAAAATTAATGCGTGTATTGCAGAAAATAGGAATGGATTGGAGGGATAGGAGACTTATCCGCAACCTGTACATGTCTCAGACTGCTCAGGTGCGAGTGGGGAACGAAGTGTCAGGATGGGCAGTGTTAGGAAGAGGTGTAAGGCAGGGTTGCCCATTGTCACCGGTGCTGTTCAACGTATATGTAGAGGAAATGATTAAAGAGGCATGGGAAGAACTGGAGGTAGGAATGAAAGTCGGAGGGGAATTCGTAAAATCGG